>OV884003.1:84217300-85424149 GCA_930367185.1 Myathropa florea | reverse complement strand
GTCTGCCCGCTGAAATGTTTAAAGCTGCTGGAGATGAACTGGTAGGGCGCATGCACCAGCTCATCTGTAAGATATGGTCGGAGGAAAGTATTTCCGATGAGTGGAATATCAGTATGGTTTGCCCGATCCACAAGAAAGGACACTCCTTTGACTGCGCCAACTATCCAGGGGTAAGTCTCCCGAACATCGCCTATAGTGTCTTTTCTGCCATTCTGTGTGAACGCCTAAAACCTTTCATCACCAATCTGATTGGTCCGTACCAGTGTGGTTCCAGGCCAGAGAAGTCACGAATAGAGTCCGACCGAACATTCGGCTTCGGCTTTGGCTTCGGCCGCAAAACTGGCCTTCGGTCGGACAATGGTAACGAACTCACCGAGACGTTCAATGTCAAAAAAAGGTTCTAGACAAGGCGACGAGCTGTCATGGGATTTCTTTAACATTGTTCTTGAGAAGATCGTGCAAAACTCACTGGCCAACACAAGAGGCACGACCTTCCAAAAGTCTATTCAACTGCTAGCTTACGCGGATGACACTGACGTGATTGGGCGGACACAGCGAGCCGTCAATGATGCGTTTGCTGGCATTAAAACGGAAGCGGCTAAAATGGGTCTGGCGGTAAACGACGGCAAAACCAAGTTCATGCTGTCATCCAGAAAGGACGCACAAAATCGACGATGCAGCCAGAACGTCACCATAGACAGCTATAACTTTGAGGTAGTGAAGGACTTCGTCTACCTTGGCTCCCTGGTAAACAGTACAAACAACATCGGTACCGAGATCAAACGCAGAATAACTCTTGCCAACCGGTGTTTTTTTATTCTCAAAAGGCAATTGAGTTTTAGAGCCCTCTCTCGGAAGATCAAGTTGACTTTGTATAAGACCTTGCTAATCCCAGTCCTGCTTTACAGCGCAGAGGCATGGACAATATCCCAACCGGGCGAACAGTCACTTGGTCTTTTCGAGAGAAAAGTTCTGCGCGCGGTCTTTGGTCCTGTTTGCGTTGATGGCATCTGGAGGAGAAGGTTCAACCACAAACTATATGTATAACTATATGGCGTCTACGGATCGAACACCTAAGATAGTTAGGCCATGTAGAGCGTATGGACAAATTAGCTCCGGCCCGAAGAGTCTTAGATTCTGAGCCTGTGGGACAACGCAACAGAGGACGTCCACGAACAAAGTGGCGCACACAAGTCGAGGGGGACCTCGGCCGGCTTGGTGTGCGAAACTGGAGACAGCTGGCAAAAGATCATGCTGGCTGGAGAGGCATGTTGAGTGAGGCCCAAGTCCACCTCGGACTGTAGAGCCCTAAGAAGAAGAAGAAGTCATAGTTACCTTGAACGACATTAGCTGCAAAAACCTCTTCCTCAGCTTTCGTTGAGCCAATGGGAAAACATATTTCCTTGAGTTAATAATTCCATAAGTCACCGCAAATATTTTTCGGTTACGAACCTTCACTAACCAAATTGGTAGCCTTTACACGTAAACAGAAAGTTCCTAGCTTTAGGAAGATTAACCTAAACAATTCGATTTCAACTATCTCCCTTCAAGCTAAACTTCTAGGAGCTATCTTCGACAGGATATTGACTTGGAAACAAAACGTCGAAGAACGTATACGAGTTTTGCTTGGAGCGACTGTATCTATCCTTTCACATTCAATGTCATCTATTTCATCTAAAGCAATTTCACCTCTTAACCCACCGAAATGAATAGCACATGTCAACTTTTATGATTCTGAAACTAAAGAACATATCTAGACGCCAGAAGCACATCCCCAGTCTCCTATCAATCATTGTCAACTGTGTAGCACATCTGTCAACAAAACAAATCCATTTGCCCTTCCAAGAGATTCGAAAAGGGCCTGATCCTAAGACAGTCATAATCACTTAACCGTTGCATTACCAGTTCCCTTAATTACATGTTCAATCATAAGCACGAGCCTCACATACTCCCTTTAGGGCTTTCACTCTCTCGCATGATTAGCTTTTCTCTATTAGCAGCGTTAGTTGTGCACACTCCCATGAAAGGATAATTCAATAAAAGGATTACACACTGAGACAACATAATTATACTCGCCATGTGCAGCTTATCTGTAAGTAATAAGGCATTCACTTCATAATGAAGATGCCTTAAGGGCTATCACAATGGGCCCACGGAGATTACTTTGTGGTGTTCGTATTAGGGGGCGAAATGAGGAAAAGCGTCAAGTTTGTGGTCCCAGATATGAAATCCGATGAAAGAACGAGAAGCGTTACTCTGTGCTCAGGATGGAAGGACTGTAGGAAGTTTAAAATCAAACACCAAGGACCAAGAAATAACACGTTTTACCTCTTAGTTTTGTAATGAAACAGTTGTCGCTGTATTTGCTATTCGTCGCACCGTAGAAAGTTTGAGCGTGAATATACTCTTTTGGAGGCACAATCTTTCAGAAGTCCGTCCACTTACTTGCATATGCCGACGATATTGACATAATCGGAAGAACACAGTTCAGCGTGATGTCAATGACACTTTTGTGAGTATTGCGATGGAGGCCGCAATAATGGGTTTAATGGAAAATGAGGGGAAGACTAAGTATATGCTGTCAACCAGAAAGGGCACTCAAAACCGACGTCTCGGACAGAACATCACAGCAGACAGATATAACTTTGAGGTAGTCAAGGACTTTGTCTACCTTGGCTCCGCTATTAATTCAGACAATGACACCAGCGCTGAATTCAAACGAAGTATCACTCTTGCTAATCGCTGCTTCTTTGGGCTAAGAAAGGAATTGATAAACAAAGCCCTCTCTCGAACAACCAAGGTAACCCTGTACAAGACCTTAATCGTTCCAGTCCTGCTATATGGCGCAGAAGCATGGACTATGTCAAAATCGGATGAGGTTGCTCTTGGCTGCTTTGGGAGGAAAATTCTTCGGGTGATTTTCGGTCCCGACTGCATAGAGGGTGAGTGGTGGAGACGATATAACAACGAACTGTACGAGCTATTCAGCGACATCGACTTAACCAGAAGGGTGAAGATCCAACGATTGAGATGGCTAGGTCATGTAGAGCGAATGGAAACCAATGCTCCGGCCCGGAAAGTCTTCGAATCCACCCCCGAGGGACGGCGCGGTAGGGGAAGACAGCGACTCAGGTGGCACACGCAAGTGGAAAGGGAGCTCAACCAACTGTGCGTGCGAAACTGGAGGCAGCTAGCTAAAGATCGAGCTGGCTGGAAACGCTTGTTGGTTGAGGCCCAGGTCCACACCGGACTGTAGCGCCACCTTAAGTAAGTAAGTAAGTACACTCTTTTGGACCATAAGCCACCACCAAGACAGCCATATAAGATTGTGCTGAAGCAAGAATTGTAGTTAGCCGACCATAGACAACGCTTTGAATGTTGATCGAAGATCCGAATTTTGGTAAAAAAATTATTTTCTCGGAGTAAGCCGCATACAATACACAAGCGTTTGATCGTGAATCAATGCATTCACAAGGATTGACTGTTTGGTGCGGTTTACGGCATCAAAATATCATCGGACCTTAGTTCTTTCGAAATGTGGATGAAGATACCTTACCGTCAATGGTCTCAAGTATAGAGCGATGTTAACTGACTTTCTGTGGCCACATCTCGACAACATCGATATATACGAGCTGTGTTCCAACAAGATGGCGCTGCATGCTATAGAAGTGACGCATCGTCTCCAAGGAGAAATTTGGCGTCTGGGTCATTTCACGGTAGGCAATTCCATCAGGTATACGACCGCTAGGTAGACCAACCCAGGACGAGATGGTTGGACCAAGTCCAAACACTCGCCTGGTTGCGCTTGGACATCTGATGAGTTAAAGTCGATGGCGGAGGATCGAGTCGGCTGGAGATCTCTCGTGCATGCATTGATGCATGCTCGGAAAACCCGTTCATTATGCATCCACGAGAAGCCAATGCATCCACAGAGAGTGACACTTTGGTGCATATTGTGGACTGGTGGCATTATTGGACCATTTTTCTTCGAAAATGAGGCTGGGAACAATGTTTTGGTCAACGGTGGGCGTTACAGAGCCATGTCCAAGCAATCCGTGAGCTACAGCCCGAAACCATCAACAACAACAAGGTCTTGAAAAATTGGGGTGACAGAATGCGCTACTGCGAAGCCAGCTGAGCCAGCGCCTTGAACGACGTTGTATTTCATAATTAATGGGAACGTTTCTTCTTACTAGTGAAGCTATAATTCATGGAACAGATTTATTAATTTTGTTCATTTTAATGAATTTTTAAAAAGAAACTTGTATTTGGCCCTCCCTGTAATGCTTTCGGTCGACGTGTGTTTGTTGGAATTTGTAGAGCTTCACAGTTTGAGGAAAGTCACTACGACCAGCACCCAATTTGATTGAGGGTCGGTTGTCAGTAAAAATTATGCCATCTTGTTAGATTGTGTTCTGGCGAAGAAAGTGCCGCCTTAATCGCAATTGTTTCCATCTGGAAGACTCTACAAGGTTCTAGCTGACACCTAGACATTGTGTGTATTCTGAGTCACTGGGGGACTAGCCTAATCCAACTTCCGATGCTTTTTTTATCCGTCTATGATATTCAAAAATTATTCAGAAATGGTCACCTTCTGTAATACTGAGTGTTATTCTGGTGAAAGACTTATTGTCGAAGTGCAGCTGAGTGAGAGTGTATTCTACGTTTTTAAGGTTCCGTCTACAAAAACGGAACCTTTATAATTTCGGTGTGTCCGTCCGTCCGTCCGTCGTGTCTGTCACACTTTTTTATCTCCGAAGTTTATGAAGGTATCGGCATGAAATTTTGGAATTAGGTACTTCAGACCTAGATGTCAATTCCTATGCAGCGATTTTAAAAAGTGGGGCCATTTGGGGGTGGTTCCAGTACAGGTGAAGTTGACATTAATTTTGAAAAATTGTCGCACCCCATCGAAATATGTATCAATCGACAGGTCTTTCGAAATGAGGTGGAGGTTTCATTCAACACTTTTTTATCCAAAATACCGTTTGGAAAATATGGAGCTCCAAAGTTTTAAATGCGTCCCCCCCTGCCATTTCTAAACCAAAGTGTTTAAAAATCTGAAAAAATCACAAAAACTTGGCTTCATTGAGTACTTTCATTTAAAACCATTGCGAGCATTCTGGCCTTAATGGTTTTGGAGATATTGGCCAAAAACGGTCAATCATCGACATGCGAATTTTGAAGATCTGAAAACGCAGTTTTGAAGACATCAATGTAAGCATTAAGAAATGATACATTTCAAAATATCGATTTATGTTGAAATTTTGAGATATCTAAGATTTAAAATGAAAACAATTTCATTTCCACACATAATTTCATGCTGTGTTCGGCCACTCTATTCGCTGCTGAGCGTTATCTTTTCGATCTCACCCCTAAATGCCCAACAGAAATGAATACACACACACCGCAGGCATGAGCAGTGATTGGGTATGTGTATGATGGAAGGGATTTTCTGTGTTGGATAAACTTGGATAGATATATAGGTATATGTAGGGATGAACGTTTGTTTTTTTCGGATGTGTAAATGTATGAATGAATAGTTGATTTGAGTTGAAGTTAGAAGAAAATTCAACTGAAATAGTTTCGAAACGTCGTTTGATCTTCAGAAATCATCCATCAATATTATGCGACGGAACCTTACCCGTGCGAGTACAACTCGCACTTGCCCAGTTTATTTGGAATACATTTTAGTGTTGTGGAGTGACGTTACCGAGGATTAGACACGGAAATTTAGTGATCTTAGTCTGACCGCTGTAGGTGCTGCCACTTGTCTGCGATGGCAGAAGTGGAAAAGTATGTTTGACGCTGCAAACGGCTGCTGATACAAATACACGCCGATCTTCGAACGCTACTGGAGGGATTACAGACGGTAGTCATTTCTAGAGCAGTCTACCAGACAGTAAAAGCATACAACTGTATGGTCTTATAATTGATGCAGATAGCCTGTGGGCACAGTGTGACTGAAGTCCTTTTTGCATCTGCTGCCTTGCTTCAACACTCAACGTGGATAGGAATATAAAAAAGAGAAAGTATTTTCTCCTCTAGACAGAATGCTCACAATTCCCTCATATGTGGCATTCTGGCTCCATATACACCTAAGTGTGAAGAGAATATGTATGTACATCGCCCCTTATTCCCAGTACGGAAAAAACTGAATTTTTTTCCCATGTAAATGCACACGTGCTATGTTGGTTTACCCTGACCTTTACATGCTCATCATGCATTCCACTTGTATTCGGGCAAGAATCAAAAACTGATTGGTTTCTGTTGCCAGTTAAGGGCGTTTGAATATTCTTCATCAAGAGCTTTTTGCCTTCGAATAATAACGCATGTGAAGAATTTCGGGAACAATTGCACAAGGGTTACCCACTTAATAACTTTCATCAAGAGCTAACGCAGCGAACAAGTTTATAACATCATTCTTTTGTTCCTTTGAGCCCTTGCATTCAGGGGGTATATCTTCGTTGCGATGCTGCAAGAAGCATGAAAGCACCTGTGATCTTTTTTGCTTCCGTTTGGGAAAGCGTTCTCGTGAATTTACGTGCCGCAGGTGTTGCACTTAACTTCCCACAAACTTGTTACGAAGAATTTTAATTTTCTAGTGCTCGGTTTACCAGGTGTGCGCTGTTCTCTCTTTCATTGAGTATTCTTGTGTTATTTTTAAGAAGAAAATTCATATAACCTACGCTGCAGAAAGTTCAAAGAAACTCAAACTCTTGTCGACGCTTGATATCCCATGGCCGGAAGTTAGCCGTGCACTGAAGGGTGTTGCCACTGTTTTGATGGGATAACCGATAGTTAATCTTATCTTGAATCAAAATCTAATCTTGAATCAAAAAAGTTCTTAATTCGGAATTAATTTAACCTCTTTTTCGAGGGATTTAATAGAAAAACAGCCACAAGCCTGCTATGCTCACATTCTGTTACGTATACGCCACCATAGCGACCGCCGTGGTCGTGTTGAATCCACCCATTCACAAATTTATCCACCTAGCTCTGTTTCATGCAACGCCAATATTACTTTTTGATGCAAAGGTAAGGATGCAGTTGAAAAAGGACAAACCAGATCTTGATCGGAGAATATACCGACGTTCGCCGGCAAGAACGCTACTTGCCTTGAAACAAGTTTACGAATTGAATTTAAGTATTTCAATCAACACCACAGTAAAAAGAAAATTCTAGTCCTTTTGCCCCTGATTTTATCTTGCCAATGATGTGACCCATAGGAAGTTCATGTCGAGACCATTGATTTGGTGAAGCACTTCCAATAGCATCCTCTGTTCAATTATTGATTCTTCAAGCAGATCTTTGACGATTTGTTTCTATTCCCCTTTCTTCTCTCATTTTAATTTAGTTAATTTACCCAATTTCTTGAATTGGGTCTCGACATTTTACAGTTCACTAAATGTCATCCCGGGCTCAGGGTTCCTTTCATTTAATTTCAAATCTGATGAGCTGTCGAAATATTGAAGACTGATTTTGTAAAGAATTCTAAGAAAATTTTAATTAAATTAAGTAACGTCGGAGTTACTATAAGGTAAGGATGAACATAGAAGACATTTTCTAATTCGAACCACTTCCTTGGGGATGGTACTAACAGCTGCTTTTTGAACTCAATATACATTTTTGTTGACGATAACAACCAAGCCAATAGGAAATTAAATTGAATATGTGATAAAAGAGAGGAGTGTAATTACTTACCGTACGTTTAATGAAGCAATTGTACCGAGCTTAGTGCACCTTATTCGTTTCGCAAATCAACATAAAATCAGTCGGGAATGGGTCGCATAAATAGACCTTTTGACCACTTTGAAGTTGCAGATGCCAATCGAAATGCTTTGTTCGATTCAGTGATTCCTGTTTTCATTGATTTGAGTTGGTTAACATTAAGGCAGCAGAGATTCAATTGGAAGTCAAGCGTTTTATGGAGACACAAGGATCGATGCTCTAGCCTCTACTCTCACTTCCACGCGGAGAATCCCGGGTGCCCAGTACATTGGTTATGAGATAGGAACTTGTTCTCTAAGGAACAACGGGGAGGAGATCTGTATTCAAGGTACTTTTTCTTCCGATAAATGCAGCGGAAGAAGTCCCTAGATGTAATCAACGGTGGCGTCTGCAGATCCAGTCAGGTCAAACTTCAGTTTAGTAAAACCCCTTATAGAACTACTACGACATATTCGGAGCACAGATCTGTAAGGGTTGGCACCCATTTCACCCAGGAGATCAATAATGGTTGTCCAAAAGGCTCAGAGTCAAAGATTCTTCGGGCCGGAGCTAAGTTGTCCATACGCTCTACATGGCCTAGCCATCTTAGGCGTTGGATCCGTAGACGCCTGGTTAGACTCATGTCGCTGTACAGCCCATACAGTTCGTGGTTGAACCTTCTCCTCCAAATGCCATCAATGCAAACAGAACCAAAGATCGCGCGCAGAACTTTTTTCTCGAAAAGACCAAGAGACTCGTCATCCGCTTGGGATATCGTCCATGCCTCTGCGCTGTAAAGCAGGACTGGGATTAGCAAGGTCTTGTATAGATAGAGATATATATATATATCTACTACTCAATTGCCTTTTGAGCCCAAAAAACAGCAGTTGGCAAGAGTTATTCTGCGTTTGATCTCGGTACTGTTGTTGTTTGTACTGTTTACCGCGGAGTCGAGTTAGACGAAGTCCGTAACTACTTCAAAAGTATATCTGCCTATGGTGACGTTCTGGCCGCATCGTCGATGTTATGTTCTCGATGACAGCATATACTTGGCTTTGCACTCGTTTACCACCAGACCCATTTTAGCCGCTTCCGTTTCAATGCCAGCAAACGCATCATTGACGGCTCGCTGTGTTTGCCCAATCACGTCAATGTTATCCGCGTAAGTTGAACAGACTTTTGGGAGATTGTGCCTCTTCTCAAGAACGATGTTAAAGAAATCAGATGAAAGCGCATCGCCTTGTCTAAAACCTTTTTTGACATTGAAGCTCTGGGTGAGTTCGTTACCGACCTTGATGGAGCAGCGAGAGTTCTTCATCTGCTGACTGCTGACTTAGCGAATGCAAATATATCGGATCTTCTAAAATTCATAAGGAGTACGGGGTGGTTTCCGCCATTACGTGACAGGATAGTTTTTTTTTATTTTTTCAAGGATTTTTGAAGCACTACTGGACCATTCAGACACAAAACGGGTCCATTGTACTGACAGGTAGCAACGTACTCCAGTGCCGTTAATTTTATCCCAACGGCAAATGGTGATGGACCAGATTCGATTTCACCGGGATTTGAACCTGGGACCTTCGAACTTGGGGCAGGCACTTAACCAACAGCGCCCTCCAGTCGTTTGAATTGAAGGGATTCACAATGGGCCCTATGGCCTTTGAGTGGAAGTGATGCTTTAACCATCACACTCCTCTTCCAAAACCTAAATCTAAACCTAACCTAAAAATAAGAAGAACAACTTCATACTTTTCTTTGATATGACAGATTTCATGTCATATCACTGTTTCAGATATTTTTTACTCGATTTCAAATTATTTCTGTGCCTTAAGGTAGCCCTAAACGACGAACATGCTCGCCGAACTTGCTTGTTTGCGTTATCCGCTACACGGCGAACACATTTGGCGAACATTCATTTCGTGTTGTTTCTTCTAACCGTCAACATGTGTGATGGGGAAGCGCAAGTCCTCGATAAAATCGTGGCTGACTGTTGACATTATGCTTAATCCGCGATATGCACTCGGCGGCGCTCACAGCAAAAATGAGGTTTGCTCGCGAACATGGCCCTACACGGCAATTATCAAAGCCAACGAACACAACAAAATCAAAATTTTTCGCCAAAAGCGGGCGGCTCGCGAACCAGCGGATACACTACGAAAATGCGGCGAGCACGAGCAAGTTCGACGAGCATGTTCGTCGTTGAGGGCTACCTTTAATGTTGTTAAACCGATTCTATTACATTATCTCTTACTCGGTGAAGATCTGAAACGTCTACAAACGCGAACGTATTTCAACTCAAAAATCAAGCACGTTGTTATTCACATCCAGCTCAGGGGACCACTAGCCTTAGTTCAATCCATAAACTTAAAACAAAATCAAATTTTTGCAGCGCTCGATAAGCACGATTTAGCAATTCCGGAAATATTGAACTGCTTGGGAAAACCACGAATCCTTACACTCAAAAAACCCTGGGACGCATTTTCTCACTTTCAGCACCCTAACACCAAATGAAAACTCGTCTATTGTTCCACAATTGAAACTTTTCCAAGAGAACTTAAACTAGCGAATCCATACTACGTGTTATCCAACAGCACAGGCACATACACACAGATACATGTATCTTCATTTCATAAATATGCAAATCCAATTACTTTTGATAGAACTCAAGTAGTACTGGGTTACACAGCAGCAGCAGGTTCTGGTTTTTCGTTTGGAATGCTCAAGGACTTTTGGGTGATCTCCCTGGTGTCCCCGGCCGCAGCACATTCAAATTGAAATGGGATAACGAGATAATCTGATAAAGATGTTTCCTTCGGCATGTCGTGTTTGTTTGTTGTCTTCGTTTTTTTTTTTTTTTGCACAATTCGCTTAAATGGATAAGAGGATACGTGGGCATTCCGATGATTTGTTTGTTTTCTTCCTGAAATTGAAATTTCTTGAAGAGGAACTCATCCCCAATTGTTTTGCTGTTGTCAAGAATAACAGATATTTTTTGAGTCTATTTGCAATTCTAAATTCTAAATCGGCAAAATCGCTCCAACGCGTATTCCATGTACATTTGTCATATTTCGTGGCAAAATATTTAATCTCTGCGACGCAAAGGAAATTAGAGAGCTAGTGGACAGCAGTGCGCATCAAAAAAGCGTTCCCACATATGGCCTGCTGAATGTTCGCACATCCCAGACATTGGACGCATGTCTGGCGTCAATGAGCACATGGTCGATGTGGTTGGTGGTTCGACCATCCGGGGATCGCCAGGTTGCTGGATGGATTTTTATGCGGGAGAATCTCGTGCTGCTTACTACCATATTACGAGCTGTTGCAAAGCTGAACACGGGCATGCCTGGAACTGTAGTTTTTCCCCATAGTCTTTCAACTGCCACAGTGCCCGATTAAGGGCTAGCTATGACTTGTATACATGTTTTTTTTATGCACGCGTGGGTTCGACTCCCATCCTCGTCGCCAGTAAACTGTTCAACATTCACAGCAATTCAACTCTTTAATAATTCATTAAAATATATGTATAAAATATATATAAGAAATTCATATAAAGAAACTGAAGAGCAAAAAAGGAAACCACTCGTTGTCTGCGCGGGACTTTTTTCTGACTGCTCCCGCCAAAAAAGGTTTCTGTCAGATTTTATTGGGAACTGTCATGTTGACAGCTAGTGAAGCGCCAGACTTCAGACACGTGTATTGCGTGTATTGATCGAATCAGAGACATTGGACGGAATTTGAAGACAGCGAGATTTTCATCAATTTTCATGGCCGGATATGCTTGGAAATGCAGTTTTTTGCACTCGTCTTTCAAGGTCTTCAAATTCCTTCCAATGTCCCAAATTCGATCGAAACACGCAAGAAAACATAAAAAAACATGTATACAAATCATAGCTATCCCTTAATCGCGATATCATCGAAATTTTGTATTTGTTTAAAAGGCCTATCGATGCCATTTTGTATGGAAAATAACATCGTTCAAAAGCCAGCCGCAGGTTTTCTGGGTGGCGCGCATCCGAAATGTCCAATTCCCCATGACTCTGGCGCATAAGTCAGACAGAATTTGACCGATGGCATGGGTTATGTTGGCTTTGAGGGCCGCTGTGGCTTGTGGCTTATTCGCATTGACCTTCGACTTCAGAAAACCTCACAAGAAAAGGCTTGGGGTCAAATCTCACGATCTACGAGTAGGTGGCCAGTTAACATCACCTCCACGTGAGATAACCATGCCCTCGAATCGGTCGTGCAGAATTTGCAATGTGGTGTAAGCTTTGTGGCACGTAGCGTCGTCCTGTTGAAACCACATGTCGTTGGTGTTGATATCATTCAATTTAGGCCAAAAGAAGTTGGTAATCATCGACCTATAGCGCTCGCCTATGAGGGTGATGGCCTGGCCGACGTTCTCAAAAAAATATGGACCGATGACGCCGTCAGCCCAAAATCCACACCAAACAGTTATTTTTTCGCTATGCAATAGACGCTCTTGGATTTCATGTGGATTGGTATCGTTCCAAATTCAAAAATGTTTGTTGACGTACCCATTCATCCAGAAATGAGCCTTATTGCTGAAGATGACTTTTGGATTTCGATGAAAATTAGGCCCAGTTTCCAACAGATCCGGAGCCCATTTAGCAAACACACGTCGTTGTCTATGGTCGTTTACCTTCAGCTACTTGGTCAGTTGAATTGCGTACGGGTGCATGCCCAACTCATGACGTAAAATTCGCCAAGTTGTGGTCTGCGAAAAATCAAGTTTTTGTGAGCAACGCGAAATCGACTGTCTCGAATTCTATTGCACACTGTCAGGGACAGCGGCGATTTTTTCGGCAGATCTTGCGTTTTGTCGATGTACGGTTTATAGTTTACTGAACCAGTGGCCTCAAATTGATCCACCACACTGCGAATAGTCCTCTCGGTACGACGATTATGACGACCGCAAATGGGCGAAGAGCGCGGAACTTTGCCCGAACAGAACACGCATATTGATAAAACAATTTTATCATTTGCACGTGTTGTTGAACGCCGTGGTAATTTGACAAAACAGACTGAATAAACGACATCCAATTTTACAGATGTAGTTTCAACAGTACGGCGCAGTGGCATGGACAATATCCCAAGCGGATGAAGAGTCTCTTGGTCTTTTCGAGAGAAAAGTTCTGTGCGCGGTCTTTGGTCCTGTTTGCGTTGATGGCATTTGGAGGAGAAGGTTCAACCACGGACTGTATGGGCTGTACAGCGACATGAGTCTAGTCAGGCGTCTACGGATCCAACGCCTAAGATGGCTAGGCCATGTAGAGCGTATGGCCAACTTAGCTCCGGCCCGAAGAGTCTTAGACTCAGAGCCTGTGGGACAACGCAACAAAGGACGTCCACGTACAAGGTGGCGCACACAAGTCGAGGGGGACCTCGGCCGGCTTGGTGTGCGAAACTGGAGACAGCTTACGAAAGATCGGGCTGGCTGGAGAGGCATGTTGAGTGAGGCCCAGGTCCAGCTCGGACTGTAGCGCCCTAAGAAGAAGAAGAAGATTCAACAGTATGGCGGCTATCAGCTGCCAATACTAGTACATAAGTCTCTTTGGAAGACCATTTTTTTTCGGAGGATTTTTTTGAAATACTACTGGAGGACTCAGACTCAAAACCGGCCCATTGTACTGCCAGGTAGCAACCTACTCCAGTGCCGTTAATTTGATCCCAACGGCAAATGGTGACTGGACCAGATTGGATTTCACTGGGATTCGAACCTGGGACACCTCGAACTTGGGGGAACTGCGCCATCCAGTCGTCTAAGGAAGACCATTTACTGCACCCACAATAAATTTTCTATTTAATTTAAATACAAGCTTGTTATGTCCTTAGAAAGAAAGTTCGACGTCGGACGGCTACAATCGCAAGAGATCGCCAAATTCTTTTCCGATCGAGTCTCCCTTAATCTCAGAAGAAGTTCTTTGCCGCCAATACCAAGTATTGAAGACCAGTTGCAACATTGCCAAAAAGCTATCAGAGATACCGCCTTTAATGTCACTCGGACACCACAACGAAACCCCTGGTTTGACGACGGGTATCGGCAGGCGAATGCAGCTAAGTAAGAGGTCGACAAAGCGGCACTGCAAAGAAGGACAAGAGCTGCTCGCGAGCTCTACGAGCAGAAACGGAGAGACTAACACCGGCTTCTCAGGAGGAAAAAGAAGGAGCATGAGAAGAGCGCGATCGGTAGAATAGAGAGTTACTACTGCAGGAATGAGGTAAGGAAGTTGTACCAAAGGGTAAAGTAAACCTGTCAGGGTTGTAAAGCCCGAACCGAAGCCTGCACGGACGATCAAGTGAACATCGTAGTAGAATCACAGTCGATGCTGAGGATATGGAAGAACAATTTCTGCAGACTTTTTAACGGCGATGAAGAACCAAATTCGGCTGTCAGGCAGATTGAACCATTCAACCCGAATGAAAGGGAAAATGTAGATCAACAATTCCGTCCCCCCGACCTGGATAAAGTGAAGTTAGCTATATCTAAGCTAAAGTCCAACAAAGCTGCTGGAGCTGACGGCCTAGCGGCTGAGCTTTTCAAAGTAGCAGGCGATGACTTGGTAAGGAGCATGCACCAACTCATCTGTAAAATATGGTCGAAAAAAAGCATGCCCGATAAATGGAACCTCAGCATTGTTTGCCCGATCCACAAAAAAGGAGACCCTCTAAACTGCGCCGACTATAGAGGCATCAGTCTTCTGAAAATTGCATACAAGATCTTATCTGCCGTGTTGTGTGAACGCCTAAAGCCATTCGTCAACAACCTGGTCGGTCCATACCAGTGTGGCTTTAGGCCAGAAAAATCCACCATCGACCAAATATTCACACTGCGGCAGATCTTGGAAAAGACCCAGGAAAAACAAATCGATACCCACCACTTTTTCATCGATTTTAAGGCCGCGTATGACAGCATTTATAGAGACGAGCTATACAGAGCAATGTCTAGTTTTGGCATCCCTACCAAACTCGTACGTTGTGTAAGATGACGATGGAGAATGCACGCTGCTCCATCAAGGTCGGTAAAGAGCTAACCGCAGAAGCATGGACTTTGTCAAAAGCAGATGAGGTTGTTCTTCGTTGCTTTGAGAGGAAAATTCTTCGGGTGATTTTCGGTCTCGTCTGCATAGATTGTGAGTGGAGGACAAGATACAACAACGAACTGTACGAGCTGTTCAGCGATATTGACTTAGCCAGAAGGGTGAAGACCCAACGATTGAGATGGCTAGGTCATGTAGAGCGAATGTAAACCAATGCTCCGGCCCGGAAAGTCTTCGAATCCAACCCCGAGGGACGGCGCAGTAGAGGAAGACCGTGACTCAGGTGGCGCACGCAAGTGGAAAGGGACCTCAACCAACTGTGCGTGCGAAAGTGGAGGCAGCTAGCTAAAGATCGAGCTGGCTGAAGACGCTTGTTGGTTGAGGCCCAGGTCCACCCCGGACTGTAGCGCCACCTTAAGTAAGTAAGTAAGTTATGTCCTTATTACAAAACCCTGTGGTTTGTCAAGCAGTACTCCCATCTAGAGAATTCTCAGAGGAGAATAGCACCATACTCTAGTAAATCCTCAAGCTTTCTTGTACATAAACAAGAATGGTGTACGAATTAAAATTTACATCTGCCGTAAACTATGTATCCTCAAACATAGAGTGCACTGATAAACTTTAATTACATCGTCCATCAACCCAACCGACATTTATATCCGAACTATATATCAACCACACCCCACCTCCAGGTTTTTGCTATACTCACCTTGAAGCCCATGTACTTGAACTGGGAGAAGCGATTGGCTCTTTTGAGGCTAGGATTCACCGTACAACTACAAGTTAACGCAGTCCACTAGAGGAGGTGAGTTACGGAAGAATACTCTTGGTAAAGCAATTAACTTTGAAGAAGAACTCCACTCTAACCCATTTATTATGGGAAATATTATATAATATGAAATCTCCTCGTCCACCTTGAGTTATTAAAAAATAATCAAATTACGCTGGTCACATAACAAATTACAAGCAGTAATGTAGCCAGCACCAGACCACACTATGTTCTCCTGAATGTATTCCCAGTATATGGCTGATCAGACACCTCACACCGTGTAGCACCCAACAATATTCCTCAAAATCTGCTGTAACCTATGCCGGCCCATCTGGGCATGGAGATTATCATAAATAACGAGTACATACGGACTTCGTGGATTATTGGAAAACAAATTAAATTTTCAACATAAACACAATTAAAATTTCACGGCTGAATTTATGTGAGCTCCCATAGTTTATCGGCAGAACATTTGAGGCAAACCATCCGCGTCTTTAGTGCGGCCACACCACACGAGCACATTTGTCCGGGTATCTTTGTACAAATAAATCCGTATGTATGATCTATCCAAAAATTACAAGTCATATTCTAACGTTTAATTTTAGAGAAAAATCATTGAAATTACATTTGAAGCGATAAATAGAATTTCTCAATTTAGAATGTAGCTGATTGTCTGTTTCTTTTTCTCTCAGCGAAGGTGCGTCTATTTTGGAACGCACGCCGTCGACGGAAAGAGACTGAAGGCTGGCAGAGCCATGTACTCTTGCTAAGTTCACAGGTCTTCCCACACCCGGATGCAGGAAGAGACAACAAATACACAGTATCTCTGGTATTTTTGCTGCAGATACGAGCACAAAATTTATTTGGGTACTCGGGCAAGAATTTTGAGAAGGTGTACTTCAACCATTTCAAGGAATGTGGTGTTGAAATATGGACAAACTCATTATGTAGTAATCGTCAACAATGAAGGCCTCATGGACTTATTATTATATCATTCAAATTGGGATGATGGGAATGGATTTATGCTAAAAATTGGTGTAGTATATTGTAATTGCTGGGGGTGTGTTGATATTGGGTGAATAACTCTATTTTGCCTTGCGTTTTTTATGAGCGTACATCTAGGGCAATGGTGGAGAAGCCTAGGATTAGACAATGCTGAAGGTTGGCAACACTTACTAATGGGAAAAAGGACATGACGTCTGGAACAAATATCCAGTTGATCTTTAAGAGTGAAAAATAAAAGGAACTGAGTTGAAGGAAAACTGAAAGAGGTGACATTTATTTACTTACTTAAGGTGGCGCTACAGTCCGGGGTGGACCTGGACCTAGCTTCTCAGCAACCACTCGTGTTGTGCGTGCTATTGTTCTCTCATGAGTGGAGGGGACCTACAGTTCAATACCGACTCCGAACGGCGAAATTGAGAAGCTATTTTTAGAGACAGTTATATTCCTTCAGCATTGTCAGTGACTCGAAAGTGAGACCTGCCACCTGTAATTGAATAATCCTTAAGGAAAAATAAATTTACTCATCGATGAATAGTATGGTTCATTTTAAAGAAGAAGTATTTGCGTTTATATACTCTCTTCTTCAAAGGCAGCCTTCCCGCCAAACAACTGTCGTATCCAAGCGTTCATGTTTATGATTGCCCAGCATGATATAGCCACCTGTGGTTTCGTGAACATTAAATGAACCCTTAATCAGATTTTTTGCTTTACATGCACAGTCGCTAAATTTGCTAATTATCCTTCTTCCTTCTTCAAGGTTAAGTGACATCGGGGGTCGTCCGAATTTCCGAGATCCTTCAAAATATTTTTTTTTAACTCAAGGGGACTTTTTTGCCCCTTTAAATGTATCTCAATGACAATCTACTGAAAAGTTAAAGTTGAAAGAAAAAACCAGGCAACTGCTAGTTATGTATATTCGTGCGTTATTTATAATATTTGAGAGAAGCTATTATGTCGAGAGACGAACTAAAATCATTTCAACTGAATTCACTAATAATCTTAACCCAAATCAATTATGGGATGCATTGAATGTAATTAATAGAAGAAAATTATCTCTGATTCCAACGCACAAAAGCACATGATTCACAGGGTGGCGTTTAAGAATCGTTAAGATTTATTTGATGAATACAATTTTCCTCTCCGAGATTATTTAACTTTGGCATTTATTAAAATTTAGAATATGGCTTGGAAATATGTTCGCGTTATGTTTTAAAGATAATATCTCTCAAATGATGTCCATTGTTTGCTTCGACCTGACGTTCTCTTTCCAAAGCATTTTCCATTACTTTTCTTAGAATTCCACGTCCCAGCGCTCTCACTTCTTCTCGGATATTGACCTTAAGATGTGGTATGGTTCTTCGCTTATTGGCATACACCTTCCTATTTAGGGAGCCTCAAAGAAAAAATCTGAAGTCGTAAAACCGGGCGAACGCGGTGGCCAGTTAAAATCAGAAAAACGCCAGAACGGCTCTGTAACGCCCATCTGGGCGCCGTGGCGTAGTGGTAGGTGCGTCGACTCCTACGCTCGAGGTCGTCGGTTCGAATCTCGAAAAAAACATCAAACATTTTTTCACGGCTCCACCTCTTTCGAGTCACTGACAATGCTCAAAGAGTATTACTGTCTAGAAAAAGCTTCTCAATCTCGCCGTTCGGAGTCGGCATTAAACTGTAGGTCCCCTCTACTCGTGAGAGAACAATAGCATGCACAACACGAGTGGTTGCTGAGAAGCTAGGCCCAGGTCCACCTCGGACTGTAGCGCCGCCATTATTATTATTATTATTGTAACGCCCACCGTTGACCAAAACGTTGATCTCAGCCTCATTTTCGAAGAAAAATGATCCAATGGTGCCAATACTCCACAATCCGCACCAAATTGTCACTCTCTGTGGATCCATTGGCTTCTTGTGGGTTCATAACGTCCGAGCCGAGCGAGATGCGGAATTTTTTTCTTTTAACGTAGCCACCGAGATGAAAATGAGCCTCGTCCGAATAGATGATTTTGCGCACAAAATCGTTGTCCAATTCAAGCGGCTCTAAGGCCCTAACTGCGAAGCGATAACGAAGCAGATGATTATCGTCGCGCGTCTTCAATTTCTGAGTCAATTGATCCTTGTAAGCGATTAATCCGAGATCTTTGTCCAGAATTTTCCTCAGGCCAGTGCGTGAAATGTTGAGTTGTTGAGATCGATCGCGAGTTGATGTTCGTGAATTGAGACTCTCGGCTACAGCAGTCACATTCTCATCTGTGGGCATCGTACGACGTCGGAGACCATGAGTGTTGTCCACTAGCATACCATTCTCGCGAAGTTTTTGCACAAACTTGCGTACAGCAGTGCTTCATTTCGGCCAAAACTTATTTTCAAAAAACGCACTGTTTGGATTACACAGCACCCACTTTGGAAATAAGTTTTCAATATTGTTGAAGCTTCCGTTGTTGAAGCGTAGAGCGTCTCATTTCGTGACACTGACTTTCTGTCAAGATTTCGAGCGGAAAACAGCTGGCAGTGTCAAAATAACTCATGATTTAAAAAAAAACACTAGATGACCCACCCTGTAGTATGTGCCTCCAAAGGAACTCTATCGGATACAGTCCCCTTCTGACGAATGTATACTTCAAAGACGTCTCACTTTTTCTTACTTGTGCGCAGACGGTTGATAATTCATTTAATTTTGAGTACTGCACGAAAAAAGGCAAATTTAATCATAACAAATCACATGAATAATTACGGAAACGAGAAAATAAGTCTCTTGAATAATTTCCTCAACCCGAGCCGTGTCAGGAGTTTGTCAGTCTTCGTCATCATCGTCAAGCGTGATATGCGAAATGATGCCTCCTCTTCAGACTGAACGTCATTCTTCAAAAAAAAAAATAATATTTATGCTCACTTAGCGTCGAAATTGTCTCACATAATTTTTGAATAAACAATTTTCATTTACCCGACCGACGGAGGAGTGGAACATCCAGCGTGCGATATCTTCCGCCTGATTGCTCGAGAGAATTATGCAAATTCCACTCATGGAAGTATTCAGCGGTTTTATTTTTCCTCCTTTTTGTGTTGTCTTTTCTGGTTAAAACTTTTTTCCCTAATATTTTCTATCTGGTCCATGGGTATGCTAACAATTTTGTTTTATGGACGAAAATGTATCATTTACTTAGAGAAGATTGCTCCTTATGGGCGGCATTACAGGAGCTGTCATTGTTCATTGGGGATGAGTCCTTTGGGGTTAGTGTGTAGTGTATCGTTGGCATTTGGCGCAGTTTTCAAATGGTTAACATACACATCCCTTTGAATTAATTTTGACAGAAAGTTTGTGAGAGCTGAGAGGGCAATGAAAAACTCGTCATGGCTTTAGTGGTCCTGAGGAACATTATGGTGGGTGACGATAAATTTGATTTAAGTCTTAGTATTTCATTGCAACGGTCATAAACGACAGTCGTGTTTAGACCTTCATTGACCGTCAAAGGTACGGATGAAAATAGATACGTACGAAATTATAATGATTTAGTAAAGGGTGTTTTTTTATTATTATTATACTAGCTTCATTTAACAGATAATTTTATGTCATTATTGTTCAAATATGATATCGGACATATGCGCGACACGCGAAGCTCGAATGAAGCGCAGTCGTGAAGTCCAATTTTCGACAACTTTATCGAGCAACTGGGGCCGTATATCAGCAATAACACGGCGAATGTTGTCTTTAGAATCGTCCACCGTCTCTGGTTTATAGGCATAGACTAGTGACTTCACATACCCCCAAAGAAAGTAATCTAAAGATGTGAGATCACAGGATCGTAAAGGTCAGTTCACAGGTCCATTACGTGAAATGATGCGCTCAGTAAATGTTTCGCGCAATAAATTGATAGTATCGCGATCCGTGTGGCATGTTGTGCCATCTTGCTGGAACCTCAATGCCATGCAACTGACGAGCGAAGAAGTCAGAAATTATTTTTCTATAGCGCTCGCCATTGACAGAAACACTCTGACCGGCATCGTCCTTAAAGAAATATGGGTCGATGATTTCACCAGCCCATAAATCTCACCAAACAGTGAGTTTTGATGGTTGTAAGGGCGTGTCGACGACATGGACGCCGTGGCTGTGTGGGTTCGTGCGCCTACCCATGCGCATTAGACTTCCACAGTGTAGGTCCGAATCCAAGACAAGACAAACAATTTTTCAAAAAAAAAAAAAAAAATAGTTCACGGCTCCACCTCTTTAGGGTCACTGACAATGCTCAAAAAGTATAACTGTCTAGAAAAAGCTTCTCAATCTCGCCGTTCGGAGTCGGCATTAAATTGTAGGTCCAATCAACTCGTGAAAGAACAATAGCACGCACAACAGGAGTGGTCGCTTAGAAGTTTGGCCACGGTCCACCTCGGACTGTAGCGCCGCCATTATTATTATTATAAGGGCGTCTCGACAAAGGCTTCTGGGTATTCTCCACTCCTAATTCGCAAATTTTGCTTGTTTACATATCCATTTAAGGTAGCTCTAAACGACGAACATGGTCGTCGAACTTGCTCGTTTGGGTTATCCCCTACACGGCGAACATTCATTTCGTGTTGTTTCTTCAAACTGTTAACATGTGTGATGGGGAAGCGCAAGTGGTGAATTCCTCGATAAAATCGTGGCTGACTCTTGACACTGTGCTTAATTCGCGATATGCACTCTACGACGTTCACAGCAAAAATTAGGTTTGCTCGCGAACATGGCCCTACACGACGAACAGCGAGCGGCTCACGATCTAGCACATACACGACGAAAATGCGGCGAGCACGAGCAAGTTCGGCGAGCATGTTCGTCATTTAGGGCTACCTTTAACCAAAAATGGGTATCATTGGCGAATAAAATTGTGCGTTGAAAAATTTTGTTAAAAATTACGATCAAGCTGAATCATGTGTTTGGCTATTACCCGAACCTACGACGCGTTTAATGGTCACGCAGTTTCAACTCTCGCACAAGCTGGATCTTATATGATTTTAAGCCAAAAACTTTTCTGCGCACCTCAACGGCGATTGCTTCTGCTGGTCGCACTGTTTGTCGTCATTGGAGATGCGTATTATCCAGTAGAGTGTACGTGGACGATTATGTCGACAGTAAAATCGACGTAACGCACGATAAGTTTGGCGAACCCAACTATGGTTTTCAAAATAAGTTTGCCCAACTTTTTTTTTTAATGGCGGCGCTATAGTCCTATTTGGACTTCGGGCCAGCTTCTCACCAACCAATTTAGTGGAACATGCGGGCCACTGAAGATGATATGAGATGAGAGAAGAATTCTGTGCAAATTCAAGGCAAAATTTGTCTGTAGGCAATAAATTTGTGAAGAGGGAGTTGAACATGAGTTCATGGTTTCCTATAAATACCCCAATTATGCATAAAATATTGTATAATGCTTCAAAATCATCTGTCCCAACACCCACCCGCCACCGGAAACAGCGTCATAAACATCTTGTTGTAAATATTTATTCAACCCTTATGTTTGCGCTGCTGCCTAAATGTTTTAATAGACAACATGAAACCGAGCAATCGAAACGACATAAAAGTCATCGACGATAAATATTATTGTGAAAATGATTGGATTCTTTGGCAAGAGAGGAAATCAACGCAGTCTGTTGTGACGAGTGCCCGTAACCTCAACCGCAACTGTTCATCTATTTATTTGTTAACCAACGTTCTAAAAACTTATTGCTCTCGTTTCATTAGCTGTGTAATAACAGAACAGGAAATATGAGAATAATAATAAAACTAAATGAGACCACATGTCAGTCAAGGATTGCAGTTATTATTGCCCACTATAGAGACAAATCCTTTGCTTTGGATTCAGGAAAGTTGACATCGTTCTATCGGGTGGAGAAATTCATTTGCTCAAGTTTACATTAAGCACCATTTGCGTGCATTGTTCCTGCAGATATTCTTCAATAAAATCTAAGACATGATGTCTGTTATTATCTTAGTCTGCTTGTGGTAGGTTCATCTTGGATGGTTGAAAACGATTCAGTTTCTCGGTTTGTTGTTGTTTTGGTTGACATTTTCTAAGGCAGATGTATTGGATTTGAGCATTTCAGGACGCCTTTCACAACTTGCAGCATCGATTTCGAATTTAACGCTAACACAAGATTTTATTTTTTTGTTCTCAGGAATCAACATGTCTGACTGTTTTGATGTTTTGGTAAGAACGCACAGAGAATTTGTCAAACCTATGATCTGTAAATCAGTTACTTATGTATGCTGCCAAATCGCTTATCGGAAGTTTTTTTTTCGGAGAATTTTTGAAGCACTACTGGACCACTCAGACTCAAAACTGTTCCATTGTACTGCCAGGTAGTAGCCTACTCCAGTGCCGTTAATTTGATCCCAATGGCAAATGGTGACTGGACCAGATTCGATTTCACTGGGATTTGAACCAGGGACCGCTCTAACTTGGGGCAGGCACTTAACCAACTGCGCTATCCAGTCGTTTCCAGTCGGAAGTAATTACTCGTAGTTTGAAATTTACTGTTTTCGGCGACACTATCTGAGGTTGTAAGCGATTTTATTTTTTCCTTTCATTTTCTTAATTTTGTTATCTTTTTGAAAATATAACGAATCTTAAAGGGTGCCTAATACATTTGGCCAAGGCTGTAGAAGTCACTTGTATTCTGCAGCTATAAACTAGGCATCAGGTTATTCATAATAGGTGAGCCATCTGCCAAGCTTATTTTTGATGAATATGATATATTATGTTCTTTTGGCACTCAGAGCTGTTATGCGGACAAAAAATCTGTAGAAACTCAAGACCATAGTTTCGGAATTGATACATTTACGATTGAGCAGCACTCGTAAGTCGTAAATATTCCAAAGCTACTTCCAATTTGGATGCCGTATTGCCGCAACAGGTGGACGTCGTGGGCGTTTGGGTTTGTGCGTCGACCCATGCGCGCTAGACTTTCAAGTCTAGGTTCAAAACCCAGTTAAGACAAACAATTTAAAAAAAAAAATTATTCACGGCTCCACCTCTTTCGAATCACTGACAATGCTCGAAGAGTATAACTGTCTACAAAGATCTTCTCTTAGATTTATCAAACTATTTTGGCATCATCCAACAGCGGCTGACTTCGTTTCAGACATGACCGTCTATACTTTCACAGCAGGCCATGATAGGTAAACACAATTTTAATTGAAATCTAACCTGATGCACGGACCTGTACTCCAGCTGCGATAAACATACAAAGTCAACTTTCCCTCCACTCAGGACAGGCTATGGTCAGAATCTGAGGCAGGAAAGGAATGTAGTCGAATCTTCGCGAACGGCTCCAAGACTAATGAAGGATATGGTGCATTATGTAAATTTGCGTCGGTTTTTCAAACGGAAACCTATGCGATCCTAATGGCCACGAACTATATTATGAAGAACGGGTGGAAGAGAAGATTTAACCACTTCCTGGATAAATCAGGCATGCGAATCCTCTCTGAATTTGATCGATAACTTAAATTCGCTACGCTTTGTCTGTGTCCCGGGTTACCACGGGATCACAGCAAATGAGGTCGCCGATGAACTTGCTAAGCGAGGATCAGATGAGGTACTCTCAGGACCTGAAGTTGCGCTAGGACAGAAAAGACTGCAGACAACTTACCGGCGTATTAACGGGGCACTACACCTTCGCCAAACACCTAAGTGTGCTTGGCCTAAGCCATGAAACCCTCTGCGACGCCTGTGTAGAAGACGATGACAATACAGAGCACTTCCTCTGCCACTGTCCCGCTTTTGCTTGTATCAGGTGGCAGTTATTCGGTGCTAATGAGGTGAGAGCTGATGATGTAGGCTCCTTATCACAGAAGCGCCTGCCGGTCATCCTTCGGAAGACCATGAAATTTTAGCAAAAGTAGGTTGCTGCCTGGTAGTACAATGGACCAGTTTTTGAGTCTGAGTGCTGCAGTGTAGGGTTTTAAAAACCTCCGACAAAAAGAAACTCGCTATTAAACCCATTGCCTCATGTTCGACTATATCCTTAAGGCTAGTAAAAGAGAATCGTCATAAGCTAACCTCATTAGCTTAATAGCCTAAGGGAATCCTTAGATAAGCCCGACAAAATAGCAGTGTACTTGGCAATGGAAAAGCTGATGAACTGGCTAAGCAGCAATTTTTTTTTTTTTCTCAAATGCGATGGAAGTGCATATTTTGGCTGGTTTGGTCAGGGAAAAGATTAACACACATGTCCTAAGGGCACCCATAGTTAGACGGACTAGGTTGGCAAGTTTTGCAAAATCTAGATTGTGTTCATCTAAGTCAAGGAGGGCATGACCAATTTACAACAAAGCAGGAACGAACGAGCTTCTGCTTCGAACCCCGTCAAACATTGCAAGAATAACAGCGCTCATTACGAGGAACAGCTAAGATATCTCGCATTACACTTACTGTCGCAACTGTAACGATTTTGCAGAAAATCAAAACACTGACCCACTTTATTTCTGCTTACTAGGCAAACTAAAGCCAGACACATGACACTGCGCAAATCTTTTTTAAACTACTTGCATGAGATTTCTGAAAAGAACATCAAACAATTAAAAATGTTCACTTTTCTCTTTTTTTCCACGGAATGGTTTTATTATCCTCGGCAACACACTATTACTGCCACATATTGGAGCTAAGAAATACCAACTCTATACACAATTAATATAAATCGTTAACGATTGGATGGCGCAGTTGGTTAAGCGCCTGCCCTAAGAATCCCAGTGAAATCGAATCTGGTCCAGTCACCATTTGCCGTTGGGATAAAATTAACGGCGCTGGAGAAGGTTGCTACCTGGCAGTACAATGGACCAGTTTTAAGTCTGAGTGCTCTAGTAGAGTTTCAAAAAAATCCTCCGAAAAAAAATGTAAATCATTTCTCGCATCCATCCAGCCGTCCATCATAACCCCTTGCTTCCTGGCAGTACAATTGCTACCTGGCAGTACAATGGACCAGTTTTAAGTCTGAGTGCTCTAGTAGAGTTTCAAAAAAATCCTCCGAAAAAAAATATAAATCGTTTCTCGCATCCATCCAGCCGTCCATCATAACCCCTTGCTTCTCAAAAGGAATAAAACGCTCAAGAACCTTAAAGTGCAGCCGCAGTCATAAGCAGGTATCCCCAACAATGCAGTGCCCCTTACCCACAACTTTTCAACCCTCTTATGCATTCAAGATGAGAAACCATGAATAGGATAAGACCAATGCAGATCTGATATCCTAGATATCCTGCTTAGACAGGAGGATATCCCCAGAGATTTAGAGATGGGATTTACACAAAGATAAGTGCGGCTTCTGAATTTCATGCGAAAGATAATGCTTGTGGTAACTGCAGAACATAATAAATAACAGAATCATCTACACTCCTCGAAAATATATGCAAATCAGCTGACTGGCAATGGAATTCCGCCCCAATTAATTATGCCGGAACTGGAAATTGAATTAAACCGACTTTCATTCACTAACATCGTTAGCGCTGTGTGGAAGTATGCATACATACATTTTAAAGCATTACCTCACAATCGCATTTGCGGCGGCAAATCGCGTCTGTTGTTATTCAATTAAGGAAATTGGAATTGAATTATGTTTTATAGTTTCTGCATCAAATGCGTAGGTACATACAAAGGCCTCTATTAATACACATCAGGATAACGCTCCATTACGAGGTGGTGGGGATTAGGTGTATTTAGTTGGGGTTGGTTGACGGTAGTGACTTGAAAACGTTTTCTAACGCTACAATGAGGATTATTCGATTTTCGATTTGCATCAATTTACTGCACAGTGAAGCAAACAGGTTGCAGTAGACTTGCATGCACATGATTCACATACAACTTCTGTCAAGTGTACCAGTGTGAGTGAACCTGCGATATAAATATACTAATGAATGAATGAAAAGAAAATTATTTTAATGAGTACCTACTTTTATTTTCGAGCATTCTGGCCATAATAGTTTTAAAGATATCGGCTAAAAACGGTAAATCATCAACATGCGAATTTTAAAAATATGAAAACGCAGTTTTATGGGTCTCAGCATAAAGGAATGGTAAGTATCAAAATATCGATTAATGTACAAATTTTAAGATATTTCTAAGAAAATTTCAAAGATTATCACTTTCGCACATAAATTCCATGATAAGATCGACAACTCGACACGAGTTTCAGTGGTATCTTTCACATTCATAATAATTATAATAATAATGGCGGCGCTAAAGTCCGAGGTTTACTTGAGTTTAGCTTCCCAGGTACTACTCGTGTTGTGCGTGCCATTGTTCTCTCACGAATGGAACGGACCAACAGTTTAATGCCGACTCCGAACGGAAGCTTTTCCTAGGCAGTTAGATACATTTGGAGAAGACCAGCAAGTTTCAAATCGATACGCAGCATCTTTTTATCAATTTTAAAGCCGTATACGATAGCATTCATAGCAAGAAACTATTCGAAGCGATCGCCGAATTGGGGATCCCGGGAAAACTGATTCGGTTGTGTCGGACCACGATAACACATACGCGATGCACCGTGCAGTTCAGTTCAAGGACCTCCGAGCCGTTTGAAACCGGCACCGGATTTCGGCAAGGAGACGCAGTCGTTGATTTCTTCAATTTGGTACTGGACTAGATAATGCGGCGGGCTGTTGTAAACACGGAAGGCACTATCTTCTACAAGTCAGTCCAACTGTTGGGATGCGCAGATGATATCGACATCGTCGCGCGTTCCCAACGCGCCGTAGCGGAAGCTTTCACGGCAATTGAAGAACAGGTAAAACGAGCTGGTCCTAAGGCCACTGAGGATAAGACGAAGTACATATATGCTGTCGAGCAAGAAACGATCCGCCGCACACCACGTAGGACAAAACATCACAATCGACAGCTACAATTTTGAGGTAGTGAAGGAGTTTGTCTACCTCGGGTGCAAACGTGAACTTCACGAACGACATCACAGTGGAGATCCGACGTAGAATCGCCCTTGGCAACCGATGCTACTTCGGTTTGTCAAAACAACTGGGCTCAAAACTCCTGACTCGAAGGACCAAAATCATGCTCTACAAAACTCTTATTCTGATATGATATATATATGGAGCCGAAAGCTGGACACTAAGCAGAGCTGCAGAGCTGCTTCTTGTCTGTGAGTCTGTGAGGAGGGCGAATGGAGGAGAAGATACAATCGCGGACTCTATAAGCTGTACCAGGATGTGGATGTAGTACGGAAGGCAAAAATCCGTCGACTGCACTGGCCCGGCCACATCGAGCGCTCCAGCTAAGAGGATCTTCGAATCCGAGCCTTCTGGTTCGAGAAGGAGAGGAAGACCGAACCTCCGGTACAAAAGACCAAGTCATCGCGGACGTAAGACAGCTTAGTCTTGATGCCTGGAAGCAGCGTGCCCAGGAACGTCAACGATGAAAGGCAGTGATAGCTCAGGCTCAGAACCTACATGGGTCGTAGGCCTGCTAAGTAAGTAAGTAAGTAGAAACATTTGGATATAGAAATACATATGTGTACAGATGGATGGTTGTTTGTATGTACATACATATGTAGTAATAAATAGTTGATTGAGTTTTAAATTGAAAAGTTAAAAAGTTTGAAGAAAATTCAACAGAAATAATTTAAATTCGTTGCCTGAAATGCCGGAAATACAGTTAAAGTCGGTTAAAACGACCTTCAAGGGACTGACGGCTTTGGTCGTTTTAAGCGATAGGTCGCTGAAACCGATAACTGGAAGAAAGCAGATAAAGAACGGAGCCCCTCTTAACTGTGCCAACTACAAAGAGATCAGTCTGATATCTTCTCTACCGTCTTGTGTAAGCCTCTGAAACCCTACGTCAACAGTCTGATTGGTGCGACTTCAGGCCAGCGAAGTCCACCATCGACCAGATATTCACATTGTGGCAGGTCTGGGAAAAGGCCCAGGAGTGTCAACTCGATACCCGCCATCTGATTATCAATTTTAAAGCCGCATGTTACAGTATTTAGGGAGAAGAGCTATACAGTGCATTGCCCAATATTAGCGACCCCGCACAACCCGTCCGTCTTTGTAGAATGACCATAGAGAATGCCTGTTGCTTTGTCGGGGTCGATAAAGACTTCACCGAGACCATTGATGTCAAAAAAGGGTTCAGATAAACAGTTTACCGTTTTAGAAAAAAATGCAGTCACACCAACAGCTGTCTCGTTTTTCATTAGAGAGGAATACCACTCTACAATTGGCTCTGTTTTATCTAAAAAAAATGAAAAAATTGACCTTTGTAAGGCTGCGGCCACGCAATGAGCAACGAGCGATTGAGCGACGAGTCTGAGCAATGGGTGGTCATTTACTGAGCGTCATCGCTGAGCGATTTGTTGCGAAAATCTAATTTTCAAGTTCAGTTCGTCGTAGTCTTTTAGCTGAAAGTCGCGTTCATATGAATAATCCTCTGGCTGTGGCAGATTCACTTCAGTTGGATCTGGAACAACCGTCTGCTTCACGAAGCTCATCATTTCAAAAAACTATTACAAATGTGTCCAACTTCATTCTACGACTTTTCGGTGACATTTTTAGTTTTATAATTCTTGTGGCTCTCCTTCCATAGAACTGGGCGGTTTGAACAGCTGAGATCAAACTTTCTACGTTTAGTTTCTCTATTTTCTTATTTCGTTGCTCAGCGATCGACTAAAAAATTAAAACAGATTTGGTTGCCGAGCAACGTTGGTCTGTCGCTTAAAAAAATCGCAAATCGGCCAGTGCTTACGTGGCCACCTTCATATGATTTCTTGTGTTTTAAAGTCGCTCTATCGCTCGTCGCTCTATCGTTCAATCGCTCGTCGCTCATTGCGTGGCCGCCGCATAAGCGATATGTCGTTGTAAGCGGTGTCGTTGAAAACGATTTGTTATTCAGGGGGATTATAATGGAGCTAAGCCGCGACCTAAGAATTGGGTCGTTATAACAGATGCCGCTGTAAGGGATTTTGACTGTACTTCTATCAAATATTATTTTCTCCACGGAATTTGACCTGCGCGAGTGCAACTCACAATTGCCCTGTTTATTACGTGATTTAGGAACACAATTTAATTGTAACGCAATTCATTCAATGCTTGCCATTGCTGCATCGATTCCCCATAACAAGTCTACTGTTTCGACTATCCTCTAGTGGCCAGTGGCTTATGATGGATAAGGGTTTAAGGTTCGGTTAGGAAACGATGAAACAATCCTTGATTATTACAGTTAAATTATGATAAACACTGCTTGTAATTTGTCACACCTTTACGTTTGTTGTCAGATAATAATGTGTGCTATTGCTCTTCCACGAGTAAAGGGGACCTATAGTTTAATGCCGACTCCGAACGGCGAGATTGGGAAGCTTTTTCTAGCCAATTATACTCTTTGAGCATTGTCAGTGACTCGAAAGAGATGGAGCCGTGAAACAATTTTAGGTGATTTTTCGAGATTCGAACCTTAGACTTCGAGCGTAAGAGTCGACGCACCTACCCACTACGCCACGGCGCCCATCTGTTGTCAGATAGAATAGCATTAATATAGCAAAATTTATTCGTCTATGACTGCAACACTCGAAAGACCTTCTATTCCTGCAACAAACGCAACTTCAACTGAGCACCGAAAAATGCAGAGAAGAGAGATGAAAGAGGCAAACCATTGGCAATTTCTACGGGTCTTGCAACCAGAAAACTTAACTACAAAATCAGAAAAGAAATTCCTGGTTCATGGGGTTAAAAATCCTGCGCATTTCAAACAAACCCCCACTGCCATCATCCAGGTTATTCAATCAAGTCGTTGTGATCAAAAATAGCTTATAATGTGATTAAGTGACTGACGGCTGAAATAATCGATTACTGTTCTCTCTTTGGCCACAAAGCGCCTCAGGTAGACCCTTTTTAAAAGTTCATGCCTCAAACTATAAATCAAAGCCACACCGTGACCTACCACATTTACCTAGGAATTGATGCATGAGAGTATCGTTCATCGCCTCCTTTGCCAGTCAGCGGTAGAGGACGTGCACGTGATACAGAGATAAGCGAACATCCGTTTATCTATAAATAAATCTTTTGTCGACGATGCTAATAGTTCCCCTTTCCGTGTTCCTGTTTGTGAGCTGGAGACCGATGAAACAACACAAACCTTAATATCAGAAGTCACGAGAGGGTACGATGAAAGGATTTCATCCGGACAATAAGAAGGATTCCTTTGAAATAAACGGCAAATAGAATTAATTTTATTTCATTAAAATCTGAGCTGTGCTTGATTTCAGGTGAGCTCTGACAGAGATTGACTGACAGCACAAAGGAAAGCATTACCTCAGCCCTACGTTGGAAAGACTGTGATAAGATGGTGGTAAAGTTAAATCCTTGCAGTTGCCAAGGAAGGTATTGCTTACTTTGATTCAGCGTAATTGTACGAGGAAAACAAAGAGGATCTATAGTGGAAATTCACCAAATTATCAAATCCAGAGGAACGTCTGAAGAGAATTTTATACATAAGTGTCTCTAGTTTAACGATAGTTCCAATTGGGATAAGTTTTTGACATGCAATCAAATCACTTGCATCGAAATGAAAATGTTTTTGTAGCTCTTAATTGGTATTATCCTGGAAGGAAGGATCGATGTGATGGCTTAATTAAACAACCAAAGTTGAAGAGTGTGAGGATGGATTTGTATGCAGCGGATCCGTAGCATTGTCATCATTCAAGTGACGATGGTGTTTACTGGTTTGCATCCTTGTTTTCTGACATTTCATTTAGTTTGCTCCATATACTTCCGGTAACTTAAGGTAGCCCTAAACGACGAACATGCTCGCCGAACTTGCTCGTGCTCACCGCATTTTCGTCGTGTATGGGCTGGGTCGCGAGCCGCTCGCTGTTGGCGAAAAAATTCGATTTTGTTGTGTTCGTTGGCTTTGATGTTCGCCTTGTAGGACCATGTTCGCTAGCAAACCTCATTTTTGGTGTGAACGTCGCCGAGTGCATATCGCTGATTAAGCACAATGTCAAGAGTCAGCCACGATTTTATCGAGGAATTCACCACTTGCGCTTCCCCATCACACATGTTAACAGTTTGAAGAAACAACACGAAATGAATGTTCGCCAAATGTGTTCGCTGTGTAGGGGATAAGGCAAACGAGCAGGTTCGGCGAGCATGTCGTTTAGGGCTACATTTAGTTATACGTTGACAAAGTTTTTTTTTAGGAAATCAGTTACTTTACCGCCACAGCTGCTCTACTATAATAATAATAATAATGGTAGCGCTACAGTCCGAGGTGGACCTGGGCCTAGCTTTTCACCAACCACTCGTGTTGTGCGTGCTATTGTTGTCTCACGAGTGAAGGGGACCTACAGTTTAATGCCCACTCCGAACGGCGAGATTGAGAACATTTTTCTAGACATTTATACTCTTTGAGCATTGTCAGTGAATCGAAAGTGATGGAGCCGTGATAAAATTTTAGGTGATTTTTCGGGAATCGAACTGAGAACATCGAGCGCAGGAGTCGACGCACCTACCTACTACGCCACGGCGCCAAAATAAATATGGCGGAAAAAATATAGGGAGAGTTCGACTCAGGGAGGGTCCACTATATATGTCCTTTCGTGGATATGGAGGGAGCATTTAACAGCACATCCCACGATGCAATTGTATGAGCTCTGGACAAAAAAGCAGTTAATCATACAGTATTGAAATGGGTGTATGAACTCCTAAGCACGAGATCAGCGGAAACTCACACAGCAAGAGGCATAATAAAAGTCGATATAACAAGAGGGTGTCCACAAGGAGGGGTCCTATCTCCTCTCATGTGGAGCCTAGTTGAAGACGAGCTTCTAGAGATACTGCCATGGTTTGGCATGAGATGTCAGGCATATGCCGATGACATAGTAATCATAGCCAGAGGAAAAATGGAGGAGACCCTATGCGATATCATCAAATGGGGACTAACTTTTACTAAGGAATATTGCCTTTCGGCTGGGCTAAGCCTAAATCCGTCAGTTTCAGTGACCCGCATGTTCCACTAAAGGGGTCGCGGGGGCAATGCAGGCACGAGGGATCTCCAGGCCACTCGATCCTCCGCCATCGACTCTAACTCATCAGGAGCTATGCCCAAGCACAACCAGGCGAGTGTTTGGACTTGGTCCAACCATCTCGTCCTGGGTATGCCAAGCGGTCGCCTACCTGATGGAATCGCATTCAAGGCACGGCTCGGAAGTCGTGATGATGGAGACATTCGTGCCACAGCCCTTTCCGTTCGAAAAAGCAGCTGTCCAACATTGAGTTCCTCGCACACTGCCGTGTTTCTCACCCTATGCTATAGTTATAGTGCCTTTTACAAGAAAACGTAACAACTAAAACCAATAAGTCCGTCGGGTATAACACAGACGCCAGTAATCTGGGAGTAATCGTAGACAGCAAACTCATCTGAAAGAGGCACACAGAAGAGATAACCAGAAAAGCGACGCATGCTCTACGGATCTGTCAGAGCTTGGCAGGCAAATCCTGAGGTTACAGTCCAAGCATCCTAAGATGGATGTATATAGCTATTGTTAGACCTACAATCACCTACGGGGCAATAATATGGACTAAGAGAATCAATCTGCAAAACACTCAATAGAGTTCAAAGGTTCTCTATCACGGGACGAAGTCTCTCTGTAGTCATCACATGGTTGCCACACCTCAACATCCACAAAGAGACCCGGCTGTGCCCTGATCCTTGAAACGTCAACCTCTTTGACCACATTGCAATTCCTCCAATGCTCCTGATGTTCGAACGTTCCGGCAAGCCAACGTAGACCCGGATAGTTTTCTTGTAGTATCAAAAGAATATCGAAGAACACCACCCGAAAAAACGAAACCAGGAAATTAAGACCATAAGACCAAGCAAACAGAGTTTATGACCAAAATTATTTAAGTTCTAAGTTTTAAGTTTATTTCCTCATCCACTTGGGTTGATGTCAGATGCAATTAACCGCAGCATAAACGAAAATTCTCTTTCGTCCAAAAATATTTCTCTGACGGTTTGGTTTTGGCATTATTCCTTGAACGGGTTTAAAAGAGATTAAGAGTAATCCTTCCTTTTTTGCTTCAAATATAAGCACACCATAATGCACACCACAACTTTCATGAATTTTTTTAATCGTATTTTTTATCCACATTCACCTCAGCTGAAACCATCTGACCTAAAACCACAGTCGCAACTTGAATGAACAAATGTGCCAACTATTCACAGCAGTTGATCAACTAATCCCGAAACGGGTACAATTTTCAAGTAAATTCGGACCCTATCTGGCAACAGAATCGATAGTAATTGAGTCCTCTTGAAGAATGACTTCTGACTGTCATTAGCTTCCCTTCTTCAATCCTTTAATAATTAGTCACCACAACGCCTGATGGCTCAAGTGGTAGCTTGTTTCCTTATCGATGGAGAAAGTCCCCTGAAACCACTTCCCATCAACTACGCCAGTGAGAGTGAACATAGAAGTGGCAGGCACTCTTCACCAACCGCAATCCCTTAGCAGCAAAGCGTGTATTTGCACAGGCAACTTTCCAAATGACACCAACCAGATGTCAAATGGTGAGTAATTTAATTTTAATAGAATCCCCTCACAAGTGCCTTCAAATACCCTTTGCGGGCTGAAGCTGTGTCTATTTTTGTCCCCAAAAAGTTAACCTGAAGGTTCGTCCCAAGGAGAGATTCGAAAACTTGTTTATTCCCCGGTTGGGACTCAATCACATTAAGGCAGCAAGACTTTATTATCGGTCTTATTTGTTTGCAAAAGTGAATGAAAAAAAATATTTTGATTGATCCCTAATCGTTCAGCATCCCGGTATCCCCATCATTCATCAATAGCAAACGTTTCGGTCTCATTTGTTTGATTGCATTAAGCAGGCATTAAGTGTGGTATTATGTGGACTTTCGGCCCACCACTTATAAGGACATCAATCAAGCAGGCTAATGAACTGATACCGAATATGCACAGAGTGTCCCCGCAATGGCATACCATACGTTATGCTTGAGATTATGTGGAATATTTGAGGAATGAGAGGTGACCCGACCCAGGGTGGGAAATCACTTGAAATATTAAAGGCCTTCGTGGGCTTTGGTCGCTTTAAAAATTAAATTCGATTGGCTTCCAGATGTGCCATAGATTGACGGCGATTGTGATGAAATGCTTTCAGCAAAGGATTGGGTCACTCTTGAGGAGTTAAGGCTACCTGGACACAGTTCCATAGAAACCACTGCGGCTCTCCTTCACTGATTTTATAAAAAAAAACCTTTTCGAAATAATTTTTGCATTCGAAATTTCGAATTAATTTTCCAGGGCTTCCCGTGCTTTGGTTGACTTAATATTCTTTCGGAATTGTATGATGCGTGATCATATCATCGAAAGGTTGTCATTTGTTCCAATTATTCTTGAAGTGGCGCTACAGTTTCGGTTGGACTTGCGCCTAATTTCTGCAGCAACCGCTTGAGTTGTCCCCTCTATTGCTCTTCCATGTTGTATCTAGAATCGAACCAAGCCCTGTTCGTTCAGCATATGACTTGACGCACTTACCCCCCACACCACGGGCGGCCATTTTGTTCGTATAAAATCATTTCTTTCTTCAGTTACATTTTTCATCATTGACTCCGCGAAGTTTTATTCTGATGCAATTCCCCTGTCACCGTTTTGGTGTTCTCAACTGAGGATTTTTTTTCAGATTGCTAAAAGTACCTTTTCAATGCCAGGGTCCCATTACGTATCTTGGCATGAGTTTTTTTTATGTTTTTCTTGAAGGTTTTTGTAACGCTACACTGGAGCACCCAGACTCAAAAACTGGTCCATTGTACTACCAGGTAGCATCCTACTTTTACTGAAATTTCATGGTCTTCCGAAGAAAGACTAGCAGACGTTTCTATGATGAGGAGCCTACATCATCAGCTCTCACCTCATCAGCACAAATGCCACCTGATCCGAGCAAAGGCGGAACAACGGCAGAGGAAGTGCTTTGCAGTGTCATCGTCTTCTCCACAGGCGTCGCAGAGGGTTTCATGGCTTAGGCCAAGCACACTTAGGTGTTTGGCGAAGGTATAGTGCCCCGTTAGTATGCCAATAAGTTGTCTGCAGTCTTTTCTATTAAGAAATAACAAGAAAGTCGCGGATTTCTTGCAGACTTTGGGGAGCATCCACTTGGTCTGTCTACAACCTGGAGAGTCATGCCACGATTGCCATTGCGATTGTGCACTCGAGAGGTCCAACCATCGATGGAAGCTCTACCCAAGGACGGAGGCAGTCCCAGCGCAGGTTCAGGTCCTGAGAATGCCTCATCTGATCCTCGCCTAGCAAGTTCATCGGTGATCTCATTTCCTGTGATCCCGTGGTGCACCGGGACCCAGACATGTCTTAGCAAATTTAATCTACCGATCAAATTCAGAAAAGACTTACATTTCTGAACTATCCCTGAAATTAAATGCGATTGTGCGTAGTCATAGTCGAGACCCATCCAAGTGAATACAGAATATAAAGAAGTAGAAGAATAAGAAGAGATGGCGCTGCTTAGGCACCTATGTCGTAGTGCCAATAGACCCATCTAGTGCAACAAAAGTAGCTACGCATGGAAGTCCATACCATAATCGTTTGAAAAACTAAACAGTGAAAAATAAAAACTCACCAATGACAACATACAGTGGATCACAGCTTATTTGATGTGAACGTTTATTTAAACTTCAAAACGCTGTAACTTAGAAATTAGGAGGGATTTAAAAAAAATTAGAAAACTTTTTGTTTTGTTTATTTACTAGCAACAAATTTGTACCGTTAATTTGTTGAAAAAATTTAAATTCTTCCTCACAGCAGAAAATAATAGTATTCCCAATATAAAATAAGGTCACAGCTTATTTGATGTTAATCCTTTGGAAGAGGTATAGTAGATTGCTAATGCCAGTATAGTATAGTAGGTTGCCAATTCTTGATTATAAAGTGAATTTAAAGTATCTCGAAGTTCTTTTTGATTAAAAAAAAAGAAACAACCCACAAATAAGTAAAAAAAAAACAAAATGGGTAAACGAACTTCAGTAGAACAACGTGAACTAGTTTTATTTCATTTTAAAAATGGAGAAACTCAAAAAAAAATTGCGTCAATTGTGAATTTAAGTTCTAGCACGGTCCAACACATTATTGAGCGATTTATTCATGAAAATCGAGTTACTGATAAGGGTCGAAAAGCTCCAAACAAAATTTTAACGGAAGCGGATGAACGGTTTATCATACGCAAAATTAAGATAAACCCGAAATTATCGGCTCCCAAATGGGCTGTCATGGTAGAGGAGGAATTGAAAAAGAAATGCAGTGCCGAAACCATCCGCCGACTACTCCGCAACCATGGGTTTAATGGTCGAGTTGCTCGAAAAAAACCATTTATCAGCAATAAAAACCGTATCTCCCGTTTGAATTTAGCAAAGGAACACGTTTCTAAGCCAAGAACTTTTTGGAATGATGTGATCTTTGCAGATGAGTCCAAGTTCAACATCTTTGGATCAGACGGGATGAAATATGTATGGCGGAAGGCAAACAGTGAGCTTGATAAAAAACACCTCAGGGCAACTGTTAAGCATGGCGGTGGTGGTGTTATGGTTTGGGCCTGCATGTCTGCCTCCGGCGTGGGAAACCTTGTTTTTATTGAAGAAACTATGGACAAGACAGTTTATTTAAACATATTAAAAGAAAATTTGATTCAAAGTGCTGTATCATTGGGAATACGGGAGAGTTTTCGGTACTACCAAGATAACGATCCCAAGCACAAATCCGCTTTGGTTCAATCTTGGTTAATATGGAACTGTCCACATGTGGTTAACACGCCGGCGCAGTCACCGGACCTTAATGTGATTGAAAATTTGTGGGCTATTTTGGAAACAGGCATCAGGAAACATAAGATTTCGAATAAGAATGACCTTAAACTGGCCCTTTTGGAAGAATGCAAAAAAATCTCCAGTGAAACGACTTCGAAATTAGTGGATTCTATGGAAAATCGCCTGAAAGAAGTAATTTAACAAAAAGGTGGCCACACAAAATATTAATTTGTGTTAAAATTATTTTTTTTTGTTACTTAAGTGCATTACATCAAATAAGGTGTGACATGAATTACTACCTTTTTTAAGTTTTGTTTGCAATATTTTTATTTTTGTTATGCCAAAAGAACAACTGAATGCATTTCTTTAATATATATATATACAACTTAAATTTGTTTTTTAAATTTTTTCGATATCTCAATTAATTTTAGAGTTATAGCAATTTGAAATTTCAAAAAATGTTCACATCAAATAAGCTGTGATCCACTGTATATAGGGACTGGAAAGAAAACGAAGACATCCTCGTCATATCTGTGACTCTCAAAACTCTCAATTCTTTCAAGACTTTCAGGAGTAAACTAACAAAGGATAACCAAATGGCTGGAGAGCAAACAAAACACAGTATCAACACGAGAGGAAAGCGATTTCTGCAAAAACTTAAATGACAATTTTTTTTTGACAATTTAATTAATTTTTATTTTCATAAAACAGTTACAATAGTTATTTGTTTCCGCGAAGCCTTATAAAGGCTTTTCTGCAGAAGATTGTGTTTCAGAAATTTTAATATTGATTTTAGATGAGTAAGTTTAGTAGTGAGTTAAAATTTCTTAAATTCATTAATTATACAATTCAGAAAATTATAAGAAAAATTTAAAGCATTAAATTTAAAAGATCGTTACATATTTGAATTTGAATTTAGAAAAAAGGTCTTTATGTGATTTTTCCCATTTCTTATATTTGGGATGGTTTTGATTTCTTGTGGAAGTGTATTGAGGACTTCTGGTACACTGCATCTAAGCTTTCTTCTCCCGTAATTGTTGAAGAATCTGGGTTCTTGAAGCATACCTTGCGCCCGCCTTCTCGTGTTAATCCCATGTTGGATTGGTGTGATGAAACGCGTGTCTTCGTAATACTCGAGTATTAGAGTCATCTTAAATATGTCTTCTAAGAACGGTAAGCTTCGAGCTTATTAGAGGCCTTTTTGAGGTTTGAATGACATGACTCTTTAAGTTAGGTCAACGTATAGTCACACTGATTAATCACCTCGATATATTTTTTGAAAAGAAGCCATCAGAGAGAAGAAGAAGAACTACAGAGACTGGATTCTCTTAGGGAACTCTGGGTCTCATGACCGGTACACTGTGGCGCGAAGAACTTGCTGTGTGAGCAGATAAAGACTAGACTTGGAAGGAGTTCGGCGAGAAGTCGGAAAGCGACCATAGATCTGCGAAATCTGGCAAACCATTCGCCGGCTAAAAGGAAGGAAATTCAACATCGTCGAAGGAGTCAAAGCTAAAGATGTTGTGTTGCTTTCGAATGAGGTGGACATCTTCCGCAGATGGAGTGAGCAATTTTTGGGGCTGCTCAATCCCGAACAGGGCACTGAGGTTGACAGATCTGTAGACTTGAGTAGGGCGGAGAATAGTCCAACGGCGGAGGAAGCCATTTTGGTGATTGAATCGTTAAAAGTTGGCAAATCCGCCGGTATGGATGAAATTTGGCCAGAAATGCTTAAGGCTATGGGTAAAGAGGGAGATTTATGGCTCTTTCGTGTCATTAAGGTGGCTTAGTAACACGGTGAGACACCTGGCGATTGGCAACTGGGGGGACAAAAGAGAATGCTCCAACTACAGGGGCTCTTCTCTTTTAAGTCTCCCCAGTAAAGTCTGCGCTAAGGTGTTGGAGGCGCGTTCTAGAGTTATGGTTGAATCCAGTATGGGAGATGTACCACCCCGCAGAAGTACAAACGACCAGCTTTTCTTTAATAATGTTACTTGAGAAGGCTTGGGTGTACGCCAAACCGATCTACAGTTGTTTTGTAGATTTGGAAAAGCATACGACCGAGTTCCTCGAGGTAAACTCCGGAGTGTTCTGCAGGAGTATGGGATTGATGGGTCTTTGTCTTAAGGGCCATTCAGTCTCTATATACAAACTGTAGCAGCTGTGTTCGGTTTAACGGTAGTAAATCAACACCTTTCACCGTGGACGTTGGACTTCGCCAAGGGTGCGTCTTGTCACCTCTCCTTTTCATTATATATACGAACTGGATGTTATAGCGCAGTCGAGGCGAGGAATGTTTCACATTGGGAGAGTTGAGGGTCGGTCATCTTTTTTTGTAGACGACTTAGTCATCCTCACATCCTCCCAGATGGAACTCCAGCGCGCTAAAGAGCTTTGTGGCCGTATGTGCTGATGCTGATGAGGGTTAACGTGGTCAAATCCGAGGTTATGGTTATTTCCAGAACGCCTGTTCAATGCACACTACATGTTAGTGGAGTCCCATTGAAACAGGTGGAAGTTTAAGTATATCGGGGTCTTCTTCACGAATGATGGGAGGAATAATGCTGAGCCTTCCTGTAGGATTGGGCAAGTCGGGTCAATTTTGAAATAGCTTGGTCGATCTGTAATTAGGAAGGCCGAGCTTGGTGTCAAAGCCAAATTAGCGGTTTTTAACGCAGTATTTGTTCCCACTCTCACCTATGGTCATGAAATTTGGGTAATGACCGAAAGAATAAGATCGCGTATACAAGCTGCCGAGATGAGATTTTTTCTTGCTGTTGTGAGAATTACTCGCCGGGATAGGGTGAGAAACACGTCACTGCGCGAAGAACTCAATGTTGGGCTGCAGCTTCTTCGTACGGAAAGGGCTTCGATGGTTTGGTCACTTGGCACGAATGTACCCATCATCACGTCTTCCGAGGCGTGCCTTGAATGCGATTCCATCAAGTAGGCGATCACTTGGCAGACCCTAGACGTGATGGTTGGACCAAGTCCAAACACTCGCCTGGTTGCGCTTGGGCATAGCTCCTGATGAGTTGGAGTCGATGGGGGAGGATCGAGTGGCCTGGAGATCTCTCGTGCGTGCGTTACCCCCGCGACGCCTTTAGTGGAACATGCGGGTCACTGAAAATGATGATGATATTTTTTTGTACATGTGTCCAGAGCATCGACTGTCAACCTCTTCACCAAGTATGATCTCAATTTTAATTTGGTTTGACTGGATGGTATCGCTGACAGGGATTCCAATGCTTAGCACCGCACACATTCGACGATGGACATTTTCCGCAACCGATTTTAGTGCTTCTTTTGGTCTGGGATTTAAGTTCTGCCTTCAAGAATGTTACCACTTCTCTAGACGGGATTTCTTAAAAGTCTTTCCCTGTTACTGTAGATATTTTTACCACTCTGAATTTTTCTCGGGTATGGCTTGGGCAGACGGTCAGTAGGTATATGCTCCATTGTTTCTTTGGCCTGACCACAGTACCTACAGAATTGTGTGCTGTCGAGACCCAGTTTATGAAGGTGATAAATACATGCCCCGTATCCTGTTAGTGCCTCACATAGCACTCTAAGGACGGCTTTATTAAGTTCTAAAGCTTCTTTGGCTCCGTCGGACAACTGAACTATGCTTTATTCGATACTGCCACAATATACTTTTTCTAAGAAAAATTTAGTGAATATCTGACACACAGAAAGATATTAAAGGTTTCTTTTCCTGAAGGTAGCCCTAAACGATAAACATGATCGCCGAACTTGCTCGTTTGCGTTATCCCCTGCACGGCGAACACATTTGGCAAATATTCATTTCGTGTTGTTACTGCATGTTCGTCGTTTAGGGCTACCTTGAACCAGTTCGAGCACTTCTTCTAAACTCTGTAATTCTGCATGCACGATTTCACTTCCATGCAGACTGCCTTTGTCGAATCCTAATGTCCTACATAGCCCATCCAACCAATCGTATGTTTTGTAAAATATTAAACAACTAAGGCCCCCTTCACCAAACATAAATTTCCAAACAAAAGGCTTATTCATGAGGAGTAATCAAAGTCATCGATGCGAGCTCAGTCAGTAGTTGTAACGAGACTGAATCGGTAACCATGTGATACTCTTGCCTAATCGACTGTGTTATGATTAAAATATTCACTCACAGCAATGCCAGTGCACGACAGAGCCAGCAAATTGGATCCATTAAATCTCTGCTCTATGAGGCACGAAATGTGATCTATCGATACGCCATGAATAGCCGTGAATAGGCAGCAGCGAAATGCAAAGATGACTTTGATCAAATTTATTAAAAATTCATTAAATCAGCATCAGTGCAATTTGGTGATGAACTCATGTTCATCACTATTAAACTTTCAGTCGATTGTTTGAATTGTTGCACACAGTATGTGGGCTCGTCACCCTTTATGGGGGAAATCATGAGAGCAGATGTTGCATCAGGATAATGTGGGGATTTATTTGATAACCTCTATTCGCTGCACAGATGACTTAGTAATCGATAACGTATGTTCAACTCATTGAATTGAATTATGCAATAATATCATTCGGGGCAGAACATCATGGAGGCAACAAATTGCAACTCATGCGGTAATCGGACGTCGAATGTATGCATTCAAACAACAATCCGAATTAAAAAAAAATAATACAGTCGAAACTTCTAGTCACTCGACCATGAATTGTACTCGACTCACTTGTTTGCGGCTTAGAATCTGGTTTGTGATTGTTAATTGAAAATCGGGCATACGAGTAAACCCATGAGTGAATCTGTTGCAATTCCCTTTAATTCGGCCCGTTGTGACGGTTTAAAGTGAAACATTTCACTGGATTACCAGAAGTTCGTGACACCCTCCGAGTTTTTTTTTAAACAAACAAATTTTTACCAACCGAGCCGCTGAACCTTCTCAGTTGTGTCCACAAATTAAATACTCGCCAAAGGCCAACACTGAAAAACAAATGAAGCCAGTCCGCCCGATCTGAATAATCCACACCCCAACTCGATGTGTGCTCGTATCTGTTTTAAAATCTTCATCATTTGCACACACAGAATTCGGAAAATTATGAGGAGAACACCCATCCGACGAAAAGCTGACCAGCTTTCGTGGAAAACTTTGTTGAAACGCTGGCCCTAATTGCTGCTGGACATGCTATCAAAACATTTAATTTTGTTAAAAGAAAATACACTCAGCGCCCAGTTGGGTTATTATTTCATTGTTCTACCATCTGCGACTGCACCTCCCCCGCAGTAAAATAAAAGCATTTCCTGCACTGCACCCAATTCGTTCTTTCACGGGGAATCGCCAACACGGCCAGACCCTTGAAGTTTATTACAGAAATCTGACAGTAGTTAGCCAACAACACGGACAACGAATCGTCAAACCTGCAGGTGCAACACAGCAAAGATGACCGAACCGGTGTGGGATTTCGCCACTCGTCCGCAGTTGTCGACAGGAAATGTACGACCAACCCCTCAGTAGCACTCGCAGTGCCTGAGTACAGGGTGTGATATATAATTTGTTTGATTTCCAATCCTGTGCCCGCATTACGTTAGTGTCTTGAATTGTTGGCTCAATTTAATTTGGCTTTGACTGCAAGTATGATTACAAGAAACAACAATGTATGCGGCATTGTATCACGCCAGGGTAATTGTTTTACTGTGCTGTCGAGTACATACCAGGAGTCGCCTTTGATCAGATCCATCGACTGGATTGCGTGCAGGCAATTTGTTGGTTACAAAAGTTTTAAATTGGTGCTCAGTAGTTGTTTTTATTTTCAGTTCGGGTCTGATCTAGGGAGAACATGGATAAGGGCAGGTTTACATTGGAACTTGATGTATTGTTCTATTTTCGTGCCTTCATTTGCCTAGACTAGAAATTATGTTTGTCGTTATATTCAAAAATTAATTAATTGAAAAATGTGAAAAGAAAAGTTTGTGTCGGTCTAAAAAATGTTGTTCTCTTTAGGTTGGTTTTTCTATCCACTATAATACTACGATGTTTCCGTCTACGTCGGCGCCGTGGCGTAGTGGGTAGGTGCGTCGACTCCTACGCTCGAGGTCTTCGGTTCGAATCCCGAAAAAAAAACATCAAACATTTTTTCACGGCTCCACCTCTTTCGAGTCACTGACAATGCTCAAAGAGTCTAACTGTCTAGAAATAGCTTCTCAATCTCGCCGTTCGGAGTCGGCATTAAACTGTAGGTCCCCTTCACTCGTGAGACAACAATAGCACGGACAACACGAGTGGTTGCTGAGAAGCTAGGCCCAGGCCCACCTCGAACTGTAGCGCCGCCATTATTATTATTATTATTATTATTATTATTATTCCGTCTACGTTATTAACTAAGTTCGGAGGTCAGTCAAAACATAAGCGTACATGACACGTCCAAGACCTTTATGGTTGCAAGTCAGGTTGGGTTAGGTTACGGAAGGTGAGTGTGATGGTTAAGACATCACATTCACTCGGAGGCTATAAAGCCCATTGTAAATCCCTTCCTTTTTGTGATACACAAGTTCTACGAACCTATCCTATCACGTGGTGGACGAAATCACCCCGTGCTCTTAATAAATTTTAGAAGATCTGATAAATCTGCGTTCACTATGTTCGCAGTATCTGTGAAGAATCATTGGCCCAGGGAAGCTAGGCGCCGTTTAGGGAGAGCTGAGCAGTGACACATCAATTGTTTAAACTACGAGTAGTACCAACTACTCACTCTGAAAAGCAGCTACAGGTTTGAGAAAACACGAACCGCATACGGCCCCAATTCAAAATAAAAAAACTGGGCAAGTGCGAGTTGTACTCGCACTGGGAAGGTTCCGTCGCATAATATTGATGGATGATTTCTGAATATCAAACGACGTTTAAAAACTATTTCAGTTGAATTTTCTTCTAACTTCAACACAAATCAACCCTTCATTCATAGATCCAATCAAAAAATCATTCATCCATACACATATCTATAGATAGAGGTATATCCAAGTTTCTCCAACACAGAAAATCCCTTCCATCATACACCTACCTAATCACTGCTCATGCCTGCGGTGTGTGTGTTCATTTCTGTTGGGCATTTAGGGGTAGAGATCAAAAGATAACACTCATCAACGAATAGAGTGGTCGAACACAGCATGAAATCTATGTGTGAAAATGAAAATAGTGATCATTTTAAATCTTAGATATCTCAAAATTGCAACATAAATTGATATTTTGAAATTTATCATTTCTTATGCTTACGCTGAGATCTTCAAAACTGCGTTTTCATATCTTCAAAATTCGCATGTCGATGATTGACCGTTTTTGGCCAATATCTCCGAAACTATTAAGGCCAGAATGCTCGAAATTGTTTTAAATGAAAGTACTCAATGAAGCGAAGCTTTTGTGATTTTTTTTTCAGATTTTTAAACTCTTTGGTTTAGAAATGGCAGGGGGGATGCATTAAAAAAAACTTTGGAGCTCCATATTTTCCAAACGGTACTTTAGATCAAAAACTGTGAAGCAAACCTCTACCTCATTTCAAAAGATCTGTCGATTGATATATAACTCGATGGGGTGCGATAATGTTTCAAAATTAATGGCAACTTCACCTATACTGGAGCCACCCCCAAATGGCCCCAAATTTTAAATTTGGGTGCATAGGCAATGACATCTAGGCCTGAAGTACCTAATTCCAAAATTTCATACTGATATGCTTTATAAACTTCGGAGATAAAAAAGTGTGACAGACACGACGGACGGACGGACGGATGGACGGGCGTACACACCGAAATTATAAAGGTTCCGTTTTTGTAGACGGAACCTTAAAAATGAAAAAAGGAAAAAGAAGATAAAGAGAAAGCGGATCTCTTCGCAGATCACTTGGAAGCGACGTTTAAATCGCACGATGGACAAACACTTCCTGTAAACTCCTACGGGTCGGACATACACTTTGACAATTATTCGATAAGAAATGCTACTCTGACAGAGCTTAAAGAAGAATTACATAAGATCAAACCCATAAAAGCTCCTGGTTATGATTTAATCACAGGAGAAATTCTAAAAGAATTACGTAAGAAAGCGCTTCTGAAGTTTCTCTACTTCATTAATTCCGCCTTTAAATTAGAACATGTTCCAGTCAGTGGAAAGTGGCGGCAGTAATAATGGTACTCAAGCCGGGTGAACCCCCAATAGAAAAAAAGTCCTACGAACCGATTTCACTTCTTCCGATAATGTCTAAGGTGTTTGAAACAATTTTACTTAGACGTTCAAGCCTGATTGTGGAAGAAAGACGACTTAGGGCTACCAATTGGTTTTAGAAATAACCATTCCATTATTGACCAAATACATCGAATAACTGACGATTGCTTTTTATAATCGTTTGAACAAAAGCAAGTCTGCTCAGCTGTGTTTCTCGATGTTCGACAAGGTTTGGCACGAAGGCTTGAAACCCAAACTGCGACAGTTTTTCCCGGGAAAACTTTAATTGATATTATCAAATTATCTTTCTGATGGAATCTTCCGTGTAAAACATGAAAAAAGATAGTCGCTCTTTAAATCTGTAGACGCTGGAAGTAGACCCCAAGGAAGTGTTCTTGGTCCTCTCCTCTACATACTTTTTAGTAGCGATATACCACAAGACTTTGGCACTGTACAAGTCACATTTTCTGACAACACCGCCATTTTGGTAACTGCTAAAAAGGGTCGAAAAGTCTACTAGAGAACTGCAACGTGCTTTAGATCGGGTACACGAATGGACAAACACTTGGTGAATTGAACTCAATGAAGCCAAATCCGTTCATATTCATTTTACATATTACTTACTTACTTACTTAATCTGGGGCTACAGATCGGGTGGACCTGGGCCTCAACCAAAAAACGTGTCCAACCAGGTCGGCCTTTAGCTAACTGCCTCCAGTTTCGCACGCACATTTGGTTGAGGTCACTTTCCACTTGCGTGCGCCACCTGAGTCGCGGTACTCCTCTACTGCGCCGTACCTCGGGGGTGGATTCGAAGACTTTCCGGGCCGGAGCATTGGTTTCCATTCGCTCTACATGACCTAGCCATCTCAATCGTTGGATCTTCACCCTTCTGGCTAAGTCAATGTCGCTGAACAGCTCGTACAATTCGTTGTTATATCGTCTCCTCCACCCACTCTCTATGCAGACGGGACCGAAAGAATTTTCCTCTCAAAACAGCCAAGAGCAACTTCATCCGCTTTTGACAAAGTCCATGCTTCTGCACCATATAGCAGGACTGTGACGATTAAGGTCTTGTACAGGGTTACCTTGGTTGTTTGAGAGAGGGCTTTGTTTATCAATTGCTTTCTTAGCCCAAAGAAGCAGCGATTAGCAAGAGTTATTCTTCGTTTGATTTCAGCGCTGGTGTCATTGTCTGAATTAATAGCGGTACTTAGACAAAGTTCTTGACTACCTCAAAGTTATATCTGTCTGCTGTGACGTTCTGTCCGAGACGTCGGTTTTGGGCGTCCTTTCTGGTTGACAGCATATACTTGGTCTTACCCTCATTTACCATTAAACCTATCTTCGCGGCCTCCGTCGCAATATTCACAAAACCGCCATTGACATCACGCTGTGTTCTTCCGTTTATGTCAATATCGTCGACATATGCAAGTAGTTGGACGGACTTCTGAAAGATTGTGCCTCTGGTGTTGGCGTGCGGGTTTTGCACAATTCTTTCAAGGATGATGTTGAAGAAGTCGCATGAGAGCGCGTCGCCTTGCCTAAATCCCTTTTTGACATCAAAGGTCTCGGTTAGGTCTTTACCGACCTTGATGGAGCAGCGTGCATTCTCCATCGTCATCCTACACAAACGTATGAGTTTGGTAGGGGTGCCAAAACTAGACATTGCTCTGTATAGCTCGTCTCTACAGATGCTGTCATATAATAATAATAATGGCGGCGCTACAGTCCGAGGTGGACCCGGGCCTAGCTTCTCAGCAACCACTCGTGTTGTGCGTGCTATTGTTGTCTCACGAGTGAAGGGGACCTACAGTTTAATGCCGACTCCGAACGGCGAGATTGAGAAGCTATTTCTAGACAGTTAGACTCTTTGAGCATTGTCAGTGACTCGAAAGAAAATATAAGTACTCAAACGTCATCCATCCACAGCAAAATATTCGCGTTTTGGGAAAAAGGGACGAGCGTATCCATCCATCCATAGGGATCTTATGCGTCTTCTGGGCCTAAGAATAAATAAATTTGTTCAAAGTTTTCCAACATTTTCACGATATGTACTCCACTGCGTATATGGCGCAAGCCCCCAAGAGGCCGAAAAGTCACGGGAAAAATCAAAGTTTCTCTTACCAGCGATTAGCGAACTAATTAACCCTCTTGGAGTACTTCCACATTACACGAGTGGTGCTTTGAGTTTTCAGAAAACAGTCGGATATCCGCTTCAGTCCCATTCGGATGCCAGATAGATCCACCCATTAACCAAGCTCCAGGGCACCAAAAAAAAAAAAGAATCGCTACCACATCCCGTGTGACCGCCGCCACCGGCATTTTAGACCAACAAAATTGAGGAAATTATTTAATGTTCCACATAAAATTGTTTATTTGCACTTTTTTTCGCCGCATTTTCCCAAGCCCGTAATCGTAAAACCATTATTCCAAATCATTTTTATCCCACCGGGAGTGTAATTCATTCTAATTGCAAAGTTTCGCTCCTCAAATCGACCACCATCTGCTCATAAATCTCACTAGGGCAGCCGCGGCATTAAACGAAAAAGTAAATCAATCATTTGCTTGTTTTGCTCTTGTGTTTCTTTTAAAATTTGTTTGGAAAGAAAACACAGCGAAACTCGAAGAGAAAACAAAAAACGAGCTCGAGCATCGTTCTCGCTGTGACATGAGTGTGTTTGATGTTGGATTTGAGAAATGAATTTAAGGCGAAGAAGGATGTGGAGATTAATTAGGTGGCAAATGATCGGTTTAAGTTCATGTCAGATACAAAGCGATGGTTGGTGTTTTTGCGGTACCCCTCCCATGTGCTGAAAGAATTCGGATTTTGTTAGTTGTCTTTTCCACGAACTCTCAACCTATCACTGTCTCGAAAATAGCACCGCATCTAGGGGTTGTAATGACGGCATTTCGTTGTTAATTATTGTCAAAACTTGGAGCGTACTTTATAGAGGATATCCTGTGTGGCAATATATTTGAGCTTCTTGACTTCAAAGCCATTCGGTAATTTATTGTCGGTCTCGGAAGGAGGATAAACAAATAACAAGTTCCCAGTAGTCCCTCTTTATATGGACCAAATATCCGACGGAGCATATTTTTCCAAAAAGAATCCGAAATCTACGAGTAGTAACCTTGACTGTAGATATGTCGACACATCGCAGTAGGTTATCAAGGGAAATTCTGCATCAGTCTGGACCCTGGGGAGTTAGGTAGGTAGGTACTTTGACGGGTCCCCTCGCGACCAGTTTCGCGGCTCACTTAGACCAACAGTTTGAGTCCATTGTGCCCTGGGTATGGGATATATCCCGTGAAGACCTACATTACCACTGCTGATTAGAACCACCCAGATTGCTGTTTGTATCTCAGGAGGCGCCTCAGCTCTATTTTATTCAGGTCCTTCAGCTCGTCGAAGAAATCACTGCCCAGTGTGAGGTTAGGTTAAAGTGGCTGACTGCAGACACTTAGGCCAACTTAGGCCCATTGTGATACCACGCGGATCGGATACCATTTATCCAAAAAAAAAACATTTGGTGCTTGTCACGAAGCTTCTTAATTGAAGGATGCCGACGTTGTGCAGTTCGCTCAAGTCGTTAAGCAAGTAGGCTCCAAAGTGTTTCTTCCTGCTGGAGGAGAAAGCGCTACATGTGCAGAGGAAATGTGTTATGCTTTCCTCTTCTCCCACGTCTCTGCAGCTTCTGGAGAAGGCGTTGTGAGGGAGTCCCATTCTTGTGGCGTGAGTGTCAATGGCACAATGTCCTGTGATAACGCCGATGAGAGTCCTTAGATTCCAATAAGATAGAGATAGACTGCCCAGTGTTAGTAGTCTCGTTCCCCGTAGAACTGGACAATCGCAGAGCAGGTGGCGAACGGATTCTGTTTACTCTTCCACCCTGCATTACCTAGCCTCCTGGGGATACCTAACCTCCTCCATGGGTGCCTATCTGGCAATGTCCGGTGAAGACTCCCACAACCATCCGAATATCCTTACGACTAAAACTAATAATTTTTCACTGTTTTTTGGGCTCAAAAGGCAATTGAGTAGTAAAGCCCTCTCTCGGAAGACCAAGCTGACTCTATACAAGACCTTGATCATCCCAGTCCTGTTGTACGGCGCAGAGGCAGGGAAAATATCCCAAGCGGATGAACAGTCTCTTGGTCTTTTCGAGAGAAAAGTTCTGCGCGCGGTCTTTGGTCCTGTTTGCGTTGATGGCATTTGGAGGAGAAGGTTCAACCACGAACTGTATGGGCTGTACAGCGACATGAGTCTAGTCAGGCGTCTACGGATCCAACGCCTAAGATGGCTAGGCCATGTAGAGCGTATGGCCAACTTAGCTCCGGCCCGAAGAGTCTTCGACTCTGAGCCTGTGGGACAACGCAAAAAAGGACGTCCACGTACAAGGTGACGCACATAAGTCGAGGGGGACCTCGGCCGGCTTGGTGTGCGAAACTGGAAACAGCTGGCGAAAGATCATGCTGGGTGGAGAGGCATGTTGAGTGAGGCCCAGGTCCAGCTCGGACTGTAGCGCCCTAAGAAGAAGAAGAAGACTACTAATCATTGAAAATGATTTCTTAATGTTCATCCCCTGTCATAGAGCTCTTATTCTTGACCCAATATCCGGATCGAGCTATCGCTCATTTGCTTCCTTCGTCCTCATTTTTTTTTTCCTTAGGAAACTTAACGGAATGTTGACATAAGGTAGAGCTAGGGATATACCTTGCTCTGAGCCCTCTTTTGCCAGCACGTCCGCTCTCTCATTTCCGTGGACTCCTGTCTACCCATCAGAGTGTCACCGGGTTTGCACTGGAGATTTTATTGACGTTCTGCCTGCATAGCTTGACTATTTTCAGCTTCACAATATCCTACACAATGGCTCTTATCGCCGCTTGGCTGTCGGAATACATAGTCATCGTTTTTTCCCGTCAAATTAAGTTCATTTGGCGTAAGTGCCGCCTCATTTATTGCTGCCACTCCCGCTTGGAACACGCTACATTTATTGCCCAGGTTCAAGGATCTTTCGAAGAGGGCGCAGAAGACTCCTGCCCCCGTTCCCGCACCTATTTTCGAGGCATCAATGTATAGGGAAATCTCTCCGCCACCATCCACTGATAGCTCTTCCCAACCTCTCCTGACCGGAATTCGGATAAAGAACTTCCGTGTGGTGGTCAGGGTTGGTGGCGACGCGTGCCCATATGGTCTCTCTGCATGGCCTCCACATCTTTACCTCCCTGAGTTTCATTGCAGTTGAAGTCGCTCTGCTACTGCCGAAGATGTCAAGAAGAGGTAGACACAGTAGGACATGGGAAGTTAAAGTTGCCTGACGAGTAGCGCATCTAATTTTGTTTGACACCATCCTTGCATCTGCCTTTCATTGACTTTGATACTGGGTTGAAATCCAGCGATTGTGTCAATGTCATCAGTTTGCCCCAACGTATGGAATGATGTGTAGAAGGTATTGTCTTCTTTAAACAAATTCCCGTAGATGCACTTGTCACAATATTCTAAACTGATCTCCTTGGATCTCTTTGGCAGACAAATGGCAGCGACTTAGTGCCTCTGCTCTGTGGTTTAATATAACGTGTGGGCACTCCAGCATTCATGAAATTGGAATTCCTACCCATGAACATGGATCACAACCAGCTCAACTACTTCCCCAACTGCAATTTTGAAACTCTCATTTCAGATGAGAGTTTTCAGAGTGGTAGTGTAAGCCATTCCGAGAATCACGTAGTTGAATCTAAAATGAAGGAGGGAGTGGGTGGTGGCATTTCCTCCAACGAACGAAACATAAGTCCTTCCATTCGCCTCTATGATTATTGCAGCTTGTTTCATGCATAGGTTATAGCAATTCGTGGAGCACTATCCTGGCTCAAGTGGGAGGTAATATCCGCTCATCAGATTTACTTCTTCACGGATGATCAGGTAGTCATAGAATCCGTTATTTAGATAAATTCTAAACTGGTCACAAGCTACCGCTCATCTTTTGGCGAGATGACAGAACAGTTCAACAATCGCATTGAATTGCATCAGTGTATTGTGTAGCGAGCCGCACTGTCTTTACGAACAAAATGTGGAACCGTGGGAATACCCTAGCTACTTGTGTACCATTTCTTCGGAAAGTCTCAATTCAAACGACAAAACAATGGGTGACAGCAACCATGTGTTACACAACCTAAGCCAGATCCAAAATGTTATCACTCTCAAGAGGGTGATAATTGGCAATACGGTGAATGTCATCACCTGACAATGTGTCGTATGGACACAAGCCAGAAGTCTTGGACGTTTCTAAAATGACTTTTGCAGAATAATATTGGTCGATTCCAATCCACGTGAGATCCAAGAGAGTCCAGTGCATCCGGAAAGAATAACTTTTTAGAGTGGATTTTGGGCTAGCAGTGTTATCAATCCGTCATCGGTTTCTTTGAGAACAACGTTTGCCATCACCGTCAACGGCGATTATTACCAACTTCTGTCGGCCTGAATTGGATGATGTGGACACGACATGTGGTTTCAACAGGACCGCGCTACGTGCCACACAGCTCACACCACATTGGAGATTCGGCTCGTGCGATTTGAGGGCATAGTTATCCCCCTTGGAGGTGATATTAACTGGCCTCCGAGACCATGTGATTTGACCATTTTAGACTTTTTCTTGTGGTGTTTTATGAAGTTGCGAGTCTATGCGAATAACCCACAAACTACAGCGGCCCTCAAAGCCAACGTAACCCATGCCATCGTTCAAATTCAGCCTGACTTATGTGCTAGAGTAATGGAAACTGGAGCCGCGGGTGACATTTGAAAGATATTATCGATAGGCCCTTCAGACAAACAAAAATGTTGATGATATCTCAAACACACATTGTTTTATTTAAATTTGAAGACAGGAAGCGCTTAATGAAGGACCCTTTACAACGATCAATCAGTTAATTCCGGCAAACAATACACCCAGTCCTTCATTCAATTTCGTAAAGGCAGCCCTAAACGACGAACATGCTCGTTTGCGTTATCCCCTACACGGCGAACTCATTTGGCGAACATTCATTTCGTGTTGTTTCTTCAAACCGTCAACGTGTGTGATAGGGAAGCGCAAGTGGTGAATTCCTCGATAAAATCGTGGCTGACTGTTGACATTGTGCTTGATCCGCGACATGCACTCGGCGACGTTCACAGAAAAAATTAGATTTGCTCGCGAACATGGCCCAACACGGCGAACATCAAAGCCAACGAACACGACAAAATCGAAATTTTTCGCCAACAGCGAGCGGCTCACGAACCAGCCCATACACAACGAAAATGCGGTGAGCATGAGCAAGTTCGGCCAGCATGTTCATCGTTTAGGCCTACCTTAAGCCCCTTTGGCTTATGCAAGATGGGCCAAATACAAGTTTATTTCAAAAATGCAAAAAAATTAACAAAAATGAAATTTTTTCCATGTATTATGGCTTTATTAGTAAAAACAATCATTCCCATTAATTGCAAAATACAGCATCGTTCAAATGGCTGCCTCGGGTGGCTTCGCAGTAGCGCATTCTGTCACCCCAGTTTTCCAAGACATTGTAGATGATTTCGGGCTGTAGCTCACGGATTGCTTGGATAATATTGCCCTTAAGTGCTTTCAAATTGTTGGCATAACATCGGTCCTACACGGTTCCCCACAAAAAAAGTCCAAAGGGGTTAAATCGCAACTCCGAGACGGACAATTAACATCGTCAAGGCGGCTGATAACACGATTTGGGAATTTGGTGTGCAAATGATCGATTGTGGCATGTGGCATGTGGCATGTTTCATGTGGCATGTGGCTGTGGCTGTGTGGCATGGCGCGGAATCCTGCACGAATCTGAGGTCGTCCAAATCCACGTCTTCAATTTCAGTAAAAGAAAGTCACTTATGGCATGGCTCTGTAACACCCAGCCACATTTTCGAAGAAAAATGGTCCAATGATGCCACCACTCCACAATCCGCACCAAACTGTCACTCTCTGTGCATGCATCGACAATAACGCGCGGGTTTTCCGAGCCGAGAGAGATGCGGCGATTTTGTTTGTTAACGTAGCCGCCGAGATCAAAATGCGCCTCGTCGTCGTCAGAAAAGATGATTTTTCGCCCAAAATCGTTGTCCAATTCAAGCTGCTCGCTTTAAGGCTCAAACTGCGAAACGATGCGAACGAAGCGGATGGTCACGCGCCTTCAATTTCTGAGTCAATTGGACCTTGTAAGCGAATAATCCAAAATCTTTGTCCAGACTTCTCCTCAGGCCAGTGCTTGAAATGTTGAGCTGTTGAGATCGATGGCGAGTTGATGTTTGTGAATAGAGTCTCACACTCTAAGCCACATTCTCATCTGTGCGCACCGACGACGACGGGGACCATGAGTGTTGTCCACTAGCAGACCAGTCTCATGAACTATTTGCGCAAACTTGCATATATCAATCGCTGTGGGTACTTCATTTCGGCCAAAACTTCTTTTCAAAAAACGCAATGTTTGGGCTGCACAGCACTCTCTTTATAAACAAGTTCTTAATATTTCCCAACGTTGTTCAAAACGACTGCCTGGCGCAGTTGGTTAAGTCCCTGACTCAAGTTAGAGGGGTCCCAGGTTCGAATCCCAGTGAATGCAAAGTTAATACGCTTTCATCCGGATTTTCAGAACTGATTAAGTCACCATTTGCCGTTGGGGCCAATTTAACGGCACTATCATTGGAACAGTCGATCAGTGGTAGTAGACTGACTGTGCGTCTAATGGTATAAGTGTGCTGATGAATTCACTAGCAGTCCCCTACCTAACCCAACCTAACGCTGTTCAAGCGTAAATCGACTCTTTTCGTTCCGCAGACTTTCTGTCATGAATTCGAGCGGGAAACAGCTGTCAGTAGCAAAATAACACATGATTTAAAAAAAACACACTAGATGGCGCACCTTGTAGTTTGGCTTTAAGTGCTCCCAGGCTGAAATTGATGGTTTAGAGTTAATTAGTCGCATAAAATACTAACCCCAAGTCTTAAATTTACGCACAAAAAGTGTTTAATAGCTGAACATTCTTTTTGTGATCATCGGTGAACGGAAAATTTTATCGGATTTATGCTCGAATGAAAGAAGACATTATCCGCTTACCAACCACTACTTCAGATCCTTGCAAACTGTGAAAACTCCTTCACCTCTGATTAGGTGTCACCGAATACAAATTCTATTCTTCCTTCTCAGCCTTCAGCTCCACATATTCCTCTACCCAAATCAAAACCACACACGAAAGCTTCCTTTGTTACATAACCCCAAGTCTTTTACTTCCGTTCATTCGTTTCATTTCTTACTTAAAAGGTTATGTTTTCACATAAAGGGTTTCCGTCCTGAGAAATGGGAGGAGGGGAAAAAATTTAAATTAATTCTGGAATCACAACATATTCCTTTGGGTGTTTGTGAGAGATTACTAAACAAAGGAACCCGTATACCGAACAAGGGGAACTGTGTGAGGACGACAATCAAATGCACATGGCTTCGTGAAGATGAAGGAATTCGAGCAGAATTTTAAGCGAATATTGACAGGAAAGGTATGTGAGAGGTTACTGCGGTGTTCTTTGTTCTTTGCAAATCACTTCTGTTTTGTGGAGAGTGTTAGAGATCTTGCTGGTTAATCCCATATTCCTTTAGAGGATATGTTAACTTGAAACTCTTGAAAGCACTTTTAGGCAAAAAAAAGGCCGTTCCACTGAACTTCGATTGGAGTTGTTTTGAAGGCAAAGTGGTACTTTTTCCGAAGAATGTTGGTGGGGGTGTTCCAAAATTAACGCAAGGTTTGAATTTTTAGTTCCTTATCCGATTAAACAATTGCAGGTGAAAAAATAGGCCAGGGAAAAATAGGCACGTTGTAAACGAGCGGCGAAATTTCATTGCCATTAAATAATTTTTGAGAGAAGAATTTCTGAATATCGGGCAACGATACAGGCTTCGAGAACGAGGGTGTTTCCTTCTCTGCTTCATCCATACATCTGCTGCAGAAGTCGTTATATGGCAGGCTTAGTCTCGCAGGGTGTCTTCTCATTGCGCAATGTCCTGTGAGGACTCCTACGCGGTTGCCCAAGTTATTCCTGCTAAGGCTGAAGCTGGCTGTTGTTTTCCGAGATCCATTTATTGGCCACGTTTGTCTCGCATGTAGGCAGGCCCTAAGGTTTTTTCATCGCTCACAAGCTGATTGCCAGCTCTGAGATTTTGGTTTTCAAGGTTTCTATCGGCACAGAAACGTTGCCATTGACGTGGTTGGTAAATATTGTTCCCTTCCTGGCTAGCTCGTCCGCTTCACAGTTCATAGGGTCGTGAAGACTGGTCCAATGGTGTTCCAACACTAGACCCCAGAAGTCTAGTATGGTACACAGACGAATCCAAAATGGATTCTGGAGGTGCAGCTGGAGTCTTTGGATCCAACACTAGGATTTCCGTACACATGGGGTCGAGTCCTACTCTTTTTCAAGCTCAAATTCATTCTTCATTCATCCAAAGTCTTTGGGAGAAAAAATGTGACAGAAATGGCAAACGCAGTAAAAAAGCAATCAACGAATCAAAACAAACGTTTTTCAAGATCTATGAAGCGTCACTGTTGAAATTTCTTTGTACTTTCCGGGGACTAAAAAGGAGGTAACAGAATTGAAAAATATGACACGCAATCCATTCGTCGTATACGTCAATGTGTTACCAGACAGATTGCATGAGAATGTGATCAATATCAAAAATGAATTCACATTGAGTCAGGACAGACACACTTGAGAGAGAGAGACACTTGAACTAAAAGAATTCTGAATCAAATACGGGAAATCATACGCAGGTCAGCAAAACATTTCTCTTTAATTTCTGGTCCTCTTTCCAACGCTTTTGTGCTAGCAAAGTTGTTCAGCTCTACTTCTTGCTTAAAACAAACAGGCTTGACGTTTCAACTGAACTGAGAGTTTCGCTATCGAAGACTGCACTCAGAATGGCAGAGTTGGTGAAGAAGATGCAACAACAGAAATCACATTGTCTGAAACGTTGACCAGGTAGGAATGATAGCTTTTATAATTGTTATGTTTCAGCAGCTGTCAAAGCTACCAATGACATCTACTTGCCAACATTTCCAGTGAAGTTTTCCATTTCATACAGATGACTTGGTGGCGCAGTTGGTTTTGGTGTCTGCCCTAAGTTCCAGGAGGAGTCCCAGGTTCGAATCCCAGTGAAAGCAAACTGAATACACTTTCATCCGATTTTTCAAATCTATTCCAGGCACTATCACTGGAGCGAAACTCCAGCTCAGTTGTAAAAACGCAACGTGAACGCGAATTTCGACGTGATGTCGGTCGTCATCATGGCTTTAGCGTGCAGGCAATTCGTTGAACAGTGGAAAAGTTTGGGCGTGACTACACTCCTTTGAACTTTTCACCATCAACCAGATAGAGATTGGTGCGAAATGAAGAAATCATAGGCACCGTACTGGCCAGTATCGAAAAAGGTCCAGAAATACAATTTTGGTGCCGCGCTGTTTAATTGGGCTTCGCCACAAAGTCAACCCGACTTATTCTGCGGTTGGTTTTGGGTCTTGATCCGTATAAGATTGTGCTGACTCAAGAATTGAGGCCGGACAACCATAGACAACGCAATAAGTTCCCTAATTGGGCGCTGCAAATGATGATCGGAGATCCGCATTTTGACAAAAGAATAATCTTCTTAGTCAAGACCCACTTTTGGCTCAGCGGATATGTTCTTCTTCTTCTTCTTAGGGCGCTACAGTCCGAGGTGGAACTGGGCCTCACTCAACATGCCTCTCCAGCCAGCTCGATCTTTCGCCAGCTGTCTCCAGTTCCGCACACCAAGCCGGCTGAGGTCCCCCTCGACTTGTGTGCGACACCTTGTACGTGGACGTCCTTTGTTGCGTTGTCCCACAGTCTCAGAGTCGAAGGCTCTTCGGGCCGGAGGTAAGTTGTCCATGCGCTAGCGGCTATTTTAAGAAGCTAAAATCGCGTGCGAACACAATCCACAAGTGTTAGACCCAGTATGAATGCATGATTGACTGTTTGGTACGGTTTATGACATGTCGGCATCATCGGACCACATTTCTTTCGAAATGAGAAAGGAGACATCGTTACCGTCAATGGTCTTAGGTGTAGAGCGATGTTAAGAAAGCCCTTCTGTGGCCAGAGCTCGTCAAAATCGGTACATCCGACTTGTGGTTCGCACAAGACAGCGCTATGTGCCTTACAAGCGAAGCAACGCTCAAAGTTGTGAAGGAGAAATTTGTCGACTGGGTCATTTCACAGCGAACATTCATCAATTGGAAGCCGCGATCATACGGCTTGACACCACTCGAATATTTTTTCCGGGGCTACGTCCTCAGTCTACGATAACAAGCCATCGATTTTTGACGAGCTCGATGCCAATGTTTGAAACGCTTTGCGGAATAACGGTGCGCCTATTGGGCCGAGTCATCAAAATTGGACCGACCCCTTGACTCACTGCCAGCGAAGCCGAGAGGGTCATTCGAATGATGTGCTATTCTGTACATAATGGCATGAATGGAACTTTTGTGTCGTGCTGGAAAACACGCGGTACAATGTGCAATTTGGAAACAGTTCCTCCGAACTATTCCAAATATGCACCGGATTTCGGCAAGGAGATGCGCTATCGTGTGACTTCTTTAACCTTGTATTGGAACAGATAGTGCGCAAAGCAGACGTCAATACAGAAGGCACTATCTTCAACAAATCCGCACAGCTACGCAGACGACATTGACATCATAGGTCGCTCCCAGCGAGCCGTTATAGAAACTTTCACGACCATTGAAGAAGAGGCGAAACGAGTTGGTGTTGAAGTAAATGAGGACACGACCAAGTATTCGCTGTCAACAAACAAAGAATTATCGGTCAACCGTCTAGGACAGAACGTCACTGTTGGCAGCAATAACTTCGAGGTGGTTAAGGAGTTTACATACCTCGGAGTAAATATCAACCCCACGACTGCCACCCTAGTGGAGATTCGACGAAGACTTACCCTAGGAAACCGCTGCTACTTCGGTTTGGCGAAACAAATGGGTTCAAAACTCCTAACTCGAAAGACAAAATTTATGCTCTACAAAACGGTAATCCTGCCAGAGCTACTACGAGTATATGAAGACGAGTGTTGGATGATAATCAGGAAAGCAGAGAACCTTTTTCGAACTTTTGAGAGAAAAATTCTTCGTCGAATTTTCGGTCCCGTATGGGTGGACGGCGAATGGAGGAGAAGATACAATCGCGAACTCTACGAGCTGTACAAAAATGTGGATGTAGTCCAAGAAGCCAAAAAAACGACGACTACACTGGCTCGGCCATATCGAGCGAATGGACAATAACGCTCCAGCAAAGAGGATCTTCGAATCACAGCCCGCAGGTTCGAAAAGAAAGGGAAGACCGAACCTTCGTTTCAAGGACCAACCTATCGCGGATGCCAGAGCGCTTGGTCTGGATAACTCGAAGCAGCGTGCCCGGGACCGCAGGGCATGGAAGGCAGCCGTGTCTCAGGCAGAGACCCATCACGGGTCGGGAGTCCTCTATGTAAGTTAGTATGAATGTAGCTTCAAAATAAAATTAAAATCAATTTTATGTCTCACATCGTTGTTGTTCTTTTTAAATTTATTTTCCTATCGCTCTTATCTGGTCACTCTGTACAATGGAGCAAGTATAAAATAAGATTCGCCGTAAGGAGACTTGGGGTGGAAAAGGCTGGGCACCACTTCTTAAAGTGTATAATTGAATAATTTTAATTAATTGTGCAGACTATGAGACTACGCAAGTCAGACGGACGGATATATGAGTGAATGTTAGGACATGTCGAAAAGTGTTATTTCCTTCCCCACGAATATCACTTAATGCGATGAAAATTTGGCAACACATTGAGCTTCATTCGCCTATACAGCTATGCCCCAAATGTAACATTAAAAGTGCCTTCGACGAACGTAAAAGTCGCAAAATAGTGCAAAAAAGCGTCATCAGCTGCTAAAGGGTCACAAGTTTATGTCACCATGAAAACACCATCCACATATTTAATGATATTTTTTCTCGCTTGTGAAAACACCTTCATCAGCCGCCTAATTGCATAAGCTCAGGACATAAACCTTGTCCCCGCACAAAGGAATAACGATCATTGTTACTTTTTGTGGCCCGATGGGGCCTGCAAAGAGGCATCGTTTCTGCCAAATGGCTGTATAACGATAACGGGGAAAAAGTAAAAGTGATGGTCATAGATGTTCACAGCAACACATCTATTGTTTGTAATACATCTGAGGAGCTTTCGCGCTCTTCTTATTCACCTCCACAGGCCTTGTTCAAGTTCATTTATTAGATACTACACGAGGAGCAGAATTTATATGCAATCAGCCACAGATGGCCGTTGCGCTGCTATAACTATGAAAAATACATAAATCGCTTATGTCTTTCGACATAAACATTTCCGTTCGTATGATCCTCGTATGTCGCCACCGGGGCACATGGCATGCCACACTGATTATTGGCGTGGGCGTCTTTCTTTACAAGCTATTGTGTCTATGAATATTAAATTAGCTCTGAAATACAAAGGCAAATGTTTATTTCAAAATTTTCGATTTCAAATTCAATTTAAAATCGTATTTGACTTCATACAGAAGTACACAACACATTATCTGCGCAAGAGAACTAATGTTCATTGAAATTAATTAAAATGTTCGCATCGGACACATTCTGTACTCAACAATTAATTTTGCAACATGTTTCTTTACAGGAAAAGCAAAGACATGCATCCAGTGTTTTGATTACGGGCAAATTTTGTCATAATTCTGTCATGCCAACAAGGACACCCCACAAATTATTTAATGAATCCATGAGGTTTTATGCCAAATTCACAATACCGCGTTGGTGCTACCGTTCTTGCGTTACGAGAGCATCCCTTTAGGCATAATTTTGAAATAACAAGCCATTTATCAGCTGTTTGGTGTCCTCTACATTCGTGGGGGAACAAGCACGTTGCTGAGCAGATAGTACCAGGTCCACCTCGGACTCGGACTGTAGCGCCGCCATTATTATTATTATTATTAACACGTTGGAAGAATGTAATAGGTGCCAATGGATCCTTTTTTGATTGAATAAAAATTTAAGGAAAAGTAATATTGGCTTTTAGCGACTGGATGGCGCAGTTAATTAACTGCCTGTCCAAAGTTAGGGGGGTCCCAGGTTCGAATCCCAAAGAAATCGAATCAGGTCCAGTCACCATTTGCCTTTGGGATCAAAATAACGGCACTGGAGTAGGTTGCTACCTGGCAGTACAATGGACCAGTTTTTAGTCTGAGTGCTCCAGTGTAGAGTTTCAAAAATCATCCGAAAAAGAAAAAAATATTGGCTTTTAAATATTTACTATAAAATCAGACATTTCATGTTGTACAACCCAATACTTTCCCGGGAATGTTTTTTTTCGGAGGATTTTTGAAACACTGCTGGAGCAGTCAGACTCAAAACAGACAGACGGCAAATGGTGACTGGACCAGATCCGATTTCACTGGGATTCGAACCTGGGACCCCTCGAACTTCGGGCAGGCACTTAACCAACTGCATCATCGAGTCGTTATCCGAGAATGGTTACTCCTGCCTCGTAGTCGTTCGCGTGACACTACAGTCTGAAGGGTACTTGGGTCTAGCTTTTCCAGCAACCGCCTACTCGGGTTATGCGTGCCACCATTTTCCTACGAATGGAGAGGACTTATAGTTTTATGCCAAACACCGAGCTTTGACAGTATTTTCTTTGCAATGATAGTTTCTGAGCATTACCACTGACAGCAGAGGGCTGAAGCAGTGAAGCTGAAAGTTATGTTCTGGGGGATCGATCCACCAATACTCAAAGTTGAAGTCTACGCGCTTATTCACTACGCCACAGCAGTCATGCATCAAAAGCCGACTTATTTTTACTTCATCCCAATGCGCGAATAACTTACAACTACATATTCAGAAATAACATTTGTATTCAAACAAGCTTCACCTCCCAATCCACACTTATCGCATTTATCCTCAAGCTAACATCTGTTATTTATCCATGTTTAATTGCAACCCCACTTGTACAAGCCTTGTCATTTCAAATAGTCCTCGTTTCACTTAATCTATTTTGACCACCACTACCCTCAAGCCAAGTGGAGTGAATGTAAATTCCAATTGTTAAGTTTTACAAACCAATTTATCGACTTTTCGTCCCCCCCGCCCTGTGGGGGTTGACACCTATTTAACTGCAGAACGGAAGCAAAATCGATTGAATTCTCAACTTTCTACTCACCCACTCAGCGAACAGCTAACAAAGTCCAAGTTAACTATTTTTTTTTGCGCTTCATGAAAACCACTAACAAGCAACATCGAAGATGCCGAGAAGGCTATTAGGCAGCATTCCTCCTATCGTTTGAGTGCTCAGTAATCAGTGCTATAATTGGAAACTGCGGGAAGATGGTAGACGGGAAAAAAATCAGTTCTTTATTAGAGTCTGTAGAAGCCCGTCTGTAGCTTCGGACGAGTTGCTTCAGCACGCGTTCGTAGTTCTTACACTATTAAGATGCTAATAAACATAATTATCACTTCTTATCATCACCGACTATATAACGACTAACACCATGCGACTCCTTAATGGCAAGATGAGGTTTAAGGCATTTGAAGTGGAAAATACAAACGACGATGTTTGGGGCAAGGGCTCGTTGTAAGCAAACTATGGGAATTTAATTTTCAAGACCGTCCATACGTGTTGAGGGACCAGAGATTGCGACAGGTACTCGCTAGAGTAGTGCCTCCCATACAACTTCACAAAGGTCTTAAAAATGGTCCGACGCTGTAAAAGAAATCGTAGTATATGATAGGCGCAAAATCCGTTTATAGATTATGCGTATAAGAGTCCATTGGTGCCTTTCGAATCGTATCCCTAGATGTTTCTATGCCAACCGTTGATAAGTTTGCTTGAGAAACGAGAAGACTGTATGATAGTGGACCGACTGTTACTCATGTAAGAAGACAGAAAAGAAACAGCATTATTTAAGTCTGCCAACAACGGTGGGATGAGTCCCAAAAAGCTAGGCTAAATGAAAATCCTTTGATAAACCGTAAGCAGACAACGCAACAGAGGATGTCCACGTACAAGGTGGCGCATACAAGTCGAGGAAGACATCGGTCGACTCGGTGTGTGAAATTGGAGGCAACTGACGAGAGATCGTGCTGGCTGGAGAGGCATGTTGGGTGAGTCCCAGGTCCACTTCGAACTCTAGCACCTTAAGAAGAAGAAGAAGACGAATCAGTAACCAAGACTTCTCCTTCTTCTTGTAGTGCTACAGTCTAAGGTAGACCTTGGCCTGAACCAACAAGTCCCTTCAGCTAGCACGATCTTGAGCCACCTGTCTCTGGCTGGGCATACTCAATTGGTTGACGTCCCTCTCCACTTGTGTGTACTTTTAAATTAATTTGTATCAACATGTCTAAACATCGTGCCGATGTCAAACTTCCCTCTGATTCATTCACATAAGGCCCTTCCTGCACCGGAGCAGACGGCCACCTTGTGTACACAGTTGAGCTGTTATCTTTGTACAGATTTGAGTTGTGTACAGAGGTGAGTTGTTACCTTTGTACTCAAGACGACCCTGTGATCCGGTTGCGGAAGATTGCTGTTGTAAGCGTAAAACAGGCAAAGAGTTCCTTTGGTGCACGAAATTGATAGGATATGTGCCACAGTCCAGGGTAGACTTTAGCTAGGTTTTTAATGTAACTACTCGTGTTGTGCGTGTTATTGTTTTCTCACGAGTGAAGAAGACCTACAGTTTTGTACCGGCTCCGAACGGTGAAGTTCGAAAAGACAGTTATACTCTGTGTGCATTTTCAGTCCCAATCCCAGAGACCCTGGGAGAGCCAGTTTTTTTTTTGTTTAATATTTTTTTTTTTGGGATTTTTTTTTCTTTTTTCTTTTTTGCTACCTAAATATAACTTAATGTATACAAGATGGCTACATGAGGTCAACTATCAAGTAATTGTCCCTCACAAGTTAACGGCGGCGAAGGCTAATTGTGGTGTGACCACCAATAAAGATGTCGTTCTTTGGCAGACTCTGCCCTGTCCTGGGCTAAGATAGCCACACTGAACCGAAGAAAATCCTCGTGGCTGCAAGCGACGTCCGGCTCGTATTGGAGTTGCCTGTCCACTGTTCGGCGTACGACATGGAAGATGATAGGACATCCATCCGTATCCTGTATCAGGCTTTTCATATCCAAATAAAGGAAAGCTTCGGGCGGAATAAAGCCGTTAAGGTGCACCTTCTCATGATATATTATGTTAGGGTAGTAAGCCCCAAAGATCAGACAGTTGGTGGAAGACATAGCTCATGCAATGTGTCCTCGCGTGAGCTTAATAATAAAACTATCTATCCTTATCAGGTTTGCCTCGTTGTACAAGACCTCATGGGGATAGAATTTCTTGTACTCGGATTCGGGTGTGCGATACAACCGGAGACAGGCCCGAAGACACTGCCTCTCGAACACCCTCATATTTTCCATCTGCAAAAGACTCAAGTTGAACCACACTGGACAACCATACAAACTGATTGGCCGGATAAAGGCCATGTAGCAGATCACCTTCACTCTGGTATCAAGTTGGCTGCTGTAAAACAGCCTACTTGCCGCAGCAAGGGCTTTTTCAGCTTTCGTCAAAGCAGAAGCTGAATGCTTATCACAATACAGATACTGATCTAACCAAATGCCAAGATATCGCACTACATTTTTCACAGCTAACAGGTGTCCCTGAGGGTCAACTATGCCGAACTTGCGCCAGTTTCCTTGCATGTCCCTTAAGACCTTTGACAGTGGGGTTCTGAAGAGGATAGTTTCACACTTCTGGTAGTTAATTTTCAACTTCCAGTCGTCGCAAAATCGCTGAATTTTGTCGAAGTCACACTGCAACAAAACACTTCCACTTCGGGCCTGATCTGTACGCTCTGATATCATCGGCATACGCTATTATGTGCGGCATAGAACCTATAAGTGAATAAGTGAATATAGCGAATAAGATCGGCGAGCCAACTGCCAACTGTGGTAGAAGTTACCTTGCCATTTTTCACAACGAACATCCTACCTGTGATCATATCATGGATCATGTATAGCAATGGTTTACTTAAGCCGAGCCTGGCCAACTTGAGAAATAAGCCTTCCAACCAAACCGTGTCGAACGCCTTTTCCATGTCAATCAGGCAGGCACCCGTGCAGTGGTTCTTATTTTCATTCCACTGAATGTCGGAGACCAATTTGGACGCGGTTTGTATGGTATCGTGCCCCGCCTTGAAGCCGAATTGGTTGTCTGGAATAATTTCTTTTTCCTCAACCCACTGTGTCAGAGCTCTAATGACTATTTTCTCAAAGACTTTGCTTATACACGGAAGAAGACTTATCGACCGGAGATTTGTCGAGATGAAAGTATCTTTGTCCCGTTTAGGGATGGGTTGTACCACAGCTGTCATCCAATGCGCCGGGTAATATGCATTACTCAGCGCATTGTTAAACATCCACTTGTGTATACATCCACCGCCTCAGAGGGGAGACGGCGCAGAACAATATTCCTTATCCCATCGATTCCAACTGACTTCTTCTTCCTCAGTGTCACAGTTATTGCATTCTCTAAACAAAACTTGTATCAAAAACTGTAGCAAATTTTTTAATACCTGCTCTGAAAACAACTGACGGTGAAAACGGGTTACATATTTCGAAAATGGAACACAAATATCAATCAAAATCTACTCAAGACGATATGATGTTATGTTGCCAATCACATTAGAGTTTACGAAACAGATCAACAGATATGTTCCCTTAAAATGGATTTACTAGGTTTGTCAAGAGAACATTTCTTGCTACGGATGTCACTTAATTTCTTTCACAGCTTTAGCTACGTACCGAATCGAGGAATCAAGGCATTTTCCAACAAGAACAGCTTACTCGTTTGTCAGATAAACAACGCTGCACCTATTCTGGGTAATCTGTGCCTAATCTCAAATCAATAACATCCAAGCTATGGGCGACTCCTCTGGCTCGAAGAAACCAATGGGCTCCCATATTTTGTGATTATTTGAGTAAACACAGTAGTGTCCCCGAAATGCCTCCAATGTACGGAGTGAGAGCAATGAGAATTATTTGGATTTCCCTTGTATCTCGGATTTGGTTACATGCATTCATCAAACCAAGAGCAAAAAGTGTGCATTTTGAGGGAAATCCTTTCGTGCTCAGACACAGAATGAAAACCTTCAAAAAAAAACGAACGATGTTTACAAAATTTCGAGAACCAATCTAACACTCGAACTCTATTGCTATGTTCCTCTTAATTTACATTAATTAGCAGGTTAAGCATAGAACTTGTAATTGATATCCGTGGAACTTTTAGTTTAGCAAACAAAGTTCGTCGATACTTTATTCGCATTCGTTTGTTGTCTGCATTAAGGGAGTAGTGCCAATTAAAATAAATTACAATCGCTGGAGCAAATAATTCCTTTCATTCTGAAATTTCAATTAAGTAAAGCTGCAGGCGGGTGTGAGCACGAATCTCAGTAATCCACATGCCCTTGGGGGAGAGTTTGCTAGATGCAAAGGGATATGCAATTAAATCGGATACACTTGCTACACACGTGTGAATGGTTGCATGAGATGGGAAGGTGGTATACAAGGCGAGACTTAATTTCAATTAATCTGTCGATGTGTAGAACGAAAGTTAAGAACACTTCTCCTCAAGTGAACGTATTAGATTTAAGTTTATTAGAATTCGTTAACTTCTGGGTCTTTGTGGGATGCAGGTTTTCGTCGGATGCTAACTCTAATTGCTGACGTAATAACTTGAAAAATATGGAAAATCCTGGGTTAGATTTTTTTTTATTGTGCGAGAGTAGGTGGAAACCTTGCATAGGCACCAAAGGTCCGATGTCCTTTGGTAGTGCCCGATTCTTACCGGCCAATACCACCCCCCAATCAATTTCCCGTTTGTTTACTCCCCCGCGGAACTACCGATAGGTATTACTTCACGAGGGACGGATTCGAGCTATTTGCATCGTCACTAGATGTTTAGCAAATTCGCGTTCCGCCGTCGTTCTACGTTCCTAAGATCGCACATTATTCATACTGCTGCATCGTTTACTGCAGCCTAATAATCTTCGCATTTTAGCATATACTTAACTATGTTATCTAGCGTCGGCTGTTCACCAAACTTTTCATGCAAAATATCTCTTTCGTTATCATAACGAGGGCATTCAAAGAAAACATGTTCCACATTTTCTTCCATGTGTAGGCATCGAGGACAGAACGGACGCTTGAATAGGTATTCACGGAAGCCACCGTGACCAGACAAGATCTCTGTAAGATAATAATTAACCTCGCTGTGTTTTCGATTTACCAAATTTTCAATCCTTGGGATTAGGCGGTACGTCCATCTCCCTTTTTGGGACACGTTCCATCGTTGTTGCCACATTTCTATACTGCGACTTCTGTCTATTTTCTTGGCGTGGTTTACAGTGGGCCCGATTTGCACGCGATTGTCGTAAAGTCTCCTAGCTTCAAGAGCTAGGATATCGATGGGTACCATGGAGGATAGTACCAATATCGGGTCGTGGGATACCGTCCGAAATGCTCTGCTAACTCTCAGTGCACATAATCTGTAGACAGATTTGGTGTCTTTCATGTGCGACTTTTTATTCTCGACGTCAGACCATATTTGTGCCCCGTACAGCCGTATGGATGCTACAACTCTCGCCAGCATTAACGCTTTACTTTGCCTCGGTCCACCGAAATTTGACATAAGTCTCGAAAGAGCGCTTATCGCTTTCGACGATTTCTCACAAGCGTACGCGAGGTGATGCTTATAATTAAGGCGAGCATCAATTATCACTCCCAGGAATTTAATAACAGGGCTGGAAGTAATGTTGTGCTCTCCGACTTTTATTGTTATCGTCTCCCGTACCTTTCTACTCGTGATTAGCACGGATTCCGTTTTATGATCCGCAAGGTCTAAACTCATGTGGCAAAGCCAGTTTTTTATCAAAGCTATTGCTTCGTTGCAATATAACTCGATTTCTTCTAGTCGTTTCGCTACTACAAACACCGCAATATCGTCCGTGAAACCTATGATAGAGGCTTCTCTTGGCACCGGGAGTCGTAGAATGTCGTCATACATCACATTCAATAGTAAAGGACCTAGCACTGAACATTGAGGCACGCCCCCTGTAATTTTATGCAACTTCGTTCAGTCGTCAGAATCATAGAGAAGCAACCTATCGGTAAAATAGCTCCTAATTAATCTAAATATGTACTGCGGTACATTTAATCGTTTGAGACGTTGTAAAATACGTGTCCAGTTCGCCGAATTAAACGCATTTTTCACGTCAAGCGTTACCACAGCGCAGTAATTTTTACTGCCTCCTCTCCATCGTCTACCTTCAATGGCTGTCCGGGCTTTGTCCATTACTTTGATCCCGTCGATTGTCGATCGGACCTTTCTAAAGCTATACTGGTATGCCTCGAGTCCATCATTGGCTCCGATTATGCGCTGTGGTCTCTTACATATTATTCTCTCTAGTATTTTGCCCATAGTATCGAGCATACAGAGAGGTCGGTAAGATGAGGGCTCTTCCGGTGGTTTATTTCCTTTCGGTAATAATACCAACCGTTGGTATTTCCATTGCTGCGGAAAAATTCCCTCATTCAAGCATGGATTATACATGCTGACGAATATTTCTGGGCGGGCTTTTATATATATATATCCTGGGTTAGATTACGTAGGTAGGTAGGTGGGTATTATGGCTTTCAGGTGATCCGATAAGTACTTAGCCTGCAAAAGAAAATCGAAAATTTTGGAAAAGTAGCGATTCATTTCTCAACATAGTCTCCTTTTATCTCGATACACTTGACCCAGAGATGCTCCAAACCGTCTTAACCCGTCTAAAAAATACGTTTTCTGGAGGTCTGCAAAATAGGCCTCCGTGGCGACGATAAGTCCCTCATTCGACTCAAATTTCTGCCCGGCAAGTGACCTTTCCAAGTTTGGAAACAAAATGAAGTCGCACGGGGACAAATCTGGAGAGTACGGTGGATGGGGCAGCAGTTCGTAGCCTAATTCAATTAATTTGGACGTGGCGGCGGCGGAGGTGTGAGCCGGTGCGTTGTCATGGTGAAAGAGCATTTTTGCTTCCCTAAACGGGGGCTTTTTTTTCTGCAATTTGGCGTCGAATCGGCCCAATAATTCGGCCCTGTGACCGTTTCACTCTTCTCCAGGTAGTCAATGTAGATCAAACCTTATGAATCCCAGAAAACGGTTGCCATCACTTCTCCAGCCGATAGGACAGTATTCGCCTTCCTCGGGCCATATTCGCCTGGTGAAGTCTTCTGTTTCGACTGTTCCTTCGTCTCTGGTGTGTACCAGCGGATCCATGTTTCGTCGACGGTCACGAAACAACGCAGAAACTCCTTCGGATTGAGCTTACGCAGCGTCAAACACTGCTCTGAAGTGGTCTCACGGTTGCGCTTGTTGTCCGGAGTGAGCAAACGTGCCAAAAATCGCGCAGCTTTCTCATGCCCAATATTTCATGCAGGATATGACCCAAGTGGTGCCTTGTATTAAACATGTCCTGTACAAGGTAAGTAGGTAGGTACGGTGGCTTCCAACGTATGCACATCGGATTCACTAAGACCCCCACATGCAGCTTCCTGCCGCTTATTTCTGGAACCAGTTCGATTTTTGGACGAATATCCATAATTTCTTGACGTCCTTTTCAGATATATCAGTTAGTGAGCTTAGATTATATTCTCCCACGGTTTTCTTCCTTATGGAGGCTAAGGCTGGACAGTTGCATAGTAGGTGTGAGGGGGATTTCTCTACCTCTTCGTTCATGCATCTATTACAGTAATCGTTATATGGTAACCCTAGACTTGCGGAGTGTCTACCCATAGCGCAGTGTCCTGTGAGGACATTTACTGGGTTACCCAGATTGTTCCTGCTTAGGCTAAGGATGGCTGTGGTTTTCCGGAGATCCATTGTTGGCCATGTTTTCCCTGCGTGTTGACAGGTATGTAGGTTTCTCCATCTCTCTGTAGCCCCGCTGGTTGCTAGTTCAGAGATTTTGGTTTTCAATATACCTATTGGAACAGAGATGTTGCTAATGCTTGGGTCACTGATTATGGTACCCTTTTTGGCTAGCTCGTCTGCTTCGCAGTTACCTGTTATATCTCTATGACCAGCACACCATGAGGCTGCATTGTTTAGAGCTGCATTCTCATTTAGAGATATACGGCAGAGTCTTACCAATTTTGATCTTAATATTGGTGATTCGAGTGCTTTTATAGCTGCTTGACTCTCGGTGTATATTACGATATCCCCTCTCGATATCATGTTCATCGAAAGCCATTCAGCGGCTTCACGAATAGCCGTAATTTCCGCTTGGAAGACACTACAGTGGTTCAGTAGTCTAAGGGACTGGCTGATTTTGAGTTGTTCCGAGAAAATTCCAGCACCTACTCCACTACCAGTCTTAGACCAGTGCATTGTTACTACTTAGCACCGAGTTTGTTTCCCATTCTTGTCTATTCGGTATTTTGGTGCCGTATTCAATATTGAAGTCCACGACTGGTTTCTCCGCTGTGAGATTTCTTTGAGCCGTAGCGCCGATTTTGTTGCAAATTTCTTGCCACAGATGTCGGTTGGGGTGAGGTGTAATATCGTTTCAAGTGCTGTGGTTGGAGTAGTACGCAATGCGCCTGTAAATGATATACACGCCCTCCTCTGGACCTGTCCAATGTGCCGTACTAAAAGCAGCTAAAGGGACATCCACTTTCTTAACTTATAGAGATTGAAGAGGCTGTCCAAAATTTTACAGATAGATAGCCCTGTAGCTATCGATTTGTATGCAAACTCATTTCGACGTTTTGTTGTTCGCAAACTGAAAACCCAAGACCTGCTTAGAATGCGATGCTATCCTGCAATCGTTCTACTTCGAGATTTAGCATTTGCACACAAATCACAATCATCTGTCGACCAATAGTCTCACACGACGACTGTAGTCATCTAAGAATTTACACCCTCACAGCTGAATACATCAAAACTTATCCGAGTGTTTTCACGGAATAACTTTCATGTACAACGCTATCATGTGTGGTGCCGACATGATTTGAGAAAATCCCTCCGGTCGATGGGTTGTCAATAATTTAACACCTTCGGTTGCTCCGTGCAAACTGTGACTTCCACCTTAACGAGGGTTGGCTGAGGAAATGGGAAGCAACCGTGCGTTGTCGTGATCTATTTACAGTTCTTACTTGAAGGTTGTGTCGGAGTTAATACTAAATTCACGGCTGACATTTGAACATTTTTTTTCTTTGGATATTTTTGAAACTCTCTCACACTCAGACTCAAAACTGGTGTACTGCCAGGTAGCAACCTACCCCAGTGTCGTTAATTTGATCTTAACGGCAAATGGTGACTGGACCAGATTCGATTTTACTGGGATTCGAACCTGACCTGGGATTCGAACCAAGCCTTCTAACTTGGGGCAGGCACTTAACCAACTGCGCCATCCAGTCGCTCTTTGAACAAACATACATTCAAAAGAGACAGGCAGTAGCAAGCAAAATACTATTATTTTCCATCGGAATACGAATGATGTCATGACCCAAAAAGACACCCTCTTTGAGAAAAAAAAAATCGTCTCCATTGATTAGGCGTCGCATCAGGAGACTAATGGTGTCCAACAATAAAGAAAAACTCATCTTTGTGGGATCGCTAAATTGAGAGCATTAATAATAGCGATTTATCAAAGGAAAACCGAGTCCCAAATTTGCCGTCCGAGGTGGGAATTTCCCTTCAAAAATTCAAAATATTAAACAACTAACTGCCCAGAGTTCTAAGAGAACCACATTTCAAATTACTTTACAAGACTGACTTCAGTCAGCACTTATAAGCACATACACCGTGACCAAAGCAGGCGAAGTGAAGATAAGTAATTGATTCTTAGATGTGAAGCAAATTTAAAGAACAGGACCCAATGCTCTGTACAAGCACACCGCCCACGTCACAAATCCCCATCTGTACCATGACCGAATACTTCCAGTTGAGAAAATAAATCCCTTGCCACAGCCATAAATAGACGCGTTAAATCGTATTCCTCCCAACACCAATCCCTTCCAAGAATCATCCACCCATTCCCCGACCACACATTCCCACTTATCGTCCTCTCTTAAACGAAAAATGTACAGACTTCCAGGAAACTGTCACTGGTGTCCATTCAGAAAAACTTACGGCGAAACTTTGAATTGCGCCAATTTCATCAGCATCCATCCGCTCACCCATAGCCCCACAAGATAATGCCAATTCGAAGTTCGGCGAACTGTGTCAGCAGTTGCCTCATGGGAAAGAAAACCCACACAACAGTCCTGACCACACAGTCGATTGATAGAATCTCCGAACTTTGTTGTGATTTCATTATTTCCGAATTGAGGTCCTCGCCTCGCCACAAGTGAGGGAGGTCCTTGTCTTAATGATTTCGGGTAAAACCTTGTAAACGTGTGTAAAGATTGCTCCTTCGCTGTTAATGCAAATTAGATTTGTAATTTTCTTTCAGAGTTCCATTCTGAGATGTCTCATGCGGCACAAGTTGTGTTTTGAGGACCCACTCCAACAGCTCTTTAATTAACTTAAAAGGAATTAAAATATTCATGGGCATCCGGAATTAACATCTGAAATGACAAGCAATTACGCTCTCCGGCTAAATGTTAATATCAAAATGTGAGATGAAGCAGATGTCAAGGCGATGTACATAAACCATTTGGCTGCTGATATTGGAATTTTTAACTGTCCTCTGGAGGGTGATTTTCGAGAAATGCTTCTCTGCAAAGTTCACGGATGAACATGAAATGACATTAAGGACATTATGTCTCTGGCTGGTTGAATTTATTGTACGTGTTCAGGTAAATGTCGGAGTGTGAACTTGGTTGAAATTGTTCCATTGCACTGCACTCACTGTGACCCTTTCGAGTATCGGTAGCATTTTTATGAATTCCCCAATGGATTTGTGATGTTGATTGATTACCAGCAGTCAATGCATACTGGCAGTTAAACTTTTCGAGACAGTCTGGGCATAAATCATTTTTACCGTAAGCTTTGGGGATTTGGTTGTCTGCTTCATTTGATCGTCAACACGGCTGCACCAAAGTATTAAAAACGGAATCGTTATGATTCCCATTCGATGTCTGTCTGTCCAGTCCTGTCCTGTCTGTCCACAAAAAAAAGGAGACCCTCTAAAATGCACCACCTATAGAGGCATCAGTCTTCTGAACATTGCATACAAGATCTTATCTGACGTGTTGTGTGAACGCCTAAAGCCATTTGTCAACACCCTGGTCGGTGCATACCAGTGTGGCTTTAGGCCAGGAAAATCCACCATCGATCAAATATTCACACTGTGGCAGATCTTGGAAAAAACCCAGGAACAACAAATCGATACCCACCACCTTTTCATCGATTTTAAGGCCGCGTATGACAGCATCTATAGAGACGAGCTATACAGAGCAATGTTTTGGCACCCCTACCAAACTCGTACGTTTGTGTAGGATGACGATGGAGAATGCACGCTGCTCCATCAAGGTCGGTAAAGACCTAACCAAGACCTTTGATGTCAAAAAAGGATCCAGACAAGGCGACGCTCTCTCATGCGATTTCTTCAACATCATTCTTGAAAGAATTGTGTAAAACACGCACGCTAACACCAGAGGCATATTCTTTCAGAAGTCCGTCCAACTACTCGCATATACCGACGATTTTGACATAATCGGAAGAACACAGCGTGATGTCAATAGCACTTTTGTGAGTATTGCGACGGAGGCCGCGAAGATGGGTTTACAATAAATGAGGGCAAGACCAAGTATGTATATGCTGTCAACCAGAAAGGACACCCAACACCGACGTCTCGGACAGAACGTCACAGCAGACAGTTATAACTTTGAGGTAGTCAAGGACTTTGTCTAGGTACCGCTATTAATTCAGACAATGACACCAGCGCTGAAATCAATCGAAGAATAACTCTTGCTAATCACTGCTTCTTTGGGCTAAGAAAGCAATTGATAAACAAAGCCCTCTCTCAAACAACCAAGGTAACCCTGTACAAGACCTTAATCGTCACAGTCCTGCTATATGGTGCAGAAGCATGAACTTTGTCAAAAGCGGATGAAGTTGCTCTTGGCTGTTTTGAGAGGAAAATTCTTTCGGTCCCGTCTGCCTAGAGGGTGAGTGGAGGAGACGACATAACAACCAACTGTACGAGCTGTTAAGCGACATTGACTTAGCCAGAAGGGTGAAGATCCAACGATTGAGATGGCTAGGTCATGTAGAGCGAATGGAAACCAATGCTCAGGCCCGGAAAGTTTTCGAATCCACCCCCGACGGACGGCGCAGTAGAGGAGGACCGCGACTCAGGTGGCGCACGCAAGTGGAAAGGGACCTCAACCAAATGTGCGTGCGAAACTGGAGGCAGCTAGCTAAAGATCGAGCTGGCTGGAGACGTTTGTTGGCTGAGGTCCAGGTCCACCCCGGACTGTAGCGCCACCTTAAGTAAGTAAGTCTGTCTGTCGTCATTCCTAATTCTCCATCACTTCCGAACCTTTTGAAATTGGGTCGTGATATTCAGACTAAAGATGGCCATAATGGGAGCGAGAGTTTTGCTCACGGTTACCCCAGATTGGGTTTTAAGGTTAACGTGGGGATAGGCTCATCTGGTAATCTCTGAACAGTGGAGGTAGACGTTTATGAGGGAAGCTTATAATTTGGCACATATACTAAACTCCAAGAAAAGACGACTGGATGGCGCAGTGGGTTAACTGCCTGCCCAAAGTTAGAGGGGTCCCAGCTTCGAGTCCCAGTGAAATCGAATCTGGTCCAGTCACCATTAGCCGTTGGGATCAAATTAACGGCACTGGAGTAGGTTGCTACCTGGCAGTACAATGGACCAGTTTTGATTCTGAGTGCTCCAGCAGCGTTTCAAAAACCCTCGGAAAAAAAACTCTAACACCGAAGTGGTGCAGGTATTGTTGGACCAATTTTCTTTAAAACACATTCTCCGCTGCTGCAGATCCACCATCTTCCAAACAAAACTTTTTGAAATGAAGCAAGCAACCTACTCTGTCGCTGACTGACATATATCGAACGTAAAAATTTCGACATCGTCATAAAGCTAGGAAAGACTTAAAACCCTAAAACGACTTACATTCAACTTATAGGTGCCAAAAATGTTACCAACTAAACATCAATCGCGCTTTCCTAAGGAGAATTTGAATAAATGGCTCAGATTATTCGCTTATAATGTGCGTTTGAGTCAAGAATTGAAATACAATGACCACCTGCTTCCGTTTTTGGGTTATAGAACAGTTCGAAATTGATGCGTAAAATCATATTTTGCATTTTCATCCAGACTGTCGTATTTTGAGCCCATTTACCGAACACATGTCGTTGGTTATGGTCATTTATCTTCAGCTCTTGGGTTAGTTGCATTTTGTACAGGTACAGGCCTAAGTTGCGACGTATGATTCGGCAAGGTCGAGTTCTTGGGAGCGACGCGAAATCGTCTGCCTGGGATTCTCCTGCACACTATCACAGACAGTGGCGATGTTTTCGGCAGATCTTACGTTTCGTCCATGATACACAGAATAATCAGAATATTCGCGTTTGGTCGAAGTACGGGTGTTGGTTTGTCGTTTACTGAACCAGTGGACTCAAATTTATCCACCAAATTGCGTATAGTCCTCTCGGTAGGCCGATTATGGCGACCGTAAAATGGGCGAAGCGCGCGAAACGTTGCCCGAACAGAACACCCATTTTGATAAAACTGTTTTATCAGTCGCCAACGTTTTGTTCAAACCAATGTCCATCCATGGTGATTTGCCAAAACAGACTTAACAAATAACAGCCAATTTGACAGATGTAGCTTCACCAATATGGCCGCTATCAACTGCCAAAGTTCGAAAGTCCCTACTGGAAGACCCCTCCCAACGACCCAAATTGTTCCTCCGAATAAAATTATAATCCTGCCAAGAAATCGATGCAGCATTAATTTCTCTGCTTGACAGCCTGCTGCATTTGTTTGAATCAGATCGCTTCCATCGTCTTCTAAATTGCAAATCATCTTAGCCATCTCATCTACCATCTTTCGTAGGTCACGTGCATCCGACAACCACTAAATCCATTGCGATCTAATGATGCAATCCTGCAAGTGTTGCAGAATCAAATTCATCTCACTTCCTTTGCAAATTAATGCACCAGTTCTTAAAGTCCCCACCACCTTCATCAGACAAGCTTTGCCTAATGAATCTCATAACGATTTCCACAACCTTCATACATCCATCTTCATTCGCTAGTGGCTGAAGAAAATGTCATTATAATCCTCGCTTTCCCCCTCAACGGAGGGCGCATCAATGCCTTCAAATGAATTCACCGATGAATAAATGAACCATCTTTCAACGAGTAACCTGCACGAGATGAGAGCACAGTGTACGGAAGCATTGTGTGGATAACGGCAACGCATAGACGCTGATGACAATCATTACATCCACGGCTGGATATTCCAGCGGGACTGAAATAATGCTGACAGATCTGACATCAGAAGCAACGTATTGAACGTGGTAATTACGCTTGAGGTTCACGTCAGCTTTAATCGAGAGGATAACGGATGTGGTGTGTGTCTGCAGACACACAGTTCGGTCCTTCGAAATTTATGATTGATGCTTATTTGAAGTTTGCTTAAAGTTGTTTCCATCAGCAGTGGCAGGTGGGTGGCGGAAAGTGTAGAACGCAAAGCATCATCTGCTGCTGACGGCTTATACTCATACGTCATGCGGTTGACATTTTCTAGAAACTCAACTCTTTGATTGGCACCTTAATGTGGGCTTTTATCTCAAGATGAGGTTGTGTGTATGATTGTGTTGTCGGCGGGGGGGATGGCGGTGCTGTGTCATCTACAAAACGCAATAACGCTTCTGAGGATGGATGGGCATGTTTTCAAATGGAACGATTTCCGGGAAAACGTTTCCCGTTGAGAACTCGCGAAAGGTATTCGTGCATATTTATAGCACTCTATCTTGCTATTTATTGCTTTATTTCACATGCCTATCACCTACTTTCGGGACTGAGTGAATGAAATTACAAACAGGTGAATGATCAAGGGTATTTCTGTGGTTCTATACCACAATGTTACCATCGGAACCCTTTGGTGTCTGTTTGTTGCCGTTTTTTATGCCCAATAACTTCGGAACCCTTTGAAGTTAAGACGTGAAAGATGTACAAGGTACCGCAAAATTAATCATCCATTTTCGTTTTTTAATTAATTTTTTACTAAGTAAAAAAGTGAGTGATGGAAACCTTTATTTGGATTTTTACCGTTTTTTTCTGCTAAGTGGAAATGATGATAGCCGACAAGTGGCTGCCGCCAACAACCCACAGAATCTTTATTCGGTCTACTGCTGAGAAAAGTTTTTTTTTCTCTTTCGCCTATGACTTGGAAATCATTTAAAGGTGATAATATCTCCATCTGAAACCATGAAATAATTACAAATTAACCCTTAATAGCCTGACTTTTTTTTGAGCTGAAAAAAATTAATGTTATAAAACTCACGTTTCTGAACAACTTTTGTTCTACGAGTTAGTTCATAGGTTTTATTTACCTGATCTAGGTTAGAAAAACCTGGTTGTTTCTCTGAGGAACCACTAGGCACTTGAAAAACAGAAATATATACCACATTTTTGGCATTGAACTTTTGTTCGGGATGTACATTTCTGATTTTTGCATCGCGGTTTCCCTTCCTTGACATATTCGGGTAAATGCCCGACGTTATCTAGGCGAATGTCACGCGGCGGGATCGGAGCAGACATTGGGTAAATTTTGTCATGACGATTTCGAGCCATGCAATCCATTATTGGTTAGAAACCATAGTCACTCCAATATGATCGAACGCTCGGATACTTGAATACCGACATGTAGTAATTTATTCCTATGAATCGTTTGATTTCATTTGGTGTGGTATTCAGCGGTTTTTCAACGTTTTGTTGCACTGCTTACAAGGTGCTCTGTTCGACAATATTTGAAATAATATCGTCTGACATGAAAAACGAAAAAAACTGAAGTCAAAGTGTCATCGCCTCGAAATTTAACACAATTCGAATACAATTGAAGATTTCTTTTACGCCACAAAGGTTTTTTAAAAACATTATAATCTTTGTCAATCAAAACGCCTTCAAACATTGTCGCATATTCTCCCCATTGGGAACGATCAACCACAATAACTGCGTCCTCGGCATTACCCATTTCGACATACATAGCTTACATCGACTGCATTGTTCTGAACATCTGCTACTTTCATGGCTTCGTTTTCACAATGTAAATGGCCTATTTGCTCGTCATCTTCAAAATGTCCATTACGGAAAGCAGCATCAAAATCGAAATTTGGGTCGTAATCACTGTCGTCAAAGGAAAAATCTCTATCATCTTCGCTTTCCGACCACGCAACCGAAATGACAAACTCGGAAAGCTCTTCTTCTGAATTAAAATTGAATTCTACGCGACATTTCAAATCAACAAACCATAAAAAAAAAACCGTAAAAACGTTTCTATTTAATTTTACATTTGGTAAACTTCGAACTCCCGGTGCCTGACGGTTCCGCAAGGGACTAACCAAAAATTAGAAAAAATCCACTAAAATAAAAAAAAAAAAATTCAAACGCTCACAATAGCTTCTAGGCAAAATAACGATCACGGAAATATTTTTTTAAGCTTAAATTTTTACGTATTTACCACAAAACTATTTTTTTGAAAGTACGCAATTTCGCAAAAGTTTTTTTTTTCGAGGTTGTGACACCTCATTGAACATACACGAGTCAAATAAAGTCGGTTTCAAGTGGCGATCGGCGCAAACGGTGGCGCTTTTATCAAAAAATATTTTTAAAGTGGCAGCGGGAATTTTGAAAAAAAAAATCGTTTAACAAAATTTTAATTATTTTTTGTTGGTTGCTGGCGGTACCAGTGAGATATTAGGGGTTAACTAACTAAGGAATGGTGCCTGTCAGTGGGGCTAAGCCTAAATCCGGCAAAAACCACCATAGTACCTTTCACAAGAAAACGAAAACTGGAACGACTAAAACCAATAAGTCTGTCGGGTACAACACTGACTCCGGTAAAAGAAGTTAAGTATCTGGGAGTAATATTGGGCAGCAAACTCATTTGGAAAAACTTACAGATGAGATAACCAGGAAAGCGACGCGTGCCCAGATGATTCGTCAAAGCTTGGCGGGCAAAACCTGGGGATTCAGTCCAAGTATTCTAAGATGGATGTACATCTCTATTGTTCGACCTACAATGGTGCAAATGCGATAGCATGGACAAAGAGAACCAATCTGATCAGCGCGAGGGAGACACTCAGCAAAGTTCAAAAGTTGGCATGCCTGTGTATTACAGGAGCCATGAGAACTTGCCCAACTGCGGCCATGGAGGTGCTACTGGAGCTGACTTTTTTGCATCTAGTGGTAGCAGAGTGTGCAAACAAAACAATCAAGAGAATGGCAAAAGAAGGGATAGGAAAAGACAGGTGCATTACAGCGAGACAATTCGACGCACTAGTCAAAAAGCTACCACTCCTGGCCATTCGGAAGGATGACGTGATTATGAAATTCGACTTCCAAAAGAAATTTACCAGCAAGCTCCGCACCAAAAAGGACTGGAGCAATGAAACCATGGTCCACAGACTGAGCAGCAACACGGTAAAATGGTATACAGACGGACCAAGAACTGATGAAGCAACTGGAGCAGGAGTTTTTGAACCCAAGACAAAATACTTCGAATCCATGGGCAAATGTACCAGCATCTTTCAAGCGGAAATTTATGCCATAGACAGATGCGGTCAGATCAATCTTGAAAGGAATTATATCAACTGCGACATAGCAATAATGTCGGACAGTCGAGCCACTTTTCTGGCACTAGCCTCCTACATCATCAAATCCAAGCTTGTATGGGAATGCTTGCAAAAGCTCAAAGAGTTGAGTGGGAGAAACCGTTGCAATGAATGTGAGAAAAACCACTGAGACTCGTGTCGAGTGGTCGATCTCAGCATGGTATTTATATGTGAAAATGATTATCTTTAAAATTTTAAATATTTGATATCTCAGATTTTGCACATAAAACATAAAATGATATTTTGATGCAATTTCATTGCATGTATTTCGTTGAAAATCAATGTGGTCAATAATCAATGTTTGTCCTGCCGTTAAAAACATTCGATAATGACATGTCTCTAATATGCTCTTACACACGAATCACGAATTACACTGTCGTTGCACTGGGATCAGTCTCCACCCATTAGTTCATGAGTTCAACCGCATCTCTGCTCCTTCCAAGCCACCACTGGTCATCTCACAATTTTCTAGACAAGCATTTTATTATCTGCTATGCATATTTTCTATGAAAATACAGATTCCTCTGCACGAAGCATCGAAATGTTTGCATATGCATTTTGGGGGATGTTCATCAGTTTCATCACACAAAAAACAAACAACACTCAATACGTTCTCCTTAAAACCCTCGTATCATGCCGTGGCACAGTTCATTCGCCCCTCATCCCCCAAGTGGATATCCATTGAAACAATGAAGCCTTAGGCATATTTGTACTCGCATTCACAAAAACTACAATTTCTCACGACCGAAATAAGTATCGTACGCTGTTGTCAATGTCCCCTCGGGCTGTGAGCCATTTAAAGACGCATTGTTTCCAAAAGATTTTATTGACATAGACAGAAGGAAAACATTTTCAAAATATGTATGCCCCACCGTTCAGCACAGAAATACACTCCCAATAAAACACTTGAAGGATAATATCGAATATGCTAATGTTGCCTACGTGACACATTGGGTACGGTATCTATTTCGAAGGAACGTGATTTTCCCTCAAGCTGCCGTTGGCGATGTGTGAAATATGTGAATGCCAACGTTATTATCTATTCTTCTTGGAATCTGCTTTATAAACACTTTAGTGATGGTTTTGCCAATTCGAACACAATCAGTGGGCTAAAATGCTTTTGAGAGGTGAAGAGCAGCACCAGCAGAACTGAAAGAAACAGGCATCGATGGGTCCAAGAGGTCCAAGAGGTATGCCACTTACGCTGTAATTGTTGTACAGAATTATTAACTGGCTGCATTTTTTCAATCCTGAAAACATGAGTATAACTGAATATAACTCACGATTTTAGAATTGATTGGAAATTAAAGATCGTTTTTTGACAGTCCAAGAGACATGTACACTAGTCGCTTACTTCAACAAGACATTATACGAGTTCATCCTTTGGTAAGGCAGTTATAAATTCGGATCCCAGACCACCACGGACTGTAGCGCCACGAGATGCCACAAGATGGACGAGTTGCCTACACAGATGAAATTAGGATTTTTTTTGCGCTAATTTACTCTTCATCATGGTATTGTATAGCTATTTCCCGCTCGACATTTTGACAGAAAGTCAGTATCATACCTCCGCGGAACGGAGGTATTTCCAAGTGAGTTTCCAAAGTGAGTCTTGTGTAGCCCAAACAGTGCCTTTTTTGAAAAGAAGTTTTGGCCGAAATGAAGTACCCACCGCGACTGACATATATAGTTTGTGAAGTTCGTGAGACTGGTATGCTAGTGGACAACACTCATGGTCCCTGTCGTCGTACGGTGCGCACAGATGAGAATGTGGCTGCTGTGTCGCTGGCGAGAGTGTGAGACTCAATTCACGAACATCAACTCGCCATCGATTTCAACAGCTCAACGTTTCACTCAATAGCCTGAGGAGAATGACCTCGAATTATTCGCTCACAAGGTCCAATTGACGGCACTCAGCAATCGAAGGTGCATGACTATCCGCTTCTTTAGTTTGGGCCTTAGAGCAGCTTAATTGGACAACGATTTTGAACGAAAAATCAACTTTTCTGACGAGGGGCATTCATTCATTCATCTCAGTGGCTACGTTAACAAACAAAATTACCGCATCTGGCTTCTGGCTCGAAAAACTAGCACGTTATTATCGAGAAGCCAATGTATCCACAGAGAGTGATAGTTTGGAGCGGATTGTAGAGTGGCGCCATCTTTGGACCATTTTTCTTCGAAAATCAGGCTGGGAACAATGTTTCAGTCAACGGTGGGCGTTACAGAGCCATGTTAACCGACTATTTTTTTACGGAAATTGAAACCATCGATTTGGACCACCTCTAATTCATGCAGGATGGCGCGCCATGTCATATAGCCCATGCCAAATTCTTAAATCGTGTTATCAGTCGTCTTGGCGATGTCAGTTGGCCGCCTCGGAGCTGAAATTTGACCCCCTTTGGACTTCTTTTTGTACGGAACCTTGAACGGCCGATGTTATGCCAAGAATCCGGAAACGATTCAAGCACTTAAGGCCAATATCATTCAAGCAATCCGTGAGCTTCAGCCCGAAATCATCAACAAGGTCTTGGAAAATGGGGGTGCGAAGCCAGCCACTTGAACGACGTTGTATTTCATAATTAATGGTTCATATTAAACAACTAGACCCATAATACATGGAAAAAATTTAATTTTGTTCATTTTATTGCATTTTTAAAAAGAAACTCATATTTGGCCCCACCCTGTATTTCATTATTTACCTAAAGTGGCTAAACCGAGGAGCATCTGTGATATTCAAAGAACCTACAAAACCTATGAACTCGTCAGCATTATACGATCCATTCACTCTTTCCAATGAAAAGCTTATTAGCATACCCTTAGCTAAGAACAAACATTCGAAAGGCTTGACGCGAATAACGTATTAGGCGGGCACAACGTGTCTCACAAACAAGTCAGGTTAGGTTCGATTCGCGGCACAGACGCCTTTGATATTGAACTTCTCCACCTCTTTCGTTTCTCTGACAATACTTTAAGAGTATAACTGATAAGAAGAAGCTTCTCAAACATTGCCCAAAGGAATCAGTATTAAACAAAAGGTCCCCTCCAGTTACGAGTCAACAATAAAACGTACATCATGAGTGGTTGCCCTAGAAACAAGGCCCAAGTTTACCTCGGACCGTAGGGCTACAAAAACAAGCAGCTTAAGTTAGCATGACACTCAAAATGTAGTTTTGATACGACCTTAATAATTGATAGTCTCCGCAGTTTTTTGGTACATTTTTGAATTCTTCTGTTTGCATAAGTGGGTTATTCTCTTCAGTTGCACTATACTTTTTGACCCTTGAACACTCTGACAAATAAGCAGTCCGAGTATGAACATCAAAATATAAGCCGCAGCGTTCATTAGAACAAGTTTCTCATTTCATCCATGAAAACATGTTTCGAAAGCGGATACCCGAAGGAATAGCAGGTGCCCAACATTATGGTAGCAGGGTAATACCCGAAAATGCGGGTACTCAGGTACCCGGGTGTTCGTATATGAAGAGCTTCATGCACTGTCCAGAAAGGACTTGGTCATACAGTCTATGCTTTTCGCTAAACTTTCTATTAAAGAAGATGGAAGGCGCAGAGTTGGAAAAAGCAAATAAACGATGTTTTAGTCTAGTCTTTGGGTCAACGACGCGATCCATGTGACCGCCGCGCCGTTGAGCAATTGTGTAGACTCAGTCGCAACAATGCATGCAAATTGCTGGGGGCCCTTACGTACTGGACAGTGTGCAATAGGCACTAACGCGGTGCATCTAGGCAGTGACAGCTTCAGAATATGCAGAGACAATGAAGAAATTGCTCCGCTTAAATTTGAAGCAGACTGCAGCTACTGTGCACAAACCTTTTTGACGAACTGGAAGTTTCGACGTTCCCGCTGGGAAGGCAAAGCTGGCTTCAGGATATTGTATATTTTCTCGATGACCCTTAAATAGCGTTATTCTGCGCTAGCTATTCTGAGAAGGAAAAGGAGAATAATCCATCTGACCCAAGCTGTTGCCTAGGATACTCTGAAAAGATGAACCAGTTTTCTGTTGTATTGAGTGGAACACTTACGTAGTTCGGTCTCAAGAAACAGAGCAGTCCTTGATTTCCCACAAAACACGCCAGCCATGGGTCATACATAGCTCCGGTTACAAACTGTGGTTTGTAAAAGTTGAGGGTGGAAGAGCTTTAAAATCGCTTCGAAATTGCACAGGTTTGCCCATGATTTTTGGTGCGCCAATGAACAACTTCATCAAGAAGATGATGGAAGGGGGGCAGATGAAGTTTAAATTCGTTAAGACTTGTCTGGGTCCCGGGGCACCACTCGATCACAGGAAATGAGATCGCTTATGAACTTGCTAGGTGAGGATCAGATGAGGTACTCTCAGGAACTGAACTTACGCTGGGACTGCCCGTGTCCTTGGTTAGGGCTTTCGTCGATGGTTCGACTTCTCGAGATCACAATCGCAGTTGGCATGACTCTCCAGAATGTAGACAGACCAAGTGGATGCTCCCCAACGTCTATAAGAAATCCGCGGCTTTCTTGTTATCTCTTAACAGAAAAGATTGCAGATAATTTATCGGTGTACTAACGGGGCACTACACATTCGTCAAACACTTCAATGTGCTTGGCCTAAGCAACGGATCTTCCTGCGACGCCAGTGGAGAAGACGATGACACTGCAGAGCACTTCCTCTGCCATTGTCCCGCCTTTGCTTGGATCAGGTGGCAGTTATTCGGTGCTGATAATGTGATGATGTGGGCTCCTCATCACAGAAGCGCCTGCCGGTCTTCCTCCGGAAGACTATGAAACTCCAGCAAAAGTAGCTTGCTGCCTGGTATTACAGTGAACCCGTCTTTGAGTCTGAGTGCTCCAGTGTAGTGTTTCAAAAACCTCCATTCGCCCCAAACGCTCCAAAGGGACTCACGTCTTGTGGCATGAAAACAAATGCATGACACGTTAGTCCCGCCAATGAACAACTTGAATCACCTGCTTCTTCTTCTTCTTCTTCTTAGGGCGCTACAGTCCGATGTGGACCTGGGCCTCACTCAACATGCCTCTCCAGCCAGCACCATCTTTCGCCAGCTGTCTCCAGTTTCGCACACCAAGCCGGCCGAGGTCCCCCTCGACTTGTGTGCGCCACCTTGTTCATGGACGTCCTCTGTTGCGTTGTCCCACAGGCGTTCGGGCCGGAGCTAAGTTGTCCATACGCTCTACATGGCCTACCCATCTTAGGCGTTGCATCTGTAGACACCTGGCTAGACTCATCTCGCTGTACAGCCCATACAATTCGTGGTTGAACCTTCTCCTCCAAATGCATCAACGCAAACAGGACCAAAGATCGCGCGCAGAACTTTTCTCTCGAAAAGACCAAGACACTGTTAATCCACTTGGGATATTGTCCATGCCTCCGCGCCGTAAATCACGTGAATCACCTGCTTTGTACCTAAATTACCTCCACCAGATAACCCGTCTCTATTTACATGCCGCATAATCCTTTCTCATTATTTTAGAAACCCACTCTTCGGTCAGAAATCATGAATTTCGAACCGCGCAGATTAATCAACACACAGAACTTCATTCCTCAGTCACTCCACCCTTCAAAGGCCATCAAAACGGTTACGGTTTGCATTCAAACTCAGAATAGTTCCGGACCGCCTGCTCACTCACTAGGCCGGCTACACACGCAGTCTTTGCACTGGGTAAGATTGTATTGGATGTGTAGACCGGGTTCATCGGCTTCACAATTACCTGGAATGCCATTGTGTCCCGGCACCCACATAAGTCCAATATTAAAATGATCAGTCATCTCTTCCAGAGATAGGCCGCAGATCAGGGAGGTCTTAGAGTGGGGAGTGACTGAACTCAGGGATTTGATTGCTGTTCGGCTGTCCGAATGTATGGTGATGTCCTTCCTGGATATAACGTTGTTCCGAAGCCACGACAGAGCTTCTTTCATTGGCATCGTCTCAGTCTGAAAGACTCTACTATGTTCCGGAAGATGGGGAGATGTACTGAAATTGAGATCCTTAGACTCTTAGTAGACTCCTAACCCTACTCCCTAAACGACGGGATGGTGCAGTTGGTTAGGCGCCTGCCCCAAGGTAGAGGGTTCCCAGGTTCAAATCCCAGTGAAATCGAATCTGGCCCAGTTACCATTTGCCGTTCGAATCAAATTAACAGCTCTGGAGTAGGTTGCTACCTGCCAGTACAATAGACCAGTTTTGAGTCTGAGTGCTCCAGGAGTGTTGCAAAAATCATCCAAAATAAAAATAAAAAAAAACCCCACTCCCTCATTCGTCTTCGATCCATCTGCGAAAATACCCAGTGGACCGGCCAACGTTTGAATATCAGACTCCAAGTCAGATCTTGAGGGTGTGCTGCTGGAGAGGATTTCTTCAAAGAGCAATTGGGGTAGCAGAAAGTCCGTGTCGTGGGGAAGAAGGTTAGGTTAGTTTAAGGGGCTGCTAGTGAATTCACCAGCTCACTTAGACCATGTTGGTCCATTGTGATACCCACAGTCAGACTACTTCCACTGATCGACCGCTCCAGTGGTGGTGCCCTTAATTTGATCCCAACGGCAAGTGGTGACTGGACCAGATTTGAAAAACCAGATAAAAGCGTATTCACTTTGCTTTCACTGGGATTCAAACCTGGGACCCCTCTTACTTAGGGCAGTCATTTAACCAACTGTGCTAGCCAGTCGTTAAAAAAAATAGAAACTCGAGATTATCCAGTATGACGGTGTGACCGACGTGGTGGTCACTAGAAAATAAATCAGGTGCATTTCTGAAACTGCCAATCTTTCCCTACCCTCAGTCTATTTATCCAACCTCTGCTGTCTATCACTGTTCAATTGACTCGATTGGTGGAAACTCGCCGCTATCCTTTAAAGTTCCATACTCAAACAAATTTTAATAATTATCAACTTTCGTTGTTGCAACATAAGCCAGCACTTGAAAAACAAAAGAAAAAAAATCCACGTATTGTCTTGACCTTAGTTACTAGTGCTCTTTAAAATCTCCCCATTTCCACCACTTCTCGAACAGAAGCACTTTAACTCTCGAAATAAAGCCAATTCAACGATAGCAGAATGAACCGCACATGTTCACTCAATGTTAAGTTTATTCACCACAACAATAAATTGAAGAGAACATTTACATTTACCCAGAGACATTCAACGTTCTCATCGAACATAAATCGGGGGAAAATATCCAACGAATACATTTTTATCTTGGCGCTGAATTTCTGCGCAAAGAACTATTGCCACACACCCGGGGTGAAACCCATGCTCTCTGCCGTTCCATTCTCACCACACTGGGTGCTCTTCCACTGTCAGCCGAACAGTGTCTCCACCAGTCGCATACTGTTAGTCGTTTAGTGAATGCTGTTCCACAAGAGAACGCCAGCACGCGCGCGAGTATCAGCAACAGCAAAACTGAACTAAAAAAAGAAAAAAAAAATATATTCAAAAATGATCCGTACGACTGGGACCACAGAAGAGGAGTACTGAGACCATTTACGCGCCCACCCTCAAGTCGAGCAACCCTCTCTTTGCCAGCCCCGTGATAAGGCGGGTCGGAAATGTGAGACTCGGCTATCACCGCATTCGCTTCTGATTCCACTTGTGTTCCGGGATTCGGTTCATTGTGTCATTTCCAATTGAAAATTTTCATCGCCGGCAAGTATCGAATTCGCTGAGGTTCGTGCAATCGAAACTAATCGTCGCCAGAAGCGCTATCTCGAGATACGAGTAATATCCAAAAAAGAACGAACCAATTGTATTCACGTGTGTACGAGCACAGCAATAGCACCCTCAACCAGTGGTCATCATTCATTTTCGAATCATCCTGTTGCATTCAGCCATCAGTCGGGCACCTGCAACGGTAGATCCGTCCTTGTGATGAAATAGTTTCTGCGGAGCGCGGGCGGTGCGCACTGAGTATACTGCAGCCTTAGTTCCTAGTTTTCACAGGAAATCGAAAGAAAATAACTGTCTAGTCCTGGTGCAAAAAATAATAAATGGAACAAGTGAGTGTGTGTATCTAGAGCTGCATTGTTGCCAGAGGAAGCTTATTTCCGACGCGCCAGATGATTGATGTGATAGTGAGTGATGCATGATAGGGGATAAAAAATAATACAAATGAAAAAATAGATAAAAGGATAAGTGCAGTGGGCAAACACATACAAACGTAGATCGGCAGAGGGGTGAAAAATCCATCTATCGATTGCTTCGAGGAAGAAGAAGGATTACCCCCACCCTCACAGGTTGCAGTTTGTGAAAAGTGAGCGAGATTCCGTAGAATCATCTGAAGAAAAATAAGAAATCCCTCAAATAGATACTTCTCGCTTTTTGTGATGTGAAGTGATGTGATTTTGTGTTTATCTTCCATCGGCGGTTCGAATAGAATCAGTGATTGTGCTCAGAGTTGAATAAATTTAAATATTTAATTGAAAAAATGTTCATAATTTGGCAAATCCAACTCGTGCGTGTTTTTTGTGTCCATCCTGCTCGGTGAATCTAGCATGTGCATACTCAAGTAAGCCGATTTGTGTTGGTTAATCCTGGTAAGGGATCGAATGCAAATAAGTTACTTATCAAAGGATATTAATTCCGAATGCACACACAGTGTTAGCCGCAACGCAGAGTTGGTTGAGGTGAGTTTGTTGAATTATTTACAGATTCATATTGTTTGGTTTTTCCGGGTCCGTTATTGGCTGGAGGGTGTACAAAATTATCATTATGCCCGAATGAATGCCGGCGAAATTATGGGGTGAATTTATGGAGTTCAAAATTGAATTTATGATTAATGACAATTATAACTTTTTTCGATGATTTCATGAAATGGTAGCGCTGTTCTTAGCTGCTTGCCTGAGAAACACTCATTTGAAAAGCACCAAAAAATATAATTTCATTCAACAACTAATGTCAACATGCCTTTAAACGCACACGTCTGAAAGGAATAAAAAGAAATTTGAGAGGAATGAAAAAATGGAAACAAAAAAGAAAAAAAATCCTCTTATGGATTCAAAAAGAAACTATTTTCATATTCTGAAGTGAAAGTGAATGGGTTCTCTTACTTAAAAAAAATGTTTATATCCTCGTATATTCAGTAGAGCAGTGATAAATAGCGCTCATACGTCATGTGCTTAATTAAACTCGAAAGTAAGGGTGAAACTTAAATGAGTTTAAAATAAGTTATCCACATATTTAGGTTTGTAACTTAAAATATTGAAATTATTTTTTTTAAGAAGCATTGGAAAAAAGTATAAAAATAAATATATAAATAAATAATAATAAATAATAAATATATAATAAATAAATAATAAATAAATTATAAATAAATAATAATAAATAAAATAAATAAGAGAACTAGGAACGTAGCAAATATTTCGTAATTTTAAGTTGCTTGCCTTTAGTATCTCTTAGGATAGCTCTAATTGGATAAAACTTCTTTCGGTTGATGTGAAAAATTTTTCACAAGTTTCTGGCAAAAGTTTTATGGTATTGAGTGAAATACCAGCCCTCTGGAACTAACATCCATAAATCTTCAAACTTATTTTTGCCTTAAGAGCTTATCCATGTAGTTCCATACTTTCCTAATTGATATCCGGACGCTGTGGGCGTCAGCATAAACAATTAATCTGATTTTTCCGTAGTCACATTTGTACCGAATCATTTTTTTTCGGAGGATTTTTGAAACGCTACTGGAGCACTCAGACTCAAGACTGGTCCAGGTAGCAACCTACTCCAGCGCCGTAAATTTGATCCCAACGGAAAATGGTGACTGGTCCAGATTCGATTTCACTGGGACCCATCTAATTTGGGGCAGGCACTTAGCCAACTGCGCCAACCAGTCGTTTTTCTATCCACATAGTGGAACATTTTGACCACAGATCTTGGTTTAAAGGCTTGCAAAATTCAGCTTGACGAAGAAATAAAGATGACTGGCCGTCGGTTGCGTTTAAATTTCGGTGAATGGGCGCAAAATCAACTGCCATTGGCTCAGATGTTATACCGAACAATTTTATTCAGTGATGAACCTCAGTTTTGGCTTAATGGATAGGTCAATAAGCAAAATTTTGTCGCATGTGAAGCGAAGTAACATGAAATCATAGGAACGCTTTTACATACCGAAAATGTACAGTTTTTGGGCTGTCTTCTACCTGGCGGAGTCATCGAACTGTGTTTTCTTCAGAATTGAGGCTAACTAGCATATTTGATAACTAAACATTCTGTACAAACACGTGGATGTGGATCCTCGTTAGTTATCCATCAACCACTGGCTCTCCAAAACCTAACACATAATGAGTGATGCGTCCAAGGATGTCTTCAAGACTTAGAAGCTTAACACCGAACTTACGTAAAAGAAAATAAGTCATCCCGTAATGCTTTTTTGCCTACATTGCGAGGACAGTAAAGTTTGGAAGCATTCTTTTCCCAAGGTCAGCGATTCCATGTATAATTGTATGCAAAAAAGAACAAAAACTGAAATAAACTGACTGAGAAATTGGGCCTAATCAAGAGGCAGTGAATTGACGGTCAAATTGGAAGAATGTTAACGAGCACAAAAAAAAACTCTTAATGCTTGAATTTGCAGTAAATGTGTAACTGGTGGCACTATGAAAGTAAGCGTTTTAAAAGTCAGTGAATCCTTGTAGGGCGGGTTTGCTACTGAGAAACACACGTCACAACCGAAAAAAGCTCAATTCACACGAGTTCTGGACGGCTTTTTACCGCTTTTTACTGAGATTGGGTTAATTTTCAAAGCCAATAAACTCGGCAGTTGTACGATAATCTCTTCACGTTCGCCTGACAGAGAAGAACCATGCAAGCCAATTGCTACAACAAAACTTTTAATAAAGCTACAAATTCCACCAATCGCATGTAGACCGAAGGCACCAAATGCCTACAATGCTAGACTAATCGGATCTTTTCTGAACACTTATGACTAACTCTGCTAAAGACGACAGGATGGCGCAATTGCTTAACTGCCTGCCCCGAGTTAGGGGGGTCCCAGGTGAAATTGAGTCTGGTCCAGTCACGGTTTACGGTTGAATTTAAATTAACGGCACTGGAATAGGTTGCAGTACAATGTACCAATTTTGAGTCTGAGTGCTCCAGAGTAGAGTTCCAAGATCTCCGAAAAAAAAGAAAAAAAAAGTCTGACAATTTCTACGCTTAAAGTTCAAGGTTTGATCCCGGATGACACAAATTTCATATTGTCCGCACCTCCCTTGAGTAATTGAGTATGATTACAGAGTTTTAATCTTAAGAAGAACCTCTCCGTTCGGAATCGACATAAAGTTGTATGTCCCTTTCACTTCTGAAAGAACACTCAATACGAATGGTAGCTGTGGACAGTGCATATAGGAGTGATTACAACAGACAGTTGCGCTATCCAAAGAAGAAGAGGAATATTCACGCACTTTAAACGTATTCAACGACAGACGTTAAATTTGTTTCATTTTGTACATTCGTTACAGGATCACTCCTTAAAGTTATATAGAACGCTATCTTACTGGCTTAGTTACAATACCAGGTCATTTCTTATCAGCTGGTTAAGCAATTTCACACGACGTGACTTAACCACTGGAATCAATAGTCAGATTCAATAGGAGTACATACTTTCAAGACGTTCTGAAGTTTAAAGATCTTACGGTCTTGCCTTCCCCTGCTTTGGTCTTTTTATTTTCGGATAATTTTTTGAACTCTACTGGAGCACGCAGACTCAAAACTGATTCATTGTGCTGCCAGGGAGCAACCTGCTCCAGTGCCGTTAATATAATCTGATCCCAACGGCAAATGGTGACTGTACCAGATTCGATTTAACTGGGATTCGAACCTCTTACTTCGAGCAGACACTTAACCAACTGCACCGGCCAGTCGTATTGCTTTGGTCTTAATTGCAGACAGCACCAAATACTCAATGAAAAACCAAAATGAGCTCTACTGTCTTATGTTACGTCGCGCGAGTGGAGTCTGAGTCTTGAGAAAATGGGAAACAATTAAATCGCAACTTTTATCTCAAGTCGCTAATTACTTAATGTCACGCTACAGTCCGGGGTGGACCTGGGCCTCAACCAACAAGCGTCTCCGCACAGTTGGTTGAGGACCGTTTCCACTTGCGTGCGCCACCGGGGTCGCGGTCTTCCTCTACTGCGCCGTCCCTCGGGGTTCGATTCGAAGACTTTCCTGGCCGGAGCATTGGTTTCCAGTCGCTCTACATGACCTAGCCATCTTAATGTCGTCGAAGATGAATGAATAGTCGTCGCTAATACTTCCCTTTTTATTGATTTCATCCCGTTCTAACATACTGCGCGCTGTAGGTCAACAAAGTATCGTTCACTGTTCATCTCCATAGCAGACGTTCGGTTCTCTACATCTTGTTTCTTGCACTGGAATCTTCGACTAATTGTTTTGATCACCCAAAGTAGCAAGGGTTGCCTTTGGTGGGAATTTTTTGACGTTGCGATACATCACGATGCTTCCATTTTGTTGGCGTTTCGGAACGGTTTATTATTTTGTGTTTCAATTGTACCTTTTTTTTGTAAAAATGTCAAAGAAATTGGTGACAATTTTTTAAATAATTTGGTTAAACAAGGCAATTACAATGCCAGCATGCTTCGATATATTTTAGACAAGAAAAAGAGACAATTGAGTCGGGAATAAAAAAAACTCCATCGCATCACAATAATCTATGATGCGCTGGTTGCTTTTGTTTGCGTATCGTTGCTTTCATGTCACATTTTAGAACGTGATGCAAAGCATCATTGCCAAATATTTGCAATTAAGAGCGCTTAACGTTGCAGTATTGCGCTAATGTTGCGATTACGAACTCACCCATGTTCCCACCAAATGAAATCGCGAGGTTTCATAAAATTTCTCCAAACCTCCGAGGTTTTGCCATACATTTTTGGGGTTTCGAAACCACGCGATTTCGGCGAAATCTACTTGAAATCCCCTTGAGTTCACCTGTCCGTGAGAGGTTGTCAAATCGAACAAGCCTACAACGCGAACTTCAGTTTATGTTGGTGTTCATTTTTAGATGTTAAAACAATTGTGGCAATCGGACAAACATTTTGTGTTGTTATAGATTGATTTAATTGATTTCTTTGCTTATAACCGCTGCAATAACTTTCTTTTTAATATCTGCCGGTCTCATTTCATTTGATGTTTTTTCTCAAGACTTTTATTTGTTTTGCCGGCTACTTCAAAATTGACAGCTAATGACATTTGAAAACATTTATAAGTTCATCCAAACCACTTGATTTCGGTTCGATGGGAACATAGCAGAAGATACAGACCAAGTTGTCAAGGGACTGATTTTTTTTTCATCATCATCGTCATCATTTTCTGTGGGGACAACGCATCAACGAGAGATATCCAGGCCACTCGATCCCCCGCCATCGACTCTAACTCATCAGGAGCTATGCCCAAGCACAACCAGGCGAGTGTTTGGACTTGGTCCAACCATTTCGTCCTGGGTCTGCCAAGCGGTCGCCTACCTCTTGGAATCGCATTCAAGGCATGTCTCGGAAGTCGTGATGATGGGGACATTCGTGCCACGTAACCAAACCATCGAAGTACAGCCCTTTCCGTACGAAGAATCAGCTGTCCAACGTTGAGTTCCTCTTTTTTTCATCAGCAAATACTGCGCCTTTCTCTCACTGACCTTAAGACTATTTCGTTCAGCTTATGCTTCAGTCGTCAACCACGATCTGGAAACTCGCGATGATGTCAATATTTTCAGCGCGTCACTTGTCCAACTTACCAATACCAGTTTCGACATCAATCGGACATCAAGTGGTAAGAAATCCATGTTTATCCACAAACTATCAAAAACAAACCTGATAATAAAAACAGAAAAGCACAAGATTTGAAAATGCGATAGCCTTCACATAAATCAAACAAAACGTCAACAATGCGAGGTGAGTGACATCCTGACGTGGAAAGAATCAATTTTTAGTGTGTGGCGTGATTCGTTCACATTTTTTGATTAACAGACACTCATTCTGCCAATCCAGAGCTCTGACACCCAAGTGTTTATGCGCATTTTATTCATCAAAATCTTATCGCGGCCAACATATTCGCGAATCAATAAACCAGATTGTGTTGTGGCTAATTACCTGTTGCATTCCAAGTTCTTATTCGCTTATTTTTATTTCAATTATTCACGCTATTGTCAACAAGTTGCCGCTGTGACTGTGGCCAGGGGGGTGGAAATTCTTCGAAAGTAGGATATAAATAGAGACCTTCATTAGGGTTTCCTTCAACGTAGTCAATATTTGATTTTGTAGTTTTGACCTATGGGACAAGTAGGTCACTGAACGTCGTGGCTTGGAGGCACTTGCGCTCTCACACTTGAACTTACTTTAATGATGGAGTCCTTCTGTTGGAACGCAATCGGGTCAGCTCTTGAGAAATCGATTTTACGGTTGGAAACTGTTTCAGGAGGCAGCTGTTGGCAGCAGTTAGCAGCCTCAAATTAAATATCGCGCGAACCGTAATGGGAGAGTGAATGTCAAGTTGTGAATTCCCTTTCTATCGGAGGATGATGCGGAATGCTGAGTTTGCTGTGATCTACTGAAAGGAACTTTTGAATATCTTATTTCTGTTCGTGCAAGAGAACTCTATTCAATTCGTTTGTTATCAAGTGCTTATGAAATTGATTGTTTGTTCAAATGTTTCAGTTTGCATATACTTCGACTCGTGGGCATATGTAGGAGTACGTACATATGTACCCTTGGAGTGTGAGTCATTGATCGGAAGCGTTTGCGGTAAGATTTAACCAACAATTGCTCATAAATATTTAAAGAATCGAACAACTGTTTGGTGTATGTTTAGAATTTTTTCATAAATGGTTTGCGGCACCTTTGGATTCTCTGACGTTTCATGGACACACCCCTTGCAAATTTAAAGGAATAACAGCAAACCTATCAAAGTAAAAATTACTCGTATGTTTTGCAAAATATTAAAATGTGTTCGCTTTTTGAAAGAATGAGAATATAGGCAAAGTTTAATGAAAATCAATTTTCAGCGCACCGAGTTCTAATCAGAAGAACGACCCATGGCGGTCGGGAAACATAACAGTATCGTGCACGCGATTCCCAGTCATAAAGGTCATGTCCGATGAGCGATTACTTGATCTTTCTACAAAGTGGCGCAATCTGAAGATGTTATAATTTTTACAAATGGCGTCGTTCGTCAATGGGCGCCGTGGCGTAGTGGGTAGGTGCGTCGTCTCCTACGCTCGATGTTTTCGGTTCGATTCTGTTCGATTCTAAAAAAATCACCTAAAAATTTGTTCACGACTCCACCTCTTTCGAGTCACTGACAATGCTCAAAGAGTATAACTGTCTAGAAAAAGCTTCTCAATCTCGCCGTTCGGAGTCAACATTAAACTGTAGGTCTCCTCCACTCCTGAGAGACAACACGAGTGGTTGCTGAAAAGCTAGGCCCAGGTCCACCTCGGACTGTAGCATCGCCATTATATTACGTTATGTCGTACGTCAATTATATTTGACATTTGTCAACTAGACAGTTGCAGTATACAAACAGACAAGTAATGCAGTGCTATACTCCGCAAGAGCGTAGAATAATTGTGTCGATTTTTTTGAAAAATAATCGGTCGGTAGTGTTGACGCAGCGTGAATTTCAACGTCCATTTCCTAATCGTGTCGCGCCAACTGGGTAATCATTCCGGAGTTATAGGTAGCCCTAAACGACGAACATGCTGGCCGAACTTGCTCGTGCTCGCCGCATTTTCGTCGTGTATGGTCTGGTTCGCGTGCCGCTTGCTGTTGGCAAAAAATTTCGATTTTATCGTGTTCGTTGGCTGTGATGTTCGCCGTGTAGGGCCATGTTCGCGAGCAAACCTCATTTTTGCTATGAACGTCGCCGGGTGCATATCGCGGATTAAGCATAATTCCAACAGTCAGCCACGATTTTATCGAGGAATTCACCACTTGCGCTTCCCTATCATACATGTTTTCGGTCTGATGAAGCATCACGAAATGAATGTTCGCCAAATGTGTTCGCCGTGTAGGGGATAACGGAAACGCGCAAGTTCGGCGAGCATGTTTGTCATTTAGGGCTACCTTTAGCTACTCGACTCGAACAGACTGGAACCACAGGAGACCAGGCAGAGCGTGGTCGCCACCGGACTGGTCCTTCAGTCGAGAATATCGTGGCTGTGGCTGCGGATGTCGCTGAGAACGAAGAAACATCAACCAGACGACGGGCCACGCAATTGGGCATCACCTGACGGATTCTACACCGAATTTTATTGAAAGACTTACACATGTTCCCATGCTGTTCAGTTAATGCCACCTGACCGTCTGTCGCGTGTGAATTACTGTCAAGCCATCCTCAATCTCAACAACGGAAAAAACAATTTTGTATCGAAAATCATGATGAGCGACGAGGCGCATTTCTACCTATGTAAGTGGTTACGTCAATAAACAAAATCTTCGTTTCTGGGGCATTGAACATTCGCGTGTGATGCACGAAGAGCCATTACATCCACTCAAAGCCACTATGTGGTGCGGCGTTCACGCGGGAGGAGTGTTTGGGCCGTTTCTTTTTAGGGCGCCATCGGGAAATCGGTCACTGTTACTGGCGAACGCTACAGGGCCATGATAAACGACTTCTTACTGCCGGAATTGGATGAGCGGTGCTTAGTGAACATGTGTTTTCAACAGGACGAGCCACAATGGATAGTGTGAAGGAAGCGATTCCTGGTTGCGGAATCTCTCGTTTTGGCGATTTGCCATGTCTAGCAAGATCGCAAATTTCAGCAAACCGGGTCTGTAGGAAATGTGAAAACACCTGTCAACGGAACAATGGGTCTTTTGTGCGAGAAATTCAATGGCCGTGTTATCTCACGTCGTGGCGATGTTAATTGGCCACCACGATCATGTGATTTGACACCTGTCTAGCCATATCGCCATATCGAGCGCATGGACAACAACGCTCCAGCTAACAGGGTCTTCGAATCTGAGCCTCCTGGTTCGAGAATGCGAGGAAGACCGAACCTCCGGGATAAAGACCAAGCCATCGTGGACGCAAGACTGCTTGGTCTTGATGACTGGAAGCAGCGTGCCCAGGACCGTCAACGATGGAAGGCAGCGATAGCTCAGGCTCAGACCCTCCATGGATTGTAGGCCTGTTAAGCAAGTAAGTAAGTAAGTTTAGAGCAATCAGCGTGAGAATTGCCTCTTCAATCACATCATTTCAGTTCTATGAGTAAAACCTGAGTTTCTCAAAAGATTTCAAATCAAACAATAGGTTTAATAGAAAATATGTAAAAGCTTTCACAAAGCAAGACATGTGCTCTAATCAAAAAGTGAAGAAAACTCTTCACCATCTTTTTAAGTCACCAACTTTTTATTCGTCAATTATTTTATCGATTGTTTAACAAAATCAATTTGAAATAAACCGTGAAGCCAAAATCGGACTACGAAGCACTCAACCGTGAGGCCCGTAAAAGGCACAGCAGTCCAATATCTCAGTTACACCTCATAAACTGGACAAATCGAGAATTATGGTTATGAATGACATTTATCTTCACACACAGCTATCAAAATAATCAAACGATAAATGATATCTTTCCTCGGATCGACTCTGTTCGTCTTCAGTGTGATTTGCATAAGCTGTTTGCTTTGTCGCGTCAGCAAAGGCGTCAAAAAATGAATAAAACATGACACTTCCGTATTTGATTGTGCGCTTATACGTCATCATTTCACTTTGGCACTTGTCGTGATAGTTCAGAATTTTCATAGCTCCATAGCAGGTGAACGAAAACAAGAATGTTCGACTTGGTTTACAAGCAAACTCTGCCAGTATTGGGCATCTTCCTTTGACTTTTTTGACTGGACGTGCGTCTGGCACGATATGAATTGAAACCAGAAACGACACTTGCCGCAGCTGTATTATCATTTCAAAGCCATGACTGGACCAGCAGACTGTTTGTTCGAGTCAATTAGTTGAGAATCCCATGAAAACCAGGCTTTACAAATAAGGCGACACACAATGAACTCTGATGCAATGTTTGTTGACAGAATAATTGCTTCATAAAGCGCTGGCTGACAGATGGTGGGCTTGTCAATTGAAATTAATGTCGCTTACAACGTGCTTCTTCTCGCACCAAACGTCATGGCGGACGGCGGCGATGATGGAGATATGATAAAGGCGAAGGCGGAAAAATCACCTTCACGAGCTTCATGAAATGTTTATGTTAATGTGACATTCCACTGCGATATGCGTCACGGGCGAAATGAATTTTATTTAAAACATTTGGTTATGAAAATAATCTTTTTTATTTTTAAGGTGAGATAAGATGACACATTTGAGCACGTTCCACCACTAAGGTTGGCCTGTGAGAGATAGTGAGCGGCGGCGGGGTTGGCTAACGAATTACAGAGGCCCTATGCTGTCGCGCCTTCAGGGTCGTTAGTGATGAGCTCATGCATATCAATGACTTGAAGTTTGTCAATGCCAGAAGTTGATTGGGCTTAGATCTTGCCCAAAGAATGAAGAGAAGTCTTACGATCTCTTTGATTTTGACGAATAAGAGTAAAAGCGCAGACGAAAACGAAACTAAAATCGTTTATCTCTAAAAATGTATAAAGTTATATTTTTGGGAAAATGCCTTATTGAATTATGTAAGATCTTTGCATTTCCTGCCAGTACCGGCTAAGCCAAATACTGGTTTCTTTTTAAAAATGCAATGAAATGAAAAAAACATATTTCTTTCCATGTATTACGGCTCTATTATTAAGAACAAACATTCCCATTAATTATGAATTGCTACGTCGTTCAAGTGGCTGTCTCGGCTGGCTTCGCAGTAGTGCATTCTGTCAAGATAATTCTCCAAGACCTTGTTGATAGTTTCCGGCTGTAGCTCATTGCTTCTATGATATTGGCCATAGGTGCTTAAATCATTTCCGGATTGTTGGCATACCATCGGCCCTTCACGTCTCCCCACAAAAAAAGTCCAAAGGGGTCAAATCGCAGCTCCGAGGCGGCCAACTGACATCGCCAAGACGGCTGATAACACGATTTGTGATTTTCGGGAATCGAACCTTAGACTTAGAAGTCGATGCACCTACCCACTACGCCACGGCCCACGAGCGAGCCCTTCATGCACGTTTATATAGCAAGTCGCTTGCTCCAAGACCGACTCCCGCTCCCAGCCGCACCCCCTTGGTGAATAGACACTAATGAACGATGTTGATGTTTGACAGTTTTGATGTCGATGTGTCGGTTATCAAAACATCGATGTTACCAACGATGTTTATGTTTCGTTTACATCCCTTTGTGTGGCATGGCGCATCATCTTGCATAAAGCAGAGGTCATCCAAATCAAGGTCTTCAATTTCAGTAAAAAAAAAAAGTGGGTTAACATGGCTCTGTAATGCCCACCGTTGACTGAAACGTTGTTCCAAGCCTCATTTTCGAAGAAAAATGGTCCAATGATGCCACCACTCCACTATTAGCACCAAACTGTCACTCCCTATGGATACATTGGCTTCACGAGAATAACGTGCGGGTTTTCCGAACCACAGATGCGGCAATTTTGTTTGTTAACGTAGCCGCCGAGATGAAAATGCGCCTCGTCGTCGTCAGAAAAGATGATTTTTCGCTCAAAATCGTTGTCCAATTCAAGCTGCTCTAAGACCCAAACTGCGAAGCTATGGTCGATGGTCGCGCGCCTGCAATTGCTGAGTCAATTAGACCTTATTATTATTATTATTATTATTATTATGGTAGAGGGTATATTGCACCGCGACCTTTAAGATCTATTGTGCCCCCTTTCAACACCTTTGCATAATTACGAGTTCCCCTCAAATACAGTTATTTTCAGAGTTGTATTGACGGTAATGGACTCCTGTTGCGCATAGGTAAAAAAATCTGCTCTAGGGTATTCTCTCTAAGCCAGTTTCCTTCAGGAATCTGAGAATGAGAGATGGTTCTAGTGATTGCATTTCTTCTTCTGATAGTAGGTACCTAGTGCCTCACCAAATCCCAGTATATATTCTGGAATTTCATTAAATTCTCCACAAAATCTGCAGAGACCTTCTTCTGATACTCCTAGTATCCTTAGATGCTCCCTGAGTCTACAGTGCCCCGTTAGGAAGCCTGTTAGGATACGGAGGTTATTCTTGCTCATTTTGATGCATGCCTCGAATCTCTTCCGGTTATATTGCCCTAGAGGTTTCTTGGCCTGCTTCATTCCATGAGCGTTATTCCAGGTTTCTTTCCGATTCCTTCTTTCTAGTTCCTTGAAGTCTTCTCTGAGGACATGGTCTTCTACAGCGCAGAATGTTTCAGGGCCTATGAAGGGTTCTGATGCTTCTTTCCTTGCTAGAGAGTCGGCCATTTTATTGCCTTCTATCCCCGTATGGCCAGGTATCCAGCAGAGTTTTACTCGGTTTCTCCTACTCAACTCTTTGAGCTTTTGCAAGCATTCCCATACAAGTTTGGATTTGATGGTGTAGGAGTCCAGTGCCATAATAGCGGCAAGATTGTTCGACATTATTGCTATGTTGCAGTTGGTGTAATTCCTTTCAAGATTGATCTGAACGCATCTGTCTATGGCATACATTTTCGGTTGAAAGATGCTGGTACATTTGTCCATGGATTCGAAGTATTTTGCCCTGGGTTCAAAAACTCCTGCTCCAGTTCCTTCATCAGTTCTTGATCCGTCTGTATACCATTTTACCGTGTTGCTGCTCAGTCTGTGGACCATGGTTTCATTGCTCCAGTCCCTTTTGGTGCTGAGCTTACTGGTAAATTTCTTTTGGAAGTTGAATTTCATAATCACGTCATCCTTCCGAATGGCCAGGAGTGGTAGCTTTTTGACTAGTGCATCGAATTGCCTCGATGTAATGCACCTGTCTTTATCTATCCTTGTAAGCGAATAATCCGTGAAATGCTTGAAATGTTGAGCTGTTGAAATCGATGGAGAGTTGATGTTCGTGAATTGAGTCTCACACTCTCGGGCACAGCAGCCACTTTCTTATCTGTGCGCAACGTACGACGACGGGGACCATAAGTTTGTCCACTATCAGTCTCACATACTTTTTGCACAAATTTGCGTAAGGCAGTCGCGGTGGGTGCTTCATTTCGGTCAAAACTTATTTTCAAAAAACCCACGGTTTGGGCTACATAGCATTCACTTTGGAAATAATTTTTCAATATTTCCCAACGTTGTTAAAGCATAAAGCGACTCATTTCGTTCCGCGGAGGTATCATGCTGACATTTCGTCAAAATTTTGTGCGGGAAACAGCTGTCAGTGTCAAAATAACCTATGATTTAAAAAAAATCACTAGATGGCACACCCTGTACATTTTTATTCAAAAATGTGATTAAATTCGATTCGATTAAAGAGGACTATTTGTTCAATATAAAAAGCGTTTATTTACTTCAATAGCTACACTCCAAACCCACACAAAAACTGAAGTAGAACTGTCTCTTCGAAGATATCTTTCGCCGACAGCTATTTCTCAGTGCTTATCCGTTTTTTTCTCTTTTACTTTAGATTATTGCCACAAAAGCACTTAATTTTGCACTCCTTCTTCGTTTTTCTCATCATCGTCAACAATTAAAAGCCCTCAGACATTTCTGATATGCCCTTCCTTTCAACCGGCAACGACAATAGCATTCGGGTGAGGGAACAAGTGCACAGAACGTTGAAAGTCGGTGGTTTTGAAGTTTTAAAGTAAATTTTGAAACAATTTTGAATCGCATTCGAAATCTATCTACACACAGACCACATTTACCCACACAGCCTCATCTTACCCTTTGAACTACTTACAATGTCATTAATTATCTGTGCATTTAGTTAAATGCAGGCTCGTGGCACTATTTAACTAGTAGAATCAAATTTGCATCGACAGTTGAGTAATTATTGTATCCATGGGCACCCATGCACCCTTTTTTTAGCATCAACCTCATTCGGTTTTCAATTAAAATTTAAATGAATTCACGCGGGTCGAAACCCAATCAATGCTGCTACAGGTGATGCAATTGAAACGCAATCACCATGGCGTATGTGCAACTTTTCGTTTGAATTTATTTTTTTGTTTTCGATTTTTTTGTCAATATTTGATTCAATAAAACATTCAAATGAGTTATCTTCTCTTGAATGAGTTTGAGTGAGATTGGATGATAAATTCATTACACAGCTATGGTAACAGAATTTTTGTTTAATTTTTTTCATCATCTCCTGTAAGTTTTTATAGCCACTTTATACGAACATGGTGGGCAATAAAATTAATTGACGTTGCCAACTTTACCATGGGTGTGATTTTATATGATGTTGTTGTGGTCACTTAACGCCAACAATTTTTGGCTCCCGAATGTGGGAAGTTGTTGGATAATTATTTTTATTCCTTAAGCAGCACTTAATTGCATCGTTTTCTATTGGATCAGTTTTACCGCGATTGAATTTTCATACAAATTGGTTTTGATGGTTGGACTGGAAGTAGAGATGCCTTATAATACGAAAACCATGCGTACATATGCATAGTTTTTAAAGATTAATACATTTTTCAGATCTCTTATACGAAGTGTGTTCAGAAAATAACGCGAATTTTAATTTTTTAAAAAAAAAAATATTTATTTATTCGTCTACATTAATGTCCCCATTAGATGCAATGAACTTCGACTCTGAGCCTGTGGAAGAACGCAACAGAGGACGTCCACGAACAAGGTAGCGCACACAAGTCGAGAGGGACCTCGGCCGGCTTGTTGTGCGAAACTGAAGACAGCTGGCGAGAGATCGTGCCTGTTGGAGAGTCAAGTTGGGTGAGGCCCAGGTCCACCTCGAACTGTAGCGCCCTAAGAAGAAGAAAGAAGAAGATACTATGCGCTTGTGCCAGCGCTTCTTCCAGTCATCGAAACACTTCTCAAACTCTATCTTTGGGATAGCCTTTAGCTCTTTCAGCGATGCGCTTTTAATATCATTCATGCTTGTAAAACGATAACCCTTACTTTTGAGAATAGGAAAAAGTCACACGGAGCCATGACTGGCGAATATGGGGGCTGAAGCATCGTTACAATATTTTTTTTGAATAAAAATTCACTATCAAGCAATGTAGTGTGAGCAGGTGCCACAAATCCGGGTGTTTTTTTTGGATTGCTTCACGCAAACGGTGTAGAACTTGTAGGTAGTACTCTTTATGAACCGTTTGACCTCGTGGCACACAGTGAGCATCACCTTCACGTTCAACCGCACTTGTCGAATCGAGCGAAGCAGAATGCCTCCACGGGGAAGATTGAGATTTAGTTCCGACGTCATACGGATATGATGCATGTTTCGTCATCTGTTATTACACGTTTTCGGAATTCCGCATCGTCGTTGACTTCATTTAGTAACACCTGAACTACTTCCATTCGCCGCTGTTTTGATACAAATTCTTTGATTAATTTTTTTAACAATAAAATAATGTATAAACGGCAGTTTTTTTTTTACAAAAAACGGCTTATATCTCGAAAACGGTGCGTATGTCTGCGTTTTCTCACTTTATCCTATTTTGGTCAAAATGCTCGTTTTCATTACCAACATTTTGAGCCATGATTTGTGGTCCTAGGTCAAATAGTTTCCGAGCTATAGCTAAGAATTGTCAAGTTGTGTAAAAGAAAAAACGACAAATTTTTACAAAAATCATCAAATCTCGAAAACGTTTTTTTTCTTATTCCCTTTTTGGCCTAAATACACATAAGAAAAATCTGACTCTCCAGGAACGCGAAATTTGAAAATTCAAGTTATTTTCTGAATACACCTTGTATGCAATCGTTCTTAAAGATTAATGAATTTTTCAGATTTCTTATACGTATATAATCGATCATTTTTTTTTTGTTAATTTTTAAATAAAACTTAACTTTATAATTTTTATTTTAGTGATGGAATATGATCTTTATCATTGTGTGCAAAACTTGATGCAAGACATACAAAATTTCAAGGACGTGCGATGATGTTTCAGCAATTTTTAGCCAAATGTTGTCCTTAATGGTGTTTAAGTTGTTGTTGTGATTAATTTGTTGGTATAAATCGGGAAAATTTGCTTGAAAAAAAAACACGTATCTTTTTTAATATATCACTTTTAGTGTGTTTTATGCCAAGTTACATTTTGTTGTCAGCCTAAGGCTCTTGGTGCTCTGGCTACTAAGCTACAAAATAATTTGAAATATATTGTAGTTACTCAATAAATAAATAAATAAATAAATAAATACATTTTGTTGTGTATGCAAAGTTTTGTAGAAGAAACCAAAGAACTTTTCAGAATAATCATTCATTGGCCGACAGAAAATAATTAAGTTTATGCACATTATGAAACAGTGGGGTTCAAAAAATTATATCCACAACGTAGTTAACTCAATTATACGTCTTTTTTTTAAGAAAGAAATCGAGAGGGGTAAAATCAAGGGACCATGGGGTCAGTCACCGCTTTTCAAAATTTTGCGACCGGGAAAAACTTTGCACAAAATTTGCATTACAGCAAGAACTGTGATGCGGCACCATCCAGTCCGGGCATATCTCAAAGCCGGTCACCACTGACTGTTATAGCAGTGCCTCCAGCATTCCCGAAGAAACATGACACAATGATGCCGTGTCGCCCCAAATGAACCATCATTCAGTTACTCTACGAGGGTGTAGCTGTGTCAATTGCATTTTTCGTATGTGAAACATTTTTTGAGATTTTTTAACAAAACTTGATGGAGACATTCCCAATTCCGGTGAACGCCCCCATCGATGAGAGGTACCCGGTCATCCAGCAACACTCAGGCTTACTGCGTCAATCTCTTTCCTACGTTGGCTTAATTTTTGTTCAGATGTTACCTTAAGTCCTTGTGTATCCACTCTGGATAGTGCACTTGCCTGGCATATGGTTTACACCAGAAAAACGCACGCAAATTCTTCATCGTATTCACAGTCGAACACTTAATTAAATCAAATATTTAAATTATTTCAACGCGTTCTTGCTACGACTGTGCTATGACTGTCAAATACCGACTGACAAGTATCATCCAAACATCAAATTTATTTATTACAAGCGTGCCTGGCGTGCTCTCTTCGGCACCCTTCTGAGCAGTGCATCCCCTCCTTTTTCAGTGGATCTAATTATTCCTCGGTCCATTCTGGACTGAAGCGCCATCAGAAGATGAATAGTATTTACATTATGTCGCAAGTTTTATATTTCAGTGTTGGATATTTGGTGGAATATACGTATTTCCGGGTGGGGGACGAAGCCTATGACCAATTCCTGATCGATCCTAACAAAATGTCAATACTTCATAGGGAACGGTCCAATAGATTAGAAGTTTATCTCATACATATACAGGGTGGGCCATCTAGTGGGGTCTTTTTAAATCATAGGCCATTCTGATACTGACAGCTGTTTCGCGCTCGATATCTTGACAGAAAGTCAGTATCGTACCTCCGCAGAACGGAATTAGTCGCTCTACGCTTGAACAACGTTGGGAAATATTAAAAACTTATTTCCAAAGTGAGTGCTGTGTAGCCCAAACAGTGCGCTTTTTGAAAAGAAGTTTTGGCCGAAATAAAGCACCCACCGGCTGTACGCAAGTTTGTGCAAAAAGTTCGTGAGACTGGTATGCTGGTATGGTGGATCAGCCGTCTTGGCGATGTCAATTGACCGCCTCGGAGTTGCAGTTGACAGCCGTTATGGACCGATGTTACGTCAACAATCTTGAAACGATTCAAGCACTTCAGGCCAATATCAACCAAGCAATCCGTGAGCTACAGCCCGAAACCATCAACAAGGTCTTTTAAAATTGGGGTAGATACGCTACTGCGAAGCCAGCCGAGGCAGCCACTTGAACGACGTTATATTTCATAATTAATGGGAATATTTGTTATTACTAATAAAGCCATAATGCATGAAAAAAATTTAATTTTGTAAATTTTGTACTTTTCCTGTACAATCATGTACAACCTTGGCTAAATGTCCACTGGTTCAGTAAACAATAAACCAACTCCCGTACGACGTCTGCCGAAAACATTGCCGCTGTCCCTGAGAGTGTGCAGAAGAATCCAAGGCAGGTCATTTCACGTTGCTTTCGCAGACCACAACTTGGCGAATTTTGCATCGTTACTTGGGCCTGCACCTAGGAGCTGAAGGTAGACGACCATAGGCAATGACGTATGTTCGTTTAATGGGCACTGAAGCAGTTGGAAACTGACCCCAATTTTCATCGAAATCGAAAAATCACCTTCAGCGAAGAGGCCCTTTTTTGGATGAATGGGTCCGTCAACAAACAAAATGGTCGATTTTGGGACGATACCAAATGAGATCCAAGAGCGTCCAATGCATCCGGAAAAGTCACTGTTTGGAGCGGATTTTTGGCTGCCGGCGTCAGAGGTCAATTATCGGTTTCTTTCTTTGGCCAGGCCATCACCGTTAACGATGATGAATATAACGAGCACTATAGGTCAATGAATACCAACTTCTTTTGACCAGAACTGGATGATATCAACACCAACGACATGTGGTTTCAACAGGACGGCGCTATGTGCCACACACCTCACGCCACTTTGGAAATACTGCACGTTCGATTCGGTGGCGATTGAACTGGCCACCGAGATCATGCGATAGACTTTTTCGTGTGGAGTTTTTGAAAATAGCAGATCTATACGAATAAGCCACAAACAACAGTGTCCGTCAAAGCTAAAATAACCCATGCCATCGGCCAAATTCTGTCTGATTTATGCGCCAGAGTCATGGAAAATTTGGCATTTCGGATGCGTGTCACGCAGAGAAGCAGTGGCAGACATTGATGCGATATTATATTCCGTACATAATGGCATTGATAGGCATTTTAAACGAATAAAAAGTATCGATGAAACCTCACACACATTTTATTTCATATAAATTTTGAGATAGAAAGCGCTTAATGAGGTGCCCTTTATGATGCGATTCTGCAGGGGAGCCTATATTTGACACTTGTACTATATCGAGTCAACTGGAGTCGTTGTTTAGTAGCTTTATAGAGCTTGGAAAGGAAGGAGTGGAAAGGGCAATAATATTCACTCAAGTTTTGAAAAGGACGACTTATTACGCGGAAGCGAAATATATTACAATTGAAAATGGAAAATATGAAAAATCAGTCCAATCAATACAACCCTAATAGTTCAACAACATTTTTGAATGCTATACTTCATAGGTGGCTACTGTATGGCTCATAGAATTCTCTTTAAACGGTTGAAGGCATTTTTTGTATTCTTCTTCTCTTTGAACCACGAAGTTGGCGAAGCCTTTCACGACAGTTGTGGTATCGGAGTATCGTCAGTGGTTCGAGAGAGGTGGTGCCATGAATGTTGATGTTAATGTTTGCCCGACTGAATCTGAGGCACCTGAGGCACTAAGTGGCAAGTGGCACCATCCTGTTGGAAGCATATGTCGTCCAGGTCCATATCCTCAATTTCTTTATTCAAAATTCGCATCAGTGATGTTCTTGAGATTTTCAATTGTTGGGCACGATGACGAGTCGAGGTTGACGGCTCTTCTGTTACACTATCGCGAACAACAGCAATGTTTTCCGCAGAACGAACTGGGCGAGCATGCACAGGTGTTTTCATATTTCCTACAGACCCGGTTTGCTGAAATTTGCGCACAATTCTACCGATTATGGACACATTTGGTCGATAATGCTGACCAAAAAAATCACGAAGTGCACAAAATGCATTTTGATTTGAACGCCCATTTTCGTAAAAGGCTTCAACAATCTGCTCAATTGTGTACCTCTCCATGGTTGAATTTATCAAACAGCGAAATACAGAAATGTCAAATTAAATTGGGCAAAAAAACTTGACGTCAAGGTGTGACTCACAATTAACTAATGCTTGATGTTTATTGTGGTTGGACAACCCTTTATTAGAAAAATTTTCTTTTTTAAATTTTAGTGAAATTTTGACAATCAATTAAAGAGCTTTTTGGTAAAAAAAAGGAACAATTTGTCAGTAGTCGTTAGGCAGCCTTAAGAGCTTCTTAAATTTAAGAGCCAATAACTTCAAGGAAGTCTAGGCGGTAAATTACGTTTTATAGCGATACTTTGAATTTTATGCAACTTCCTTTGACAGAAATAAACAAAATTGCTCACTCTCTGTGATATCAACCCACTCATTGATGATATCCACCAAAGCGTTTTTTAACATCTGATCAGCGAGACCACATCGAGGGAGCAGATGAAAGCATTCAGCTGGTATTGATGATGAGTTATCCGTTACATAAAACCCGATATTTTCAAACCAAATTAAGTTTTTATCTCTGGAAACGGATAGACACATTTAACAGTGACTTAAAACCCTTGTTGGATTCTCCGAAATCGATTCCTTTTTGAATGAATCTGATATCTAGTCTGTCAAACCCAGTCACTCACATCCATCTACACAAAAAACTCTATTTACACACCCGGTTTTAATCAATCAGTCGATATATTTCATCTGTCTGAATCCAACAAATACTCAATACATTTCCTTGCTCAAAATTTATTAATGCAAATGCCACAGAATTGTGTTGAATAAATTTAGCGGGTCGTCAGTACGCAGACTAAACATCCACCATACCGCCTTATCGGTGTCTGCTTAAAGTGAAACAAACTTGAATTGAATTCCGTTTGATTTCGATATTGGATTGATTTAAAATTCGTTTAACGATAAAAACAGCGTTTGTGATTGAATTACGTTTTGATTTAACGCGCCATGAATTGTAATTTTGTCATGACAGTATTTAACCCAATTTATCTTCAGATGTGAATGAGGATAAACTGTTTGCCCCCGCTGATGGTGGTGGTAATCGAAAAGAGGGATGACAAGTATTAACACCAATAATTTATAACGTTTAGTTGTAGGCTTGTAATTATGTGCGTTATTAATTGTAACAAATGCCTGTGTTTGTATGGCACTGCTTCTAAGAGTAGTTGCATGTACATTCTTTTACTTAATCTCGCTGTACAGTGCCCGAAAAAAGGGATGATGATGGTGAAAAGTGCTGCGATAATGTTTTTATTGGGACTGAGCTCAACTCAGAGAACGATCAGTTTTGGTTTTGTTGAAAATGTTTAGCTTGTGGAGCATCGAAGATTGTACGTTTGACGTAGTCTTAGTTGGTAGAGCGTATGAGGTGTAAGGATCTAAGAACTTAAAACGCCATCTAAGACGACTGGATGGCGCACTTGGTTAAGTGCCTGCCCTAAGTTAGAGGGGTCCCAGGTTCGAATCCCGGTGAAAGCAAAGTTAATACGCTTTTATCCCGCTTTTCAAATCTGGTCCAGTCACCATTTGCCGTTTGGATAAAATTAACGGCACTGTCACTGGCGCGATCGATCAGTGGTACTGATGCACTCTTTGCATTTTATTTGGGAACATGTGTAAGTCTTTCACTAAAATTCGTTGTAGGGTCCGTCAGGTGATGCCCAATTGCGTGGCTCGTCGTCTGGATAATTTTTCTTCGTTCTCAGAGACACCGGCAGCCACAGCCGCGATATTCTCGGCCGAACGACTAGTCCGGTGGCGGCCACGCCCTGCATGATCTCCGGTGATTCCAGTCTGTTCGAGTTAAGTAGCTATGCGCCGGAATGTTTGCCCAGTTGGCGCGACAGGATTAGGAAATCAACGTTGAAATTCACGCTGCGCTAACACCACCAACCGATTACTGGTCAAAAAAAGCGACACAATTATTCCACGCTCTTGCGGAGTATAGCGCCCCATTGCTTGTCTGTTTGTATACCGCAGCTGTCTAGTTCACAAATGTCAAATATGATTGAAGTACGACGCCATTTGCAAAAATTATAACATCTTCCGATAGGATGATTAATTTTACGCCGCCTCGTATCATCGTCCGTTGTATGGAGTGAAACTTGAACTAAACGTAGTCTATTAACAATTTACTTATTATTAACATTATTATTTATTAAAGTCTATACAAGTCACAACTTTAGATCTCGAAACTACAGCAGGGCTTTCGGCCGGAACAAATTGTTTGATTTCTTCTTGTAATTGAAGGTAATCGCCGTCTCTTTAGAACTGAGTGTTAGGTAAATAAATTAAATGTTGTCTTCTTTTTGAAGTTCTCATCATTTTTTGATATTTCCCACCCGCTAAAGCTTGGAGATCAATTCTTGTAACACCAACTTGTCGGTAGAAGAATGCAAACCTTTAAACTTCTGCCAGTGTGTGTACACAAGGCACACATTGCAAGTTGCTAACAGCTAACAGAAAGTCCTTTATTTCTCCGACATTTTGTTAAGAGTTCGTATAAAGAGAATCAAATGACTAAGAGCATAATCAATTTAACCCTTTAAACAACTTATTTATACAATCATTTAACTGACAACCAACCATCCATCTCAAATTCAGAAGCCTTCGTGATTTGTATACACAAACAAAAAAAAACCAAAGCTAAAGCAACGACTCAGTGCTTAGGTATATAAATGTCTCCGCAATTTATGCGTGCCCATCCCAAAATGTGTTTGCCCCGAAATTCGATAAAAATAGATTTGAAGGCACACCACCCCCGATCGTAAATAAATTAGATTCACACGTACTCGTAAGTCGTTATATTCACGAATCCACTAGAATACTTTGAAGACAGTTCAATTCCTTTGCCCCAACAATAGACGATACGTCATATTGATTAGAGCAGGTCTGCTATCTAGTCTGTGTTGTGTGACACAATAGATGAAATTTATTTTGTAAACAACAGTCGCCAGGCCTAAACCGAGACGTCACTCTGACACAATTCCAACCCGGGAGACGGTCAAAAATGAAAGTCAATAAATACCGCAAACCTAACGAATTATATAGATAAACGACTGGAGACTCTTTCAACTGTGCCAGTGTACGATATCTTTTGGCTTTCTTCAACACCCAAATCAAAGATAAGATTTATTAATTTTTTTGTTATTTTCTGTATCGAATAAGGTTTCTGTGGGTTAAAGCCTTGGGACTCATTGAGTCGGGCGGTGTAATAAATCTATAATATAAATGAAAAATTACCTATTCTGGATTTAGATAAAGGTGACGGCTGTGATGCGATAAAACATTGTGACACAAAACAATTGCGGGTGATTTTGGAAATTTATAATCGTTTGTCACCGATTCCGGGAGACTCACGCAGTCATTTGGATTGAAATATAATTGAAAAACTTTGATTGGTTTTGTTTTGTTACAAATCGAATCGAAATGAATCACTTGGACATTTTAATTTGATGACTACCTTGCCATTGAAAGTGGAAAGAATATAAGGGCCTCTAAAGGGAAGAGGAAAATGATCAGAATTTGAATTTGAAATGTTGACAGCAGAAGCCTGAGACACAATACTGCGTTTGTGCTACCGTCGAGTGACGTTTAACTGCTAACACAAGCGGTACAACATCGAAATACTGCGTTGTGCTAGCTGAGGGAGTAATGAGAGGAACGTAAGCAACGCACATGTTGTTCAACATGTTGTTCAACATGTTGAAGGTAAGTTAGGTTTGGTTTTGGAGTGGGAGTGTGATGGTTAAACATCACTTCCACTCGGAGGCTATATGCCTGAATCTCTTCATTTGTGGAGTACACAATCTATTGACCTCTAATGTCACGTGGTGGCAGAAACCACCCCGTGCTCTTTATGAATTTTAGAAGAACCGATATATCTGCATTCGGAAAGTCCACAGTCTCCGTGAAGAATCTTTGGCCCAGCGAAGCTATGCGCCGATTCTGGAGAGCTGGGCAAAGCAGATGTTGAATCACCTCGGTCTCTTCGTCATCGCCGCAGCTCCGGCAGAGTTCGCTGGATTCCGCATTCCATTTCCTGAGCATTGTTCCGATGGGGCAGTGTCCTGTGATCACTCCGACGAGCACAGGGATCGATTTTCGGTCCAACGTCAAAAGCTTTTTTGTTTTGCCCTAGTTAAACTCTGGGTGCCGTGGCGAATTGGGTAGGTGCGTCGACTCCTACGCTCGAGGTCTAAGGTTCGAATCTTGAAAAAGCACCTAACATTTCTTCACGGTTCCACCTCTTCCGAGTCACTGACAATGCTCAAAGGGCATAACTGTCTAGAAAAAGCTTCTCAATCTCGCCATTCGCAGTCGGCATTAAACTGGAGGTTCCCTCCACTCGTGAGAGATCAATCGCACGCACAACACGAGTAGTTGCTGAGAAGCTAGGCCCAAGTCCACCTCGGACTGTAGCTCCGCAATTTTTATTATTATTAACCTCTTGCCACGTTGAAACATTTGCGTTCGTTTTGACACTTCCCATAGAAATTGAGGGCTTTTTGTGGAAATTTTTGTGTTTGTGTAATTTGAGAAATGAAAACAGCTGATGAATACCGATTGCCTTCGTAACCCAACACCGGTAACACCAACGCAGTCATTCACTCTGCATTCTGCTCCCATATCGAATGTCCTGTCATTCATTAGAAATGTGTTGAGGAGTAGATTAGATAGCGATGGGCGTCTGAGAGGTAGCACAGCCAGGAGGTCAATCGAGCTAGAGTTCCTGCGATTCCATCAGAGAGATCAGTATCGTTGCATTTGATCAAAATAAACATAAAATGACACATCCATAATTTAACCTCCTTTCATACACGATTCTTGCTTAGATTCTCTTTGCGGTGTCGTAGTGGCTAAGTGCGTCGAACCCTCCCCTGCAGATCTAGGTTCGATCCCGGACACCTAAGCATCGTACCCAATGGATCTTTGTCAACTCTCAGAGAGTACAAGAAATACTTCTCAAACTTTGCCGTTCAGAGTTAACATAAAAAAGTATGTCCCCTCCAGTCGTGATTGTTAGAGAAGCTAGGTTCAACTTCACCTCGGACCCAAAGAAAAGGAAGAAAAATTTCAATCCGATAAATACCTTTCGAGCTAATTACGGCTAATCTCCTTAATTGGAAATTAAATCGCACTTCAAATTGTGTGCAAACAAGCGAATATGGAAATTTCCATAAATCATTGTTTATCCAAATAAATATGCAACTGAACGAATAATCGAAGCTAGTCTTCCTTCCGAAGAACTATGAAAAAAATGCTTACAATCTGAGAACGCTTAAAAACGAGGTGATTAAGATTTTGTCAAACAAACCTATTTCAGTGGTTGCCCAGTTTTGAATGATAAAATTTCACAAGTCAATGAGCTTGGGCTCGTGCCGTAGCGAAATTGGGCTACGAATGTAAACAAATTTGTCTCTTTCTCCGGTCACGTTATCGGTCCGAGTCAACAATTTATTTTCGTTCCCAATCAGACAATATTGATGTTGAATGCTTCAAAGAAACAAAACGAAAAAGTCACAAAATGAAAACATGAAGGCCGAGTACAAAATCTGACAGATGTCACTTTGATTTTGATGATATTGATTGACACTAAATGTGATAAAGAACCTGCTTGCTTACGATCATTCAGAGAATCTTTATGTAATATGTACGTGCGTAGGCATACACAATTTGTTTCTTTGTGTACTTACTTACTTAACAGGCCTACGACCCATGGAGGGTCCGAGCCTGAGATATCGCTGCCTTTCATCGTTGACGGTCCTGGGCACGCTGCTTTCAGTCATCAAGACCAAGCTGTCTCACGTCCGCGATAAGTTGGTCTTTATACCGGAGGTTCGGTCTTCCTCTTCTTCTCGAACCAGGAGGCTCGGATTCGAAGACCCTCTTAGCTGGAGCGTTGTTGTCCATGCGCGCGATATGTAGTAACCTTGCGCATTTTAGTTCAGTCCAGAGAGTGCTCAGTTTAATTCACGTCTGTTTATTGAACTAGTTCCGTATTTTAGTTAATTTAGTTCAATGTAGTTCACCGCTCAGGAAATTGAGTCTTGTGCGATTTTGATCGGTTATGAAATACAAATAAAACTTAACCAGAAAGAAATCTCCATTCATCTCGCCAGAAAACCGTTATAAAAACCATATAACGCACATGTACGCACATTCGTGCACATACTTAATGTGGCGCTACAATCCGGGGTGGACCTTGGCCTCAACCAACAGGCGTCTCCAGCCAGCCCGATCTTTAGCTAGCTGCCTCCAGTTTCGCACGCACAGTTGGTTGAGGTCACTTTCCACTTGCGTGCGCCACCTGAGTCGCGGTCTTCCTCTACTGCGCCGTCCCTCGGGGTTGGATTCGAAGACTTTCCGGGCCGGAGCATTGATTTCCATTCGCTCTACATAACCTAGCCATCTTAATCGTTGGATCTTCACCCTTCTGGCTAAGTCAATGTCGCTTAACAGCTCGTACAGTTCGTTGTTATATCTTCTCCTCCACTCACCCTCTATGCAGACGGGACCGAAAATCACCCGAAGAATTTTCCTCTCAAAGCAGCCAAGGGCAACCTCATCGGCTTTGGCAAAGTCCTTGCTTCTGCGCCATATAGCAGGACTGGGACGATTAAGGTCTTGTACAGGTTTACCTTGGATGTTCGAGAGAGGGCTTTGTTTATCTATCGCTTTCTTAGCCCAAAGCAGCAGCGATTAGCAAGAGTGATTCTTCGTTCGATTTCAGCGCTGGTGTCATTGTCTGAATTAATAGCGGAGCCAAGGTAGACAAAGTCCTTGACTACCTCAAAGTTATATCTGTCTGCTGTGACGTTCTGTCCGAGACGTCGGTGTTGGGTGTCCTCTCTGGTTGACAGCATATACTTGGTCTTGCCCTCATTTACAGTCAAGCCCATCTTCGCGACCTCCGTAGCAATACTCACAAAAGCGCCATTGACATCACGCTGTGTTCTTCCGATTATGTCAATATCGTTGGACGGACTTCTGAAAGATTGTGCCTTGGGTGTTGGCGTGCGAGTTTTGCACAATTCTTTTAAGAATGATGTTGAAGAAGTCGAATGACAGCGTGTCGCCTTGTCTGAATCCTTTTTTGACATCAAAGGTCTCGGTTAGGTCTTTACCGACCTTGATGGAGCATTCTCCATCGTCATCGGATGCCAAAAGTAGACATTCCTCTGTACAGCTCGTCTCTATAGACACTGTCTTACGAGGCCTTAAAATCGATGAAAAGGTTGTGGGTATCGATTTGTTTTTCCTGGGTTTTTGCCACGATCTGCCGCAGTGTGAATATTTTTTCGATGGTGGATTTTCCTGGCCTAAAGCCACATTGGTACGGACCGACCAGGTTGTTGACGAATGGCTTTGGGCGTCCACACAAGACGGCAGATAAGATCTTGTATGCAATGTTCAGAAGAGTGATGCCTCTATAGGTGGCGCATTTTAGAGGGTCTCCTTTTTTGTGGATCGGGCAGACAATGCTGAAGTTCCATTCATCGGGGATGCTTTCTTCCGACCATATTTTACAGATGAGTTGTTGCATGTTCCTTACCAAGTCATCGCCTGCTACTTTGAAAAGCTCAGCCGCTAGGCCGTCAGCTCCAGCAGCTTTGTTGGACCGATTACAACTATATTTACATTAAATACAAACCGAAAGTTGTTAATGCCCTCACCCCCTGTTCACCGTAACAACTGCATGTGTGAAGAGTCTTCCGTCCGACACAACCACCTCAATATATTCAGTGTCTGCTCATAACAAAGAGCAAAGTGCCAAACTTTTAAATTAGTAAACATATCTTCTTAGAAGGACCATCGACATTTCATCCAAAGACTTGCAAATTTTCAAAGTTTCCCTCAAAATGAATTCATCAAATACAACATTTTGTATGTAACGTGTTTTTAAATAACATTTCTTTCTTTTTGCAATCTAACAACGTCTATCAAAGTTCACATATCGGAGTATCTTAAATGATTGATTCCATTAATATGTAACTCCACCCTGGATACACCCGTCTGTACACCACATCGTACGGAAGAGTTCGTTTGATCACAAATCCTCCGCCTGTCGTTCATTTGCCAATACAGGTCGAATTTATATTCCGGAATCATTCAGTATTATTGACGAATGAATTATTTATCAGGTTACAGGAATCAAGACGTCAACTTCCGTGTCTTGTGTCTTACAGCAAATGCCAAGCCACCTCTCTCCACTTGATTACATTTCGTACCTTGATGGCTGAGGACTTATGCAAGTTTTTTATTTATTTACAACATGAAATGCTGACTTGTGACTGAAATCAATTTATGGGAATATTCCCAAAATATGCGTTGAGCCTGAATCACTAGGCTCGTGTATCGGATGTGACGGTATCGTTTTTTGCCGGGGGGTTGACGTAATTGAATTATCATAAATCTTTCAGCTTTACTCGGAATGAACTGTGTTGAGAGTGAAAGAGAGTGATTATTTGGAGGGGATGATGTAGGAAGGAGTGAGGGAAAATCTCTCCAACTTCTTAAGTTTGGTATACTGATGAAAGTTTCTCCGGAATCGTATGAAATGTTAATTTTAAAGTGAACGCATTGTTTGAGCGAAATTGTCAGCTCAAACAATAGTGGTTACTTAGACGGAAACATGTCTTATGATGAGGCACTTTAAAGGCATTAGATGCCACGGATGCTCTCAGGAATTTTTTGCGGCAAGTTTATTTGTACTGAATTAATCAACAGCGACGCTTACATAAGCTTACGTACAAGTGAACGCATGTTCCAGCTAATTCAAGCAGTTTTCTTATATTTAAGGTCCTGCGCCAAATTGATGCACAACATTATGGTTCGACTTCGCTCTCAGTATGTGTGTCGTATGTCTATGCACACGGGCTCAAGGTGGACGAATAGGTGGTGAGAGTCTGTCCGCATATTTTGGGTATTTTCCAGGACATTTTTTTAGTGTGAACTAGGCTTGTGTAGTTCACGAAAGAACTAGTTCAAATAGAGCTCTCTCAAGTGAACTAAGTGAACTAGTTCACAATGCCATTTTATCTTAGTTTATTTAGTTCAGTAGTACCTTACTCTGCATGCATGTAATTTAGAAATAATAATATGACCAAGGACCGTCTTTGGTTATTGCTTCCATCGATGGTTGGACTTCTCGAAAGCACAACCGCAGGTGGCATGACTCTCCAGGATGTAGACAGACCAAGCGCATGCTTCCCAACGTCTGTAAGAAATCCGCGGCTTTCATGTTATCTCTTAACAGAAAAGAGTGCAGACAACTTACCGGCGTACTAACGGGGCCCTACAACTTCGCCAAACACCTATGTGTGATTGGCTTAAGCGTTGAAACCCTCTGCGACGCCTGTGGAGAAGACGATGACACTGCAGAGCACTTCCTCTGCCATTGTCCCGCTTTTGCTCGAATCAGGTGGCATTTATTTGGTGCTGATGAGGTGAGAGCTGATGATGTAGGCTCCTCATCACAGAAGCGCCTGCCTAGTGTCTTCCTTCGGAAGACCATGAAATTTCAGCAAAAGTAGGTTGCTGCCTGGTAGTACAATGGACCAGTTTTTGAGTCTGAATGCTCTAGTGTAGAGTTACAAAAAAAAATGAGATTGATGGTTCTTTGTTGTGGGCCATTCTATACACAAACTGTAGCAGCTGTGTTCGGGTTAACGGTAGTAAATCAACACCTTTCACCTTGGGCGTTGGACTTTGTCACCTCTCCTTTTCATTATATATATGTGGGATTGGGGCCAGACGAACATACAGACAGACATTTACCCTACGAACTAGAGAACAGTACACGTGAAACACGCGACAGGATAACTATTTACTCAGGCCACCAGGCGACAGCTAACCAACGCCACAAGAGAAGTACATCAATACATACACACCAAATAGCACGCAATATAGAGAATGGAGAAGTACATAAACCTCACACGCACAGTACCATATAGATCGCGCGGAAGAACAGGCGATCGAACGTATACACACACACACACTCACTTACTCACTATCGAACGAAGGGACGAACCAGGGACATGACAGACAAAACGAACGACACAGTCAGTACAGTCAGTAGAGAGCTTTTCAGCAGGGCATTAGTCGTCACCAAACGCGCGTGCCTAGTAATATTATTTGTCATTCTTTATAGTAAATAATTTCAATGAAAAAAGTTAATTAAAAGTTGTTGAGGTTGAGGGAGTTGAGTTTCCGGACTTACAAAGCCAACCCTACTGAGGAAAACCGGAAAAAGTTTAAACGGGCCAGAAATGACTGCAATGCACTAATAAGACGTGTGAAATTCTCATATGACCAAAAGTTGAGGCAAAAAGTGATACAATGTCCCAAGGGTAGCAAAAACGTTTGGTCATTTGTTAAAAATATAAGGAATTCAGCCTCATCTTCAATTCCCACGCTCATTTGCAATGACATTCCAGCTGTCAGCTCTTTAGACAAGGCCAATCTGCTTGCTGCGCATTTCGCGGCAAGCTCAACGCTGTCAGGTTCGACCTTGTCTCCGCCTGTACTTGAGAGCGTCAATTATACCATGGGACAAATCCATTTCCGCACTCGTACAGTTGCTAGAGTACTTAAAGATCTCAACGTGCATAAATCCGCTGGCCCGGATGGTATACCCCCCATACTTCTGAAGAGGTGTTCTTCTACGCTGGCAAAACCTCTGCGTAAGCTTTTTCATCTGTCCTACTCTTCTGGTCTCTTTCCGAGTGGATGGAAAACAGCATTTGTCCAGCCCGTCCCCAAAAAGGGCAAATCTTCGTCACCCTCCTCCTACCGACCCATAGCACTAACGTCTCTTCTTTCCAAGGTCATGGAAACGCTGATAAACCGTCAGCTTATGAAATATCTTGAATTGCGGAAGCTTTTTAATGACCGGCAATACGGTTTCCGCAGCAACAGGTCCACTGGTGATTTAATGGCATATCTCACCGAAAAGTGGAACCAATCCTTACACAATGCTGGAGAAAGCAAGATCGTTGCGCTTGATATTTCAAAGGCATTTGACAGAGTTTGGCATCAAGCTCCCTTGTCGAAAATGCGTGCTTATGGCATCTATGAGTCTCTTCTTCAATGGATTAGAAATTACCTTTCGAACCGTTCAATTCAAGTTGTTTTGGATGGGTTCAAGTCTGATATTCACCAAATTAATGCTGGTGTTCCCCAAGGCTCTGTTTTGTCTCCGACTCTCTTTTTCATTTTTATAAATGATCTCCTGTCTGCTACTTCTAATCCAATCCACTCCTTCGCTGATGACAGTACTCTCAGCTTTTCATATTCGTTCCAAAAATCACGACCCTATCCTTCGGCCGTAGAATTGGAGCGGCAGCGTATGTTAAGCACATTAAATTCCGACCTTGACAGCATATTTAATTGGGGTAAAAACAATAGAGTGGAATTTAATGCTTCCAAAACTCAATACTGTCTACTGTCACTCAAGCGATCCCAAAATAATCAGCCATTATCGCTGAATGGCACTTGCATCGAAGAAACCGGAAAACTTTCCATCCTCGGTATGTGTATCAACTCAACACTTAGTTGGAATGATCACATATTCGAGGTCGCCAAAAAAGCTGCGAAATGTCTAGGTTTCAATTGGCTTCAATTTTGTGGACAATTGGCTTCAATTTTGTGGACAATTTTTGTAAAGTGTGGCATACATTTTTACCACCAGTGTAAATGTACCTTATGTACTTAACATTTTGTTTCCATCCGATCGTATGATCTATTCGAGGATTCACCCTATATAAGTCATGTGTTCAATGTATTCTTCACTCAGTTCTGTTAATAAAAGTGTCACAAGTACATCATTGAGTTTTTCCTTTAAATTGCCCCTACAATTCATAAGGCCTTCATTCGCTCCAAGCTTGAGTATAACGCTCATATCTGGTCTGGTGCTCCTAAGACCTCCCTGCACCTACTTGATAGAATACAACAGCGAGCGATAAAACTTATAGGAGACAGTAATATCGCGAAGTCAATAGACTCGCTCGAACATCGCCGTAATGTCTCATCCTTGTCATTGTTTTATCGCTATTTTAACAAACGATGCTCAAGTGAGTTAGCCAATTGCATTCCTCCCCTCCATGAATTCACCCGCAATACTCGTCTCGCCAGGAATGCTCATCAGTTCACCCTTAAGCCTGCTTTCAGACGTACAGTTAAGTTTAGAGAGTCGTTTTTTAGCCGCACCACACGAATATGGAATGCTCTTCCCAGCCTAATATTTCCCACTCACTACAATCCACAGACATTTAAGACCAATGTGCACAGGTACCTCCTCTCCCTTTCTACCTCTATACCTATGGCCCGTGCTGTGTCTTGATTCCGGACACTTAAGGGTATTCGTAACTCCTTTTGCGCGCGTAAATTATAAAAAAAAAAAAAAAAAAAAGTAGAAAAGAGCCGGATCGTTTAATTGTTTTTTATTTGAAGACGGTTAAAGATTGCAGATCCTACATATATGGTCTGGATGTTGCAGCGTAGTCGAGGCAAGGAATGTTTCGCAATGGGAGAGTTGAGGGTAAGTCTACTTTTGCAGATGACTTAGTCATTCTCACATCCTCCCAGATGGAACTCCAGCGCGCGCTTGATAGGTTTGTGGCCGTATGTGCTGATGCTGGGATGAAGGTTAACGTGAACAAATCTGAAGTTATAGTTATTTCCAGAACGCCTGTTCAATGCACTCTACATGTCAGTGGAGACCTATTGAAACATTTGGAGAAGTTTAAGTATCTTAGGGTCTTCTTCACAACTGATGGGAGGAATAATGCTGAGCTTTCCTGTAGGATTGGTCAAGCTGGGTCAATTTTGAAAAAGGCCGAGCTTGGTGTCAAAGCCAAGTTAGCGATTTTTATCGCAGTAGTTTTTCCAACTCTTCCAAATTTGGGTAATGACCGAAAGAATAAAATCGCGAATACAAGCTGCCGAGATGAGATTTCTTCGTGCTGTTGTGGGAATGACTCGCCGGGATAGGATGAGAAACATGGCAATGCGCGCGGAACTCATTGTTGGGCAGCTGCTTCTTCGAACAGAAAGGGCTGTACTTCGATGGTTTGGTCACGTGGTTACGAATGTCGCCATCCTCACGACTTCCGAGGCGTGCCTTGAATGCAATTCCATCAGGTAGGCGACCGTTTGGTCGATCCTGGACGAGACGGTTGGACCAAGTCCAAAAACTCGCCTTAAATAGAAATGAATGACTTCTCAAGGAAGAAGAAGTTTGTGGAGAATGATAGCCTTCCATAGAACCGAAGCAACGTTTAGAACTTCGTAGATGTTATCCGAAGTCTGTCCTATGCTGTTGGCGATGTTCTTCTGCAATCATGTACCCCATCTGCCTTCTCCTCGTTCTAGGTTGGCTTAAATTGAAGCGCAATGCACTCGATAATGACCGGACCCTTCGTAAGAGAAATGCAAACTTAATTGAATTACATGAATGGAATGAAGCTTCGAGCACTGAATCACAGCAGAGCACTCTCTGTGGCCACAGAGTTGAGTTTAAAGCCCTATCTGAACTTAATTGAATTTCTGATAAATGAACACAGGAAGCCTGTCCAAAGGATAATTAAATATGTTCGTTGTGAAGAAAATAAACAGCATATTGGATCCATGAATAAAAGCTCCACTTCCTGATAACTTCGCATTCACTTTTTCAGTCGGATGTTATTTCAGCCAGCACTTAGCCGTTGAAAGCGAGCGGAGGGCTCGCAGCGAAATTTAATGATGACCTGCAGGAAAAAATTACATGGAAGGAACTAAAACTTTCAAACTACCCACAAAGTGACTGCGTTAGCGACAACGTTCCTAGATACCATCGTCGTCCGAATCGTTATTCATTAAGAGTCCCCTCCTTTGTTCGTGACTCGATGAATAATTAACTCGCGAAGGACACTGGTTTTATTCGCTCCAAGTTCGTGAGCTCACATGTACATGGCCAATGCTAAGGATCCAAACCTTGAATAACGCCTTCGACGCCTATGTTTTCATTTTTCCCTTCAATGCCACCGCCTCCGTGACATTGCGGTAACCGTCAATCAAATAACGTATTCGACCTCGAATTTAACGGCTATGCAGGGATGGTCGTCGATAGTTATCGTGTGACTAGACAGAACGGGGGCTATTTTAGGACAGGATGGAGGCTTTGGTTATCAATATTTCAAGTTCGAACTTTGCTTTTGACGGCAAGGTCAAGAATGTGTGAATCTAATGGATTTTGGGCATATACATGTCTAGGCATAAAAATGAAAAAAATGTCACGTCAACGCAATGACTTGGTACACAGTCTGTCAGAGGGTGATGGATTGCCGAAAAAGCCAATATTTGGTATCTTGGTTGGAACCACGTTCTATTTATACGGGGCTTGATGGTGCATATCGAGTTTCAGTTTGAAGTCATGTCAATGAACTTCTTTAAATCGTACGGTGGTTTAAGCGCTAGTTCTGAACGTTTATTCAGCTATTTTTAGACTTTATCATACAAAACCCTGAAGGAACTTCTTGAGGATAGCAATTATTCAAACATACCCCCTACAGCATCCTTTCAATTTGACAGAGAGAACATATTTTCGATTTTTGTGGCACGCTCAATAAAAGAAAACAAAATAAAACACCCAACCATTTTGTAGTTATTTCTTTATTGATCTGCCACATTCTATTGCATGCAACCAACTGCCTGGTTCCACCCCCGAAACACAGCTGCCAATACATTTAAGTGGATACCACAATTTAAATCGTTTAAAAGTTGGAAACGCTGTCGAATGAGAATGACTCAAGTCATGATGGCATAAAGCTTCGTTCCTTGGGAATGGAAGGGGTCAATCGATTATTTGAAAATGTGTATCATGACTTCCCTGCATTCATGTACTGCATGCAATACAATGGCAGGGAAAGCTCCTATAAGCATTTAATGTCATTTTGAAAACCAGGCTCTATTTCCGGTTCAACGAAATGTAATTTATTTATATCTTTTCGTGATGTTTCCTTATTCAAGTACACGCAGTCCATATCTAGGGGGTGCTCAACAGGTCATTCATTTTTGACGTTTTAAGTAATCCATGTACATTTTGTTTGATGCTGCAGAGTTTGTTAGCCTTAAGTCAATGATTTTTAAAAAGTTAGAAAAAAATGCAATGTCTCAAGTGGAATGCGTATTTTTTTATGCGAGCAACTAGTGACCATTCGAAAATGTTGGTATCTTTTTACCAAATTTTTGGCTTAAAAACGAAATGCAGACCAACGATGTATAGTTTGTCCCATCATAACCAGGCCTGTGCATTTTTGTTCAGTCCAGAGAGCGCTCAGTTTAGTTCAAATCTGTTTATTTAATTAGTTCTTTCTTCTAGTTCATTTAGTTCAATGTAGTTCACTGCTCAGAAAATTGAGTCTTGTGCGAAATTATTGTTATAAATAACAGGTATACCTGAGATAGTGTGAGAAACACGGCAGTGCGCGAGGAACTCATTTTTGGGCAGCTGCTTCTTCGAACGGAAAGGGCTGTACTTCGATGGTTTGGTCACGTGGCACAAATGTCCCCATCATCACGACTTCCGAGGCGTGCCTTGAATGCGACCGCTTGGCAGACCCAGGAGGAGATGGTTGGACCAAGTCCAAAAACTCGCCTGGTTGCCCTTGGGCATAGCTCCTGATGAATCAGAGTCTATGGCGGAGGATCGAGTGGCCTGGAGATCTCTCGTACATGCATGGCCCCAGCGACCCCTTAAGTGGAACATGCGGGTCACTGAAAATGAGATGAGACCTGAGATAGTTGAACTACTGAACTAAATTAACTAAAATAAAATGATATTGTGAATTAGTTCACTTAGATCACTTTTTTGAACTAGTTCGTTTGTGAACTACACAAACCTAATCATAACTGCAGTTCTATCAGATCTTTATTACCTACCCTATAGCATTGATAACATCAACATGTGACTGCATTCGCGAGCGTTTATTCGGAAGCCTTAGTATATCCGCGAGCTATACAGCGCCAAGTCTAGTTTTGACATTCCTGTCAAACTCGTCAGACTGAGCAGGATGACGATGGAGAACTCTCGCTGCTCCATCAAGGTCGGTAACGAACTCACCGAGACCTTCAATGTCAAAAATGGTTTTAGACAACACAAGAGGCACGATCTTCCAAAAGTCCGTTCAACTTCCAGTTTACGCGGATGACATTGACGTGATTGGGCGAACACAGCGAGCCGTCAATGATGCGTTTGCTGGCATTGAAACGGAAGCGGCTAAAATGGGTCTGGCGGTAAACGAGGGCAAAACAAAATATATGCTGTCATTGAGAAAGGACGCACAACATCGACGACTTGGCCAGAACGTCACCATTGGCAGCTATAACTTTGAGGTAGTGAAGGACTTCGTCTACCTCGGCTCCGCGGTAAACAGTACAAACAACATCAGTACCGAGATCAAACGCAGAATAAGAAAAAAAGACCAAATTGACTCTGTATAAGACCTTAATCATCCCAGTCTTGATTTACGGCGCAGAGGCATGGACAATATCTCTAGCGGATGAACAGTCTCTTGGCCTTTACGGGAGATAAGTTCTGCGCGCGGTCTTTGGTTCTGTTTGCGTTGATGGCATCTTGAAGAGAAGATTCAACCACGAGCAGTATGGGCTGTACAGCGACATAAGTCTAGCCAGGCGTCTTCGGATCCAACGCCTAAGATGGCTGGGCCATGTAGAGCGTATGGATAACTTAGCTCCAACCCGAAGACTCTTCGACTCTGAGCCTGTGGGACAACGCAACAGAAGGACGTCCACGTACAAGGTGGCGCACACAAGTCGAGGGGGACCTCGGCCGGCTTGGTGTGCGAAACTGGAGACAGCTGGCGAAAGATCGTGCTGGCTGGAGAGCCATGTTGAGTGAGGCCCAGGTCCACCTAGGACTGTAACGCCCAAAGAAAAAGAAGAAGAAGGCCGGGCCATCACCGTTAACTGCGACCGCTATAGGTCGAGGCCACTGTGCGATTTGACCCCGTTAGACTTTTTATTGTGGGGTTTTCTGAAGTTGCAGGTCTATGCGAATAAGCCACAAATCACAGCGGGCTTTATAGCCAACATAACACATGGCTTCTGTCAAATTCAGAGTCAGTGTGGCAGAGTCAGGGAAAATTTGACATTTCGGATGCGCGCCACCCAGAGATGCCGCGGGAGACATTTGGACGACATTATTTTTCATATATAATGGCATCGATAGGCCTTCTAAACAAATAAAAAATTTCGATGATGTCTCACACAGATTTTGTTTTATTTTAATTTAAAGAAAGGAAGCTCTTAATGAAATACCCTTTGGCCCAAATGTGTGCCAAAGCATCTTCAAAGCCTCAAGCAAGTCGGTAGCAAAAAATTGCATCCCTTGTCTCTCTTCTTACTTCTACTATTTTGAGGAATCATAATCAATAGTCAATTCTGTGTCAATTGCAGTCCATTCATAAGACTGTCCATTAGTGTTCGAATTTGCACTTCTCTCTTTCAAATCTCAAGTAGTTTCGGTTAATTTTCTATGGATCTTGTGAACTGTGACCTCCGGCACGAGCAGCGTCTTTTCGCTATATTTTCATGCGGTCACTTTCAAGTCGTGGCTTTCTCAGTCGAACTTCTGCATACCCAATACAATGCACCGGCACTTACTTAGTCCAAAGGCTGATTTCCCTTGCGATTGCCAATGTAAATTATGTTATCTAAAGGCTGGTATAGACATTCTTCATTAAATTGATGATGGCGGTACAATTTTATCCGCGGAAGATTTTCTCCTGTGAAAAACCAGATTTAGCATTGTATTGCTTTGCGCCATTACTGGCCAGATATTTTCAAAAAGAACTGCCAACAAATTACTGAGGAAAGTTTCTGGCATTAAATCTCGTGTGAAGTACCACTCGTTCCTTTTTTTGTTATCTTCCCCATGTGCTCAAGTACGACTGACAAGATAAAAGCGATACTCCGGCGCACAGTGGTCTTAAGTGCTTAAGGAAAAACGGGAGTATTCTGCAATACACTCGACTTAAATCCATGCCCTTTCGTCATAAGCCCATGACGGAATAAATTATCGATAAAAATATCATCTGGATACAGCCGTGCCCATGACTCACATATTAGTAGTAAATTGTGCCTTCTGGGGATCTAATTGTACTTTATTTACATCAGAAATGTATTTCAAATTTAATTTGAAACGCATATGATATTTCCCCATCCTACATTGCCTATGGCCACCCTAAAACGGCTCGATTCGCACACATTTTAAATGGGAACGTCGTGGAAAATAAATCAGTAGTAAAACGGATTTATTTTCTGAACAGAAATTTCATATGATTTTCCCCCTAAATGCAAATATGATGTACACACCTACGAGCAGTGCTCGAGGGTCTCATGTCAAAGTGGAGGTACACGAGAAGTAATTTATACCACTCACAGCACTCAGTACGTTCAGTTTGTTGCAATGAATAATAGTAGAGGCCTGGTGATGGTATTCTTTTTGGATTTGGGAACATGAGGGGAATTCTGAGTCGCTTGTGACTACCTGCATGATCTACTTCGTATGAGTTTCTTTGTGGAATAATAAAACTTTTCATTTCTTTTCAGACAATTTCGAAGACGAGCATCCGAATCTTTTTCAGGTAACTTTTTAGAACTTCTCTTTCCTATGAAACTGTTTTCGGGTCTAGTTAAGTTTGGGCTAGTTATTTCTGTCCCGTTTGGTGGTAAAGGCACTTTTTCTCTCTCTTCTTTCTCTTTACGTGGTTTTTTTGATTATCCATCTGTGATCTCTTAAGGTTTTAGACTTCCTTCCGTTTCTATCATCGTCTCCTTCTACACTCTGACCAGATTTGACTGACCACGGTGTGTGTTAAGCTCTGTTCAGACGATTGCCAGATCTGCAAATATTGTCAGATCTGTCACTGCAAAAACTTGATATTTTGTCTAACAATATTTGCAGAAAACACATTGTCAGGTCATTGTCAGATCCTCATCTGTCTCACGAGTGGAGGGGACCTACAGTTTAATGCCGACTCCGAACGGCGAGTTTTGGAGAAGCTTTTTCTAAACAGTTATACTCTTTGATCATTGTCAGTGACTCGAAAGAGGTGGAGCCGTGGAAAATGTTAGGTGTTTTTTTGAGATTCGTACCTTAGACCTCGAGCGTAGAAGCGTAGCATCTACCCACTACGCCACGGCGCCCAGAATTTGACGTTGCCCCAAACAAAATAATCGAGCCTTGTCAAGTAGTACGATCGCGGAGGCCAACTGATGAACGTTCGCCGTGAAATTGGCCAGTCGTCAAATTTCTCCTTCACAACTGCGAACGTTGCATCGCTTGTATGGCATGTGGCGCCATCTTGTTCGAACAACAGCTCGAATAAATCGGTGTTGTCGATCTGGCCACAGAAAGCGGATTAACACCGCTCTATACCTGAGACCATTGACGATAACTGTTTCTCATTTCTCATTTCGAAAGAAATAAAGTCCTAAGATGGCGCCCTTCCAAAAACCGCACCAAAAATTCAATCTTTGTGGATACATTGATGCTTGGTCGAACACTTGTGGATTGTGTTTGCTCAAATAACGCCATTTTTGCTTGTTAAGATTATCGCTGAATCCAAAATGGTCCTCGTCTGTGAAGATGATTTTTAAGCTAAAATTCGGATCTCCGGCCAACATTTCTACCAGTCAATTAGTCAACTCATTGTATTGTCTTGGCCGACATCAATTCTTACATCGGCACAATCTTATACGAACTTAGGCACAAACCCAGCCGCGAAATAATTCGGGTTGAGGGACCGACGATGTCCAATTCAGGAGACAGGCGCCGAATCGACATTTCTGGATCTTCCTCGATGCGGGCCGCTACGGTGGCTATGTTTTATTTCATTTCGCACCAATCTCTGTCTGGTTGGTGGCTTAAGTGGCAAAAGAGTGAACGCACACTCAAACTTTTCCATGGTGCGACTAATTGCCAGCACACTGAGGACGTGATGGACGTGAGGACGAAAGACTTCAGGGCGAAAATTACGTTGCGTATTTGCGAGTAAGCTGGAATTTCGATAATATTATTAAAAAATTTTCGCAAGTTTTGCGAGCTTGAAATGATGTATAATAAAATGGCAAACTTAACTGAATATTCTGACAGCTAGATATCACTGGCGGCTTTATCAGGTGCTGAAACATAGCATTTAGAAAAGCTATCATGGCTATCTGGTCACCCTTTAAATCCTATTATCTAGCTATAGATATGAGATTTTATGTGCAACCGGGTAGTTTACAAGTGAGAGGACCAGAATAATCGTTTCGGCATGCTGTTTACAAACACCGAAGCCATCCCTGTTATCCTGCCTAGCGTTTGCATCAATGGCCAAGTCCCTAAATAGGTAGTCATGAGCGCGGCTGCCCTAAAAATTAATTGCACCTCATTTTCGAAAATTATTCTGTCAAACACTCCCTCTCTTTCAGAAGGCAATATATCCACGTTTGAAAAACAAAATATCCTTTCCCTCGTTCGAATCCACTTTATGAATAAATTATACTTCAGATACAAATAGCAATTTGGTAAAACACTTTTTGCTGCCATATTCATAATCATTCCAGCGTCTCATTAAGGTCAATCGACAGCTTGATTTAATGCGCTAATGGGAAACGTAGGAAACTCATCAATATGGTAAAGGATCCAGAACCTATCAGAGGCGACGTTATGAAAGTTGAAGTCATCGACAATGCTGGAGATATGGCACACGTATCCTACGTGCATAGACACTTGTATATGTTATCCGAAACGTGACTAGAATTCAGCGTCAGCTGAAACTTATCGATAGGCGTTCGATGAACGGGCTATACTTCGACTTCACATAATTGATTGTTTTTTTTTTTCTTTTTTTGTTGTAAGCAATTCCGGAGAAAAAACTTATCACGTTTTGGGCAGAAGATATTTTAATAAAGACTTTGAGCATTTGCCTTATGAGTTTCAATTTGAGTGGGGTCCAATCTCTGAATTTCCAAGAAGAGATTTTGAATGGATAACTAGGAAAGAGGGGATTTTATACGAAGCATGTGCTTTGATGTGGCCTTGTGCTTCGTGGAAAATAAGAGACCCTTACTCCCGAGAGCGGAAACTTCTGTCGTTTCGAAAAGGCTAACTGGAGAGAAATTCCAAAAAATGATTGAAATAGTCCACGATGTATCACGATAGAGAAAAGCTTCAAATATTATAACATGGAATCTTCCCAAAACAAGCCGAGGAAAGAGGAAACAATATGTGGAAGAGAATATGACTTTTGGGGCAGTTGTGAGTAAAGTGACAGCTTACCCCTCAGCGCTATTCAAAGAACAACGTGCTTTGACAGGATACGCAGATACATTGCGACGCAACAATCCGAGGTGAACTTGGATCTAGTTTCTACAGCAACCAATCTTGCTGAGTGTGATAGTGTCCTCTCACGAGGTGAGGGGACCTAAGGCTTTATGCTTACCAGGCCCGGTCCCAGCTAAATGAGCGCCCTGTGCAAGACCTGCATTTAGCGCCCACACCCCCCCCCCCCCCCTATTTTTTTGAAACATGGTTGTCTTAAGTTTAAATTTGGGGAGCAAAAACTAGATTGGGAGCAAGATAATCTCGGTTTGACCCTAAAATTTAATACTTCTAAACATGAGCTTTCTGGTTTTACAAGGGGGACTAATACAGTTTTGTAAATTAAGGAATGAGGTATTTTTCAAGCATTAGCTTGTTGAAAACTAATAATCAAAAAAATATTTTAATGTTATTTGAAAACTCAAAATTCGTTTTTATGCTTCAAGCTACTCAAAACTTTCTTTTGATCTAGTGTTTTGAAATAAAATTCTACCTTAAAACTTTCTTTCGGTTCTAAACTATTTTCGTAACATTCATCACCATCGTAAAGAAGATGTTTCTGGGAATTTAGATGATGTTTCAAATAAGCATCGAATTGTTTCAAAAAACATAACAGGTGCTCATTAGGCACCGAGCTGAATTATTGACTACTAAATTGAATCAATACGAGCTGCATGGGACGAAAATGTTCTTGGTCGAATTCTGTTTTGAAGACCAGCATCTTTTCCCTTCATATTTGAACCATTATCGTAACTTTGACTTCGACAGTTGCTTATTGAAATTCCTTAAAATTAAAGTTTGTCTAAAATTAACTTTGTAAGTTCCTCTCCGGTCTTGTCTTCTCCTTTTAAAAACCCAAAACAACAATAGTCAACAATAAGCGTAGAATTTGGCCTCTTTTAGCATGGACACAATTTGATTAGTAACAGTTGTAGAAAAGATACGTGTTATCTAATTTTGTATATTTTTGTTCAAATATTTATTTTGGGTTTCTTGATTCGTTCTCCTCAAGCGCTCTCCTAACACCAAATCAAATAAGGCTACTTCCTCAACAACCTGTAAAAAGTTACCATTATTAAGCCCAAACAACACTTCAGAAGTTCCTCGAGAAGCTAATGCTTGAGAACCAAGAAATTTATCTAAACTAATTAGTGTTTGCAAAACAGCTTAGCTCTATCTAATATTTTATTTCAGTTTAGATCGAGGTGAGTCTATTGTTGTTTTCGTTCTCAAAACTTTTTCGAAAAACATCCTGTATCTGTGTTTGACAAGGCTTGGGAATTTTTGTTCATTGCATAAAATACAAACAAAATTATAGAGAATAGAGTTTGCTAGGTAATATGTACATAAGTCCCCCAGAAATGAAATATGTGTAATTGAATTTTCTAATATATTACATTACATTTTTTAAGAAGAAAAAACCAAAAAAATTTTTTTTTTTTGGGTGTATGCTCAATTTTTTGGGGTAGTGTATATATACCTACTGTACTCATTCTCCTTTCAAACAAATATGTATGATGAGTAAATCTCTTTCTTACGTGCAGAAATAAAATCTGCACATTTTCTCTCCTCCATAGGAACTGAGTTTATTATTTTGAGTTTTTTGAGTGCTTGTGCAAGAAATTATCTTGCACAGTCCCGTGTGTGATTGGCCTTTTGTGTGAAGAATGAAGAGAAGAGAGAGAGACGAGAAATTATGTAAATTGTATTGAGTAAGGCGCCATACGTGCAGAAATAAAACCTGCACATTGTCACTCAAATGATTCCATAGGAACTGAGGATTGAGTTTATTATTTTGAGAATTTTTCCTAAGGATATATTTGAGTGCTTGTGCAAGAAATTATCTTGCACAGTCTTGCGTGTGAATGGTATATTGTATGAACAGGTGAAATTATGTAGTTTGTATTATTTGAAAATAACTGCGTTCAGAAAGCGTTTAGAAAGGCAAAGGTAGCTTGGACGAACTAAAATTTTATGAAAGTCAGTATATCGATAAATTGCATATTGTTTGTTTAGGCTCACAATGCGCCCCCAAGCGCTTGGCGCCCTGTGCATTTGCACATCCTGCACATATGGTAGGGCCGGCCCTGATGCTTACTCCGAACGGAGAAGTTTGAGAAGATTTTCCGGACAGTTGTACTCTCTCAGCATTTTTAGTGATTTGAGTGAGGTGGTACTGTGAAGTAAGAGAGTTAGTGTATCCGGACTAGACGGACGACGAAGCCTCACCGAAACTGATAACCTCGAGGTTTGTAGAAAACATTGAGAAAGTCTGAAAAATTCTGCCGATATGCCGATATGATCGATATGCGTTAGCAAGACTTATCAAAGAGATAACTGGCATTCTTAAAAATGTAGTCCGTAGTGTTCTTAGCGACAATTTGGGAAAGGAGAACATGGGAAAAAGAAAGATTCGTTGCATGACAAAGCGCCGTTGCATAAAGCTACGAGTTTTTTGGCTAAGCATCACAACACTCAGCCACTCGCTGTATTCGCCGTGGGACATCTGGCTGCTTCCTAAACTTAAATTAGTGTTGAAGGCGAACACCTGCAGTACGATTCATACCAAAAATCAAAATGTTTTGACCAACATCCTCAAACCTTATCCGGTGCATCAGTACCAAACATGCTCCGAACAGTGGGAACCCTACGAAATTCGGTGTACAGATACAAAGATGAAATATCTGTCCACAAAGTTCAATAGATGAACCAGAGATGACGTTGCAATTGACTGTTAATTTAAACTAGTCTTATCGGAAATGGGACAGTGTGTATACCTATACTCTCGCACAATTTCAAGATTATCTGCTCTCAGTTTTTCCTTTTTTAAGGTTCCGTCTACAAAAACGGAACCTTTATAATTTCGGTATGTCCGTCCGTCCGTCGTGTCTGTCACACTTTTTTATCTCCGAAGTTTATAAAGATATCGGCATGAAATTTTGGAATTAGGTACTTCAGGCCAAGATATCATTGACCATGCACCCAAATTTAAAAAGTGGGGCCATTTGGGGGTGGCTCCAGTACAGGTGAAGTTGCCATTAATTTTGAAAAATTGTCGCCCCCCATCGAAATATACGAGTACAGATCTTTTGAAATGAGGTGGAGGTTTCTTTTAACACTTTTTTATCCAAAATACCGTTTGGAAAATATGGAGCTCCAAAGTTTTTTTAAATGCGTCCCCCCCTGCCATTTCTAAACCAAAGTGTTCAAAAATCTGAAAAATCACAAAACTTGGCTTCATTGAGTACTTTCATTTAAAACGAGCATTCTGGCCCTAATGGTTTTGGAGATATTGGCCAAAAACGGTCAACCATCGACATGCGAATTTTGAAGATCTAAAAACGCAGTTTTGAAGACCTCAGCGTAAGCATTAAGAAATGATAAATTTCAAAATATCGATTTATGTTGAAATTTTGAGATATCTAAGATTTAAAAAGGTAAATATTTTCATTTTAACACATAAATTTCATGCTGTGTTCGACCACTCTATTCGTTGATGAGTGTTATCTTTTGGATCTCAACCCCTAAATGCCCAACAGAAATGAACACACACACCGCAGGCATGAGTAGTGATTGGATATGTGTATGATGGAAGGGATTTTCTGTGTTGGATAAACTTGGATAAAGATATAGGTATATGTAGGGATGAAGGTTTGTTTGTTTGGATGTATGAATGTATGAACGAATGGTTGATTTGGGTTGAAGTTAGAAGAAAATTCATTCAAATTCATTGGAAACGTCGTTTGATATTCAGAAATCACCCATCAATATTATGCGACGGAACCTCCCCCGTGCGAGTTCAACTCGCACTTGCCCAGTTTATTTCTTTTCGAGCGTACCATCCGCTCTCCGTTTTCTCATTTTCTTTTCGAGCGTTCCCATCGATGCCTTTTCTAAAAATCGTTATTTTTAATTTCTGTAAATTTGCAGACATGTTAGCTTAACTCTAATAATAAAATAATAATAGCGGCTTAACAGTCTGTGGTGGACCTGGGCCTAACTTCTCAGCAACCACTCGTGTTTTGCGTGCTATTGTTCTCGAGTGGAGGGGACCTACAGTTTAATGCTGACTCCGAACGGCGAGATTGAGAAGCTTTTTCTAGACAGTTATACTCTTTGATCATTGTCAGTGACTCGAAAGAGGTGGAGCCGCAAACAAATTTTCTTTTTTTTTTTAAAAGATTGTTTTTCTGGACTGGGATTTAAACTTAGACTATGAAAATCTAGTGCTTATGGGTCGACGCACAAACCCACGCGGCCACGGCGCCCACAGCTTAGCTCTATTCCACCTTTTATTTACTCTGTCTGTACTCTATCTGTACTCCGTCATCCAGATGCTTGCCATGGGGACATTCCAAATCAACAGAGTGTGTTAAAAAAGACATCACTTGATGCACGTCAGATGGCCAGGAGACTCGAAGAAATGATTTTTTTTCATGCAACTCTTCAATATATACAATTCAGAGAACCTGGTCAATACTTGAACAGTATTCTAGCAACCAGCTGGAAATTCTTGAAGAATTTTATTTTTCTCCACCCACTGAGTATTTCGATTTAATTTTCAATCGATCCAGCAAACGGTTTGATACAAAAAATAAATACTCCACCAGTTTTCGTCTCTGTTATGGTCACGTATGCAGTGAAAAAAATGATCGCCTCCTGGAAGCATTCTGGAGCATCTGCAATTTCAAATATTCGATTGAATTCCCTTCTACGTACTGGCAGGAATTCAGGTGATCACTTTTTATAGAATTCGAAAGGAATACCATTGCTTCCTGGAGCCTTATTCATTTTGGAATTGTCGTTGACAGATATCCCCGACTGTTAGATGCGACGAGAATGAAGGCAATAAACAATGAATTTATATCGAGAAAAGAAGAATATCCCATCGCAGATACTTGCGTGCTCCGTAAACCCAGGGTGGTAGTCATGTATGCTCGTAGTTGAACAATGGTCAATCTGAAGTGTGTGTACTCTGTTTCTGGTCTCATGCTGTTTGCATACAAGGCTCTTTCGGCTCCAGTACGTCTTTCGAATTCTACTCTGCACCCATCAGAACCTCGCTCAAGCTATAAAATAGCATAAATATTGAAAATAAAAACTAATTGGTGGTGCAATCGAATAATCGAACCAGTAATTTTCATAGATGACATATCCAAACGAGTTTCAAATCAAAATTCATTCTGTCCTTTTAGCCAATTGTCGTCTCTCTAACAGTCACAGGATGTTGCAATCCAAAGAAATGAATTGATTTCGTCCATTTGGAACTGTTGGATGCTCCTACAAAGTCGCCCCACAGAAAATCTCATGTCGGCTCTTTGGGGCATCACGTGCTGCACTTGACTCGAACAAAGGATGAACGAGTTTTCTGTCGAAAATTCAATTCGAAATTGATTTCTGATCAATTTACAGAATGCAATTTGTAACCACTACTCCGAATGTCTGCTGCACAACCAATTGATCCCACAGACACTTGATCCCTTCGGAGGCTCGGGTTAAATTTCACTCATGAAAAGCTCGTGTTGACGCAGCCCTCCAATCACCACAGGCCCGATAACTAACTGAAAAAATCAATTACACATTCGAATCCAATATTGGGCATTTTTTTACAAAATAAACAATTTCTGTTCGCTTCATCAACACAACGCCACGAGAGCGTCAACCGCAGAAAAGTTGGTTCCAAATGCAATTTTTCACCACGGCATCGGTCCTTGGCGGTATGCTGCGCGCGAAGTCCATCTGCGGTGTGACAATTCCAAAAGCAATTACCCGTAACCAATGACAGAACGCTTGCCATGGAAAATAAAAACCCTCCACAATGTGGGAGACGATTGCGCACAGGACTCGAATGTAAAATGAAATTTATGAAGTTAATGGATGGAAATGTGTTTCCGGACCATTAGCGCAATGTTTGGGGGTGGAATGAAATTCTCTTCGTTTTTTTCGGTTTTCTGAAATAAATTCATAACGATTGCGAAATGTCTATTTTGGTTTGTCCGATTGAAACGATTTGAATTTAATTCCAACGGCGACACCACATCCACACGCACACTTGTGGCGAACGCGTATCAATCACATGTATGTGGGTACAGATGTCAGCTGGGGCAGCTTTGATGCCATACTTTGGTCGGGGCGATTAGCGAGGGGTTATGCCACTTAAGGGCGACTTTCGTATCGGCACTGGTGGCACTCAAATTATTTAACAATTTGCTTGTGATTAGATTTGTTGATTCGGGTGTCATTATCGATTTGACATTGTGATCGATATTTGGAGGGTATGAGCACAAAGGGGCTTTGTTCAGTTAAGTGGTCTTGTTTCTGAAGGTTAAATGAAAAACTGATTGCTTTGCCACTGAACTTAAGCAACGCATTGGTTTATGAAGTGCAAACCAAAGGTGGTCATCGGCCAGTACTCGTATCAGACGTGCGGGGAGGGTGGGGGGTAATTTTTGGAGCTAGTTTGGTATCTCATCTCATCTCATCTCATTTTTAGTAACCCGCATGTTCCACTAAAGGAGTCGCGGGGGCAACGCACGCACGAGAGATCTCCACGCCACTTGATCCCCCGCCATCCACTCTAACTCATCAGTAGCTATGCCCAAGCGCAACCAGGGGAGTGTTTGGACTTAGTCCAACCTTCTCGTCCTGGGTCTGCCAAGCGGTCGCTTACCTGATGGAATCGCATTTAAGGCACGCCTCGGAAGTCGTGATGATGGGGACATTCATGACCACGTGACCAAACCATCGAAGTACAGCCCTTTCCGTTCGAAAAAGCAGCTGCCCAACTTTGAGTTCCACGCGCATTGCCATATTTCTCTCGCGAGTAATTCCCACAACAGCACGAAGAAATCTCATCTCGGCACCTTGTATTCGCGATCTTATTCTTTCGGTCATTACCCAAATTTCATAACCATAGGTGAGAGTTGGAACAAATACAGCGTTAAAAACCGCTAACTTGGCTTTGACACCAAGCTCGGCCTTCCTGATTAAAGATCGACCAAGCTGTTTCAAAATTGACCCAGCTTGACCAATCCTACAGGAAAGCTCACCATTATTCCTCGAAGTCATTATTCCTTCTAAATGTCGTCTATAACATCCGGTTCGACACACTGTTCAATCGGCTCAAAATTCTTTTCACCGCACTAATCGGCCCATTCCACAGCGGCTTCCGGCACGGCGTTCTATTTCACTTTATGACAAATCCTAAAGTTTTAAATCGATACATACCATTTTATTTACCGATTTCAAAGCCGAGTACAACTACATTCTTCGCAAGGAACTATTCGACTCATTGGCCGAACTAGGTATCCACAAAAAATTGATCCGATTGTGTCGCACCAATCAATGTTTGGTTCTTCAGTGGACATGTTCAATCACGAAAGGCAATCCGTCGTGCTGGTGGGGTGGTCTTCGGGGATGATGCCTACATAGTCCCGTAGAAGAAGAACAAAAATCAAACCATGGTGACGCGTCGCTAACCAATTTTGTGGTAGTTAGTATGTACAGTAGAATCTAGAAAAGATGAACAGATATTAAACAGACTCCGTTCATCTTTTTAACCATCGAAAGATAGTTAAGGAAGCAACGAAACATAAAAACATTGCACACATATAGCCTTGACCAAATCATCTTTGTCCTTGCTGTCACTTAATAATAATGGCGGCGCTACAGTCCGAGGTGGACCTGGGCCTAGCTTCTCAGCAACTACTCGTGTTGTGCTTGCTTTTGTTCTCTCGCGACTGGATGGGACCTACACTTTAATGCCGACTCCGAACGGCGAAATTGAGAAGCTCTTTGTAGACAGTTATACTCTTTGAGCATTGTCAGTGACTCGAAAGAAGTGGAGTCGTGAACAATTTTTTTTTTGAAAAATTGTTTGTCTTAACTTGGATTTGAACTTAGACTGTAAAAGTCTGATGCGCACCTACACTTATTGGAAGTAATTAGTTTGAATTTTATGGATTTCGGCGACTATCTGAGGTTGTAAACGATTTCTAGTTGCTCCTCTCATTTCATTGATTCTTTTGCTTTTTTAAGATATAACGAATCTTAGAGGGTGCCTAATACATTTGGCCAAAGCTGTATATCCAAATGCAAAGTGATTGCCTATGCGGATGATGCTGTTGTTGCAGTTTTCGGAAATTTTCTCTCAACACTTAGGGACATCATGTAGCATGCTTTCCACAAACAGACACAGAACATCATGCATGTGGTCTTGGAGTGATTCCACACAAAATGGAACCAGTACTCTTCACGAGGAAGTACAAAATTCACCCCTTCGACTCTCCCTCACTGTGTTGCGTAAAACTCACACTCACAGACAAGGCCAAATTCCAGGGTCTCGAAAACTAAGCTTGGAGCCAAACATCATGGAGCGAATTAAGACAGCCACTATAGCGCTCTTCTTCTTCTTAGGGCGCTAAAGTCCGAGGTGGACCTGGGCCTCAACATGCCTCTCCAGCCCGCACGATCTCTCGCCAGTTGTCTCCAGTTTCACACACCAAGCCGGTCGAGATCCCCCTCGACTTGTGTGCGCCACCTTATTCATGGACGTCCTCTGTTGTGTTGTCTCACAGGCTCAGAGCCGAAGACTCTTCGGGCCGCAGCTAAGTTGTCCATATACTGTACATAGTCTAGCCATATTAGGCATTGGATCCGTAGACGCCTGGCTAGACCATGTCGCTGTACAGCCCATATAGTTCGTGGTTGTACCTTCTCCTCCAAATGCCATCAACGCAAACAGAACCAAAGACCGCGCGCAGAACTTATCTCCCGTAAAGGCCAAGAGACTGTTCATCCGCTTGAGATATTGTCCATGCCTCTGCGCCGTAAATCAAGACTGGATGATTAAGGTCTTATACAGAGTCCGCTTGGTCTTCCGAGAGAGGGCTCTACTACTCAATTGCCTTTTGAGCCAAAAAAAAACAGCGGTTGGCAAGAGTTATTCTGCGTTTGATCTCGGTACTGATGTTGTTTGTACTATTTTCCGCGGAGCCAAGGTAGACGAAGTCCTTAATTACCTCAAAGTTATAGCTACCTTTGATGACGTTCTGGCCAAGTCGTCGATGTTGTGCGTCGTTTCTCGATGACAGCATATACTTGGTTTTGCCCTCGTTTACCGCCAGACCCATTTTAGCCGCTTCCGTTTCAATGCCAGCAAACGCGTCATTGACGGCTCGCTGTGTTCGCCCAATCACGTCAATGTCATCCGCGTAAGCTAGCAATTGAACGGACTTTTGGAAGATCGTGCCTCGATTGATCACTTCGATATTTTTTTGTACATATGTCCAGAGCATTTCTTGAGAACAAGAACGATGTTCAAGAAGTTACATGACAGCGCGTCGCCTTGTCTAAACCCTTTTTTGACACAGAAGGTCACTTTTTTGTCACAGAAAGCTAAGTTAACACGCTTTTATCCGGTTTTTCAAATCTGGTCTAGTCACCATTTGCCGTTGGGATTAAATTAACGGCAGTGGAGTAGGTTGCTACCAGTGTAGTGTTTCAAAAAATCTCCGAAAAAAAAGACCTTGATTAGAATTAAAAATTGTCACAAATGAAAGAACACTACTGAATGAGTGCAACCAACTTTCGCTACGCAATCCTTACAACATACTTGTATTCAGCTACGTATACTTCTACGTGCTATAACTTGGTCTTGATGACTGGAAGTTGCGTTCCCCGCAACGTCAGCGATGGAAGGTGGCAATGGCTCAGGCTCAGACCCTCCAGTGATTTGCGTAATTGCCCGTTTAACCATCTTATTGCATCACCATACTCCCTTTTGCGTGAGTTCTTACAAAATCTTTCACGATGGAGATAGTTAGCAATGTCATCAAGCATTCAAAACGTTTCCACCAAAGTCAGGTGTAGTTGCCAAAGTTAAACACAAATATTTCCTAACAAACCACAGAGCCAATAGGTATCAACTGATAACGTGAATCGATCACAAATGTATGAAGGAAGGCAAAAGCCAAAAGCATATCCATGAAATAAAGACACACATGATACACACAAACTCACGTGCCCACGCAGTCTTCCCTCTTCGACACCACGTAGCACACCCATTCATTCGGCTATTTCCCATGATTAATTCCTGTCACCTTTTCTAAGACAATACCCCACCAAAGAGCCAAGAAAACCCCCTTATAAATCATTCGTGGCTCTCTGACATAAACCCGTAGCGCAGCATTTCCAGGGGTAAGCCTTCGGAAACAATTGAACTTACAGTAATCCACTGCCAATAAGTCCTCAATCCGCATCACTGCATCTCAAAAACACTTTCCGTCGGCATTGGGATTTTCATCAACCCATGGACTTCATTCACTGCTATCATCAGAAAGGCGATTGGGAACAGGAATAACATTCGTAACGCTCACTTCCTTCACCGAGGGATGTTCGTGTGCAAGTCCTTAATGAATACAGCATCCATGCGGACATTCACCTGCAAATTGTTGACATGAAAGGTTTTGGTTTTCGGTTTTAGGTATTCCGGCAGTGGTGTGGTAAGTCAAAATTGATGCGATGAAAGGATTAATTTCCTCGATGTTTCATCTGGTGTGTGTGTGGGGGCTTCTTGGCCAGAAACAGAGACACTACCAAAACCAACAGATTGAACTATCTGGGAAGGAAATTCAATTTATCTAAACGCATTGTGTATCTGGCCGGCACGGAGTGGATGAGGTGGAAGGGGGAATGAGGTATGAATATTGTTTAAGTGAGCGTAGTGGACGGTGTGGAATTTTTCTGGCATCGTCGTCGTCTGGCAGAATGTGCGGAAAGTTGGGATATTTGTTTAGATTTATGTTGGCTGCGATTTATCGTGCTGTATCTTGTGGATGACTGAAATTTCCTTTCCACATTACCGAGACTGAAGACTACTAATGCTAATGCCGATGTACAAATGACCACGGTGATGATTGGAATAGAATTAAAATACCCACAATCTGAAGAAAAGAGACACTAATTCCACGTCCAGTCGGAAACGGTTAGGCAGAAATGAGGATGGACCAATTCTGCCATATGGCCACTACGTTGTGAAGATTTAAAGTCTTGCAATTTATATTCATGCAATTTGGCAAAAAAACCCTGGATTTATTAAACAAAAACAGAAAACTGGCTACGGCGCTATAGTCCGAGGTGGACCTGGACCTAGCTTCTCAGCAGCCATTCGTGTTGTGCGTGCTATTGTTCTTTCACAAGTGGAGGGGACCTACACTTTAATGCCAACTCCGAACGGCGAGATTTAAAAGCTTTTTCTAGACATTTATACTCTGAGCATAGTCAAAAAGAGGGGGAGCCGTGGAAAAATTGTTAGGTAATTACTCGGGAATCCAACCGAGAACAACGAGCGTAGGAGTCGACGCACCTACCCACTACGCCGCGGCACCCACGTTAATGCGTTAATAATACCCCTGGTATATTTGGATTCTATTAGGTTGTACCACATGAAATGTCGAATATTTTTTGTAAAAAAAATTAAATGTCAATATTTTTTCATTATAAAATTTAATTTAGTCAAAATATGAACCATTGACTTCTATAACCTTCTTCCACCCTGGATTCAAGGTCCATTATTCCCTCTTTATAGAAGGCTTGATTTTTTGACGATAAAAAGGTTTCAAAGGCTTCCACACCTTCTGCCAACCAAATGACGCCGGACTGCGGAAAAGGTGATAATCCATTGGAGAAATATCCGGAGAGTACTGTGAATGCGGAGGAATTTCGAAACTCAACTGTAGCAGCTTGTGCACCGTTACGTGCGAGGTCTAGCATTGTCATGCAACAGGATCGGACCATTCCTATTTGCCAACGCAGACTGCTTTTCAGCCAATTTCGTATGCATTACGTCAATTTCCTCACAACATTTGACTGCATTTGTCGTTTGGGCGCCGTGGCGTAGTGGGTAGGTGCGTCGACTCCTACGCTCGAGGTCGTCGGTTCGAATCTCGAAAAAAACAACAAACATTATTTTACGGCCCCATTTCTTTCGAGTCACTGACAGAGTACAACTGTCTAGAAAAAGCTTCTCAATCTCACCGTTCGGCCGACTCCGGTATTAAACTGTAGGTCCCCTCCACTCGTGAGAGAACACGCACAACGCTAGTGGTTGCTGAGAAGCTAGGCCCAGGTCCACCTCGGACTGTAGCGCCGCCATTATTATTATTATTATTATTATTATTATTATTATTATTATTATTATTATTATTATTATTATTATTATTATTATTATTATTATTATTATTATTATTATTTGTCGTTTCCCCTGGTTGAAGAAATAAAAAGTGGATTGGTCCTTTCGATGTCCACCAGATTGTCATCATAACATCATTTTCTGAGTTAAGACCAAGTTTGGGGATGAGCTTTGGGTTTTCGCCTGCATCCAACGACTGCCCAGATTTTTTACGGTTGTCATACAAAATCCACTTTTCATAGGCCTGCAAAACGACGCATTTCAGTGCCTCAGACTGAGCGATGCACAGGTTTCTATAAGGCGTAGTTTTTGGACCTCGTTCAATTCATGGGGTACCCATTTGTCGAGTTTTTTCCCTTTTCCTATTTGAGATAGATGTCGACTTATTGTCATGGGGGATACTCCCATGTTATGTACAATGCTCCGCGCCGTTTTTGTTGGGCCTGCATCCACCGTGTCTCGTAAAATGGCGTCGTGAATTACCGTTTCCGTTCCGTTTTCCCACGCGGTTCGTTTTCGAGGTTTAGATCTCCCGAACGGAACTTACTAAACCAACGCTGGATGATGCGTTCGTTCACCGCTATATTCTCAAATGCGTAATTTATGTTTGTTGGCTACCAGAGACGCATTACATATGTCACCAGTTTGAACTCGTAAAGGAAAAGAGTACGAATTTGAACCGTCGACAGCATGATATAAAAATTCCTAAAAAAAAATAACTGTATTTGCAACGTACCCTAAAAGTCGTACACATTAACTGCAGCCTATAAAAAAAATCACAGTGTTCTACAGATGTTCACACGACAGCTTCTAAGTGAAAAATTCGACATTTCATTAGGTTCAACCTAATCTGTTGGACCTCATTGGCGCTGCCGTCTCGTTTTTCTTTTTGCAGAAAAAGTTCAGCTCAGATTTGATCGCGAATACAAGCTGCCGAAATGAGGCTTCTTCGTTGTGGGAATTACTCGCCGGGAAAGGTGAGAAACACGACAGTGTGCGATGAACTCAAAGTTGGGCAGCTGCTTCTTCGAACGGAAAGGGCTGTACTGCGATGGTTTTGGTCACGTGATCACGAATGTCCCCATCATCACGTCTTCCGAGGCGTGCGTTGAATGTGATTCCATCAAGTAGGCGACCGCTTGACAGACCCAGGACGAGATGGTTGGACCAAGTCCAAACAGAGGATCTCTGGAAATATCTCGTGCATGCATTGCCCCCCCCCCGACCCCTTTAGTGGAATATGCGGGTCACTGCAAATGATGATGATGATGTTTTGCTATAAACGTTATTGATTGATGCAAGTGGCTATCGATCTTTCTCAACAATAACCTGAACGGCAGCAGATATTTTTAGCTCTGCACACTTAAAGTATTCTCGTGAGTGAATAACAGTTTAGTTGTTAGGCATTTCAAACAGCACTGTGTTACGAATAACCAAGTCTCTAGAAATAATCTGAGTCTCTTCAGGTTAGGTGCCTTTGCTGACATGAAGAACATGTCAACGGCTTACTTAGACCACTATGAGTCCATTGTGCACAAATAATTGCAAAACCGTGGAAAACCTAAGACTTCAACGTATCACAGCTAAGTTAAACCAGATATAGATATGTATCTCTGGAGTGAGCTTAGCTCTATTTTCCCTAGATCATCCAGCTCCGAAAAGAAGAAACTTCCTAGGGTAGGTAGTAACTCCTAACGGCTGGTTCAGGACTCACACACAGTAGGTGCCGAATAGATTCTATTGCTCCTTCGTCTCTTCAGCTTCTACAAAAGTCGTTATGGGGTATTCCCAGCCGTGCTGCGTGATTTCCGCGATCGCAATGCCCTGTCACGACCCCAACGGTTGTTCGTTCAGTCTCTTCAACTATTGATCGCATACGATAGTCCGATATTTGAAGTTTCAAAACTGTCTACAAAATGCGTCCTGCTACACTTCATCTGCTTACAAAAAGTAATCTCTGAGTTTAGTTTTACTGGGAAACTGAATTAATTTAACTTTTAACTTTTCCTTAACCAAGAATGTGTAAATTCCATTGTTGAACATTTGTTTCGCCAATTGATGGAAATTTCCAAGCCAACAACAGAGTGTATCCTTTCGTCCTTCGAGCAAATTCATGCCAATGACTTTTGTTGTCCACTTTAGCTGTACATAAGCAAATTTCCTGCAAAAGTTGTCCACTTTCCCTTCTCGTTTAATGTTTACATGCCTCAAATATTTTTTTGTTCGAAAACAAAGCAGCGAAAGTCGACCCTCGTGGTTCGCAGTCGACCAATGTCGTTGGCATTCGTTTCAACAGCAGAGGCTAATCCCGTAGTTAAATGATTTTATTTTCGACACTTTCAGAGGACAAGCGTTGACTTGAAATAATTTCACAATCCATTTAAAAAACTGAACAAAACCGAGGGCAAAAACACGGAAAACTGCTGTGGAGGGGTGTCAGGCACAAATGAAAAACAAGGCGGGCTGTGAACTACACATTTTTTTCCCCAACAATGACCTTTTTTTCGGAGACATTCAGTATCGCACTTGTACTGACATTGAAATACAACCAGAGGAAGCTGGTATTTTTTGTGAACATTTTTTTTGTTTCCCTACTCCGGCGAGAAGGCCAGCAGTTATGGTCCATGCGGTGGGAGTTGGGGGAAAATAAAAAAACTCACGATGTTGACAAGTCCTGAAGATTGCTTCGCATTTATTCCATTCTGTGCAGTGCTCGTGTTTAAGCCCGGCAAAAGTTTATTTTTGAGTGCTGATGGACTTACTTAAGTAAGTACATTTTTCACAATGTTGTTGTTTGGCTGTACCAGTGGTATAGATTCATTGAAAGAAGCGAATGGTTTGATGTTCACCCGAAGATATGTGTACACAGAGGTATGTTTTATTTACTCTTTTTTACGAGAGCGTTGTAAATTACAGTGGCAGAGTAATGAATGGCTGCCTCTCCGGCAGTAGGAGGGCTTTTGTTTTCACAAAGCGACTGTTTACCGGCAATGAGACCTTAGAAAGGTTTTGTTTTTCCGCCATCCTTCCTCTGAATAAATAGCAGACGACTTGGGCAAGATTAAAATGGTATCCCATAAAATTGCTACACCATCACCGCGGGCCAAGACAGAAACTGCTCATCAACAAAAGGTACTGCCCCTGTGCTCCAAACATCTCCTATTTGGCCGCGAACATTTTCAAAATTTGCATTGTAGTACGAGCTGTGTTTGATGTGCCACCGTCTTGCTGGATCCACATGTTCCATAGGCCTTATTGATCCAATTCTTGTAAAGGGTCTTCTTCCAATAGGGACTTTAGAACTTTGTCAGTTGATGGCGGCCATATTGTTGAAGCTTCATCTGTCGAATTTGCTGTCATTTATTTAACCTTTTTTGCCAAATCACCACGAAAAGCGTTCAACGTGAGCAAATGATAAAACTGTTTTTAAAAAATTAATGTTCTCTTCTGGAAACGTTCCGCCCCCTTTGCCTATTTTACGGTCGCCATAGTCTTCCTACTGAAAGGACTATTCGCCGTGTGGTGGATAAATTTGAGTCCACTGGTTCAGTAAACGATAAACAAACACCCGTACGTCTTCGAAACGCACGTCGGAGTCCGTGAGAGTGTGCATGAGTATCCGAGGCACTCGATTTCGCGTCGCTCACAAGAACTCGGCCTTTCTCAGATCACAACTTGGCGAATTTTGCGTCGTGACTTGGGCCTGCACCCGTACAAAATTCAACTGACCCAGGAGCTGAAGGTAAACGACCAGACCGTAGACAAAGACGTGTGTTCATTAAATAGGCAGCAGTTGGAAACTGACCCTAATTTTCATCGAAAAATCATTTTCAGCGATGAGGCCCATTTCTGGATGAATGGGTATACGTCAACAAGAAAAATTGTTGACTTTGAGACTACCAATCCACGTGAGATCCAAGAGCGTCCAATGTATTCCAAAAAAGAACACTGTTTGGAGATTTTGGGCTGACGGCGTCATCAGTCAGTCATCGGTTTTTTTGCGAACAACGTTGGCCAGGCCATCACCATCAACGGCGAGCGCTATAGGTCGATGATTACCAACTTATTTTGGCCTGAATGGGATGATATTGACACCAACGACATGTGGTTTCAACAGGATGGCGTAACGTGCCACACAGCTTACGCCACATTGAAAATTCTGCACAAGCGATTCGAGGGCATGGTCATGGAGGTGGAGGTGGAGGTGAAGGTGATGTGAACTGGCCCCAAGATCGTGCGATTTGACCCCGTTAGACTTTTTTTGTTGGGTTATCTGAAGTCACAGGTCTATGCGAAGACCTATGCCAGAAACAACAGCGGTCCTTAAAGCAAACAGAACCCATACCATCGTTCAAATTCAGCCTGATTTATGCGCCAGAGTCATGGAAAATATGACATTTCGGATACGCACCACCTAGAGATACGACGGGGGACATGTAAACGATGGTATATTCAGTACATAATGCATTGATAGTCCTTTTAAACGAGTGAACAATTTTGATGGTATCTTACAGCCACTTCATTTTATTTAAATTTAAAGATAGGAAGCGCTTATTGATGTACCCTTCGCAAAAAAGTTTCTCATCATTTCCAAACAACAGTCACCAGTAAGTGTTGCCGTACTGCACCGAGTATCTTAAAATAATCATGGCCCAATTATGCCGTCGGCCCAAATGCCGAACCACTCAGGTTCACTTCGGGTGGTAGTCTTTGGTGAATCAGTTAAGGGTTTTGCGTTGCTCCATAAACTTCCAGTTTGTTCTGTTTATGAACATAGACAGCCAAGTCAAACTGTACTTCGTCGCTCATAATGATTTTTCTCCGCACGTGATTTACAAGAAAATAACGTACACGTTGTTGCGACGTTAACCGCATGGTAATGTGTTATGAACCACTTTCGATGGCTGGGAAATACCAACTAACAGGTGAGATTCCAACGGATATGGTGGCCAAACAAAATCGTCCTGGAATAAAGGAAGCGCCCTATAAAATTAAAGAATTAGTCACATACTCGTACCTCGTTCAAGCACTTATCCAGACAAAGTCACTAAACGCACTCATTACGTCTTGCGGCATGGACTAATCACATCGAAGACGAAAAAGGTATCCCTACACGCACAATTAATTGCAAGTCAAAACTGATTTCCCATGAATATCCATGGAGTGCCTTATGAGTCTCATGATCTCCATCGTCAATTTAATTATCTACGTCTGCAGCGGGTGCTCCCGTCATAGCATTACCACTTAATTGGATGCCATTAACACAGTATCCGACCAGAAATAGGCCATTATCTGACTCGACCCTCATCTATTCGTTTGGCAACTTCCGATCGTTGCTACGCCCGTCCGAATGGCACATCTGGCATCATTCGCACACACCGCCAGTTAGGTGGGATAAGCGCCGACGTAAGTATCTTCCATTAAGTGAATTCAAGCTCACCAAACGCACGTCTATACTCCGATCCCTCGATGGCACTACAATCACGCACCTCACAAGCTGCGAAATTTAATGGCATTATTAGGGAGCTCGCATTGCTTTTAGGGCCAGCACACACAGCAGCATAGAGACGAAAAGAAAATAAAAGCATTTTGCAAATGGTTTTGGATTGTTGCCTTTTTTACAGGCCGTAAACCTGGGGAGACCTGAGCACTGAAGTTCGCCACCTGTTTTCCCCTGGCGGTGACGGATAATTCGGATCGATATCAATTTCATGATTAAGGCTGGGAATGCCTCCGAGACATCTTTATGTGACGCATTTGGGAGTTTCGATGTATTCTGAGGTTGATTGCAGCAGAATGGGGTCTTCGCTCTAGTGGGAGAAAGGATATATTTCCCTTGATCTGTCTGCGGTGAAGCTCGTGAGGGCCATTTGTGTACATTGAACAAGGGAAGACATGGTGGTCTGGAGTGGAATGCTCAGGGGACACTTCAACAGTAATTTATGATGCTCGGCGTGAAGATATGTGGTGAAGTGGAAAATTTAGAATAAATAAACGTCGACCTTCACTCAAATGCCGCAACCCTTGACTTTTCTCCTGAAGGAATATGGTATTCAAATTTGCAACCAATCCAGGTCATGAAACCCTTCCCCATTACACGGGAATACATAGGATGGGCCAAATATAAGTTTCTTTTTAAAAATGCAATAAAATTAACAAAAATTACATTTTTCCATATATTATGGTTTTATTAGTAAGAACAAACATTCCTATAATATATAACGAAATATAAAGTCGTTCCACAAAATAAGGAAACCCTCTGAAATGCGCCAACTATAGAGGCATCACTCTTCTGAACATTGCATACAAGATCTTATCTGCCGTGCTGTGTCAAGCCATTCGTCAACATCCTGGTCGGTCCATACCAGTGTGGCTTTAGTCCAGGAAAATCCACCATCGACCAAATATTCACACTGCGGCAGATCGTGGCAAAAACCCAGGAAAAACAAATCGATACCCACCACCTTTTCATCGATTTTAAGGCCTCGTAAGACAGTGTCTATAGAGACGAGCTGTACAGAGGAATGTCTACTTTTGGCATCCCTACCAAACTCGTCCGTTTGTGAAGGATGATGATGGAGAATGCACGTTGCTCCATCAAGGTCGGTAAAGACCTAACCGAGACATTCGAAGTCAAAAAAGGATTCAGACAAGGCGACGTGCTCTCATGCGACTTCTTCAACATCATTCTTAAAAGAATTGTGCAAAACCCGCACGCCAACACCAGAGGCACAATCTTTCAGAAGTCCGTCTAACTACTTGCATATGCCGACGATATTGACGTAATCGGAAGAACACAGCGTGATGTCAATGGCTCTTTTGTGAGTATTGGGGCGGAGGCCGCGAAGATGGATTTGACGGTAAATGAGGGCAAGACCAAGTATATGCTGTCAACCAGAGAGGACACCCAACACCGACGTCTCAGACAGAACGTCACAGCAGACAGATATAACCTTGAGGTAGTCAAGGACTTTATCTACCTAGGTACCTACGAAACTCTTGATAATCGCTGCTTTTTCGGGCTAAGAAAGCGATTGATAAACAAAGCCCTCTCTCGAACAATCCTGTACAAGACCTTAATCGTCCCAGTCCTACTACTCGTATATGGCGCAGAAGCATGGACTTTGTCGAAAGTGGATGAGGTTGCTGTTGGCTGTTTTGAGAGGAAAATTCGTCGGCTGATTTTCGGTCCCGTCTGCATAGAGGGCGAGTGGAGGAGACGATATAACAACGAATTATACAAGCTGTTCAGCGACATCGACTTAGCCAGAAGGTAGAAGATCCAACGATTGAGATGGCTAGGTCATGTAGAGCGAATGGAAACCAATGCTCTGACCCGGAAAGTCTTCGAATCCACCCCCGAGGGACGGCGCAGTAGAGAAAGTCCGCGACTCAGGTGACGCACGCAAGTGCGTGCGAAACTGGAGGCAGCTAGCTAAAGATCGAGCTGGCTGGAGACGCTTGTTGGTTGAGGCCCAGGTCCACCCCGGACTGTAGCGCCACATTAATTAAGTAAGTAACGCCGTTCAAGTGGCTGCCTCGGCTGGCTTCGCAGTACCTCATTCTGTCACCCCAATTTTCCAAGACCTTGTTTATGGTTTCGGACTATAGCTCACGGAGTGCTTGGATTATATTGGCCATCTTGGCATCGGTCCTTCACGGTTCCCCATAAAAAAAACTTCATAGGGGTCAAATCGATGCTCCGATGCGGCCAATTGACATCGCCAAGACGGCTGGGCGCCGTGGCGTAGTGGGTAGGTGCGTCGACTCCTACGCTCGAGGTCGTCGGTTCGAATCTCGAAAAAATCATCAAACATTTTTTCACGGCTCCACCTCTTTCGAGTCATTGACAATGCTCAAAGAGTATAACTGTCTAGGAAAAGCTTCTCAAAATCGCCGTTCGGAGTCGGCATTAAACTGTAGGTCCCCTCCACTCGTGAGAGAACAATAGCACGCACAACACGAGTGGTTGCTGAGAAGCTAGGCCCAGGTCCACCTCGGACTGTAGCGCCGCCATTATTATTATTATTATTAAGACGGCTGATAACACGATTTGGGAATTTGGTGCGTAAAATATCGATGGGTTATGTGGCATGACGCGACATCCTGCACGAACCAAAGGTTGTCCAAGGCCATGTTTTTAATTTCAGTAAAAAAAAGTCTGTTAACATGGCTCTGTAACATCTGAAACGTTGTTCCCAGCCTCATTTTCGAAGAAAAATGCTCCAATGATGCCACCACTCCACAATCCGCACCAAACTGTCACTCTCTGTGCATGCATCGGCTTGTCGACAATAACGCGCGGGTTTTCCGAGCCGAGAGAGATGCGGCGATTTTGTTTGTTAACGTAGCCGCCGAGATGAAAATGCGCCTCGTCAAAAGAGATGATTTTTCGCCGTAAATCGTTTTCCAATTCAAGCTGTTCTAAGGCAATAACGAAGGGGATGGTCGCGCGCCTTCATTTGCTGAGTCGACTGGACCTTGTAAGCGAATAATCCAAGATCTTTGTGCAGAATTCTCCTCAGGCTAGTGCGTGAAATGTTGACCTGTTGAGATTGATGGCGAGTTGATGTTCGTGAAATGTGTCTCACACTCTCGGCCAAAGCAGTCACTTTCTCATCTGTGCGCACCGCACGACGATGGGGACCATGAGTGTTGTCCACCATACCAGCATACCATTCTCACGAACTTTTTGCACAAACTTGCGTACAGCAGTCGCTGTGGGTGCTTCATTTCGGACAAAACTTCTTTTCAAAAAGCGTACCTTTTGGACACGATATACAGAATACAAGGTATTATATTTCTCTTATCTGTCATATTCGTGTGACGTCACACGTATCAGGGCAACTTCACATTGAATTCAAATTGTATGGAGAAAATCTATACTAATTCACTTCAATGAAAGACGTTGGTTATAGTATGAATAATAGAAATGATTTTGTTATTATTGGTGTTACAACCAAATACTGCACAAACTGTCATTTTTAATCAAACTTTTCACAAATTTTACAAAATTAGTCACAAATGTTGTCACAACACTGTTCAAATTGTTCGCGGCAAAACATGTCATGATACGTATGACGTCACATGCAGCACAAGTCAACAAAATAAGTGACGGGAACATAATACCTTGTATTCTGTATATCGTGCCTTTTGGACTACACAGCACTCACTTTGGAAATAAGTTTTCAATATTTCCCGATGTTGTTCAAGCGTAAAGCGACTCATTTCGTTCCGCGGAGGTATGATATTGACTTTCTGTCAAGATTTCGAACGGGAAACAGCTGTCAAAATAACCTATCATTTAAAAAAGGAGATGCCCCACCCTATTTGCGCAGCTGGTGCATCTCATCCGAACAGACTAAAGCACATCCATCATAATAGATGACAATGATGTTTATGCAAAGAATGATTCCCTGGTCACACAGAAGCATACGGACGCAAGGATTTGAGTCCTCATTATGAACACCCCAGCACTTGCATACGGTGAAGTACAGGAGGAGCTCCTTGCGGTGCAAAGGGTCTGCGACTGTATTATGAATTCATGTCGGTGGAAGCACTTATAGAGTAATACCCCGGACGGAGAAAATATATAATACTTGCTCGGTGCCTGCTGGATAGAATTGCATTAGGAGAATGCAAAATTTAAATGAAGCACTTAGTGCTCCTCTCCTTTGGTTTGGCATCCTTTGAATTTATTAATGTGATTCTTCAGCATCTGGATCCTTGATGGCGAGCGACCTTTCTCCTCGAGTGTCGGGGATATTTGTCATTTGGACAGGTGTGCTCACAGAACCTCGACAATAGTTGACTATCGCGCTAAATAATTCCTTAAAGCGCATTTATGCTCTGACTGTGGAGTGAGTTTGAGGCGAAGAGTAATTGCAAGGAAGGAGGATGTGCTTGTTCGCCATTTTGAGTGTATTACTGAACGTCACATTTCCTGAGATCGAAGTAATTACTAAATTATGACTTCCATTAGAAGACAAACGGTGGGGAGTTTGAGTTTAGTGAGACCATTTCAGTAAAAATTTGCAAATAAAGTCTCATGGGGGTTGGTTGCCCTATCTTCTGTCGAAGGTGCCCGTGAGAGTGGCTGAGAGAAGGAGTTGGAAGACAGAGGCTTAGTGCAGACGCTGTGTCTGCAGGATATGCCATGTCAAATCCCTTATCCAATTCCGAACATCGTTTTATCCACATGGCTGTTGGTAAAATTTTAGACAATTGATTGTTTTTCAATTCAAAACGTTTATGTGGCACCCCAGGTTTGGCAGTGTGTATGAGAGTGTTTTCCAGATGCGTTGACTGAATGAACATCAATTCGAAAACAGCATGAATTTTTATTTGCTTTGGATATACTACTCTTCGCCGGAGTAGAAGCACGAAGACTACACTGCTGACGTTTGAAAAACAAGTGCTGAGCAGACAGTCTGGGGCATGAGTGTTTCATCCAGCCGGGAAGTCAATCTCTGCAGCTGGCGCTGAGTTATTTGCAATCCTCTTCTGCAACTCATTCCAATTGTTTGAATTCGCGTTATTAAATTTTGACATTCCACACATTCGCTGGAGGCAAACAAAAACCGCACACACCACCGGGTATCCAAAGAAATTTCGTTGAACGAAAACCATCGATACCCCCCAAAGCGAACTCGAATTTGGTTTTGCACATCATCCCGTTTCCGAGGATATTAGCACAGTTGCATCCATTTGACGTTATGAGCATCCTTTCGAATTCAATTGTGCCACGGGACACACAAGTGCATTGGAGCTGTCAACGATTACCCAGGAATTCAATCGAATTTTTCAGCAGCATTCCACGGGAAAAGAGTTTGCACCCAACCGGCAGCACAATCTCGTCTCGCCCAAGAGCCATGCGATTTATTTTATTAAAAGTCCAATCCGTTCGGCTCCCTCGCGTGTGTGGATAGATTGAAAAATCATCTTTGGAAGCAGATTCCACAAGGGAGTTTAGGAGCGGCACATACTCAGTTCCATTTGTAATTCAACCTGAGACCAAGATGAATGCGACACAATCTGCTGCATTTCACTTCGCAAGCGGATTGCATTGTGTTCTCCTTAAAAAAAGCATCCCCCGAGAACTCACTCGCTCTCAGAAGTCAGGTTTAACGTGAAGTTTAATTTCGAAAATTCTTTTAAGAGATGCTCACTTTGAAAGGTAGCACCCGCCATCAAACACAAGGAATTTAATTATCCCTGTATCCAAACTGAAAGAATGCATAAAGCAGAACCCTCCACCGGGCGAGCGTTTGGCAAGGGAACACAAAAAACGTAATTAAATCGAAACTTCCATACTGCAGCATCTAGGTAATGTAAAAGTTTCCCATCCAACTCCAACGAGGGTACATTCTAATCTTCATGAGAGATCTTGGGTCGGATCCACTGAGGGCTCGATAAAGTTTCTTTTTTTTGAAAGCGAATCTGTTGGTCTGTGGGTCGGTCTCTATTATGTTGTAATGTGTTTTGGGCAAAAGGACGTTTTGAGCAATTTTAGGAAATTCAACTGACAGCTGGTGGGCGTAATGGTGGGACACTTCCTTTAAAAAATTATACAAACGGCAGCGTCTAAGTAAAACAATTTAAATTCCCCAGTTTAATATAACTCGATTTGGTGACTGTTGGAATGTGTCTGTGCAGAGAGTGGGGTACTTCCGTTTTGACAGAATTGAGCGTGGACAAGAGAAGAAGGATATCCCAAGGAAGTGGGAATATATCATTTATACCATCCGAACGATGCCACGTGTGGCGCACAAATGTGTTTATGTACGAGTAGCTCGCAGGTTATTTTTGAGGAAGTAAATTAAAGATTTTATCAAACCCCCAAGCTTGAGAGAGGATATTTTCAAATCTACTTATCGTGGCAGATTGAGTCTGTGAATGAGTGAGGTGTCTTCGATGGGGGTCGTAGGGTTGTGTTAATTGTGACCTTTCAATTGTGAGGAAATTCGTTAAGGTCACAACTGCTTTCATCGATATCTTATTACGTTGTCAGTTCAGGGGGTGAACGAGAATAAAAGTCAGCTGAAAAGAAACAAATTAAGAAACGGACAAGATATTTGGACACTATTTTGGTAAAGGGTCCTTCAGAAAGAACCCTCGATTTTTAACTCACTGCACAGGCTAAATGGAGCACTTTTAGATGTTGTGTCCATCGTAGCGTATTGTTTGAATGTCGCGACTCATAAGTTGAAATATAACTGCCAACTAAAGGTTCTCAGGTATGACGCAGTTGGATGGCGCAGTTGGTTAAGTGCTTGCTCAAAGTTAGAGGGGCCCCAGGTTCGAATCCCAGTGAAATCCAATCTGGGCCAGTCACCATTTGCCGTTGGGATCAAATTAACGGCACTTGAGTAGGTTGCTACCTGGCAGTACAATGGACCAGTTTTGAGTCTGAGTGCTCCAGTAGTGTAGTCCAACAGTTTTTGTTCGTGAGTTCGTGAGACTGGTATGCTGGTATGGTGGACAGCACTCATGGTCCCCGTCGTCGTACGGTGCGCACAGATGTAACTGCATTGTCGTTGGCGAGAGTGTGAGACTCAATTCACGAACATCAACTCGCCATCGATCTCAATAGCTCAACATTTCCCGCACCAGCCTGAGGAGAATTCTACACAAAGATCTTGGATTATTCGCTTACAAGGTCCAGTCGACTCAGCTATTGAAGGCGCGCGACCATCCCCTTCGTTATTGCAGCAGCTTGCATTGGACAACGATTTTGGGCGAAAAATCATCTTTTCTGACGACGACGAGGCGCATTTTCATCTCGGCAGCTACGTTAACAAACAAAATTGCCGCTTGGAATTGGGGCTTGGAAAACCCGCACGTTATGCATCCACGAGAAGCCAATGCATCCACAGAAATTGACAGTTTGGTGCGGATTGTGGAGTGGTGGTATCGTTGAACCACTTTTCCTGGAAAATGTGGCTGGGAACAATGTTTCGGTCAACGGTGGGCGTTACAGAGCCATGCCAACCGACTTTTTTTTTTACTGAAATTGAAGACATGGATTTGGACGAGCTCTGGTTCATGCAGAATGGCGCGTCATGCCACAATCGATCTTTTCCGCACCAAATTCCCAAATCGTGTTATTAGCCGTCTTGGCGATGTCTATTGGCCGCCTCTGAGCTGCGATTTGACCCCTTTGGACGTTTTTTTTTGTGGGGAACAGTGAAGAACCGATGTAATGTCAACAATCCGGAAACGATTCAAGCACTTATGGCCAATATCATCCAAGTAATCCGTGAGCTACAGCTCGAAACCATTGACAAGGTCTTGGAAAATTATTGTGACAGAATGCGCTACTGCGTAGCCAGCCGAGGCAGCCACTTGAACGACGCTGTATTTCGTAATTAATGGGAATGTTTGTTCTTACTAATGAAGCCATAATGCATGGAATAGATTTAGTTTTATTTATTCTATTGCATTTTTAAAAAGAAACTTGTATTTGCCCCACCCTTTACACCATGAACCAGAAATGGTACGCTTTTTTTCAGCAAATAATTAAAATTACGAAAGGGAACTTTTAATTTTCATCTTGACGATACCTTTCATCATTATGGCACATTCACGTTGTTGGGCAATCAACGTCAACAGATACAATGGAGCACACATCGTGGGGACAACCAAATTCGGCACAAGCATTGCGAGAGTCTCAGAAATCAAGGACAACGAGGGCAGAGTTTACAAAACCAGCCCCAGTCAGCCCCCTCTAAACAGGGCATAACCTTAAAAAAGTCTGCAAACAAAATGTGGGGTGGAGATTGCGCGTTTGCTGATGAAAGGCATTGTTTACTCGCTTTAACCCGTGGAAACCCACTTTCCTGTGGCAGTTTTGTGCCACACGAAAGCACTCGCCAGCGGGAGGCGTATAGTCTCCTTTTTATCATCGTTTTAAGGAGCAAAATCAGTGATAATGGATGTCACGTGTTGGGGGTGTGTAATAAATCAATTTGATGTGTAACCTTTGCTTTAGGCACCACACAGTATGTTGGGTAAGGCGTGTATCACCGCCGACGAAGTGTGATGCTTATTCGATTGGAAAGTGAGTTTAAGTTGAATGCTGATGACTATGCTATTTAGACGGTCCCCACATTATATCTTGCGATTTATTTTTAACCGGCATGCGAATTATGTGTGGCATTTGTAGCTTAGGTCTTTAGGATTTTTCTTCAACTGACATTGCATTTGTTGAGGCATTTCACTTTTTTGAAGAAATCAAAGTATATGACTTTTTGAACGAGTGCCTAGTTATTGGGAAAACGTGAATGTTACGCATCCACGTTACCTACTTGCCCGTCGAGTGTCCCTTGCTCATTCTAGACCAGTACATCTAGTGCATTCTTTCCTTTTGTAAGCGAACCATTTCCGCCTGGCACACATTTCTATAACATTCCACCTGGTATTGACTTAGCATTCCAATAAAAAAACGAAAAACCCTGCTTTGATAATCCGCTTCAGTACGGACACAAATCTCCGGGTGATGCTGCATATTGTTTTCAAACTGCCGAGCGGAAACAATCGCAAAGGATTCCTACTGTGCGACAGTTGCCTCGCCACTAGATGTGAATTTCTTTCTTTTTAGTCGATTCTTTGTATTCGGGAACAGCACACAGCCGTAAGTAGCTAAAGCTGAAGAAAATGATGCATGGGGAAGCAAATCGTACAGCAATTTGTTGCAATTTCACTGCACCGATGTCAAAGCTTTGAGTCGAAGCCTTCCCATGGCAACTGTGTATTTCTCTCGAAGATGTACAAGAAATGGAGGTTTTTTCTTCTGGACAAATGCAATGCATTGTTTTCACAGCCCCAGGATTTCCAAAGAATAGCAATGATGCGGAAGGAGTAGTGTGGAAACAACGGATTTCTTCGTTCGAAAACCAGGATTCGTATATACAGCCTTGACCAAATGTATTAGGCAGCCTTTAAGATTCGTTATATCTTCAAAAAGCAAACAAATTAATGAAATGAGAGGAAAAATAGAAATCGGTTACAACAGCCGAAAACCATAAAATTTGAACTACAGTGGACTCCCTCAAAGTCGAATCTTTACGGGATATCAAAATTAGTTCGAGTATGAGGGAGCTCTATTAGCCTCTATTAACGAACTCCTACTCTCACCTCCCCGTGGTGAAATCCGGGAGCCGAGTACCCTCGACAGAAGATGGGGTAACCAACCCCCGTGGGACGTCTGGGCGGCTGCAAACGAGAGAGGGGGGAGTGTGAGTCTACCAGGGCTCATCACTCTTGTTAGGATGGCGGCGGAGGAGCTGGTCAGCTGATTGGCCAACGGCGGCATCCACAACTCCAGTCAGCAGGAGCTACTTGGTCGGGACCCTGGAATAGAGATGGCGGCAGATGAGCCCTTCTTTTAGGGCCAACGGCGGCGCTCACAGCCTGCAAGAGGCTACCGACACCGGATCCCTCCGGACCCCTTTGTCCGGGGGCTAAACAAATGGACCTGTCCTTCCAGTTGGAGGTTGTGCGTGGGGTTAACTTCCTCACCACGTAAAAAAACTCTGAGTTCAGAGCACACAAACTGCCTCGGATATGGACGGATTTACTGTTGACGACCCTAGCAAACGGAATAAGGACAATGACTTTCGGTTCTGCACGTGGAATGTGAGGTCCCTGAACAGACCACGTGCAGCCGATGAACTCGCGGAGGCCCTAGACTGCTATAAAGCAGACGTTACCGCAATCCAGGAAGTGCGATGGGATGGGCCGGGCAAAAAGAGGATGAAAAGCTGCGATATCTACTACGGCGATTGTTACAGAGAGCGAAGGCAGCGATTATTTGGATGTGGATTTGTTGTTCGAGGCAGACTTAGGCAAAAAGTCTTAGGCTTTAAGTACATAAGCGAGCGCCTCATAACAATCCGCATCAAGGCTAAATTCGGCAACATCAGCCTAATCTGCGCCCATGCCCCAACAGAGGACAAAGATGACGATAGCAAAGATGACTTTTATGATCTCCTAGAAAGAACGTACGATCAATGCCCCAGCTACGACACCAAGATCGTTCTAGGAGATTTTAACGCTAAGCTGGGTAAAGAGGACATCTTTGCTAGAGTCATCGGTAAACACAGCCTGCACGACACCACGTCCGAAAACGGACTCAGGCTGGTGGACTTTGTTACGGGGCGAAACCTCTCTGTAGCTAGCACGCGGTTCCCACACCTCAACATCCATAAAGGGACCTGGCGGTCCCCTGATCATTCAAACGTCAACCAGATTGATCACGTTGCGATCGACGTCAGACACTCCTCCAGTATTCTTGATGTCCGAACGTCCCGAGGCGCCAATATCGACTCGGACCATTTCCTTGTTGTAGCCAAGGTAAGGACACGGATATCGATAGAACAACGGAGTCGAGGAAGACAACCACGGTTTGACGTCGAAAAGCTACAATCGCAACAGACTGCCAGGAACTTTGCCGATCGAGTCTCCCTGAAACTCTCCGAAAGTTCGACGTCGCCTGCACTAACAATAGACGAAGAATGGAAACGTTGTCAAAGAGCCATCAGAGAAGCCGCTACTGATGTGCTGGGTTTTAAAACGCCAACAAGAAAAAACCCCTGGTTTGACAACGAGTGCAGGCAGGCACATGCAGCAAAGCAAGAAGCCTACCGGGCAACGCTGCATCGAACCACGAGAGCTGTTCGTGAGCTCTACGAACAGAGAAGAAGGGAAGAGAACCGGCTTCTCAGGAAGAAAAAGAAAGAGCACGAGAAGCGCGCGATCGAGGAGATGGAGAGGTGTTATGGCAGGAATGATGTCCGAAAGTTTTACCAAAGGGTAAAACTTTTATCGAATGGATATAAAGTTCGGACAGAAGCTTGCCGGGACGAAAATGGACATCTAGTAGTAGATTTGCAGTCGATACTGAGAATTTGGAAAAATCATTTCTGCAGACTGTTGAACGGCGATGAGGACACAAATACCGCTGTCAGGCAGAATGTTCCACTCAACACAACGGACGATGATAGAAGAGAATACCGTCCCCCCGACCTAGACGAAGTCAAGATAGCGATATCGAGACTGAAGTCTAATAAAGCTGCTGGTGCAGATAGTCTGCCCGCCGAAATGTTTAAAGCAGCTGGAGGTGATCTGGTAGGGCGCATGCACCAGCTCATCTGTAAGATATGGTCGGAGGAAAGCATGCCCGATGAGTGGAATCTCAGTATCGTTTGCCCGATCCACAAGAACGGAGACCCCTTTGACTGCGCCAACTATCGAGGGATAAGTCTCCTTAACATCGCCTATAAAATCTTCTCTGCCGTTTTGTGTGAACGCCTGAAACTATTCGTGCACAAACTGATAGGTTCTTATCAGTGTGGTTTCAGGCCCGGGAAGTCCACCATCGATCAAATCTTCACACTGCGGCAGATCCTGGAGAAGACCCAAAAAATTCAAATCGACACACACCATCTATTTGTCGATTTCAAGGCCGCATATGACAGCGTGTATAGAGACGAGCTATACAGCGCCATGTCTAGTTTTGATATTCCTGCTAAACTCGTCGGACTGAGCAGGATGACGATGGAGAACTCTCGCTGCTCCATCAAGGTCGGTAACGAACTCACCGAGACCTTCAATGTCAAAAAAGTTTTCAGACCAGGCGACGCGCTGTCATGTGATCTCTTTAACATCGTTCTTGAGAAGATCGTGCAAAACTCACTGGCCAACACAAGAGGCACGATCTTCCAAAAGTCCGTTCAACTGCTAGCTTACGCGGATGACATTGACGTGATTGGGAGAACACAGCGAGCCGTCAATGATGCGTTTGCTGGCATTGAAACGGAAGCGGCTAAAATGGGTCTGGCGGTGAACGAGGGCAAAACAAAGTATATGCTGTCATCAAGAAAGGACGCACAACATCGACGACTTGGCCAGAACGTCACCATAGGCAGCTATAACTTTGAGGTAGTAAAGGACTTCGTCTACCTTGGCTCCGCGGTTAACAGTACAAACAACATCAGTACCGAGATCAAACGCAGAATAACTCTTGCCAACCGCTGTTTTTATGGGCTCAAAAGGCAATTGAGTAGTAGAGCCCTCTCTCGGAAGACCAAGCTGACTTTATATAAGACCTTGATCATCCCAGTCCTGCTGTACGGCGCAGAGGCATGGACAATATCCCAAGCGGATGAACAGTCTCTTGGTCTTTTCGAGAGAAAAGTTCTGCGCGCAATCTTTGGTCCTGTTTGCGTTGATGGCATTTGGAGGAGAAGATTCAACCACGAACTGTATGGGCTGTACAGCGACATGAGTCTAGCCAGGCGTCTACGGATCCAATCCAGCGCATAAGATGGCTAAGCCATGTAGAGTGTATGGACAACTTAACTCCGGCCCGAAGAGTCTTCGACTCTGAGCCTGTGGGACAACGCAAGAGAGGACGTCCACGTACAAGGTGGCGCACACAAGTCAGGGGGGACCTCCGCCGGCTTGGTGTGCGAAACTGGAGACAGCTGGCGAAAGATCGTGCTGGCTGGAGAGGCATGTTGAGTGAGGCCCAGGTCCACCTCGGACTGTAGCGCCCTAAGAAGAAGAAGAAGAGGGAGCTCGACTTAGAGAATAGTTTTTTGTATGGAAAATTGAGAAGCATGCCAAAAACATATGGCGAAAAAATTCGAGTTAGAGAGAAATTCGACTTAGGGAGAGTTCGACTTAGGGAGAGTAGACTGTAATTACTCCCGATAAGTGTTTTGGCGGCAAAGACAAAAAGATAAGGGTGCCTAATACATTTGGCCAACGCCGTAAATATATATCCAGGTTAGCACTCGCGCCTCCCATCGCGCTGGTTAGGTTGGGTTATTAGACATACATAGCTCTACATAGACCAGAATAACGGTCTCAATAAATACCTTAAAAATTTCACCACAAGTTGTGTTGAACATTTTTCATGTGGCATCTTCAACTGGGCGCCAAGGCAGCTCAAGGGTTTTTCTGCACATGAATTTGAAGAACCGTAGGTAAAATGTTAGATATAAACTTTTAGCGAAGTAGCAGTGTGCTAACATGCTCGACCGTGTGCGGCATAAGCGAATTCATTAATGCAGTCGTATTGAAGACTAGCCTAATTTTGATTTTCAAAGAGATCTTATCTTATCGGTGCGTAGGGAAAAACTAAAGCACATATCCTGTTCCAAGCTTCACGAGTATCAAACCATGAATCCAAACGGTTATGAAATTAAGTAAGTGGTTTCGTTGTACATAGAGGATGGGCCAAATACAAGTTTCTTTTTAAAAATGCAATAAAATGAACAAAACTAAATTTATTCCATGTATTATGGCTTCATTAGTAAGAACAAACATTCCCATTAAATACGAAATACAACGTCGTTCAGGTGGCTGCCTCGGCTGGCTACGCAGTAGCGCATTCTGTCACCCCAATTTTCCAAGACCTTGTTAATGGTTTCGGGCTGTAACTCACGGATTGCTTGGATGACATTGGCCTTAAGTGCTTGAATCGTTTCCGGATTGTGGACACAATATCGGTCCTTCACGGTTCCGCGCAAAAAGAAGTCCAAAGGGGTCGCAGCTCCGAGGTAGTCAATTGACATTGCCAAGACGGCTGATAACACGATTTGGGGAGTTTGTGCGCAAAAGATCGATTGTGGCATGACATGGAATGTGTGGCGCCCTTAAGGAGAATATTGGACAGGAATGCGAACAGTTGTCACCGGAAATCTTGTGGAAAGTCATGGAGAATGCGATAAAACAGGCACAAATGTGTATCAACACTAACGGCAGACACTTGGCGGCTGTCATCTTTTCCACTTAGCAGAAAAAATTTTAAACGTCTAAATAAAGTTTTACATCACTCAAAATATTTTTTTTTAATTCAGTAAAAAGCGCCACCTTGCAGTTGAAAATTATTTATTTGAACTCCACACTTCTGACCCGCAGGAAATAATGGATGTGTTTAAGCAGCACTTCCAACAGCTGCTTAGCGGGCCGGACCAGGAGAGAGTGAAAGGGAATGAAGAAATCCCAACTCCAGTCGATGAAGTAGTCATCCGAACGAGCTTTGAAGAAGTCGACACAGCCATGAAAAACCTGAAGAACAACAAAGTCGAAGGCTCAGATGCCTTACCATCAGAGCTCTTCAAGGCCGGTGGCAATGTTCTGGTAGGGAGTATGCACCAGATCACTTCTAGAATTTGGGAAGACGAAGCATGCTCGACGACTGGAATATCAGCTCCATATGCCCCGTCCTCAAAAAAGGCGATCCTACCTCTTGCAACAACTATAGAGCTATATCGCTGCTCAACGTCGCCTACAAGATCCTGTCCAGAGTACTGTGTGAACGTCTAAAGCCGTTTTGCACCGCACTTATCGGCACGTACCAGTGCGGCTTCCGGCCCGGCAAATCGACTATAGACCAGATCTTCACACTGAAGCAAATCCTGGAAGACGACTGGATGGTGCAGTTGTTTAAGTGCCTACCCCAAGTTCGGGGGTCCCAGGTTTGAATTCCAGTGAAATCGAATCTGATCCAGTCACCATTTGCCGTTGGGATCAAACTAACGGCACTGGAGTAGGTTGCTACCTGGCAGTACAATGGACCAGTTTTGAGTCTGAGTGCTCCAGTAGTGTTTCAAAAATCCTCCGAAAAAAAGGCAAATCCTGGAGAAGACCAGCGAGTTTGAAATCGATACGCACCATCTTTTTATCGATTTTAAAGCCGCATACGACAACATTCATCGCAAGGCACTACTTGAAGCGATGGCCGAATTCGGGATCCCGGGAAAACTAATCCAGTTGTGTCGCACCACGCTAACACATACGCGATGCACCGTGCAGAACTCCGAGCCGTTTGAAACCTGCACCGGATTTCGGCAAGGGGATGCGCTGTTGTGTGATTTCTTCAATTTGGTACTGGAGAAGATAGTGCGGCAGGCTGCTGTAAACACGAAAGACACTGTCTTCTACAAGTCAGTCCAACTGTTCGGATACGCAGATGACATCGACGTTCGTTCCTAACGCGCCGTAGTGGAAACTTTCACGGCGATTGAAGAACAGGCGAACGAGCTGGTCTTAAGGTAAATGAGAATAAGACAAAATATATGCTGTCGAGCAAGAAACAATCCGCCGCACACCATCTAGGGCAAAACTTTACAATCAACAGCTACAATTTTGAGGTAGAGAAGCGGTTTGTTCGCTGCTCCATTAAGGTCGGTAACGAACTCACCGAGACCTTCAATGTCAAAAAAGGTTTTAGACAAGGCGATGCGCTGTCATGTGATTTCTTTAACATCGGTCTTGAGAAGATGGTGCAAAACTCACTGGTCAACACAAGAGGCACGATCTTCCAAAAGTCCGTTCAAGTGCTAGTTTACGCGGATGACATTGACGTGATTGGGCGATCTCTCTGAGCACAACGCAACAGAGGACGTCCACGTACAAGGTGGCGCACACAAGTCGAGGGGGACCTCGGCCGGCTTGGTGTGCGAAACTGGAGACAGCTGGCGAAAGATCATGCTGGCTGGAGAGGCATGTTGAGTGAGGCCCAGGTCCACCTCGGACTGTAGCGCTCTAAGAAGAAGAAGAAGAAGAAGAAAGAGTTTGTCTACCTCGGGGCATACGTGAACTCCACGAACGACATCACAGTGGGGATCCGACGTCGCCCTTGGCAACCGATGCTACTTCAGTTTGTCAAAACAACTGGGCTCAAAACTCGAAGGACAAAAATCAAAACTCTTATTTTACCAAACCTGCTAAAGCAGGAGGAGCAGGAGGAGCCGACAAATTGGCACTAAGCAAAACTGCAGAGCTGATTCTTGATGCCTTCGAAAGAAAAATTCTACGTCGGATATATGGTCCCGTCTGCGAGGAGGGCCAATGGAGGAGATGACACAACCGCGAACTCTATGAGCTGTACCAGACAGTGGATGTAGTCCGGAAGGCAAAAATCCGTCGACTGCACTGGCTCGGCCACATCGGGCGCATGCACAACAACACTCCAGCTAAGAGGATCTTCGAATCCGAGCCTCCTGGTTCGACAAGGAGAGGAAGGCCGAACCTCCGGTACAAAGACCAAGTCATCGCGGACGTAAGACAGCTTGGTCTTGATGACTGGAAGCAGCGTGCCCAGGATCATCAACGATGGAAGGCAGCAATAACTCAGGCTCAGATCCTACATGGGTCGTAAGCTTGCTAAGCGAGCAAACCACGCTTTTAGTCGACAATTTGGTCCTCACTTTAAAAATGTTTAACTCTAAAATTGTTGGACTCTTAAATGATCCGAGAAAATGTAGTTAAGGTTGAATTAATGGGATTGAATCCAAAGTCTTTACATTAATTTTTTTTGTTTACAAAACACAATCTAATTATGTTCTGTTTTTATGTCATTTCAGTTGAAACCTATTTGGCGTAAGCAAGGACACCAAAGGGGACTCCCAGCAAACTTCAAGTGATTTACTTTCATCGCGTTGAGTAACCTGTGGTAAGTTTTACAGAGACAATGCTCGCAAAGTTTCAAAATTGCCCTGCAAAAACAAGTTTTCCCAACAATCAGAAGAAAACACTTCAGTAAAACCCCTAAATGATGGAAAACTTTTTCCCGGAGGGAAACTCACACGAAACACTTGCTATCGAGAATCCCTAAAGGAGATTAAGGACCCTCCACAAGGTGGGCTTCCCACACACGCCCACCCTTAGACACAACAGGCTATTTTAACTACAAATAAAGATTAAGCATTTTTCATTTGGCAAAGAAGTGTGCTCTCCGCATTTTGAAACCCTCTTCAAGCGGAAGCTACGCATATTAACAGGTGTGTTTGCGTTGGGTAGGGATGGTAGGATCCTTTAAGTATCTTAATCATTAGCTCAAAGTTTTGTGTGTGGTTGGCATACTCGTAAGTGCTCTTTCCAAGGAAACTGTTCCTTTTATGTGAGCAATGAAGTGTTATATCCTTTTCTCCATCGCTGAACTAAACGGGATAGCCCCTCTCACATTAGATGAGTTTAATTTGAAAGGATTTTGTTTGGTTTTGCCAGGATAATGAGAGTTCAACAAAGAACCAAGATAAACTAGCGGTTTCGGGTGAAATTAGTTTTTATGAAACTTGAATGTGATTTCAAAGAAATTTCAAGTAAAATTAAGCTCGCTAAGGAGTAATCCTTCCTTTTATCCTGCGATGAGGCTTATGTGAATAAAAATGGTGTATGTGAGGGTGAAACCTTCACCACAGAACCTTGGAACGTTGTATGGTCGCTCAAGTGGCTGCTACCTAAAGCAAGGCTTATGAAAACAGGGTGTTCTCAACGAAATTTTCATCGTAATGAATCTGCTTTCGCTTGCAATTCAAGTCGTTACAATTATGAGTGACCACACTGAAGATGTTTCAATTATTTCCATTCATCCTGGTGAACAGCCACTCACTTAAAAACACACAACTCCTTGTTAGGAAGGACAGTATTAATTAATTGCAATGACAGCTGAGAAGCTGGGCCCAGGTCCACCTCGGACTGTAGCGCCGCCATTATTATTCTTATTAATGACAGGTGATAAAAGAGCTATAGCTTTAAGATTCACTGCCAACGGTGTCATAATTTCGCCCCCACTTTCGGTTCTAGTCAACACAGAAGCCATGGAATAGCTCCAACACTTGGAGACGAAAACAAATGCCTAAAAGACATACTCCTTCCGACTCTCAGCGAGCTGATTTCTTTTTTAGAACCAAACGTCTGAGTTGGTGCTATTCTTTAACAAAAGGATCATTTTAAAATTAAGGCTCTCTGAAAGAACGATCGTGCAAAACAACGCAAGAGGCATGGTCTTGTAATTGTAATTGATGAGATTGGTCGAACACAGTGTGTTTTCTATGAAACGCTTGCTGGCATTAAAAACGAAGTATATATGTCATATACAGTGGACTCTCCCTAAGTCGAACTCTGCCTAAGAATTACTCTCTAACTCGAATTTTTTCACCATATTTTTTTTTTCCATCAATTTTCCATACAAAAAACTATCCCCTGAGTCGAACTCCCTCTTACTCGAACTAATTTTGATATCCCGTGAAGATTCGACTTAGGAGGAGTCTACTGTTTGGCCATCTAGTGTTTTTTTTAAATCAAAGGTTATTTTGACACTGACAGCTATTTCCCGCTCAAAATCTTAACAGAAAGTCAGTATCATACCTCCGCGGAACGAAGTGAGTCACTTTACGTTTGAACAACTTTGGGAAATATTGAAAACTTATTTCCAAAGTGAGTGCTGTGTAGCACAAACGGTACGTTTTTTCGAAATGGAGCACCCACCATGACTGCTGTTCGCAAGACTGGTATGCCGGTATGGTGGACAACACTCATGGTCCCCGTCGTCGTATGGTGCGCACAGATGTGGCTGCTTTGTCGCTGGCGAGAGTGTGAGACTCAATTCACGAACATCTACTCGCCATCGATCCTAACAGGTCAACATTTCACGCACTAGCCTGTGGAGTATTCTCCACAAAGATCTCGGATTATTCGATTACAAGGTTCAGCTGCACTCAGCAATTGAAATCGCGCGACCATCCGCATCCGCTTCGTTATCGCTTCGAAGTTTGGGCCTTAGAGCAGCTTGAATTGATCAACGATTTTGGGCGAAAAATCATCTCTTCTGACGAAGCGCATTTCCATCTCGGCGGCTACGTTAACAAACAAAATTGCCGCTCAGAATTGGGGCTCGGAAGATCCACATGTTATGTATCCACGAGAAGCCAATGCATCCACAGAGAGTGACAGTTTGGTGCGGATTGTGGAGTGGTGGCATCATTGGACCATTTTTCTTCGAAAATGAGGCTGGAAAACGTTTCGGTCATCCTTGGGCGTTACAGAGTCATGTTAACCGATTTTTTTTTTACTGAAATTGAAGACATGAATTTGGACGAGCTCTGGTTCATGCAGTGTAGCGCGCCATGCAATGCCCCACGCCACAATGCGTTAAAAATGGCTTACTTGGCTTTGACACCAAACTCGATCTTACAGATTGATCAAGCTGTTTCAAATTTGACCCAGCTTGACCAGTCCTACAGGACAGCCCAGTATTATTCCCATTATTATTATTCCTGAACTTCTCCGCCTGTTTCGATGGGACTCTACATGTAGAGTGCATTGAACAAGCTTTGAACAGACATTGAACATACGTTTTGGAAATAACCATAACCTCGGATTTGTCCACGTCAACCTCCATCCCAGCAGCCGCACATATGGCCACAAACCTATCTAGCGCGCGCTGGGATTCCATCTGGGAGGATGTGAGGATGACTAAGTCATCTGCAAAAAGTAGATGACTTACCCTAAACTCTCCCAATGTGAGACATTCCTCGGTTCGACTGCGCTGCAAAATCCAGACCATATGTATAATGAAAAGGAGAAGTGGCAAGACGCACCCTTGGCGAAGTCCAATGACTACGGTTAACCCGAACACAGCTGCTACAGTTTTTTGTATAAACACTGAATGGCCCTCAACAAAGAACCGTCAATCCCATACTCCTGCAGAACACTCCAGAGATTACCTCGAGGAACTCGATCGTATGCCTTTTCCAAATCTAAAAAACAACTGTAGATCGGTTTGGCGTATTCCCAAGCCTTCTCGAGTACCATTCTTAGAGTGAAAAGCTGATCGGTTGGACTTCTGCCGGGACGAAAAGCGCACTGTTCGTCTCCCATCCTGGATTCGACCATAGTTCTAGAACACGCCTCCAATACCTTGGCGTAGACCTTACCGGGGAGACTTAAAAGAGATATGCCCCTGTAGTTGGAGCACCCTCTCTTGTCCCCCTTTTTGAAAAGAGGGACAATCACCCCAGTCTGCCAATAGCCAGGTGTATCACCGCGTTCCCAAGCCACCATTATGACACGAGGGAGCCATAAAACTCCCTCTTTACAAAGTCATATTAGAAATAAAATGCACCCAAGTCTCTGGATTCAAAGCCCTTCACCACAATTATCTCATAAGTACGTGTAGACAGTTCAGAGAGTGAACAAGTCTGGTCCGCTTTCAAATGGATGACGTCGTAATAATTGAGAAACGAATTCCTATTTTCACTGAAGTCCGAACAAGTCTTCATCAAGGATTTGTTCAATGTCAATAAGGCTTCATACACCAGCAATATGCACAAGTCCCTGATTGTACTCGAACGAAACCCATCAGATCCCATAAAGAATATGAGAAAATATACGACTCCCTCCCCTGCGAGGCACACATTATTGGATTCCGCACATGCCACACAAGCGCAAACTAGCACTACAGTCATCAAGTCCTTGTTGGAGCAGCAACAAAACTCGTTATGCACACCCATCAACCACGGTCGTGTTTCCAACTTTATCACCTCATTCACCATAACATCATATTTGCATCGTAACTCCTCGTTCGCTCTGTTCGACTCGAGTGCAATAATGAAATTTCCGAATCCGACCAAGTGATTGAACGTACGTGCTTCTGCCACCTTCACCGCCACTCTTGCAGTTGAATCTAAGGCAGCGAATATGAATAATCTTCTAAATCACTTTAAGATATGAAGTTGACGATAGCGGGAGCCCATGAAAAATGGGCTCGCGGAAATTACCTAACCGTGCGCGTCACATTTCACGGTAACAAGGTTGTACGGCCGTAAACTGCTCCCGTCAGTAGGGCCAGAAGTGAAGGCGAGGAAATTATTTTACAAACTTTCATCATGCAAGTGGGGAGGCGCACCGAGGATGTGGGTAAAAGTTTTCCTTTTACCTGATAGATGCAAGCAGGAGGAATGGATGTACTCGTATCTAAGGCGCTTAGACTGTGTGGTTTTTCATCGGGAAAAACTAAATCAGTGGTCGGGGGAGGATGTATGGGCGTTAATATACTACTGAAAATGAAGACATCGTAGTAAAAAATGCAAACAAATTACCAGTGCAAGAAACTTTGTTATCTACGAGAGATAATAAAGACCACTCTTTGAAGTGGAATATGAAAAACATGTGAGCACAAAAAAGAGACATCACTCAATTTTAGTTGAAGTAAGTTAGGTTGTTGTGACGATAGCAAAAATGACTTCTATGATCTCCTAGAAAGAACGTACGATCAATGCCCCAGCTACGACACCAAGATCGTTCTAGGAGATTTTAACGCTAAGCTGGGTAAAGAGTACATCTTTGCTAGAGTCATCGGTAAACACAGCCTGCACGACACCACGTCCGAAAACGGACTCAGGCTGGTGGACTTTGTTACGGGGCGAAACCTCTCTGTAGCTAGCACGCGGTTCCCGCACCTCAACATCCATAAAGGGACCTGGCGGTCCCCTGATCATTCAACCGTCAACCAGATTGATCACGTTGCGATCGACGTCAGACACTCCTCCAGTATTCTTAAAGTCCGAACGCGCCAACATCGACTCGGACCATTTCCTTGTTGTAGCCAAGGTAAGGACCCGGATATCGAGAGAACAACGGAGTCGAGGAAGACAACCACGGCTTGACGTCGAAAAGCTACAATTGCAACAGACTGCCAGGAACTTTGCCGATCGAGTCTCCCTGAAACTCTCCGAAAGTTCGACGTCGCCTGCACTAACAATAGACGAAGAATGGAAACGTTGTCAAAGAGCCATCAGAGAAGCCGCTACTGATGTGCTGGGTTTTAAAACACCACCTAGGAAAAACCCCTGGTTTGACAACGAGTGCAGGCAGGCACATGCAGCAAAACAAGAAGCCTACAACCCAACGCTGCATCGAACTACGAGAGCTGTTCGTGAGCTCTACGAACAGAGAAGAAGGGAAGAGAACCGGCTTCTCAGGAAGAAAACGAAAGAGCACGAGAAGCGCGCGATCGAGGAGATGGAGAGGTGTTATGGCAGGAATGATGTCCGAAAGTTTTACCAAAGGGTAAAACTTTTGTCGAACGGGTATAAAGTTCGGACAGAAGCCTGCCGGGACGAGAATGGACAACTAGTAGTAGATTCGCAGTCGATACTGAGAATTTGGAAAACTCATTTCTGCAGACTGTTAAACGGCGATGAGGACACAAATACCGCTGTCAGGCAGAATGTTCCACTCAACACAACGGACGATGATAGAAGAGAATACCGTCCCCCCGACCTAGACGAAGTCAAGATAGCGATATCGACACTGAGGTCTAATAAAGCTGCTGGTGCAGATAGTCTGCCCGCTGAAATGTTTAAAGCAGCTGGAGATGATCTGGTAGGGCGCATGCACCAGCTCATCTGTAAGATATGGTCGGAGGAAAGCATGCCCGATGAGTGGAATCTCAGTATCGTTTGCCCGATCCACAAGAACGGAGACCCCTTTGACTGCGCCAACTATCGGGGGATAAGTCTCCTTAACATTGCGTATAAGCTCTTCTCTGCCGTTTTGTGTGAACGCCTGAAACCATTCGTGAACAAACTGATAGGTCCCTATCAGTATGGTTTCAGGCCCGGGAAGTCCACCATCGATCAAATTTTCACACTGCGGCAGATCCTGGAGAAGACCCAGGAAATGCAGATCGACACACACCATCTATTTGTCGATTTCAAGGCCGCATATGACTGCGTGTATAGAGACGAGCTATACAGCGCCATGTCTAGTTTTGACATTCCTGCCAAACTCGTCAGACTGAGCAGGATGACGATGGAGAACTGTCGCTGCTCCATCAAGGTCGGTAACGAACTCACCGAGACCTTCAATGTCAAAAAAGGTTTTAGACAAGGCGACGCGCTGTCATGTGATTTCTTTAACATCGTTCTTGAGAAGATCGTGCAAAACTCAGTGGCCAACACAAGAGGCGCGATCTTCCAAAAGTCCGTTCAACTTCCAGCTTACGCGGATGACATTGACGTGATTGGTGGAACTCAGCGAGCCGTCAATGATGCGTTTGCTGACATTGAAACGGAAGCGGCTAAAATGGGTCTGGCGGTAAACGAGGGCAAAACCAAGTTCATGCCGTCATCGAGAAAGGACGCACAACATCGACGATTTGGCCAGAACGTCACCATAGGCAGCTATAACTTTGAGGTAGTGAAGGACTTCGTCTACCTCGGCTCCGCGGTAAACAGTACAAATAACATCAGTACCGAGGTCAAACGCAGAATAACTCTTGCCAACTGCTGTTTTTATGGGCTCAAAAGGCAATTGAGTAGTAGAGCCCTCTCTCGGAAGACCAAGCTGACTTTATACAAGACCTTGATCATCCCAGTCCTGCTGTACGGCGCAGAGGCATGGACAATATCCCAAGCGGATGAACAGTCTCTTGGTCTTTTCGAGAGAAAAGTTCTGCGCGCGATCTTTGGTCCTGTTTGCGTTGATGGCTTTTGGAGGAGAAGGTTCAACCACGAACTGTATGGGCTGTACAGCGACATAAGTCTAGCCAGGCGTCTTCGGATCCAACGCCTAAGATGGCTGGGCCATGTAGAGCGTATGGATAACTTAGCTCCAACCCGAAGACTCTTCGACTCTGAGCCTGTGGGACAATGCAACAGAGGACGTCCACGTACAAGGTGGCGCACACAAGTCGAGGGGGACCTCGGCCGGCTTGGTGTGCGAAACTGGAGACAGCTGGCGAAAGATCGTGCTGGCTGGAGAGGCATGTTGAGTGAGGCCCAGGTCCACGTCGGAATGTAGCGCCCTAAGAAGAAGAAGAAGAAGTTAGGTTGTGTCCCAGAACTCTCTGATGGACATGGTGTGCGTTCGCTGTTGTTGCGAATTCAAACAAGATTATGTACAGTATAGTGAACACCGTTCCTACTTATCAAGCCGAAAGCAAATCGTTCAATTGAATGGTTTTAAACCTTTTATATAGATGTAATATCAGGTCTTCCCCAAGGCAGTCATCTAGGTCCGCTTTTGTTTTTCTTGTTCATGAATGATATTCCAAGAGTTCTGAAATTTGCAGAAATCTTAATGTATGCAGACGATGTTAAGTTATTTAGTCAAATTTCATGTGTCTCTGATTGTTTAAAATTTCAAAACGATCTTGACTAATTTGTTATCTGGTGTAAATATAATCACCTTGAACTTAATATATCGAAGTGCAAAACGTTTAGTGTCTAAGAAAGTTGTCGCCGGTGGCTTTTATATATAAAAACCGGAAGTGAATCACTATTAAAAGTCAGAGAAGTGAAAGATCTTGGTGTTTCCTTTGATTCAAAATTCACTTTTTCGGTACACTATGACTTTATTATATGTAAAGCAAACTCTATGTTAGGTTTCCTTAAAAGAACATCAGGCGTTTTTAAGGACCCCTATACACTAAAATAAATTCTGTCATCATTGGTACTTCCTATATTACAATACTCATGTATGACTTGGACCCCTTTTTACGAAAATGACAGCTCTTCAAAGCAACACTATAAAATCTAAAACTGTATACAACTGCTACAAATACTTAGTGTAAACAACATAGTCTCTCTATATTGGGTTCCTGGACATGAAAGAATTCCAGGAAACGAAACTGTTGATGAACTTGCTAAGCAAGGAGTCGTAATTCCTACAGAATCGATCTTCATTGCAGCACTTCGGCTGTTTTTCGCCGAAATCGGTACCGAGTCATATAAAGTGGCTAGCAGTATATGGAACAGGAGTAACACCTGCCATATAACTAAAATCTTCTGGCCAGACTACGACATCCGCAAAACGAGACACTTAATCTCGTTACCCAGAGTGCACTGCAGCAGTCTAGTTTGTATCGTTACAGGCCACTGTCTGTTGAGGTACCATGGTCGCAAACTTGGCCTAGTCTCTACCGACATGTGTAGGAACTGCAGATATTTAGCGGTCAGTGAAACACTGGAACACTTCCTCTGTTTTTGCCCTGCTCTGGCCAAAACTACACAAAAATCGTTAGGACAGCTTTTCTTTAAATCGCTAAACGATATGGCTTCCGTAAGGCCACATCTTCTCATCAAATTTGCAATAATTTCAAAATCCTTCTGTCTCAATAAAGGCTATTAGGTCAACACTTAGGTTAATTCTGTAAGTGGTAACACTATGGACCAAAATCGGTCTATGTGAGGCTGAGCCACCACCTCTAACCTAACCTAACCTAACCTACGAAAATAACGTAATTACTCGTAGAATTGAATGAATTCAAAAAAGATTTACCCGTTTCGTTAAGAAACCTGCGATAGTCTGATGGGTTACCCTCAAGATGTGCCCCTTTAGGTTTAAAAAGCCTTGCAAGCAGAAGACAAGTTCAATGCGTTTTATTTATAAAATACATTTTAAGTTTTAATATAAAATCCGATGAGCCACTCGCATTAGTTTCGTTGTACGTACCAGACAGAAGCTTAAGAAACACAAGGCAGCAGATTGTAAATCCATTGATAAATAAATAAATATATAAATAAACAATATCGATGACTTCGCCAGCCAGCCAGCCAGCCAGGGCTAGGGCTAGGGCTAGAATTCTAGGGCTATAAATCTAGGGATAGGATTCTAGGGCTACAATTCTAGGGCTATAAATGTAGGGCTAGAATTCGAGGGCTATAAATCTAGGGCTAGATTTTTAGGGTTATAAATCTAGGGCTAGAATTTTAGGGCTATAAATCTAGGGTTATAAATCTAGGGCTACATTTTTAGGGCTATAAATCTAGGGCTAGATTTTTAGGGCTATAAATCTAGGGCTAGAATTCTAGGTCTATAAATCTAGGGTTATAAATTTAGAGCTAGATTTTTAGGGCTATAAATCCAGGGCTAGATTTTTAGGGCTATAAATCTAGGGTCACCTACAGCCTACCACCTACCATCTACCACCCACACCACCTATTCGTCGATTTCAAGGCCGCATATGACAGCGTGCATTGAGACGAGCTATACATACGGTGACCATTTTTGCTGTTGCAGAAAAGGGGACAACCTTATCATGTCCAAGAAACAAATCAAAAGCGAAAAGAATGTCATATCGATTGGACTTGGATGACAGCTGACAGTTTGCGATTCATTCACAGTACCAAAAACCAGATGACAGAACTGAATTAATCAAACCAGTGCTGTCTCCTTTTTGTGTTTAACTAATTTAGTACTTTACTGTGAAGATCATACAAAAAAGTTTTCAAAGTAAAAAAGGACATGATGAGGACAATTTCATGTCCATTTCAAGAAAACAAAAGAAAAGAACACGATACCGAAAAAGAGGACTGTCCTCTAAAAAAGAGGACGGATGGTCACCGTACACTCTTGCCAAAACCAGATGAGAACACATTGTCGCCTTGTCGCTTGAAACCACTCCCGCTCACCCACCCGCCGTTAACAGCTGCTTGCGTTTAACCAATTATGTCTTTGTTGCTCTTAGCTCATCTCGTACATTGTAGCACACCCTCCAACCACATCCAAAGCAGAGCAGACAGCAGTCCCTTGAGCTTGTCCAAAGACCGAAACCAAACATCAGCACTTTTCCAGTCATGTGAGGGGACAAGGCAAAAACAAACACAAAAAGAAAAAGTACACAAACGGCTGACTGTAATTAAAAGAGAAAACCGTTAGCTGCTATTACATTACTATAAACCATGCCCACACTGTCGCAAAGTACCACATACGGCAGAAGCATGCCGTCAATGGCGAGAGCAAGTAATTACACCACCATCTCCGGAGAGCCATCATGAAGTCGTTCATAAACACACACAGAAGATTACAAAACCATCAGCATCCTCGCACACAGGACTCACTGGCAGATGTGATGCTTTTAAGGAGCACAAGTGGAGACGGCTTCAAACATTGTTGCGTTCTAGATACTTATGCACTTGAATTATCACAATGACTTCCATAAGGGACATACGCTATGAAAGCGGGAGCAGCCCGAGCGTGGGCAACATTTCCTGCCCTGGTGATGATGGTGTGGCAGTAAATGGTTTTCGGTCATAAACATTATCATCATTGCTTTCCTTACATTCCTGCCAGGATGTGAAGAGGGATATTTGCCTTAGCATTGCAGATGAATTACACAATTCTGCTGTTTGCGCGTCACGGGCTATTGGGCGGGGATGGGGGCTGTGGTGAGTGGGACGTTGGTTTTTTGCTCATCTCACGAAAAGCAGTTAAAAACTTTGCAACGGACTTTGTTTGAGTGCCGAATTTTTCCGATGGGGGACTGGGAACGCCTTCACAGGGGAAACCATATTTTATCCCTGTTCGAAGTGAATGCATGCAACGTAAGTGGTGTCTTTAAAATTAAATGCGACACACTCTGAAATATGGGATACCCTGCGAAAGTTGTGTTTGAATAATGTTGATGTGGGAGTTGAGTTTTTCGCTGCACGAAGCGGCTGATTAAGAATGGAGTCTCAATTTTGTGCAGAGAGTCTTGTAACAGATACAAAAATCCCAAGTGGTTAAAGAGACTCGCAAAATTCTTTAAAATGTCTCGTTAACTCTTGGGTAGACCCAACGACATGATGAAAGCATAAGCGCAGGCAGTACTCAGCATTTTCTTCAAAATTGCCGAAGAAGGATTTCTTGGAAATCCAATTATATTGCGGAGGTAAATAGGGGTAGATGGAGACTGCCCGCAGGGTGGCGTCTTGTCTCCTCTGCTATGCTGCATGCTGGTTGACTCTCTGCTCGATGCTCTCAATGGTTCTAACATCTACGCCCAGGCCTTTGCGGGTGATGTAGCTTTACTGTCTGTCGGATGGTGCCTAGCGTCTGTGTGTTCAAAATCGCAGGCAACTCTAGATATGCTCGAGGAGCGGTGTACTAGAAATGGGCTTTCAGTCAACCCTCTTAAAACCGAGGTCGTTCTCTTCACGAGGAGGAGGAAATTGACTGGTTTGATTCAACTAGTACTAAAAGGTGTCACTATCCACTTTTCCGATGAAGCTAAATATCTGGCTGTCACTCTAGATAGGAAGCTTCTGTGGAAAAAACAGTGTAGTACTTTTTGGTACCACTCGCACTGCAGTTTCGATGACCTTGCGCATCGCATTTACTTTGACCCCAGTCTTATGGATATGCCGTCTGGAGCACGGACACCTGTACTCCAGTTGAGACGAACATACAAAGTCAACATTCCCCCCACTCAGGACTGGCTTTGGCCAGAATCTGAACCAGGAAAGGAATGTAATCGAATCTTCACGGACGGCTCCAAGACCAATGAAGGATCTGTTGATGGCACCATCGTCGAGGGCGACAACTTTGAACTGCATACCTCGTTAGGTAAATTTCCGTGGGTTTTCCAAGCGGAAACCTATGCGATCCTAACGGCTACGAGCTATTTTGTGAAGAAAGGGTGGAAGGGGCGAAGTTTTTGCGTCTGAAACGACAGCCAAGCTGTTCTTAAAGCTTTGCTCAACCCTTTAACTATTTCCAGGATAGTTCAGGAATGCAAGTCTTTCTTTCCACGCCGCCAACAAATATCCTAGCACAGCAGTAACAAATATTTATTTTTTCCAAAACGTCCAAAGAAAGCTTCGCGGCATATTTGCACAAAATAGAATTGCTGAGTGCCGTGTCACTTCGACGACCTTCAATTCCCCACGCCACGAAATGTTTTGATTAGAAAATGTCCCAGGGACCTAATACTAAAGACTTCAGAGACAGCCTCATCGACGACTTGGCCAGAACATCGCTATAGGCGGGGTAGTGAAGGACTCGGCTTCGCGGTAAACAGTACAAACAATATCAGCAGAATAACTTTTGCCAACCGCTATTTCTTTGGGCTAAAGAGGCTCAAAAGTACGCCCACAAAACCGATCGATAAGCTGAGAGGGACATCAACCAACTTTCCTTTGCGTATTAGGAGGTTGCTGGTTAAAGACAGTCCCAGCTGGAGAGGCGGTTGAGGCTGAGGTCTACATCAGACGGTAACTCTATCGGAAGAAGAAGGCTGCAGTCGATTTCTATTTAAGGACACCCAGTACAGTGTTTACATTCTTGCAACAGATGTTGGCCACAATAATAATAATAATAATGGCGGCGCTACAGTCCGAGGTGGGCCTGGGTCTAGCTTCTCAGCAACCACTCGTGTTGTGCGTGCTATTGTTCTCCCACGAGTGGAGGGGACCTACAGTTTTATTCCGCCACCGAACGGCGATTTTGAGAAGCTTTTTCTAGACCGTTATACTCTTTGAGCATTGGCAATGATTCGAAAGAGGGGGAGCCGTGAAAAAAAAGTTTGGTGTTTTTTCGAGATTCGAACTCTAGACCTCGAGCGTAGGAGACGACGCACCTACCCACTGCGCCACGGCGCCCACAATATTTGGGCACAAAGGCTTATATTTTTCTTATAGTTTTTATTGGATTTACCGGCGCATTTGCGTTGAATTGAGCTCCCTTCTGATCACCAAACTTAATCCCTCCGGACTCTTCACTGATGCCCAAAACGTTGGTTTCAAGTCTCCAAAGTCTTCCAAAGTATCACTTGGGGAATGGATATGATTTAGATGATGATTCATTCTCTTAAATTTAGAAACTACTTGTACAGAGTGGGCCGAATACAAGTTTCATTTTAAAAATGCAATTAAATAAACGAAATTAAACTTTTTTCATGCTTTATGACTTTATTAGTAAGAACAAACATTCCCATTAATTATGAAATACAACGTCATTCAAGTGGCTGCCTCGGCTGGCTTCGCAGTAGTACATTCTGTCGCTCTAATTTTCCTAGAGCTTATTGATGGTTTCGGGCTGTAGCTCACGGATTGCTTGGATTATATTGGCCATAATTTGGCTTGACTCGCGGACAATCGCCAAGAAGGCTGATAACATGATTTGGCTGTGGCTGTGTGGCATGGCGCGCCATCCTGCATGAGTCTGAGGTCGTCCAAATCCACGTCTTCAATTTCAGTAAAAATAATGGCTCTGTAACGCCCACCGTTGAACGAAACGTTATTCCCAGCCACATTTTCGAAGAAAAATGGTCCAATGATGCCACCACTCCAAATCCGCACCACACTGTCACTCTCTGTGGTTTCATTTGGCTTTTCGACAATAGCCTGCGGGTTTTCCGAGCCCAGATGCCAGATGTGGCAATTTTGTTTGTTAACGTAGCCGCCGAGAGGAAAATGCGTCTCGTCAGAAAACAGGATCTTTCGCCCAAAATCGTTGTCCAATTGAAGCTGCTCTGCTTCAAGGCCCAAATTGCGAAGCGATACCGAAGCGGATGGACGCACTCCTTCTATTGCTGAGTCAATTGGACCTTGTAAGCGAATAGTCCGAGATTCTCCTCAGGCTAGTGCGTGAAATGTTGAGCTGTTGAGATCGATGGTGAGTTGATGTTCGTGAATTGAGTCTCACACTTTCGGCCACAGCAGCCACAAGATACGAATCTGTGCGGACCGTACGACGAGTGGGCCATGAGTGTTGTCTACTAGCATACCAGTCTCATGAACTTTTTGCACAAACTTGCGTACAAATGTCGCGGTGGGTGCTTCAGTTCGGCCAAAATTTCTTTTCAAAAAGCGCACAGTTTTGGCTACACAGCACTCATTTTGGAAATAAGTTAACCACTAGATAGCCCACCCTGTACTATCCTTAAAGAAATTTCACATAATGATATCGACGGCAAATATTACCCACCATGCAGTTATTCTGTTCATTACCAAAGGCGGCTAGGTCGAAACATTAGTCGGCCCCAACAGAATGTTTTTTTGCAAAAGAGGACATTGGTGCCTATTTAAATAAAATTTTAATTTGATGAAAATTGATGTGTCTATGTCTAAGGCGAACTCACATCAGAATAACATACAAATGGAGGTTGCGTGTTAGCTTGTAAATAGAGCAACGCAAATGCTGCTTTCCCTCCTACATCGACATTTCCCATTCATCGCACAGAATGACCATCAATGGCCCACCATTCAAGGCTGAAAGGCCACCCCTAGTCATGCATGTCGCAATGAAAGGCATTCATCAAGGCCCAGCCTAACACAGCCCAAAATTCGACAAGCATACCCAAAAATAGACCCCGGAGGGACGTAACTCCGCTCGTAAATGTGTCACGTTAATGTAAAGCCATGTGAAAAAAAAAACATTAAATTATGAGGACAAACCATGAAAATAAATCAATGTAATCATTTGGACGGAGAATTAAGTCAACTAATTAACGGTAAAGGACGCCACGCCAAATGGGAGGCTAACATAAATTAACTGCCATTGCGACGTCGGATACGTTGATACAAGAAAGATGCTGAGGATAATTAAAATAAATTCGCTTCTTTGCTTGAGGTTAAAATTGGTCCCGTTTCATCCCCGTGGAACCATAACAGGCATCATTTCGTTCGATAAAAAAAATTATGGCACAAGCGCGCACGACATAACGACTCAGCCAAATGACCCCGTTGGGAAAGGTTATGGCAATCAGTGCGTCGTGAAAGACATAAACGATTCTCTTTTTGCTTTTATTTTGCGTCTCCACCGGTAAAACCCGTGAATGTTGTGTGTTTTGAAAATTTAATGCGAATGTAGGAGTTCTGTTGATTTTTTTAAGTGACTCGGAGTACAGTCCTTTTGTATAATTACTTCTTAAATTATGAATTATTTTTCTGACGCAGTGCTTTACTGAAATAGAAACCGTCAAAACGGGGGCCTCTAAAGGAATCGCAGAGAAAGGCACAGTTCGAGAGATGGTAACGATCGTTTAAAAAAACATAGAGTTGAGGCTTTCTGCAAATTTTCAATTTATTATTCAAAATTGACTGGCTAATTTTCCAAGCGACTTAGGGGAATTCTCACGAATGGCTCCAAGAAAATGATGGTACAGACATTAGCACCCACGCAATCCCGACGGAGATATCCCAGTACGTCATCTGCTAGACCATTGCAGTGTACTCAAGGGAAACTACCAGCAATTTAAGACTCAGCTCGTTTGTTGTCGAAAGTATCGAAGTCTATTGTTCTGTAAGGCAGGTGGTCACAGACTCTGGACACACTATCGAATAGATTTAGGATGGAAAGTCTTCCATGCTTTTCCTTGCAAGAGATAGAGGTCAGATACAGTGTTACCCTATGATGGATCCCTGAGCATAAATGTGTTCCAGGGAATGAAAGAGACGATGATTTTGCTGGATTGTAGGAAGTTATGCCATTGGTACCTTACTAATGGGTTCCCTTTCCGTCACCTATGGGCAGAAAGCATTTCACCTCACCCGGTTTGAGATGAGAGCACCTTCGAGGGTGAAAATTTCTTCTGAGTAGGGCTCCAATGGCCTTCCGTCTTGGGCTAGTTTGCCTGCCTTGAAGTCATCGTTGAAGGTCCGGTAAAGGTCCAAGCTGCTGAATTCTGTTTGCACAACATCTGGAGCTTTGCTTGATATGTATCCCTTGAGTTTGCAACCCTGTGAATTGGGCACAAACAACTTGGGAATCATTTGTGAGAGGAACACGAATTTTCCGTCAACATATCGACCAGTTTCACGAAAACCACGTCCAACCATAATGCACGATCTTAATTGTGAGTCACACCTTAACGTCAAGTTTTTTGCCCGACTTAATTTGACATTTCTTTGTTTCACTGTTTGACAAATTTAACCACGGAGAGCTACACAATTGAGCAGCGCGTTAAGATTTTTGAAGCCTTTTACGAAAATGGGCGTTCAAATCAAAATGCACTTCGTGATTTTTTGGCCAGCATAATCGACCAAATGTGTTCACAATCGGTAGAATTGTGCGCAAATTTCAGCAAACCGGGTCTGTAGAAAATGTGAAAACACCTATGCATGCTTTCCCAGTTCTTTCTGCGGAAAACATTGCGGCGGCGTACTTCTTCGAAAATCAGGTCGGCCAAGCAGCTACCGTGAATGGTGTTCGCTACCGCGAGATGATATCGGACTTCTTGTGGCCAGAAATACAGGATATGGACCTGGACGACATGTCCTTCCAACAGGATGGTGCCATTTGCCACACAGCCAACGAAACAATGGCTCTTTTGCGCGAGAAATTCAATGGCCGTGTTATCTCACGTCGTGGCAATGTTAATTGGCCACCACGATCATGTGGTTTGACACCATTGGCAAACAAAACTACTCGCTATGCATTGAATTATAAAATCTCGTCATAAAGACAATTTTTTATAAACTGAGTTAGATTGAAACAATTCCCCACTATGAGGACGATTACAACGTCTATCCCGGCTTATGTTGTAGCACAAAGCGCACAAACGACCCATTTGGAGGTTTGAATGGTTCTCCGTAACAATCATCCAACTATCCTAACCTTATGGACATTTATTCCCTGAAACTCTGATATGCTCAAGAGACTTCTAATGGTCGTTTTTAGGAGTATAGAACTTTGACATGACATAGAACAAACAAAACTCTTGATAATTGTCGTTGTTTTGGGCTAATGAGCTTGAATCGATATTCAGAGTGAGCCATCTAGTTGTTTTTTTGTTTTATTTATAGGTTATTTTGTCACTGACAGCTGTTTCCTCCTCGAAATCTTGATAGAAAGTCAGCATCATATCAAGTTTGTGCAAAAAGTTCGTGTGACGGATATGCTAGTGAACAACACTCATTTTCCCCGTAGTCGTACGGTGTGCACAGATGAGAATGAGACTGCTGTGGCCGAGAGTGTAAGACTCAATTCACGAACATCAACTCGCCATCGATCTCAACAGGTCAACATTTCACGCACTAACCTGAGGAGAATTCTGCACAAAGATATCGGATTATTCGTTTACAAGGTCCAATTGACTCAGCCATTGAAGGCACGCGACCATCCGCTTCGTTATCGCTTCGCAGTTTGGGCCTTAGACCAACTTGAATTGGACAACACTGACAACAGGGCTTGAGTTCCTACTATATCTTATCCCTCTTGACATCTTCTGCATAGCGGCTTCAACGGCAATGAGATTCAGGGAAGTAAAAATGTGGGTAGAGAAGCAATATGGGCACGCGAGTTATAGAAATGGAGAGACGTTTAAGGAAAAAAATCTGGAAAAAATCAAACTGAGCTTATTACTGCACAAAATTCACTTTTTCACCTCGGTTTTCCAAAGGTGATCGTGGGACCGGAAATTCAGCAGACGCTGATTAATCAAATATTTGTTTAATTTGGCACGATCACCTGAGCATTACAAAATAACTAACTAATTAACCTTGCACTTTAATCATCGGCGTGTGGCGGGGTATGTTGGTGTATGTTGGTTACTGATGTCGGCTTCGCTGCTGCATTTGGTGTGGTTGCTGGTGTTGTATCTGCTGCATGGACGGGAGTGGCTGTTGTTGTTGGGTTTGTGGGAGCTGTGCTCGTAACTCGCGCCTATCCTCTTAAAATGGCCAGCACCACACAAGTATAAAGCGTGGGATTACCTGTCACCAACCCTGTCTACTACAATGAAGTTCTCTACCCGAATTTCAGACGAGGTTTCAGAGGAGGTCAACAAAGAGGTCTCCCTATACACTGATGGCTCGAAAAGAGAAACAGGGGCAGGGGCGTTCTGCGAGTTCTTCGAAGCGGAAGTGGTAGCAAGAAATGAGGCGGCACTTATGCTAAAAGAATTTGATTTGACGGAAAAAATGATAACTATATATTCCGACAGCCGAGCGGCGATAAGAGCCATAGCGTCGGATATTGTGATATCAAGCTGTGCAGGCAGAACGTTAACGAAATTTCCAATGTAAACACGGTGACAAACTGCTGGGTACAGGAACCCACAGGGGTTCAAGGAAACGAAATAGCGGACGTGCCGACACAGGAGAGATTAGAACTGAATAAATCTTTAGCACTACCTTATGTCAACACGCCGTTAAGTTTTCCTAAAGAAGTAAATAGAGGGCGAAGCCGAAAACAAGGCAAATGAGCGATGGCTGAATCTGGACATTGGGTCAACGACGAGAGCCCTATGACCAGCGCTGATCAATGATTAGCATCAGTCGCAAGGGTATTCGGACGGTGGTGAGAGTCCTCACTGGATATTGTCCGACAGGCATCCATGTCAGGAGACTAGGTATCCGCCATTCCGACAATTGGGCACAATGGACCAATTTAAAGCAGACCTTGAGATGGACATTTAGGGGTTAGAAAATCAACAAACCAAATATTGAACCAGTCAACACCATTTAAAAAAGTACTTGGATTTAATTTTCCACAACATCCCCTACAACTCAATAAAAGATTCTCGAAACAAAAAGCAACGCATGATTACTCATTAAAAAGTCACATGCAATTTCACCTAGTCACCATGGAAGACGAAATTTCAGTCCTATACCTGCAACCACAGAACTCGTAGCTAGACTGTGTGCGCTGAGATTTACGGATTAATAACCAGAAGGCAATTGACTTTTGTCGCAATTAATCAAAATGGAAATGAAAAATCCCTGTTGGCAAAGCTGTGAGGTGGCTGAACACAATCAATTCACGTGAAATGACATCAAGCAAAACGTAAATGCGGGATGTACCCCAGGTTGTGTGTAATGATGTCGTTTTGTATCTAATTAGGCTGTTTACACGATGTACTTAGGAATGTAATGAAACTTTTTGTGAGGTTCAACAATGTTGAGCATGCTCGTGTTGTTCTTTCTTGTTCTAAACGATCAACTTTTGGAATCTTTCATTACACGTTCCTGCTTCAAGACTTACATGTGGGTGAATGGGTGTACACAAATTTTTGGACACGTTCTGTGAGATGTGTATACTACCTTGTGGCTGACTCTTAATTAGACTCATCTGTGAAAGTGTAGCAATTATTGTCTTAATTGATGAATGCTCATACGAGAGGAGATTGTAGCCAAAAGCAAGTGCAGCACAATTGTTCTTCATAGACGCTGTTCGATTCTCAGAACGTACTTTTTTTTGTTTTCTTAAGACACGAGGCACGACAGCTCTTGAATGCCGCCTGTCTCTTAACAAGATGGTCAAGCATTTCAATGCTTATGTGGGTGCCGAAATACTGTATCATACCAGGGAATTGCAAACCCAACGAACTTGAGGGATAACGTGACTCAGTACGAGTCAAATCTGATTTGTGCATAATCTCGGACGTTCGTTACTTGAAGCATGTGGGACAACGGCCACAGTAGAGGACAATGATTCAAGTAGCACGCACTAGTTGGAGAGGGCCCTAACCAACCCTCCCAATTGAAGCTATCTACAAAAGATTATCCAAACGGAGATTCTTGTTTAAGTCCGAAGGTGGAATTGGAGGATGGCGACCGAGGTGGACCTGGGCCTAACTTCTCAGCAACCACTCGTGTTGTGCATGCTACTGTTCTCTAACGAGTGGAGGGGACCTACAGTTTAATGCCGACTAGATTGAGAAGCTTTTTCTAGACAGTTATACTCTTTGAGCATTTGAGCATCACCGATAGCTAGACCCATTCGAACATAGTCTTCACCTCCAGCCATTTTTTGATCAGTTTCGGAGTCCAAGCCCGTGAAATATATCAATGTAGGATGCCTGCAGAGAAGAAAGACCCTAGTTAGTTAGTTAGTTTGAATGCATTTTCTTTATTTTTATCTTTATAACAAATCTTACATTCTAGGAAAAATATTTAAACTAGATATGGAACAAATAGTTTCTAATACTATCTTACTGGTCCTATGCGGGTGCTCTAAGTTAATCTAGAAATTTATAATTTATTTTGCCTTTCGGCTTCTTTTCTAATTTTACATATTTTAATAATACTTAAAAAAAATACTTATACTAAGAAAAACTTAAATAAGAACTTAGTAATCTAAACATTTTTTATTTATATTCTTAACCTAACTTAAACTTAAAATTAGCTTACCTAACTTAAACTAAACTAAACTAAACTATCTAACATTTTTTTTTCATTATTTTTTTTTTGCTTTTACGATTTTTTTGTATTTTTTTTTTATCTTTTATATTTTTTTTTCTTCAAATTACCCTAATCTAATGTCCTAACCTAAATGTAAGTTGGCCGTAAGAGACCAACAGTTAGTTGATTAAGCTGGCGACAGCTGGGACGTTTGATGGGGCAGCAACCACCAGTAGAACCCACGAACCGTGTCACACTCCGTTCTGTCGCGAACAGAGATAGATCTACTGAACCGGAGATCATCCGCACTAACGCTTGCAATATCGCTCTCGGAGAGGAGTGGCCTATCCACCGTCCTTCGCACCACGTGGTAGGTCAATAGACATCCCTCTGCATCCTGGATTAAGGCAATCCGGTCAAGGTACAAGAACGCCTCCGGCGGAATGAATCCGGTCAAGGTACAATCCACTTCGGCGAGCGGTCTCATGATATGCTTCATAGGGGTAGTAAGCTCCAAATATCAGCTCATTTTCCAAGGTCATGGCTCGTGCAACGTGATTCCGAATCAGCTTAATAATAAAATTATCCACCCTGTTCACGTTTGCTTCGTTATACAAGCACTCGTTGGGATAGAATTTCTTGTACTCAGATTCTGGGGTTCTGTACTTCTGTACTTTCCGGAGACACTGCCTCTCGAACAGCCTCATCTTTTTCATCTGGGAAGGACTCACGTTGAACCACACTGGACAACCGTACGCACATGACTGGCTGGAAGAGGGCCATGTAGGAGATTACCTTCACCCTGGTATCAAGTTGGCTGCTATAAAACAACCCTCTTGTTACAGCAAAGGCCTTCCTGGCTTTCATCAGAGCAGTAGATACTGATCCAGCCAAATGCCTAGGTACCTTACTACACTTTTCTATGCGATCAAGTGCTGCGTGGAGACAGTTCACTGATGAAAATAGTAAAGAGGATTGATGAGTTAACTGCACCCTGCTGGAGTCCATTTTTTAATGTGGAAAACTTTGGTAGAGGTCATGTTGCCACTTTTAACAACAAAAGTTCTACCGGTTACCATGTAATAAATCGAGAAGGAAGACCTCAAGCAACTTGGTATTCACAACTGTAGACTGGATGGCGTAGTTGGTTAAGCAATAATAATAATGGCGGCGCTACAGTCCGAGGTGGACCTGGGCCTAGCTTCTCAATAACCACTCGTGTTGTACGTGTTATTGTTCTCTCACGAGTGGCCTACAGTTTAATGTCGACTCTGAACGGCGAGATTGAGAAGCTTTTTCTAGACAGTTATACTCTTTGAGCATTGCCAGTGACTCGAAAGAGGTGAAGCCGTGAACAATTATTTTTTTGAAAAATTGTTTTTCTGAACTTGGATTCGAAAATAAACTGTGAAAGTCGACGCACGAAACCACAGGGTCACGGCGCCCGCCCCCGTTGATTAAGTGCCTGCCCTATATTAGAAGGGTCCCAGGTTCTAATCCCGATGAAAGCAAAGTTAATACGCTTTTATCCGGTTTTTCAAATCCGATCCAGCCACCATTTGCTGCTGGGATCCCAGTAGCAGCAGAGCGGTTGATCAGTGGTAGTAGCCTGACTGCGGGTATCACAATGGACCAACATGGTCTGAGTATGCTGGTGATTTCACTACCAGCTACATTCACAACTGTATAAAGCGAGCAAGATATAGTACTAGATGAAGAGGTCCAACTCTGGAGTATTGTTCCATCCAAAGAGGTGTGATGGTGTGATGACTGCACATTTGGCAGTTAAACCCTTAGCAAATTTGCAAAAGTTATGCAAAATTCGAACGAAACTCATTAACCCACACCACCTCTCCCACAGCATTACAATAATCAATTGAACCAATTCACAGACTCCGCAAAACACCGCGCGTCTGTATTCTTCAAAAGCCATTATTTCTGGCCTATATTTCAACCACACGTTATAGCCACTTGGCAAATGGCTTAAATCTCATACAACCACAATGTTATTGTTTACCCATCGCGAAACCACCCCAGGATATTCGTCATACACCACCCATTCAGGAACCCCACAAAAAAAAAAAAAAACAAACAAACAAATCAATATTCACACACCCTCAGAGGTGTCTATGAGCGATGTGAGTAGCAAAATATTTGAATGCTCAGATTATGTTTCTGTTTACGGTTTCCAACTGCCCACACAATGAAATCCAGTGGCGTAAGTAGGAAAGGTTTTTTTTTTTTTTTCATTTCATATGCCAGTCGCAGAAAGGTATCCTTTCAGGGGAAAAAATGGGAAGGCATCAATCAACTCGAAGGAGGTTGAGGCAATCAGTGTGGGAAGCTTTGCTTTTGTTTTTACACATTTTTTTCGGTATCAGTGTACAGCAGGTTGGTGCTCACCGCTTACGATAGGGACAACTGGAGTACAGAAAGGGACAAAATTGCTTCTCCTATCCTTAATGTGATTTACACTTTCAGTTGAATGGGTGCAAACAAACGTATGTTCCCAAGGAATCGCCTCAAAGGAGTTTCTGCATGCGAAAGGGATGGTTGGCTTAGTGTCCTTGTGTTTCTGCATAATGTTCCTCTGCTCTTTGGCGAGGGCGTGCCTTGTTTTAAAACTTTCTAATCGGGAATGAAAACCAGTCGATAAGTGCTTTAAAGTTTAAGCAGTGATTTCGAGAATTTCATTGGATTCTAGGAACACTGAAATGAAGCATGGGATGGTGGCAACGATTCAACTTTGAGTCACGTAGCAAATTTCAAACTTTATCTGGTTTTTACGATAAGTTAATTAGTTCATCGGTTTCTCTCTTTAAGCATCGCGACTGTGAAAAAATCCTCAGCTAAGTTCGTGATTTGTTTTTCATTCAGATGACTTTGGTGATGAAGGTCATCAGCAACATCTTACGTTCTTTATCTGCAGAATTAATTACCCTTTTTAAGGTTCCGTCTACAAAAACGGAACCTTTATAATTTCGGTGTGTCCGTCCGTCCGTCCGTCCGTCCGTCCGTCCGTCGTGTCTGTCACACTTTTTTATCTCCGAAGTTTATGAAGATATCGGCATGAAATTTTGGAATTAGGTACTTCAGGCCTAGATGTCATTGCCCATGCACTCAAATTTAAAAAGTTCGGCCATTTGGGGGTGGCTCCAGTACAGGTGAAGTTGACACTAATTTTGAAAAATTGTCGCACCCCATCGATATATATATCAATCGACAGATCTTTCGAAATGAGGTGGAGGTTTCTTTCAACACTTTTTTATCAAAAGTACCGTTTGGAAAATATGGAGCTCCAAAGATTTCCCCCCCCTGCCATTTCTAAACCAAAGTGTTTAAAAATCTAAAAAAATCACAAAAACTTGGCTTCATTGAGTACTTTCATTTAAAACTATTGCGAGCATTCTGGCCCTAATGGTTTTGGAGATATTGGCCAAAAACGGTCAATCATCGACATGCGAATTTTGAAGATCTGAAAACGCAGTTTTGAAGACATCAATGTAAGCATTAAGAAATGATACATTTCAAAATATCGATTTATGTTGAAATTTTGAGATATCTAAGATTTAAAATAAGAAAAAATTTTCATTTTCACACATAATTTCATGCTGTGTTCGGCCACTCTATTCGTTGATGAGCGTTATCTTTTCGATCTCACCCCTAAATGCCCAACAGAAATGAACACACACACACCGCAGGCATGAGCAGTGATTGGGTATGTGTATGATGGAAGGGATTTTCTGTGGTGGATAAACTTCGATAGAGGTATAGGTATATGTATGGATAAATATTTGTTCGGATGTATAAATGTATGAATGAATAGTTGATTTAGGTTGAAGTTAGAAGAAAATTCAACTGAAATAGTTTTGAAACGTCGTTTGATATTCAGAAATCATCCATCAATATTATGCGACGGAACCTTACCCGTGCGAGTACAACTCGCACTTGCCCAGTTTATTTTTACCTTTTTTTTACAAGCAGCGAAAGATCCAGAAATGGTGATTCCGCTTTCCCGATTCCTCGCCTGATTTACAATCCTCATTAGGGGACAGAATGCCTGGCTAGCTCCTTCCAGTATTGCATCCTGTTTGTAATCGCCTTCCCTGTATCCTCTGAGCTGCCGAGGCCCTTTGCAGTATTTCCCCACTGATCGAATTTCGAGATTCTTAGGACTGAAGTTCTGTCACTTATTCTTATTCATCTAGCCCCCGAGAAAGATAGATTAGTAGCCATGTAACTTGGTCAATTCCAGTCCTCTTCTCGATTGAACAAGGAATTGGGAAAAGTTCCTCTTCGCCTGATGGCCCTACAGTTCGGGATGGACCTGGGCCTCAACCAACAAGCCTCTCGAGCTGGCACGATCTTTAACTAGCCGCCTCCAATAGCACACTCCAAGTTGGCTAAGGTCCCTCACTCCTTCTCTCCTCTCTCTATGGTCAATGTTGGTGGATGAACTTCTTGATGTACTGAATACTAATCGCTTCACAATCTTTGGATATGCAGATGACTTAGCCATCATAGTGAAGAGAAAGTATGCAAATTTCGTTGGCAATCTCATGCAAAGGCCTTAAATTTAACCTGGAGATGAAGTGATGAAGAAGGTCTATCTGTAAATCCCAACAATACCAACGTCATTCGTTTCACTAAAAGAAGAACAAATAGTCTACCGACTCTTAAAATGAAAAAAAAGAGACACCCATCATGCTAAAGGAAGAGATAGAATTCTTGTGTGTCACATTTAAGCAAAAACTCTCCTGGAAAGCACACATCAAAAATATATGCAGGAAATCTTCTTGAAAATGATGCGCATTGGGACATTTCACTCGCTGATGCTCGACCAAAGTTAATACGTACATTATTTGCGAGCATATTGACAACATCCGTGGCGTAGTGGGTAGGTGCGTCGACTCCTACGCTAGAGGTCGTCAGTTCGAATCTCGAAAAAACCATCAAACATTTTTTCACGGCTCCACCTCTTTCGATACGCTGACAATGTCTCAAAGAGTATAACTATCTAGATATAGCTTCTCAATCTCTTAAACTTAAACTGTAGGTCCCCTCCACTCGTGAGAGAACAATAGCACGCACAACACGAGTGGTTGCTGAGAAGCTAGGCCCAGGTCCACCTCGGACTGTAGCGCCGCCAGTATTATTATTATTGTTATTATTATTGGCAACATCCATCCAATCATAAAAATTTGTGGGAAAAATATAAGGACTACATGAGTGAAGACATCCTACACCGATTGCGTACCACAAATCAAAATCCGGACATTCAATTCACACCAAACGTTTATAATGAGGTATTGGTTTTGATTGAGGATATGTGTGTGGCAATCGCTAACAACGCATTGGTCCAGTTAGGAATGCTTGCGCCGAACCGACCTGCGGACAACCTTTTCGATCGCGATTTGCAACGAGAGACACATTTTAATGTCGGTGATTTGGATATGTTCATTCAAACGAATCTTCTGAAGTTAATTCCAGAACAACGCTTAGTGTACGACACGATTATGGATGCAATTACAAGACAAGGCCGTGGATTGTATTTCGTAGATGCGCCCGGAGGCACAGGCAAAACATTTCTTATTTCTCTTATATTGGCAACCATACGATCTCGAAATAACATTGCATTGGTTATCGCTTCATCTGGAATTGCGGCAACACTTTTGGATTGAGGTCAAACAGCGCATTCTGCACTAAAATTACCGTTAAACATGCAATATCACCAAAAATTCTGGATTGGGTAAAGTACTCCAACAATGCCAAATCATCATATGGGATGAATGTACAACGGCGCACAAAAAATCATTGGAAGCGCTACATCGCACACTAAAAGACTTAAGAGGAAACGAACAACTTTTCAGTCGTGCGCTCATTTTATTGTCTGGTGACTTTCGACGAACTTTACTAGTCATTCCACGTTCAACACCGACTGACGAGCTTAATACATGTTCAAAATCATCCGTTTTATGGCGGCATGTTAAGAATCTAAGCTTACAAACCAATATGCGTATAAAATTGCAACATAATGGATGCGCTAAACGTTTTGCAAAACAATTGTTGGATATTGGAAACTACAAAATGACCATCGATTAGGCCACACAATGTATCAAATTGCCACCAGATTTCTGTATATTCACAGCAACTACAGACGAGCTAATATACCAAGTTTTCCCAGATATCGCAAGAAATTACAAAAACCATCAATGGCTCAGTGAACGTGCTATATTAGCGGCCAAAAACAACGATGTTAACTCCATTAATTTCGCCATTCAATGCGAAATACCGGGCGAAACGAAAACATATAAATCCACCGATACTGTGTTGAATCAAGAAGAAGTTCTCAACTATCCAACTGAGTTCTTGAATTCACTTGATTTACCCGGCATGCACGTTTTAATATTGAAAATTGGCGTGCCTATCATTTTGCTTCGAAACATTAATCCGCCACGACTTTGCAAAGGTACCAGGCTCTCAGTGCAAAAAAATTATGGTCAATATCATCGAAGCTACTATAGGAGAAGATGTACTATTGCCTCGCATTCCAATGATTTCAACAGATTTACCATTCGAATTCAAAAGTTTGCAGTTCCCGGTGCGACTCGCCTATGCAATGACCATCAACAAGGCACAAGGACAATTTTTACAAGTTGTGTGGCCTGAATTTGGAAAGTCTGTGTTTCTCTCATGAGCAACTATATGTGGTCTGTTCACGCGTCGGAAAACCTTCTGATTTATTCATACAGTTTGTCAAGAAAGTGTTTACACAACGTAAAAAAACAGGAAATTCTACTTTCGCATTAAAAATTAAAGTACTTCCAATAACTTAATTGAACATTTTCTTTTTCTAGTTTATAAAACTACATATTTGAAAATAGGTAACATAAAAAAATGCTTTATTTCACTAAACAATAATGACAAAAATTACAAAATGCAAAAAGGGACGAACTTTGAACTGTCAAGAAAAAAAGATGTAAACAACACATCCTATTTCAATACGCTTGCGCACTGCATGAACAGTTTCATAACAGTACCGTTATAGCGGTTTTTTTATTTTCTGTTTTATGACAGATGTACAAATTTGAAAGAAAACATATTTATTGATATTTTTGCTATTGAGAGAATGTTGTTCGTAATCGTGATGTTATTGATCAGTTGCATACAATATGCCTGGGAAAAGAATTAGTTTTGAAGTGAAGCAATTGGTTTAGTACAACCATTACAATGGCAAAAGTCTCAAGGAAATTACAGATGTGTTCGGCTTATCTAAAAAGACAGTTTATAACATTATAAACCGACCAGAGCGTGAAAATAGTTTGGAGGTTATTGCTACAAAAGGAAGGCCAAAAAAATTATCTCATTGAAATGAGCGCTGCCTGTTAGGAAAATTGCACGAAAACCCCCAAACATCAGTTAGAACCTTGTCCAGAGAGATGAACCAGGAATGTCGAGTACAAGTTTCTCACGAAACTATAAGACAAGTGCTTCTAAAGCATGAGTTTACATCGAGAGTTGCAAGAAAAAAAACCACCAAAAACCAGTAAAAACATTTAAGAACGCTTTCCGTTTGCTACAGAGTATAGCATTCAGCGAAGCGAATACTGGGACGATGTTACATTTTGCTACGAAATGAAAATTATGATGTACTATAACGAAGGACCTGGCAGTGTGTGGCACAAGCCCTTAAAAGTCTTATCGAAAAGGAATATAATTCCAACCGTTAAATTTGGAAAGTTATCTGTGATGGTATGGGGGTGCATTTCGAGCAAAGGTGTCGGAGACTAAGGCTTTATTGAAAAGACCATGGGCGCAAAGAAATATCTGAGCAAGCTCATTGGCTCAGCAGTGCTAACAATTTTGGATTTAATGGCGGTGATAACATGAGAAAACCAAAATTAAAGTTTTTTAAAGATAATGACCCGAAACGTAAAGAACTTACGGTTAAGACGTGGCTGCTTTATAACTGCACCAAAGTACTGGATACACCTGCTCAGATCTCAAGCCTTAATCCTATAGAAAACTCTTAAAGAAAAAAGTGGCAAAAATGAGCCCGAAAAGCCGAAATCAATTGATGCAATACATCAAAGAAGAGTGGGAAAACGTTCCAACCAATTATGAATTATGAATAGGTTAAAGGCTGTTATTGATGCACCAAATATTAAAATAATAATTTAAAACTTGAATTTTCTTGATTTAGCTTCTTTTTAATTAGTTTAGCTTGTAATGTAAATGTGTGTAAAGATTTTCTTGACAGTGAAATTTTCGTCCATTTTTATATTTTGTTATATTTTTTGTTGTTGCTAAATTAAATGAACTATTTTTGTATATTATTAAATCTTTAATATGTAGTATTATAAGTTGTACCAAAAATATTTGCAATAAAGCTACTGGAACCACATATATTTATAACGTGAAAGTAGAATTTGCTGTTTTCTTACATAGTGTAAACACTTTCTTGACAAACTGTAAATGCACCAGACGGAAAAACAAAAAATATTGTATATCCACCAACACCGCAATAAACAAAATAAAAAAATAAAAGTGTTCTCATATATGTATATATGCTGACTTTTCTTAAAATTTAATTTTTTAAATATGCGTAGCAACGCGCGCTGGATACAGATAGTCTGCTATAAAAAAAAAAGAAAAATTCCGATTCTCATATCAAACTTTTGGCGCAACATAATGTACGAGAACTTAAGGGTGCACTATTTATGTGAACACTACTGTATATGCCAACGGATCTTATTTTGATTGAATAAAAATGTACCGAAAAATAATATTGGCTTTCAAATTTTTACCATAAAATCGGATAGTTCGTGTTGTACAACCCAATAGATCTGAATCATATCACCCACCCCTCCCTTAATAATCCTTTTTTAAATCACTCGGAGTGATTCTCTTAGCCGTTATTCAAACAGAAAATACATAATTCTTCATGAGAGGATGAGATTTCCATAGAATCGTACACCTCTCATACACCAGCTCCTGATTGAAGGAGGAGGTTTTATTTTTCTTTTTTTTTTCCTTAACAGCTCATTTCCTTCTCAGTGCTTAATGAAGCCATGTCTTGGCGGTATAAATTTCCATAAATCTTAACTCAAAAATCAAACTCTCAGCATGCCTCCCGCTTTGATTTGTGTGTTTATCAAGAAGCATACATCCACAAGCTCCAGCAAAGCGTGTATGTGCGTTATCACAATCTTTTGCACATGTTACTGCGCAGTTAAATCCCCATGATAATCATTCACATAACGAAGGACATAAATCGTGCGGTAATGTCCTACGAAATTTGGTTTAAATGGAGATTACGTCATTCTGGGGAAGGTTTTGAATGAGTCAAACTTCTATGGTGACCTGTCATTTATCACATGAGGAAATACCCTACCGTTGCCATTTCAAATGAATTTATGATTATTATCGAATTTATTGCGAACGGGCACAGGGTATTTGTAAGTGCATACATATCAGTCACATGATACGCAGTAAAAGGAAAGTACCTAAACGATGATTCGGTCGAACTGGAATCTTGTCGTATCTCGGTGGCCAGGGGTGGAGTGTAGGCAAAGCCACAAACTTCATGCTCATCAGTTTCATTGCCATATTTGAGAAGATGAAATGTGGTTAAGCATCTTACATGTGGTTTCCTGTCATTCCTGCCAGTGGCCTGAATAATGGGCATTTCACATGAATGTATACGATGTCGAACAGACTCAATATCTTGATTATTTTCCTGATAAAGCCTGAGGGAGTATTAAATACCCTCTCCACTAAGCCTCACTCCTTCGCTGATGACAACAGTCTTGGCATCTCTCTTATTGGTTCCAACACTCACATCTCCGCACATGATTCCTAGAACTCGCTCTGCTTTTTAAGAATATTAAATTTCGACCTCCTCAGCAAAGTTCTCCTTTTCTTTGCATTCCGCTACCCTCCGAGGTGGACCTGGACCTCTAAAAAAACCTACTTGTACTAGGGCAATCCCTAGCCAGTTGTCTCCAGATTCGTACACCAAGTTGGTTGAGGTTTTTCTCCACTTGTGTGCGCTAGGTTAGATTAGGTTAGGGGGCTGCTAGTGAATTCACCAGCACACTTAGACGATGTTGGTCCATTGTGATACCCACAGTCAGACTACTACCACTGCTCCAGTGATAGTGCAGTTATTTTGACCCCAACGGCAAATGGTGACTGGACCAGATTTGAAAAACTAGAGAAAAAGTGTGCGCTAGCTTAACAATGAACCTCTTGCGTTGTGTCACATTGCAAAGTCGAAGAATCTTCAGGCCGGACTTACGAATATATTCTCCATAAGCTCTACAATACATTGTCTTGGATCTGCAGACGCCTGTCTAGACTCATTTCGGCGTATAATAATAATAATAATGGTGCATGCTATTGTTCTCTCATAAGCGGAGAGAACCTACTGTTTAAAGTTGACTCCGAACGGCGATCTTGAGAAGCTTTTCCTAGACAGGTACTCTTTGAGCATAGTTGGGGACTCAAAAGAGCTGGAGCCGTGAAAAAGGTTAGGTTTTTTCTCAGTGTTCGAACCTTAGACCTCGAGGGTAGGAGTTGACTCACTTGGTGTACGTGTACGTGTAGGTGCACATTCCTGAAGTAACGCAATTGCGACCAAGGTTACTTTCCGATAGAGATGCTCGAGCTATGGAACGACTGATGGTAAATACACAAGCACGAACACCAAAAGAAGCTGCAAAGGAATTAGACAAACATGTAAGCGAGTGGACAGCACGTAGAGCACTTAAGAGAATTGGTCTGACATCGGCTGTGAAACAAAAAACCCAGCGCTGAAGTTCTGCAAGGAGCATAAGGATTGGACCGCAGTTGACTGGTAAATGGTATAATGGTCGGATGAAACTAAAATTAACCATTTTCAGTAAGACGGTAAACAATATTATTGGCAACGGTCGTATGAAACCTAAAAAAAACACCAAGTGAAACAAACTATGAAGCATGGAGGAGGTAGCTTGATGGTATGGGGCTGCTTCACTTGGTGGAATGTTGAACCGCTTGTAAAAATTAATGGAATAATGCGAAAAGGAAAGTATTATTTTGGAAGAAAGTGCATACCCAGTAGATGAGGTCATATTTCAGCAAGATGGAACCCCTAAACATACTGCTAAAATTGTTAAAAACTGGCTGAATAGGCATATATTTCATACAATGCACTGGCCAGCGCAAAGTCCAGATCTGAACCCTATTTAAAAATTTGTGGGCTCTTTTGAAAAAACGGATCGGACTCTATGATAATCACCCAAGAAACTTGTATAAGAAGAAGAATATTCGGAAAAAAAACGCAAACTTTATTGCCCAATCTCTCTCCACTTGACTTGTTTGCCAGACAAGTAGCAGCTTGCACAGCGGTAAGATTCAGAACACTACACCTGTGGAATAACCACCATACAGGTCATTCCACCATTCTAGATAACCTCGAGTTTCTACCGCACGACACCGACCTCCTACTGCCTCATCTTGTCTTTGAGAAAAACTTCTCTACCAGCATATCCTCCAGGTCAGACTGGAAGTCTGATACTCAGACGCAGAGGGTATTTTCACAGATGGATCCAAGACGGACGAGGGAGTAGGAATAGGTGTCACCTTCCAAAACATTGTAGCGTATTCCAGGCTGAGACGATGGCAATAAAAGAAGCTCTGTCTTGGCTCAAGAACAACGTGATATCCAAGAAGGACATCACCATCTTTTCAGACAGCCAGGCAGCAATCAAATCCCTGAACTCGGTCACTTTTCTCTCTAAGACCTCCCTCAATTGCCGCCTATCTCTTAACGAGATGGCTGAGCATTTTAATATTCACCTCATGTGGGTGCCGGGACATAGTGACATTCCAGGGAATTGTGAAGCCGATGATCTCGCCAGGATGATCTCTACAAACCTCCCTAGTGGGGATCTTCCGCCTATGCCATTCGCTACAGCTAAACTTCTTTTAAAGAATCATACTCAAGGTGGTCAGATGGCACTACGTGCCTCATTACAAAGCAAATCTGGCCTAAACTTGATCTAAAACGTTCACTCTATCTTCTTAGAATGAACAGGTCATCCCTAAGGATTCTCATTGGCGTTATCACAGGACACTGTGCCATTGGCACTCACGCGTCAAGAATGGGACTCCCTCATAATGATTTCTGCAGAAGCTTCAGAGACGAAGAAGAAGAAGAAAGCATAATGCATCTTCTCTGCACTTGTAGCGCTCTCTCCTCTCGCAGGATGAAACACCTTGGAGCCTACTTCTTTAACGACTTGAGTGAATTGCACAACGTCGGCATCAATCAATTAAAGAGCTTCGTTGAAAGCAATAAATGGTTTTTCGGATAAGGAACATAAGATCCGCGTAGTATCACAATGGGCCTAAATTGGCCTAAGTGTGACTATTATCTACAGTCAGCCACTTCAACCTAACCTAACCTAACCTTGCCCAATCAGTATTTCTTGTTCAGACTCTTGACCTCCTTCACCTATTTTGACTGTGGTGTGATAGGTGAAACGGGTTGTCTTGTAAGTGGTATGATGGGTGGGACGGTTATGTGGTGTGACGTTTGAGTGGGACGATCAAGTTCTAGTTTACACCTCGATGAACTTTGGTCCCGGAATCAAACGGAGTGGGCAAGTATTCCGCACCAAATCATTGAAAAGAATGCTGAAATGAGTTAACAGTGTATTTAAAACCAAGGGTCTTTGGACTAAATATTAAGAACTTCGTATTAATACCTAATTTTTGAGCGTGCAAAAGTGGACACATTGATTCTAAATTAAATTACATTTGAGTTTTGGATTTCCGTTTCCAAAGATGTTTTTGTATTTTCTAATTCTAAGGAAAAGACCGCATACGACAGCGTGCACAGTGACGAGCTACATATATAACGCCATGTCTAGTTTTGACATTCCTACCAAACCCATCAGACTGAGCAGTATGACGATGGAGAACTTTCGCTGCTCCATCAAGGTCGGTAACGAACTCGCCGAGACCTTTAATGTCAAAAAAGGTTTTAGACAAGGCGCCGTCATGTGATTTCTTTAACAAGAGGCACGACCTTCCAAAAGTCCGTTCAACTGCCAGCTTACGCGGATGACATTGACGTGATTGAGCGAACACAGCGAGCCGTCAATCATGCTTTTGCTGGCATTGAAACGGGATGAGCCTGTGGGACAACGCAAGAGAGGACGTCCACGTACAAGGTGGCGCACACAAGTCAGGGGGGACCTCCGCCGGCTTGGTGTGCGAAACTGGAGACAGCTGGCGAAAGATCGTGCTGGCTGGAGAGGCATGTTGAATGAGGGTCAGGTCCACCTCGGACTGTAGCGCCCTATGAAGACGAAGAATTATAAAGAAAATAAACAGTTTAATTAAATAAAATTGTTTCGATATCTCTATATTTGTGCATTCTACATTTGGTCAAAGTTAGATTTGAGCGGGATGTATCCACATGCACGCGCCACTATAGTCATCTTTGCGGATGAACCCGCAATAGTTGGCAAGGCAGGTGCAGGTATCTGGCTTAGGACCTAGAGCTGACCCGTTTTACCTCAGTTTATAATGCTGATATGATCGCTTTGCGGTATGCGTTGGACCACTTTTTGGTCAACTCAAAACTGGTCCATTGTACTGCCAGGTAGCAACCTACTCCAGTGGCGTTAATTTTATCCCAACGGCAAATGGTGACTGGACCAAATTCAATTTCACTTGGATTTGAACCTGGGACCCCTCGAGCCATCCAGTCCAACTACACTATCCACTTGAACCACTTGAACGAAGATGTTTAAGAATGTTTTCACTGGCTGGTGAAACGGTCATCAGACGCATGGCACAAATAGAGCTTAACATTTCGTTGATTTGCTCAAAATGCTCGAACATAATGAAAAGGCGGGTTCTCCAGTAAAGCAGGCATCAACCTGGGTGCCAACTGCTCCAAGAACATATGTTGCTTTGTGCAGAAAAAAAGTTGAACACCTGATCAAATGAATGGGACACGGTGGAACACCGGAGCGGTCTACCAAGGCAGGATTTAATCGTCCCAAAATAACAACAGACATGACTTTAGGCCACTCACAGGGAAAAGTTCTGGGTTTGAGACCAGAAATTCAGAGGTCATGGGATGTTCAGGTTTGGTCTCAAAATAGGGCTACTTGAGAATGATGCTTGCAGGCACTGTCACATGGAAGAAGAGACATATAGTGTCAATCTCGGTATTTGCCAAAAGAAAAATAGAAATGCTGGGTCATTATTGGATGGAAATTAAGCCGATAAACGTTAACACGAGCAATTTAGGTTAAAGCAGATCTGTGAAATGAGAAAGGGGGCCTAATGCACGGGTTTAGTTCGACAAAATCAAAAGTATCTCCAGTATACGTCGTTTATATCGTCACCATCTAAGCTACCTTACGGCCTACCCAACGCTTGCAGATGATATTCTCCCCATTGCCTCGACCCATCCTTACCTAACCCAACATCCAAATATGGCTTGAATTTTATTATTATTTACAAGCATGTTGACAAAATGACAACTTATGTCGCCTGCAAAGTGACACCATCCTCAGCATTTCGACGTAAAAAATCCTATTGACACCGACACACTTATTTTCATTCCAAGGAAACGTCTCTCGTCCTTCTATTTCGATTCCCTTCAAAGGGATGACCTAAAAATGAAACGAAACGAATGTAAATGTCTCCAAGGTGCCCCTTCCTTTCGGAAAGGAAACATATTTGTTTCCCTCCACCGTGTGTATCAGATTCAAAATAGACAGAGAGGATGTCAAAATTGTCTCAACCAAGGTAACATTTTCCAATAACTGCACGAAAATAATCCACCGCCGAACAAACAACTCACCCTCTCACAGCAGTGCATCCAAGCAAGCGTGCTCGTTAATGGAGAAGTTGCCCCATAAAATGGAGAACAAGTGTGAAGATGCCACGTTAAATCATGCATTTATAGACACGGATACAGACCCCTGAGCCATCCAATGATCCGTGTGAATGAGACGACGAAAGCATAGCCAGAAAACAATTTCCATACGCTTTCCACGCCACGAAAATTTGATTCCACGCCTAACCGATCCCGAAAAAAAGGTGCCACAGCACGAAAACTCTAGATAAACCCGCAAATTTTGCCATCCATTCACACAAACTCACCCCAGCACTGAAGGTGACTACTGCGAGGAGCACAGTCCCTCTCGTTTTTTTCATTTTTCGGTTTTCAATGAAAATGTGGGCCGTATGTCCTAGAGATTACCTACTCAACGAGCCTAATTTACATACAGGCGATGGGTGCTCGTAAATGTGAGCACCCATCCGCCGCTCCATGCGAAAGGTGGAGAAGAGAAGCGCTCTCGTGAAGAGAGCTCCACTCCTATTCGTGGCCATGAATTTGCAGCGAAACAATTTTACACCACCATGCAGCAAGAATGTGTGCCAGCAAGTACACCCTGACGGAGCTACTTCCGGTTCACTCGGTCGTTCCTGAGAAGGCATTCACAGCGAGGCAGACTGTGACACCTTGATTTGTTTTATTTCCTCCACTCGTCATGGGTTCGGGCAGAAGCCTGTGCGAATGTGAAGATGTATGAGTGTCGTTTCAGCATGCTCCGGCCGTTTTATTGTCTGAATTCGGTTTTAATATCCTGCAGATACACTCCCATCGGTAAAGATGTCATGCCGTCATGTGGGAGGCATGATGAAGCAGACAATTTTTTAATAGGGGGTTCGGCAGCCACTGGCTCAGAAGGAGAAACGTTAAATGATTTTCAGATCTCGTCGTTGTCTCCGAGATCTGTTTACGTGCTGTGTGTACTTCATTGAACCCAAATTGAGGGTAAAAGGTTGCAGAAATAATTGAATTGACTGCGGAGGCAGACTAGATTCCTATGAATGCTATTTTCTGGGAATCGAGTTAGTTTTCTGGTTGATAGAATTTCTGCTGAGATTGAAACCTAACGCTGGCCGGGGTGACTGCTCAGGAGATTGTAAGCTTCATTGATTGACGCAAGTGAATGGAGTAAAGCATGTCTGGATGGGAGATTAGAGGGATGATGCGGAAGGATGTTGGTTGGAGTTGTGTTCTCTTTGTACTGACATTCACATTATCCCATAACTAGCTGCTGAGTGAGACCATACTCGTGTCCTTTGTTGTAAGCACTTTGAGTTCTGATTATTTCACGCATGGGGGTGAGAACGATTACAGTGAGGTCGGCGAAGATTCATTGTAGTTTCTGATAAATTTTATTGTTCTTAGGTAGTCCCAGTACTCCCCAGACAATGTAGTACCATCCGAAGATGAAGGAGGCTATTGTTTTCCTATGATGAAGCTGGTTGAAGCTCCCTGGGGCATCCGAAATGAAGAACGAATATCTGGACTTCTGATTTGTGTTGATTTTAATTTACCAAAGTCAAAATTCATACCAATTTTTGCTACTGAGAGTACACTCACGAAAAAAACGGTGTACGTGCATGCAACCACCGCAGGCTAAGCGATCGTTGTGTTTACCATCAGAGATCGATCTGCAACTCAAAATCTACTCTCAAAAAAGCGGTGGAAGTGCGAACAACTAAGCGATTAATAGAGTACAGGGTCGGCATTCCCATTAAAACGTCGTTCAAGCGGCTGCCACGGCTGGCTTCGCAGTAGCGCATTCTCTCACCTCAATTTTCCAATACCTTGTTGATGGTTTCGGGCTGTGGATCACGGATTGCTTGGATGATATTGGGCTTGAATCGTTTCCGGATTGTTGGCATAACATCGGTCCTTCACGGTTCCCCACAAAAAAAAAAGGTCAAACGAGGCGGCCAATTGACATCGCCAAGACGGTTGATAACTCAATTTAGGAATTTAGTTCGTAAAAGATCGTTTGTGTCATTGGCTATGTGGAACGGCGTGCCATCCTGCATGAACCAGAGGTGGTCCAAGTCCTTGTCTTCAATTTCAGTCGGTTATCATGGCTCTGTAACGCCCACCGTTGACCGAAACGTTGTTCCCAGCCTCATTTTCGAAGAAAAACCATCATTCGGTCCGCCACCACTCCACAGTCCGCATCAAGCTGTCATTCTCTGTGTACACATTGGCTTCTCGACAATAATGTGCGGATTTTCCGAGCCCCGATTCCGAGCGGCAATTTTGTTTGTTAACGTTGTCGCCGAGATGAAAATGCTCCTCGTCAGAAAAGTTGATTCTTCGCCTAAAATCGTTGTCCAATTCAAGCTGCTCTAAGGCTCAAACTGCGAAGCGATGCGATAACGAAGCGGTCGCGCGAGTTATATAAAAGAAAAACAATCAATGATGTTCTGCGGGTCCTTTAAGACTGACTCAACTTTATTCATTCCAATTACAATACGATATCATATCACAATAATTAGTAAGGTCAACGCATTCACCTTCCGTTGGCCTTCGATTAGTGATTTCATTGGCACCGGAAAGAGGCGTCACCTTACTTATGGGTTGCGAAGCAACACAAATGTTCCGTCGTCGAGTCTGCTGACTTGCATTTGTCCTTCACCCCCCTTTGATTGGGAATTCTCCTGAATTTCATGAGAAATGTTAGGTTTTACACTTTCTTGTATTTTCTTAACGACAATTTTTAATTTATTATTTTTATTTCTTAATATTAATAGAATAATACATGCTACAATTATTAGTGCTAATACAATTGCTGAACTTATGACATAATTTGTATTTTTATGGTACTTTAATTCTTGAATTTTCTTTAAATTTTCTATTTAGCTTAAGTTTTCGATCGTCACAATTATTTATTACAATTTCATTGCGAACATTTTTACAAATGACGATATGTTCATCAATTTTTATAACTTCACTTTCATTATTATATCTATAGTTACATTCAAGTTTTGTTAAACAGTTATTAGTTACATTTAAATCCTTAAAGTAAATGTTATTTGGATTATATTCAAACTTTGTGCCATTTATCTCAACATATGTAATTTCATTTACATTTAGTTCTTTAAATTCTATGTTCGGTATAGGGATAATCATTTTAAGGTCTACCTGTATATATTCTTTTGGCAGTTTTATAGCTAAAACTAACGTTTCTCTATTGTATTGCATTAAGCCTACTCTAGAATGTTTTAATTTATAAAAATCTAAACCTAAGGCTAATATTTCCCGTCAGCTCAATATGCTTGGATGCAAAATTCCTTGCTTAGCAGAAGCAATGTTATCTAAAATACTGTCTATTTTGTCTTCTAACATCTTTAATTTTAATAATTGATCTGTTTTTAGTTGTTTCAAATGTATATTTCTTTGACCATCTAATAAACTATTATATACTTCAGATACTTCTTTTCTATCTTTTTCCACTGTAATTCGTAAATTATTTATATTAAGCATTAACTGTTTATTGATGTCTATCTGTTTATTTAAATTATCGATTGCAGCATGATTATTTGAATCTGTGACTTGTAGATGTTGAAGAATATCAACTCTGTCTGCGTCATCCATGGTTCCAAATAACCATTTCTGACCGGTTCCAATAAAATTCATCAGACCTCGTTTTATTCTTGTTTGCGGAATTACTGATTTTAATTTTGCTTTTATGTTTATAACTTCATTTATAATTTCAAAATTGTTGTCTAATTCTAGTTTGTGTAGATTGAGTTCTATTGCATCAATAGTAGCTAGGATATCAGAAGTATTTATAATATGTAATATAGTTTGGCAACTTTGAATTAACTCTACTGGACCTCTATTTAATACAATAAATCCCTTGTTAGCATTAATTGGTGTAACAACCAGTGTTGGTTCTGCCATTGGTATAAACATTCCTATGATCGCCAAAATCACCATTCAATTAGATATCTGCAAATTTATTGGGTCTTTTAATAGTAGTAGGGTGAATATTTTGAAGATTGTGTTTTCGATAGTAGGTTTCGTCTTTGTGTCTTAAATGCTTATAATTTCTAATATAACCTTCATCCCTATTTTCTTTATAATCTTCCCTAGCTGCATTCCTCTTATTTAAAATTTTTTCTTTCTGTTTTGAAATTCTACTAATTAATACTTCCGGGTCTATGTTCCTAGTTTGGTTCGGACTCATTCCAATTGTGGAATGATGACGGTTGTTATAAACTAAAACAGCTTTATGCACATTCCGGACAGTTGTAAGCTCTTGGTCTTTAATTGTTAGTAGAATTTCTAATAAAGTTGAATGAAAGCGTTCTATATCCGAGTTTCCAGTATGGGAATTCGGCATGGTAAAGTGAACTTCGATGTTCTTTTCCTTGAAAAATTCTTTGATATTCTCAGATTTAAATTCGTTATCGCAAATAATTTTTCTAGGTTTACCGAACTTTGTTAAATGGTCCTCAATAGCTTCTATTTTGCTAACCCAATTTTTACTATTCAAACTATATGCATATGCCTGCTTTGTTAGTTTATCAATGAAAGTAAGGAAGAAGAGCTTGTTAAAGTGATAAACGTCCATATGCAGAATATCGTTGGCATTAGAAGGGGTTTCCGATCTTTTAAATTTTGGTTTGAGAGGTTTTCTGTCATACTTGCCTTCCTGACATGTTTGACAGTTTCCAATTACTTTCGAAATTTCTCTAATAAGTCCTGGGTAATACAATCTGTTTTTAAGTGTGTGATAAGTTTCCGAAATCCCTGAGTGATTACTTTCTCTTACATGATAAAGTGAAATTTCTGACTCAGTTCTGATTTCTTGAGCTCTCAGTGTGTACTTAATAAACGAGATGTTTTTATTTCCTCTAAAAAGGCCTATCAGACATTGTTGAACTTTATTGTACTCTGAGTAAGGTAGTTCGGTATAAATACCTACAGTTCCCTTTTGTAACACTCTCTTGAAAAGATCTTCCCAATATGACTTATTCTTAGTCATATCTAATTGAATGATTTTTCTACCATGGATTACCTCTTCCTGTACTGTAACAGAGTTTGTTAGAAATAATTGGGTTTTGCATTTATTAACAATATCTTCCTTTATAGTAAAATGATCTGCTTGTTGTTCAGGTGCAGAATGAACTGTCGCTTGGTTCGATTCGGTTTCCTCATCTATTTGGTCGACATCTTTCAAACGGCTTAGAAAATCCGCTACTTTATTATCCTTTCCCTTGAGATATTCGATATCGTAGTTGAACTCAGACAACTTAAGAAGCCACCGCTGATTTCTAGCGGAGAACTCTTTTCCGTTGTATTTTTTGTTCAAGTACTTTATGGGTTGATGGTCAGTAACAATTTTGAATTTATTTCCCCATAAATAGGCCTAAAATATGTCACAGACCAAACAATAGCTAAGAATTCCTTATCGGTAGGCGAGTAGTTCTGTTCATGATCATTTAACGACCTAGATGCATAGCAAATTGGCTGACCCTCTTGGGTAAGCACAGCACCCATTGCAAAGTTCGAGGCATCTGTAAACAACGTAAATGGTTTTTCGAAATTCGGAAATCTAAGTACGGGGTAGTTTATGATATTTTGTTTAAGCGTTTCAAAGGCCTGAATGTATTCGGTATCGCTAATATTAATCTTTGCACCTTTTTTCAAAAATTTAGTCATTGGATACGCTATTTTCGAATAATTTTTTACAAATTTCCGATAAAATCCAGTGACTCCAAGGAATGCTTTTAGCTCTTTTTCCGACGATGGCAATTTGTAATTTGCTATACATTTGACCTTTTCTAGATTCGGTTTCATGCCTTCTTCTGTTAGTATATGGCCTAAAAATTCCGTGTCCTTTTGAAGAAAAGAACATTTATCAAATTGCACCTTCAGGTTATGTTTAGCAAGGACATTGAAAATTGTAGTAATGGCATGGAGATGTTCTTCAAAACTTGTGGAAAATATTAGAATATCGTCGAGATAGACGACGCAGATCTTGTTTATATAGTCCCTTAGTATTTCATTCATCAACCGCTGGAACGTCGCTGGGGCGTTCTTGAGGCCAAAAGGCATCCGAGTAAACTCATATAAACCGTTTGGAGTTACAAATGCAGTTTTATGAATATCCTTTGGATGCATTTTGATCTGATAGTATCCTTTGGCTAAATCCAAAGTACTGAAATACTGGGCTCTCCCTAGCTTATCTAATATACTGTCGATATTAGGTAGAGGGTATTTGTCGTCGAACGTAATATCGTTCAATCTTCTATAGTCCACACAAAGTCTGAATTTTTGTTCTCCTGATTTATTTAACTTTTTTTTTACAACTACTATGGGGGAAGAATATCTACAATGCCCTGCATCTCCATTTCTGTAACCTGTTTCCGAACTTCTTCTTCATGTTTCGGAGGCAGTCTATAAAGCCTTGAGTTGATTTGTTGATCAGTGGTTGTTCTGATCTCATGCATGATTGAATCCGTATTCGTAAGCTTATCCCCTTCTCTGTAGATTAAACTCTCATACTGTTTCAAAATTTTCGTTATTTCTTCTCTCTCTATTGGGCTCAGATGGGAAGTGTCTATTTCCTGCTTTTGTTGATAATTTAGTTCATAACAGTCTATTATCTCGCAGTCTTCTGAATATACCTTTAAACTAACATTGTTTACTAATTTCATGAATTTTCTGCTTACATTTAATTCAGCTACGTTTTTCCTAATAATGTCCATTCCCAAAAGAAGATCATAGTCTTTATCTGTAAGTGGCATTTTATACCATTTCAACTTACTATTAGAACTCATCCGAAATTCCTTGGGAACATCTGTAATAATGATCTTAACATGTTCCTTAGTTCTATTATTTACTGTGTTAATGAACATATATTTTTCTTCAAATACAGGAAAATAGCTACAGTCGACCCTTGATGAATTTATTATACTAACCGTGGAGCCAGTATCTATCAAAGCCTTATATTTAATATCGCCTATCGTAAGATTACAGTATATTTTGTTTCCGAGGCTTAATTTCGAAAATCCGTCGGCTCTATACTGTGAATCTCTCCACTAAATGTACATAGGTACACTCTCATTAGCTATATTAGTTCCTACGGTATTTACTTCCATCGGTTGTGGGTTTTGACTACTATTCTTCGCCTGTCCTGAAGGATTAAACGTTTGGGATGAATGTTGTCTCGACTGTGTAGATCTATTATTACTCCTATTTCTGCTCTGCCCTGAATTGTAACTGTTTCTATATTGCCTGTCATTGTTCTGATACCTGTTAGAATAATTTTGCGACACTCTATGTTCTGAAACTCTATTGTCATTTCTATTATCACTATCATTCTCTGAGTCGACATTTCTAGAATTCTTACTACTTTGGAAATTATTGGAATGATTTTTATTAAATTTTCTCAAATTCCAGGCACTATCTGGAATGTATGAACGCAAGATGGAAAATATTTTATTTAAGTCAAATTCATTCCTAATTTCTCGCGATAACTGACCAATTGTCAGTTCTTTTATTTTTGCTACCATTAGGTGCCTCACAGAGCTAATAATCTCGGTATTGTTAGTTTCATATAATGCATACTTGTGAGCTTCCTTTAGCAATAAATCTAACTTATTACATAATTCAAAGATAGTATTTACCTTCAGATTACTGATTTTAAGTAATATGCTATTAAAATCCACGATGGGGCGAAAATGCTGTATAAGATGTCCCTTTGTGTCTTCCCACGTTGTCATCGGCGTCGTATATAAAAGACTCTTAGCCGTCCCCACGATCTTGTAGTTGAAGATATTTTTGAAGACTTCCATCTTCTTATCTTCTGGTACGGCTGCTAGGTGGTTGTCCACACAAGTTAAAAATTGTGTCAGCTCCTGTTTTTCTCCCGAAAACTCCTTGATGTAAGCGATGCTTTTGTCCCAGGATGGTGCTGCATTTCTCTGCTCTAGTTGCTGTTGGACTTGTTGAAGTTGTTGCTGCTGCTGCTGTTGTTGCTGTTGCTGCTGTTCCTGCTGCTGCTGCTGTTGTTGCTGCTGCTGTTGTTGCACATTAACCAACGTGTTAAGTGCCGTTACCATGGTTTGCAGTAATTGCTCCATATTGCTGTACAATCCGCGGTTATTGTCAAATTGTCTTAATCGATTGTCTTTATGTCTACCTATTTTGAGGCTTTATATTATGTGCTACCGTATATCTGTATGTTGTAAGACACTACACTTTTCAAAACACTTTTGTTATTATGTTTTTTTTTTTTTTTTTTTTTTTTAACACTGTACTGCACTGATTTTTAGTTCGATTTTTTTTTCTGGTGGTGGAGGGGTTGTGGACGGTAAACAAACACTTTATTTTTAATAAACCAAACTGATTTTTAGTTTTGGTTTATTAAATCGAGCGAATTCCGTTTCGCGACTGCGCCAATTAAATAAAAGAAAAACAATCAATGATGTTCTGCGGGTCCGTTAAGACTGACTCAACTTTATTCATTCCAATTACAATACGATATCATATCACAATAATTAGTAAGGTCAACGCATTCACCTTCCGTTGGCCTTCGATTAGTGATTTCATTGGCACCGGAAAGAGGCGTCACCTTACTTATGGGTTGCGAAGCAACACAAATGTTCCGTCGTCGAGTCTGCTGACTTGCATTTGTGTAACTCGCGCCTTCAATTTCTGAGTCAATTGGACCTTGTAAGCGAATAATCCGAGATCTTTGTGCAGAATTCTCCTCAGGCTAGTACGTGAAATATTGACCTGTTGTGATCGATGGCGAATTGATGTTCGTGAATTGAGTCTCACACTCTCGGGCACCGAAGCCACATTCTCATTTGTGCGCATCGTACGACGACGGGGTGATCGACCATGAGTGTTGTCCACTGTCATACCAGTCTGACGAATTTTGTGCACAAACTTGCGTACAGTAGTCGCGGTGGGTGCTTCATTTCGGCCAAAAGTTCTTTTCAAAAAACGCACTGTTTCGGCTACACAGCACTCACTTTGGAAATAAGACTTCAATATTTCCCAACGTTGTTCAAGCGTAAATTGACTCTTTTCGTTCTGTGGATGTATGATACTGACTTTCTGTGAAGATTTCGAGCTGGAAACAGCTGTCAGTGTCAATATAACCTATGATTTAAAAAAAACACTAGTTGACCTACCCTGTATGTACGAGTATCTCTTATAAACTCGAGTACTACGTTGTTGAATCATTTCATGCTGTAACACCGCATATTCAAATCAGGTTCAAGTAAGCGGTGGTACGTGTGATCGCTTATGAAAAACAAATCACCGATAACACCCCATCAAGCGGTGGTATATGTATGTTACCGCTTATGAAAATCGAAAAAACCGCATGCACCGCAACTACGCTCCTTTGTTTAAAACTCATGTGTACGATCCGCGACGGCTTAAAGATTATCCAGACGGAGTGACGTCGGCAGGGGAAAGCAACAGGATAGCAGCGCTTCATAAGAATAGACGTGAGAGAGCATTTTCGGCAGTTGCGGTGTATGCAGTGTTTTCATTTGTTATAAGCGATCACCCGTACCATCGCCTTGTAGAACTCAATATAAATGTGCGATATTACAGGATATAATGATTCAAGCACTCGGGTATATCATACCACCGCAGGAACTGCCGTGGAGGTTCATACTCGCACCGCTTTTTTGACAGCAGTTGATCAGTATTATCTAAGAAAATAATATTCAAACACCGCATAGTACTTGCATTGGTGTGATCGCACGAATGTATGGTCATATGTGTTTGGAGCAAATGTTATGCTGTAGAAATGAGTGCACTTTCTGGCGGTATCATTAATACTCCAGAGTGGTAGGAAGAATAAGTGGGAGTTTACAAACGACTGGGAAACTTTTTTCTTTTTCTGATGTGCAGCAGCAATGTGTGCATCTAGTACTTTATGTATGCAGTGAAAAAAACATTAAAATTGCACTTAAATCGTCCTGTAATCAATTTTCCTAAAATGCCACGCAGCATGCGTGAGGTGCTCGATCAACGATCACCAGAAAATGAGGAAAACATGTCGAAAACGGAACGAAATGGGATGAAAACAGCCATGCTTCACCCGAGAATCTACTTTGAAAGTGGATTTTTGGGTGAAGAAGGCCAATTTTCGGCGCATCCAACACATCTTCCAATCGCTTGTGAAAATCTTATATTGTGTCTCCGGCAATGCTGTCTTTATCCGCTCATGCAATCACCCGCTAAGTATATGTATATGCAGTGTAACAATGGTTGCGGTGTACCGCTGCAGTTTTTTGGTTCAAAGTAAACTAAAACTAAACTTCAAACTAACTACTGGATAGCGCAGTTGGTTAAGTGGCTGCCCTAAGTTTGAGAGGTTCCAGGTTCGAATCCCAGTGAAATCGATTCTGGTCGAGTCACCATTTGCCGTTGGGACCAAATGAACGGCACTATCAATGGAGCTGTCGATCAGTGATTGTAGTCTGACTGTGGGTATCACAATGGACCAACATGGTCTAAGTGTGCTGGTGAATTCACTAGCAGCCCTTTACCTAACCTAACGTAACTAATTTAGCACGTGATTATGTTTGTGACTGCCAAGAAAAAAATACGTACCCCACTCAGAGTTCGATTGTGATGTCAAAAGTTTCACTATCGAGGCCCCGAAGTCCGATTGCGGGGTAGATAGTGAAGAATATATTTAACTTTCTGGAAGAAAGAACATTGCGTACCACATTTTCTGCACCGTTTTGTGTGGAAACCTTTTGTCACCAATTTGATAGGTCCTCTTCATGGTGGTGTAAGATTAGTGAAGTCTAGAATAGACCAGATCTTCACAGTTTCCAGAAAGACCCAGAAAGAAAAACTGCAGGGCGAAACGCACTACTCTTCCGTTGATTTCAAAACCGCATATAACTGAGTACATCGAGACAAGCCGCGGCCTAATGGGTAGGTGCGTCGACGCCTACGCTCGAGGTCTAAGGTTCGAATCTCGAAAAAAAATACCTAACATTTTTTCACGGTTCCACCTCTTTTGAGTCCCCGACAATGCTCAAAGAGTATAACTGTCTAGAAAAACTTCTCAATTTCGCCGTTTGTTATTTTGGTTCCCTCCACCTGTGAGAGAACAATAGCATGCACAACACGAGTGGTTGCTGAAAAGCTCGGCACAAGTCCACCTCGGAATGGTAGCGCCATTATCCATCATTAAAGAGGAAGACACTTAAAATGATACGTGCAAGTCAAAATTTGATGTGTATCATGGAGTGTTGACAATTCTTTTAGCACTGTGTCCTGCCCATTTCCTTGTTAGCAGTACAGCCACGTAGCTGAACATCGTAATTCCATATAAAATTCAAAAATTACTTCCGGTGCTGAGACCTCCTTCAGCATCCAATGAGTTTTTCTGTCTTAAATAATTTTGACTCGTAGTGTACACTTTACTACCACTCACACCCCTCAGTAAACTCATTGCAGCTAAAACAGAAACCCTCTTGCACATCTCTACCAAAACCCACCCAAAGACATATGAGTACTCCTGCAGAAGAAACTTTTCCATTTCCATGACACTTAACTCCTTCACGGGAACAACTATCTGTTGCAAAAGTGTCACAAGACCATCCGCTCTCATTAAAACATTTTAGTTTAATAGTTTTGAAAACATCACCAAACTAATGTCATGTCCTCCTAATGAGTTTCGCTTCTCAACACACTGCTTAGGACACTGCACCAAACCAACTGCACGCGTCCCCCATTTTGTTGGACCAACCATGAGTACGGAAAGTTATTGGATGTTTGTGTCACTGACTTAACGAACACTTTTGCAGAAAAGTTATTTCTGTGGTAAACAAACATCAACATGCACTGCCCTTATGAAGGACAAATATAACCGTCTCTCAGATTGTGCAAAAGTCCTTAAGCACGGTCGAAAGGACTCTCGAAATTCGTCCCACTAAAGCGACGAAAGCAGATGGCATGTATTTACAGATGTCGTACTCAGGTTGAGGACATTTCTCTTATGTTTCAAAAACCCTCCGTTTTCAACTTCAACTAAAAATAAAATTTCATTATATTTCATTTTCTTTTTTCTTCTTCTTGCAGATATGCTTCCGAACTCATTAGGAATCATTTATATTTAAAAGGTAAGACGAGAAAAAATCTTTAAAAAACACACAACACACACTCAAGCCCTTGAAATACGATTCGTCTTGTCGGTGTTTTGAAATATCTCAACGGAAAATCACTTCGTTTCGTTCCAACAAACAGTGACAAACAAAGAGTATCTTTGAAATGACGAACATTATTTGGTAATTACACATATTTTTGACGACTTCCACACGAGGAGGGCACGAAATTAATTTTCTACGCTTCTTTAGCAGTGCAAAGTATTTACGGATCGTAACAAAACGCGAGTGTTTCTGAGTTGAATACACACTCATTCACTTATGAGTTCTTTGAAAATGTTCAATTTTCACTAAATTGAAAATTTGGAAGGAATTTGTCAAGTTCAAGACAGCAGCAATGGACCGGGTAGTGTTGGTATTTAGTTTTCACAGTCCGAAACGGTGTTTTCGAAAACGTACGACGGTTTTGGTTGGCGGCATATAATGAATGATTCTGTCAGAGAGAGAGAGAGAGGGGGGGAGGGTGTGGATGTGAAGGTGTTTACGGAAAGCATTAATTCACAGTTGATTGCGGCAGGAAATTGTTTTTGTGTCTGGCGGTTGATTGATGTCTGGTGCACTGTTTGATGTGTGGCGTGTTCAACTGGGTCTGCCATGTCTGCCGATGAGTGTTGAGTGATTTTTGATTTTGTGAAAGATAAACTTTGAAGATGATCTTCCCTAACGATCTGTTGATTTTTCTAATTACTTCGAGGAGATTTGCACTCAAACGGTTTCTGGATGTTAGTCGTAGAAGTTGGCTGGCTCAAGTGATCTAGCTAGACAGCAGGAAAATATCGGCAGCCTTTCATAGGTTTATCAGGTGGAATTACTCGTCTTGCATGACATTCATTTTGATTGAAAATGCTTTGTTTTTAAAAAGGGTAAATAGCCGGATGCTGCATGGTTTTTATCGACGAATTCCTTTTCTGTTTTGCTTCAGCTGTGTTCTTAAGTATACTCTATATGGTCTGACATAAGGCGTTGGTCACAATAAGAACGCTCGTATTAAGTTTGTCACTCATCTCATCTCATCTCATCTTCAGTGACCTGCATGTTCCACTAAAGGGGTCGCGGGGGCAATGCATGCAAGAGATCTTCAGGCCACTCGATCATCCGCCATCGAATCTAACTCATCAGGAGCTATGCCCAAGCGGGTCTTCTTCACAAGTGATGGGAGGAATAATGCTTAGCCTTCCTGTAAGATTGGTCAGGCTGAGTCAACTTTGGTCCATCTGTAATTAGGAAGGCCGAGCTTGGTGTCAGAATCAAGTTAGCGGTTTTTAACGCAGTATTTGTCACCTATGGTCATGAAATTTGGGTAATGACCGAAAGAATAAGATCGCGAATACAAGCTGCCGAGATGAGATTTCTTCGTGCTGTTGTGGGAATTACTCGCCGGGATAGGGTGAGAAACACGACAGTGCGCGGGGAACTCAATGTTGGGCAGCTGCTTCTTCGAACGGGAAGGGCTGTACTTCGATGGTTTGGTCACTTGGTCATGAATGTCCCTATCATCACGAATTCCGAGGCGTGCCTTGAATGCGACCGCTTGGCAGACCCAGGACGTGATGGTTGGACCAAGTCCAAACACTCGCCTGCTTGCGCTTGGGCATATTTTGTCACTATAGGGTAGGTAGACAGTCCACTTAGACAAGAGTTGATCCATTGTGCAGCCACATGGTTTGACTGAGGTCAATCCAATAGAGTATTTGTGGGAAACCATTTAAAGCCTGTAATGAAGCGTAGTAGATTACAAATGGGAACCACACTGAGTTCGCAAAGGTTATCAAAAAAGTAGGCCGCTAGATGAAGGCGTCAAATAGACGCTAGGGCCGGACAGGAGCAGAGAAGGTGTGAAACGCTTTCCACTTACTCCTCGTCTAAGCAGCTTCTACAGAAATCATTAGCCGGGCCTCCTAGTCTGCTGGCATGATTTCCTACACTAGGTTCCCTCTTATCTACTACCATCTCCCCCAGGCACTCACTCCTGCCCAGAATTCGGACAGAGGACTTCCTCGCCGGCCCATACTTGTTAGCTGATCATTATCATCATCGGCGCAGCAACCGAGCTCCGATCCGGGTCTCTTGCAGCAAGACATATTTTCACCTATCCCGATCGCTAGCCGACGCCATCCAGTTTTACACCCGAAGACTTCGGGCGTCGTGGCCTACGCCATCCTTTCACCGCAAGCGTGGTGTGCTACGCTGCCTTCTACCGTGAATTGTACCGCAAAGAAGTGTCCGACAACGATCCTCTTCGCTTTTACTAGCTTGGTACCCAGCCTACCGGAGTGTACCGTGCTTTATTTTTGTCATTATATCTGCTTAGAAGTAGATTTCATACAACTCATAATTGTATCGTCTCCGGAATTGTCCTTCCTCACGTATGGAGTCAACTATTCTCCGTAGGACTTCCTTATGAAAGTAGTGGCAAGACTATAGTTTTATGCAGCAGTTTCGAATTCATGGTGAGGTTTCTGGATTTAAATTGTCTCGCAAAACTATAGTAGGTTCTGTTGGATTTAAGCCGCCGCTAAAGGCCTAATTTCTAATTACTTTCGAAAGCCTATGGGTGATATGGTTCGCAATAATGCATCGAATATTCCAATATTCGTCTCTAGTATACCGACTTAGACTTATACAGCTTCAGGTTTCCCTAATCCCACAAAGGTAATACAGTCGAGACGCAATTACTCGAAATTTTACACTCACCGAATTTTTTCTTCGTCTTCTTCAGACCTTTACCCACTCACGTGAATGCTACTTAACTCAATGAAATATAATGCCCTGAGCGACTTAAATTTTTGATGAAATATTCGTCAAAGCCAAGGACCCTCCCTTGTTTTCCAATAAGGAGGACTTTATACATGAATGGTGTGGGTACTTTTCAGAATTACTAAATCAGGGACAGTACAGTAAGGGCAATAGGCCTGTAGTCTTGAAGTCGGCAAGTCTGCCCGAAGATGTGGGCTTCAACAAACAATCCTTTTTACACGATCTTTCGCCAGCTATCTTCAACTGCGCACACCAGTTTCATGTCTCTTTTCACTTGTCTGAGTAACATTAAACGTTTGACGTAATCGTTGACATCAGAGTCGAAGATTCTTGGGGCCGTAGCAAAGTTTTCCATGCGCCCTACATGGTTTATCCATCCCAGACGTCTGGCTTTGCTCTTGTCGATGGAGAACTCTCGCTGCTCCATCAAGGTCGGTATCGAACTCACCGCACTTTCAATGTCAAAAAAGGTTTTAGACAAGGCGACGCGCTGTCATGTTATTTCTTCAGAAGATCGTGCAAAACTCACTGGCCAACACAAGAGGCACGATCTTCCAAAAGTCCGTTCAACTGCTAGCTTACGCGGATGACATTGACGTGATTGGTGGAACACAGCGAGCCGTCAATGATGCGTTTGCTGGCATTGAAACGGAAGCGGCTAAAATGGGTCTGGCGGTAAACGAGGGCAAAACCAAGTAAATGCTGTCATCGAGAAAGGACGCACATCATCGCCGACTTGGCCAGAACGTCACCATAGGTAGCTATGACTTTAAGGTAGTGAAGGACTTCGTCTACCTCGGCTCCGCGGTAAAGAGAAGAAACAACATCAGTACCGAGATCAAACGCAGAATAACTCTTGCCAACCGCGGTTTTTTGGTCTGAAAAGGCAATTGAGTAGTAGAGCCCTCTCTCGGAAGACCAACCTGACTTTATACAAGACCTTGATCATCCCAGTACTGCTGTACGGCGCAGAGGCATGGACAATATCCCAAGTGGATGAATAGTCTCTTGGCCTTTTCGAGAGAAAAGTTCTGCGCGCGATCTTTGGTCCTATTTGCGTTGATGGCATTTGGAGGAGAAGGGTTTACCACGAGTTGTATGGGCTGTACAGCGACATGCGTCTAGCCAGGCGTCTACGGATCCAATCCAGCGCATAAGATGGCTAGGCCATGTAGAGTGTATGGACAACTTAACTCCGGCCCGAAGAGTCTTCGACTCTGAGCCTGTGGGACAACGCAAGAGAGGACGTCCACGTACAAGGTGGCGCACACAAGTCAGGGGGGACCTCCGCCGGCTTGGTGTGCGAAACTGGACAGCTGGCGGGAGATCGTGCTGGCTGGAGAGGCATGATGAGTGAGGCCCAGGTCCACCTCGGACTGTAGCGCCCTAAGAAGAAGAAGAAGGCTATGCTTATGTCGCGTGTGTTAAATTCTCTTCTCCAATCGCCATGAATGCAAACAGGACCAAAGATCGCAAGCAGAACCCTTCTCTTAAGCATACTAATTCAACAAATTTAGCGAGTTTAAGAAGAACCCTACCGTTTTAGGGTAGGAAATCGCTCTGTCCGCTTGGTATCACAATGGGGGTCGAACAAGGTCTAAGTGTGGCTGCTCCTCCTTGTAGTCTATCACTAGTACCTATCGCCTATCGTCTAGGGTGAGAAACACAGGTTTATGAGACGAGCCCAACATGGGTGGACTATTTCCTCTAACAGAAGGAGCTATTCCTCCGCATTGGCAACGCAGCATGAATCTCCGCATCACGTCTTTCAAAACTTGCTTCAAATTTCTTGTCCCAAGGTAGGCGGCTTGATGGGTCTAGAATGATACAGTTGGAATAAGACCGACAACTTTACTATACTCGCTTGGGTATTGCTTTTTATGAGTCAGAGCCCATAAGGGAGAATCGAACCGATTGAGGAGCACGCATATGCACCTTCCCCCACCATCCTCAAGTGGAGTAGAAGAATGATGATGATGATAAAGATAATCAATTGTGCCTAAGACCCGAATAGTCAACTTCAATATTAACCTCTAAAATGTACATTTAATAGTGTTGCCAAGATTAGGTAGGACCGAAAAACCACCTTTTTCTAGAAAATGGTAAGTCTAGCTTAGTTTTGACCATAACAAGTCTTGTGCAGGCATTCAATACGAACAATTTAATGAATTCGATGTTGAATCAAATACGGCAAGGAATGCATTTAAAAGTCAAGTCGATCGAATCGACTGGCTCTAAACATTTCCACAATTTTGAAGACATTAATGGCAAAATAACCGATTTGGCAGCCACAGCGATGGGCTGCGTCCAGAAATACTTTATAATCAACTTTGTATTCATAGATGTTTGAAAAATAAATCCAGAGTAATTATTCAAAGACCCGTTCCCGACATAGTTGCTTCGAGAAATGCTCAAGTATTATTAGGATACACGTCACAGCATCTCGTCGACCACCGATTTCTTTGCGAATTCTCATCTGTTTTGAAGGCCTTCTAATGGGTCGGAATTAAATTAATAGTATGTCAAGAAATCCACCCCAAGAATAATGTTGGCCGAATTGCTTTTCGTTGCGAACATATCCAAGTCAAAATCAATTTGCGTACCTAAACAGTTCCATAACAATATTTTATACTCAACTTCAGGATGTTTATGTTTCGTAACGATCGAGTTCTACCGCCGCCGCCGCAGCCGAGACCATCGTTGCTGCCGCTACGAAACAGTGGTGTGGTTGGCCGAACTCAATTTAACAATAAGCCAAAAATGAAAAGGGAAATCTCGAAAAAATTAAGTCAATACCAAGCTATGCGGTTGCCATGGTATTTTTAGTCGTTTCAAACGTGAAGTAAATTTGTTTTATGCGGAAAATTTGTTTACGAATTCATCTCTTTGTTTGGCTGCCTTTGAAATGATTCCATCTGCTGTCTGCGTGTGTTTGTTCTGAAAATATTTTCAAAAAGATATGTAATATGCAAGGAACAGATTGGCCATTCCGAACGCACAATCTGTGGTGTGCGGATGAGGTGGGGCACTATTTGTGGATGCGAATGTCAGTCATCAAATAAAGCGCACATCAAACTTCAGCAATGGGTACCCGATTTTTTTTTTGCGAATTACCCAACACAGCGAATTTATAGGCTCCTGCAGTTAACAATAGTTTTTCGTCGTAAATGTATCCCGAAGGCGCTGTACTCTCACACCCTAACAGAGGAGGGCATTAAAACTGCCACTTGATGGGTGTTTTATTGGCACGCTCCTCGCCGGATGGAATCATCCGAAATGGTGCTTAAATTTGAGTTAATTGCTGACAAAAAAGCCATCAGAGGGACCTTTATGGGCCCGTCGGCAGATGAGTGACAAGAGTGATTATATCGGTGTTTAATGGCCAATTCGGCGATTCCCGTTGCCAAATGGTGCCGTTAAATTATGCCTCTAAAATAGTCGACTAATTTATGGGGATAGCTGCTTCTCGCAGATGGGATGATGGCATGCATAAATATTTTGCCATTAGAAGGCACAGATTCGGAATTCCCTGACCTATAAATGGCTGCTGGCTCCGGATAAGATTGTTTTTTTTTTTTTTGAGTATTTTTGAGACTACACTGGACCACTCAGACTCAAAAACTGGTCCATTGTACTGCCAGGTAGCAACCTACTCCAGTGCCGTTAATTTGATCCCAACGGCAAATGGTGACTGGACCAGATTCGACTTCACTGGGATTCGAACCTGGGACCCCCCAAAATTGGGGCGGGCACTTAACCAACTGCGCCATCCAGTCGTGCATAAGATACACGATGCTTTCTTATGACGCGCATGATGCATGGAAAGAACCAAAGAGATTTTAAGTGTGAAGGCGTATGGATCCTAAGATCGTTTATTCACACCTATCCGCCGCGGTCCACCTGTTTCCTTAAAGAAACCACCGATTCCCGTCATAACAATCGAAAGACATGCAATGTTTTCTTTCCATTTTTTTATTCCATATTCAAGACTCATGTGATTTGATTTTTCAAAATATACGAAAATGGCACACAAAACCCCTCAAAACTCCATACCGTGTACACTCCTGTGTACACAAAAATTATTGCCTTATTTAATGCATCTTTAAAGCGTCTAGTGCAATAACCCTACATACGTTCACGTCTCCTGCGACGACTTCGAAGCGACGAGCCTGCGACAATAGCGTGTCCTTGGGAGGATGGTGTTATGGCTGAAGAGACTATCGTGTGTTATTCTTTGAATTTTTTGAATGCATTTCGCATGATGGCACATATGTGTTGGAACGAACTGGTTGAGATCGAATATTCTTCTGAAAATGTATTCAAATTTGATTTGAATTCGCTTGCGTTGTGGAAAAGCATTCAAGTACCACGAGATTGCTGGAATTTTAAGTGTTTTCAAGAGCCAAAAAAACAGGTTCGATGCGAGAGTAGGAATTTAGTAAAACTTTCCAGGTTAGGGGGCTGCCTTTGAAATACACCAGCACACTTAAACCATGTTGGTCCACTGTGATACCCACAGTCAGACTACTACCACTGAGACCGCTCCAGTGATAATAATAATAATAATGGCGGCACTATAGTCCGAGGTTGACCTGGGCCTAGTTTCTCAACAACCACCTGCGTTGTGCGTGCTATTGTTCTCTCACGAGTGGCGGCGACCTGCAGTTTAATGCCAACTCCGAACAGTTTTACTCTTTGAGAATTGTCAGTAACTCGAAAGAGGTGGAGCCGTGAAAAAAATTTTATGGTGTTTTTTCGGGAATCGAACCGAGAACATCGAGCGTAGGAGTCGATGCACTTACCCACTACGCCACGGCGCCTAGTGATAGTGCCGTTAATTTGGTTTCAACGGCAAATGGTGAGTGGGCCAGATTTGAAAAACAAGATAAAAGCGTATTAACTTTACTTTCACACGGATTCGAACCAGGGACTCCTCTAACTTCGGGCAGGCACTTAACCATCTGCGCCATGCAACGATATTGTTACTTACTTCCTTATCAGGTCTGACACATCTGAGGAAGTTCTGAGAGTGAGATATTGCCACCTTTTGCTGATTCCATTCATTAACACCAAATTGCCCTTCATTCGCGATGACTTTGTCTTCATACCGCAGGTTCGGTCTTCCTCTCCTTCTCGAACCAGGGGGGTCGGATTCGATGACTCTCTTGGCTGAAGCATTGCTATTCATTCGTTCAGTTTGACAGTTTACTCTAGGGATATTTGTCTTCCGGACTATACCCACATCCTTTGCGGTTGTGTGTGCTCCTCAATTTGGCTTCCTCGCACGCAGGAACAGACAGGACAGATGAGGAATTTTTCCTTCGAAGGCATCGAGAATCAGGTGTGCAGTCCTGCATATCATCCAGCTTTTGCCTCTATATAGCAAGACTTCGAGATTAGGGCTTTGTAGAGCATAATTTCAGTCCTTCGAGCTAAGAGTTTTGACTCAACTTCCGCAGCGGTTTCTAAGGACGACTCTTCATCGAATCTTCAGCAAGATGTCGTTTGCGGAGTTCACGTTTGTCCTGAGGTAAACAAAATCCTTTTTTTATTTTTTTTTGTTAGCACTCAGACTTAAAAACTGGCCCATTATACTACCAGGCAGCAACCTACTTTTAATGGAATTTCATGGTCTTCCAAAAGAAGACTAGCAGACGTTTCTATGATGAGGAGCCTATATCATCAGCTCTCACCTCATCAGCACCAAATGCCACCTGATCCGAGTAAAGGCGGGTAAATGGCAGAGGAAGTGCTCTGCAGTGTCATCGTCTTCTCCACAGGCGTCGCAGAGGGTTTCATCGCTTAGGCCAAGCACATTTAGGTGATTGGCGAAAGTGAAGTGCCCCGTTAGTACGCCGGTAAGTTGTCTGCAATCTTTTCTGTTAAGAGATAACAAGAAAGCCGCGGAGTTCTTACAGAAGTTGGGGAGCATGCGCTTGGTCTGTCTACATCGTGGAGAGTCGTGCCACCTGCGGTTGTGCTCTCGAGAAGTCTAACCATCGATGGAAGCCCTAATTAAGGACGTGGGCAGTCCCAGCGTAGGTTCAGGTCCTAAGAAAAGGTATTCCCCTAATCTTCGCCTAGCAAGTTCATCGGCGATCTCATTTCCTGTGATCCCGTAGTGCCCCGGGACCCAGACCAGTCATAGCCAATTTAAGTTACCGATCAAATTCAGAGAGGACTTGCATTCCTGAACTATCCTGGAAGTGGTTAAAGGGTTGAGCAAGGCCTTAAGAATATCTTGGCTGTCGCTGCAGACACAGATACTTCGACCCTTCCATCTATTTTTCCCTCGTGGCCATTAGGATCGCATAGGTTTCCGCTTAGAAAACCGACTCAAATTTACCTAACAAGGTGTGCAGTCCAAAGTTGTCGCTCTCCACGAAGGCAGCAGCACCAGATCTTAGCACCAGTGTGCTTAGTTGGCATTAGACCCCCTTGAGTTTTAGAAGTATGAAAACTAACTCTTTTATTTTTGCCCCAATTAATTATGCTGTTAAGGTCGGTATTCAAAAACGACTGGAGGGCGTAGCCTTCCCCAAGTTAGAGGGGTCTCAGGTTCGAATCCCAGTGAAATCGAATCTGCTCCATTTACCATTTACCGTCGGGATAAAATTAACGGCACTGGAGTAGGTTGCTACCTGGCAGTACAATGGACCAGTTTTGAGTCTGAGTGCTGCAGTAGTGTTGCAAAAATCCGCCGAAAATAAAAGGTCGGTATTCACTGCTTTAAATTTAATTTATAAATTTAATGGATAAATTTAAGCAGCAACAGTTTCCAAAGGCTCTTCTACTTCGGATTTCGGAAATTTGGATAGAAGTGAATAAACTACTTCAGAGGCTCAACATTTCAGCTATCGATCTCGATGTGTCTGTTTCGTAATTTGGTCGACAGCATATATTTTGTCTTGTCCTTATAACAAGGCCAGAACGTGTCCAGAAAACTTAATTACAGGGACGAGGAGGAAATACAGTCCGTCCGCCACCTGCTATGCGATTGTTCAGCCTTACGGGGAAGGAGACTGCAAACACTAGGCAGTAACTTCTTCGACGAGCTGGAGGATCTGAATAAAATAGACCTGACTTACCTCCTGAGATATATACAACAATCTGGGTGGTTCTAATAACCATCAAGAGTGTAGATCTTACGGGGTACACCTCCCCCCCACACCCAGAGCACAATGGACCCAACTGTTGGTCTCAGTGAGTCGCAACCCAGTCGCAAGGGCACACTACCTGCCTACCAGAAAACTTCAACAGCGGCACGTTGGGAACATGCAAAGATGTCAACGTCATCTGCGTAGCCTAGCAGCTTGGCCGTCTTTCACGGACTCACATATGATAAAAATAAACTGAGCAAATGCAAGTCGTGAGGCGAGGGTTTTGTCTTGTTTCTTCTTCTTCTTCTTCTTAGGGCGCTACAGTCCGAGGAGAACCTGGGCCTCACTCACTGTCTTGTTTAGTGTATTGAAATTGTAATAACAAAAATTCCCCTAAGACTTTAGTTGGTAGTTTGAGCTGAATTGTATATTTCAATGACGGACAAAAAAAATATTCCGAAAGACCGTCAAAGCAAGTGAAAAATGAAGTAACAAACTCTTGTCTTCCACACCCAAGCAGTGGTAAATGTACCCTTTCGTGAGAAATTCCAATTTCCATTCCACGCATTTGGCAAAAAGGTATTTTCATACAAAAAAATGGTAAATTCTTCTAAGCAAATATTCTTTCATTTGGTTAAAAACCCCGAGTTCATGGGGTGGCTCATATCTGTGCCAAAGGATATCACAAAAGCGAGCTGTAGAGTGGGAACTCTGTACCTCTTTCGCCCGAAATGTTTTAGCATTTGTTTTCATTTCTTCGTGGTACCACTTAAGTTAGTTTACAATAGTCCACAATAGCTTTTGTCTCAAGCACATTTCTTTGGAAGTGGTACATTTTGAACAGAATAAAAATGTTTCCTCTCCGGTGTAGTTAATTCCACTTGAAAATACTGGCAGCACTGCACACAGGAGCTGTTATTCGAATCTGGAATCTTGTTATAACGCATGCAAGCAACTTCTGCACAACTCTAACGGGGGATGTGACACCAATTAAATCCATCCTTTAACCAATTAACGTCAACTGTCAATGAATCCTTTGCGAAATGAATGGTAACCTAAACACAAGAACGAGTACATATCAAAACAATACTGAATCAGGCTTTGCCTGACTTCGCCTGCAAACATTCGTATCGTGCATTTGTATGCCAACTCGAAACTGCAAAATCTTGGAAAAGTTTTCATGACAGTTCTATACATTGTCAGTGACTCGAGAAGATTGTTGTCGTGAAATGAAAGCTTGTGTTCGCTTCCGTTCTGAAACCTTTAACTGACATGAAATGCTTAAAGGATTTTTTCTGTACATTCCCAGACTTTTGAATTTTTCATCCCCTGTTGCGTTGAAGTTACACAAAAGTTAAGTTAGCTTGAAAATGCCAAGAAGTCTTTATGGGACTATGGCAAATTTAACATTTGTCAGTTATATTTGAAGACGCTAGTTTAACGCACTCAAAAAATGAATATATTCTGAAAGAATAACTACGAGCAAAAATAACATATTCGCCACAGGGGACTTTTGACTTTTTTCCACATCTACAGTGTATCTAACAAATAATTGAACAGATGTGACTTGTTTTTTCTTGGTTTAGTGCTGTAAACGGTGACCAGATTGCAATGTGTTTTTAATTGTGACGCTTCAGCATTCAGCAACTGTCAAGGTAACCAATGACAAACAGGGTGGGCCATATAGTATTTTTTTTTAATCATGGGCTATTTTGACACTGACAGCTGTTTCCCGCTCGAAATCTTGACAGAAAGACAGTATCATATCTCCGCAGAACGAAATGAGTCTCTCTATGCTTGAGCAACGTTGGGAAATATTGAAAACTTATTTTCAAAGGGAGTGCCGTGTGGCCCAAAACTTTGCGCTTTTCTGAGATTGATTTTTGGCCGAAATGGAGCAACCACCGCGACTGCTGTACGCAAGTTTGTGCAAAAAGTTCGTGAGACGGGTATGCTAGTGGACAACACTCGATGAGAGTGTGAGACTCAATCCACGAACATCAACCCGCTATCGATCTCAACACCTCAACATTTCACGCACTAGCCTGAGGAGAATTCTGCACAAAGATCTCAGATTATTCGCTTACAAGCTCCAACTGACTCAGCACTTGAAGGCGCCCGACCATCCGCTTCGTTCACATCGCTTCGCAGTTTGGGCCTTGAATAGAGCAGCTTGAATTGGACAACGATTTTGGGCGAAAAATTATCTTTTCTGACGAGGCGAGGCGTATTTTCATCTCGGCGGCTACGTTAATAAACACAATTTCCTCATCTCGCTCGGCTCGGAAAATCCGCACGTTATTGTAGAGAAGCTAATGCATCCATAGAGAGTGACAGTTTGTTTTGTGTATCTTTCAACACTTTTTTATCTAAAATACAGTTTGGAAAATATGGAGCCCCGAAGTTTTTTTTAAATGCGTCCCCCCCTGCCATTTCTAAACCAAAGCGTTTAAAAAATCACAAAAACTTGGCTTCATTGAGTACTTTCATTTAAAACCATTGCGAGCATTCTGGCCCTAATGGTTTTGGAGATATTGGCCAAAAACCGTCAATCATCAACATGCGAATTTTGAAGATCTGAAAACGCAGTTTTGAAGACCTCAGCGTAAGCATTAAGAAATGTTAAATTTCAAAATATCAATTCATGTTGAAATTTTGAGATATCTAAGATTTAAAATGATCACTATTTTCATTTTCACACATAAATTTCATGCTGTGTTCGACCACTCTATTCGTTGATGAGTGTTATCTTTTCGATCTCACCCCTAAATGCCCAACAGAAATGAATACACACACACCGCAGGCATGAGCAGTGATTGGGTATGTGTATGATGGAAGGGATTTTCTGTGTTGGATAAACTTGGATAGAGATATAGGCATATGTAGGGATGAACATTTGTTTGTTTGGATGTATGGATTTATGAATAAATGGTTGATTTGGGTTGAAGTTAGAAGAAAATTCAACTGAAATAGTTTGGAAATGTCGTTTGATATTCAGAAATCATCCATCAATATTATGCGACGGAACCTTCCCCGTGCGAGTACAACTCGCACTTTCCCAGTTTATTTTTACTGAAATTGAAGACATGGATTTGGACGACGTCTGGTTCATGCAGGATGACGCGCCGTGCCACATAGCCAATGACACAAACAATCTTTTGCACCCAAATCGTGTTATCAACCGTCTTGGCGATATCAATTGTCCGCTTCGGAGCTGCGATTTGACCCGTTTGACCATTTTTTTTATGGGGAACCGTGATGGACCGATGTTATGCCAATAATCCGGAAACGATTCAAGCCGACATCATCCAAGCACTCCGTGACCTACATCCGTAACCATCAACAAGGTCTTGGAGAATTGGGGTGACAGCATGCGCTACTGCGAAGCCAGCCGAGGCAGCCACTTGAATAACCTTGTATTCCATAATAAATGGGAGTGTTTGTTTTTACTAACAAAGTCATAATACATGGAATAAATTTAATTGTGTCCATTGGATTGCATTTTTGAAAAGAAAGTTGTATTTTCCCCACCGTGTGTATCAGAGCTGTCGTTCCAACAACACGTGCAACACATGCGAAGACACGTTTGGGTTTATTTTCTCTGGGGTACGTTCTTAGTTCTTAGTCTACCCTAACAAGCCAAATGACCAGCTCAAGGCCAACATTCTAAACGTTATTATAACGCCGCACATATTGGACCGAGTCATCAAAAAACATTTGCTGTTCCATTCATAATGGGATTAATGCAGCTTCAAAATAAAGCCAGATTACATTCTATATCTCAATTGTTGTTTCCTTTTCATAAGGTTCTTTTCTGATTACCCTGAGTGTCCAGCGCTGTAGTTCGCAGTGTATCTTAAAGATGGTAAAGTTAATAGAGTTTCTTCTCTTACCATTCGTAAAGAAAATTTCAAGTAAAGCGCATAATAATAATGGCGGTGCTATAGTCCGAGGTGGACCTGGGCCTAGCCTCTCAGCAACCACTCGTGCTGTGCGTGATATTGTTCTCTCACGGGTGGAGGGGACCTACAGATTAATGTCGACTCTGAACGGCGAGATTGAGAAGCTTTTTCTAGACAGTTATACTCTTTGAGCATTGTCAGTGACTCGAAAGAGGTGGAGCCGTGAAAAAAATGTTTGGTGTTTTTTTCGGGAATCAAACTGAGAAAATCGAGCGTAGGAGTCGATGCATCTACCCACTAAGCCACGGTGCGCACATAGCAACGTAAAGTAAAGCGCATAGCAATCGAATATTTTAGACAAATTTTAGTATCACTACAAACAATCTAACCAAGCATCGAGAGTTGCAAGTAATGAACTTATGAGGCTTACTTGCACTCACAGAACCTAGGTCTGCGAAAAATTGGGTCTTTCGATGTTGAAACTTCAGGCAGTTCTGCAAAGTAGCCTTTGTCCGCTTTGTCGCTGGGCCCTTCGTTTATTAAACCACAAATTTATGAAAATCTTCCCTGTCAGAAATTCAGCTAGGGACGTCTTACATACCCATACCTTGTTTGTCCTCATAAGTTTTTTTTTTGTAAAGAAAACACATGTTAACCAACCTTGACTCAAGAGAGATGTTTATCTTTCATCCTAATTGCACGTCAAAGGAGCAGTCTTTCTTCAACTGAACTTCAAGAGACATGCCAGCCGACAGTTTGCTTATTTTTAAAAACTCCTTCTTCACTAGGACAACAGGTGAGTAGGATGGGGTTTGAGGAACCGATGCCAAAAATCATTCGAAACGTGTGCCTTTCGCGCTTCCCACTCTACGAGCCATTGCTGACAAGCTTTTCCATCGACCGTCATTCCTGGAGTTGGCACCAAAGGCAACGAACTCACTCAACCATCAAGCCCTCTGTACAAAATATTGAGCAACCTTGAAAAGTATTAAGAAGTGGTTCAGCTAATGAGGAGCTTCCAGCTTCTCCGGTTGTCCTCTTCGGATTCCTCTCTAATTCGATGAATTTGAACTTTATATTCTCAATGAATTTACCTGAAATTCCTTAAGGATGCCGACAAGGCTACAAAATTAAAACGTGAGCTAATAATAATCGCCGTATCTTTTGCGTATCTCTCTGTGCAAAATTTCACAGCATTCCAAGGTCAAAACTGGGTTTTGGGAACTCTATTAGAATGCTAATAGAGTCCCGTCTGAAACACAATCTGCCGCACCTTATGGCAAATTCAAATGACATTCAATTGTCAAACTCTCAGGCGTAGGGCCCATATGAGTTTGTCATCAGGGAAACTTCATTATCTGTCTATCAACTATGGAGCAAGGGATGACTTCGTTAACTCGATACAACATTAAACAGGTGAGAGATCTGGTTTAAGAAGCATGAATGTCATTAACTTGTTGGCCCCGTTCGGTGTCCTTGTAAACTGATGTACACACACGTTTGCAATACCCCCGAGTTGGTAAATAATTAATATACCTCTTCCTGGGGCTGCGTAAGTTAATATACACACACAGCAACAGAGTAGCACAACTGCCGTCATGATGACGCTGCTAATGGCAACACTGGCTGACATAATTGATGTGGCTTGGCTTACACCCAATCTCGCAATTAAAATAAATTGAACTCCGAGCATTCATTATGTGTGCGTTTGGGTCTGTGTGTGGGTGGGTAACCTGTTGGGGAAAGGTGTACTTAAGGGTGGTGGTTAATATTGTATTTGCCAACCCTTCCGCAGGTCGTTGGGGTTAGATGGGAAAAGTTGTGAAGCGACGGTTCGTTGCGCCGGATGATGGATGCGATGGAAAGGCGGAAACAAGGCTCCTCCGAGTGAATTTTTAGATTTGACTCATTACTCGTCGTGTGTTTTGTGTCAGGACACTTGAAGTTAACAATCCGTGCTGCAGTTAAAGGTCTGGTGAGGGATTGCTTACATTTTACACGGGAACGTACATTTTAAGTGAGCGTCAATTAAAAAGTTTTGTTCCCCAATCTTAAAATCAGATTGATGGATTGGATGACGTTTCGTTCGAATCGTATCCATCGAATTCGTGGTAATTAGACTAAAGGATCCAATTTTGAATCAGAAAACTACTGCGACCTCACAAAAGTTGGCTTTTGAAGTTTGTAATCTTAGATATACAGGGTGGGCCAAATAAGTGTTTCTTTTTAATAATGCAATAAAATTATCAAAATTAAATTTTTTTCTATGTATTACGGCTCTATTGGTAAGAAAAAACATTCCCATTAATTATGGAATACAACGTCGTTCAAGTGGCTGCCTCGGCTGGCTTCGCAGTAGCTCATTCTGTCAACCCAATTTTCCAAGACCTTGTTGATGGTTTCGGCTGTAGCTCACGGATTGCTTGGATGACATTGGCGTTAAGTGCTTGAATCTTTTCCGGATTGTTGGCAAAACATCCGTCCTTCACGGTTCCCCACAAAAAAAAACATAAAATAGGGTCAAATCGCAACTTCCGAGGGGGCCAATTGACATCGCCAAGACGCCTAATACCACTATTTGGTAATTTTTTGCGCAAAAAAATGGGCTATGTGGCGTAGCACGCCATGGACCAGATGTCGTCCAAGTCTATGTCTTCAATTTCAGCAAAAAAAAAGTCGGTTAACATGGCTTTGTAACGCCCAACGTTGACCGAAACGTTGTCCCCAGCCTCATTTTCGATGAAAAATGGTCTAATGTTTCCACCTCTCCACAATACGCCCCAAACTGTCACTCTCTGTGGATGCATTGGCTTCTCGTGGATGCAGAACGTGCGGGTTTTCCGAGCCAGATTCCAGATGCGGCAATTTTTGTCCGTTAACGTAGCCGCCGAGATGAAAAAGATGATTTTTCGCCCAAAATCGTTGTCCAATCCAAGCTGCGCTGCTCTAAGGCCCAAACTAACGAAGCAGATGGTCATGCGCCTTCAATTGCTGAGTGCAGTCAATTGGACCTTGTAAGCGAATAATCCGAGATCTTTGTGCAGAATTATCCTCTCCTCAGGCTAGTGCGTGAAATGTTGAGCTGAGCGAAATGTTGGGATCAATGGCCAGTTGATATTCGTGAATTGAGTCTCACACTCTCGGCCACAGCAGCCACATTCTCATCTGTACGCACCGTACGACGACGGGGAAAATGAGTGTTGTCCACTAGCATATCCGTCTCACGAACTTTTTGCACAAACTTGCGTACAGCAGTCGCGGTGGGTGCTTGAACTTCAACCCCGGTTACTGAAACGGACTGGTTAACCTCTTGTCATCCCATATACAAGGCTGTATGTATTAGATACCCTTTACGATTTGTTATATCTTCAAAAAGCAAAAAAATAAATTAAATGAGCGGAATAACTAAAAATCTTTTACAACCTTAGTTTCGCCAAAAACCTTAAAATTCAAACTTATTACTTCCGATAAGTGATTTTACAGGAAAGACAAAAAGATAAGGGTGCCTAATAAATTTGGCCAAGGCTGTACGCTTCGCAAGTCTTTTGGATATTTAAGAGTACTAAGCTGCAGAGTAAGAAGGAACAAGACGGTTCTGGAAGTTAGTTGGCAGACATACATTTTGTTTATTTTAGTCCCTTCTAGATGACTCTGACTCTGCTGGCTGGAGAGGCATGTAGGGTGAGGTCCAGGTCCACCTCGGACTGTACCGCCCTAAGAAGAATAAGATGAAGGTGACTCTAATAGAAAGTTACTGATGTCAACAATATCCCCCGGGGATTGCCTGTCTTGTGGTTTCTTTTTTGTCCCACTTTATCTTTGGCCGTGTTCAGCTTTTTCTCAAACGAAATAAATAATTTTCACGCAATCAAGTCCAATTGTGCGCGATTTCAAACATTCATGGACAGCTCTTTAAAGCAGGACTCCCTCAAAAATTTCAATTCTTTTTCATAAAGAAATAAATTTCGTAGAAGAATAAAATTATTCATAATATTCTCCGGCCCATTCTCAATGGTCACCCCAACAAACTGTCACTTTAGCCGTCTTCGAAAAGAAATGTTGAATTTCTATTTAGAGAAACAAAAAGGGAGCGAGAAAAGTGCTTGCGACAATTTGCTGACGGCGTTAATGTGACATTTTAAATCAAAAACGAAAAAAAAAACTTTCAAATGCTCATTCAGGTGATAAATGACTTTTCCGCCGGAGTTACTGACGGGAATTCGGTGGCGAAATTTCAAATTGAAGACGATAAGGAACGCAGGTTCAGGACATTTTATTACACCGTTTTTAGGAATTAGTACTTGAAGTGGAAAGTGTTTTCATATTATGACTCTTTAAATGATCGCCATCGTAACGAATAGAAACCATTCGAATATTTTGCGTCGATATCCGTCGTAAAGTTTGGAATCGATGCGGGGCACATCATTTTGCTCGGTTTGTGGGTTGGAGACGTCTTCACGATGGTGATTTCAAATTTAATTGTTTATTGCCGCGACTCCGTCAAGGCAATTAACGTTTATGTATAAAGCAATGAAATTTTTTGTCGTGTATCATACAATTCTGCGTGCCTTTTTTAGTCCAGTTTGTGGCGATAGAGATTGCGAGATAAATTTCAACCAAGAAATGGGTGTACATATGGTCCGTTTCGAATAATCTTCGACTTCAAGCCTGTGCAACATGCATTTATTGCTCATCACTTCTACAGCAATAAGGTCTACAAGTTGCAGAAACGTCGTCAGTCCGTCCCAACAAAATTCCAAGAGGGTCCGGATGGTAGTGCAAACACCATTAATAATAATAATGGCGGCGCTACAGTCCGAGGTGGACCTGGGCCTAGCTTCTCAGCAACCACTCGTGTTGTGCGTGCTATTCTTCTCTCACGAGTGGAGGGAACCTACAGCTTAATGCCGACTCCGAACGGCGATTTTGAGAAGCTATTTCTAGACAGTTACACTCTTTGAGCATTGTCAGTGACTCTAAAGAAGTGGAGCCGTCAAAAAATGTTAGACATTTTTTCGAGATTCGAACCTTAGACCTCGAGCGTAGGAGTCGACGCACCTACCCACTAAGCCACGGCGCCCCAAACCCCATTACCAGCCCGAATAGTCGATAAGAACAAGCTTCACTTGAAACTGTCAAAAATAACACTGCCGGTATTCGACAAGAATTACCTTCACTGGTGTGAATTTCATTTCTTCATCTTTCTTAGTCCGTTGTGGATCTGGGCCTCGAACAACAAGACAATACTATCTTTTGCCAGCTGTCTCCAGTTTCACCAAGTTTGTTGAGGTCCTTATCCACCGTTGATCACCTCAATCATGGACGTCCTCCATTTTGTTGTCTTACAGTCTCGGAGTATAAGGTTTTCGGGATGGTGCTAAGTTGTCCATGCGCTCAATATGGCCCAACCACCTTAAGCGTTTGATCAGTAGACGCCTGGCTAAGCTCATGTCGTTATACAGCACTTTTAGTTCGTGATTGAATCTTCACCCCCAATCACCATCAAAACAAACAGGATCGAAGATTGCTCGCAGAACTTTTCTCTCGAAAGAACCAGGGGATTCCACCGCTTGGGATGGTGTCTATGATCCTGCGCCGTACAGCAGGACTGGGATCATTAATGTCTTATACATATCCTGTTAGTCTCAGTGAGCCGCGACCAAGTCGCAAAGGCACCCTACCTACCCACCTATACATAGTCAGTCTTCAGGTGTTTCGTGAGGGGGCCCTATTACTCAGTTGTTTTTCGAGGCAAGAGATATTCTCTGTTTTATCTCCATACTGATGTTGTTAGTACCTTTTATCGCGGAGTTCAAGTAAAAGAACGCCTTCTGTACCGCAAAGCTTGCAAAGTGCATTGTAAGTGCACTACTGCAAGTCGTAGAATGGTGCAAAGCAGAAGGTTTATCGATTAATCCCTAAAAGACCGTTCTAGTGCCCTTCTCAAGGAGGACTCGAGTGAACCTTGAACCCATAATAATCGGTAAGGAGACACTAGTTTATTCCAGCGAGGCCAAATACCTTGGACTAATCCTGAACAGACGGTGGGTTCCGTGGCGTAGTGGGTAGGTGCGTCGACTCCTACACTCGATGTAGTCGGTTCGATTCCCGAAAAATCACCTAAACATTTTTTCACGGCTCCACCTCTTTCGAGTCACTGACAATGCTCAAAGAGTATAACTGTCTAGAAAAAGCTTCTCAATCCCGCCGTTCGGAGTCGGCATTAAACTGTAGGTCCCCTCCACTCGTTAGAGAACTGTAGCACGCACAACACGAGTGGTTGCTGAGAAGCTAGGCCCAGGTCCACCTCGGACTGTAGCGCCGCCATTATTATTGTTATTCGATATTTCAGCCAACTTCAAGCTGACCGGACCAGAGCTATACCCAGAATTAGTTTCATTTGAACAATACAAAATAAAGAACACTGTTACAGGGCTTCACAACATTCTGGTTTGAAGGGTGGTTTTAGGAAAGGCCATTGGAGTGTTCTGTTCAAAAAGAAAGAAACTTGCAATGAAAAATCATGAGGAGTAGCAGGCTAGAAGCAGACGGAAGCAAAAGAAGCTTTTTCGCCGGAAAGATGTTTCATGTAGCATCCTATCTCAATGATATCGAGGAGTCTAGGGACAAACAGAAAATTTGGGCCTTACATGAAGAGTCCAAAAATCTGGCAGAAGGCTTAAAGAAAGGCACCCAGACTCTTTTAAGCCATGAGGGTAATTCCGCTACCGACCAGTACGGAATCGTGGATTTATTTAAGCGGCCTCTTTTGCAGCTGTTTCACGGACATGACCAGAAGAAAGTGTTAGAGAATGATGAAATCCCAGCTCCAGACGATGAAGAAGGGAGGACTACTCCCACCAAGTATTGAAGAAGTCACCACAGCTACCAAAAAGCTGCCATATGCTTAGGGGGCTTGCCTAGTGAAGATATTTTTGTAAAAACCACCAAAACAGAAAATATTTCCACTGTGTCAAATTTGAGCTGTGACGTCCAATAGTACAAGTCATGATATGCGTGAGTTCGAAAACACTTTCTTAAGTGAATAATATACCGGCTTCTATTCTGCGTATCTAATCACCCACAAAATCTGTCGTCTATTCATTCAGTAAGTCAACTGACATCCATTTAGCAATGTTTCGTGTTCATTTCGTGCGAGTAACTCCCCGCGGTTGATATGATCTTTCTGAATCAGTTTTTCCAGCTATCGTCAGCATATGTCAAATTAATACTCATCTAAGATCCTAATCGTCCGCCTTCAATCAGCTCTATTCAATGACTCAGTATCGGAATTAAATTGGTTCCATGAGTTTCTGTAGATTTGAATTTGCTGATTCGATTGTGGGGCTCATTTTAATTCATTTTCTATTTTTAGACGCGGATAGCACCTGCAAAAGAATGCTTGATTGGGACTGAAAGTCATATCTTCACGGTAACCTTATCGGAGTTCAAACTAATCGTAAACGATGATATAGACTATTGCCGATGGTCTCTGATTTGATGTGTATTTGACCTTGGTCTATGTGAATAGAAGGTTTCACTTGTATCTGGGGAGACATACACAAGCACTTATGTCAACATCGACCGTCGAATGAGATACGCTCAGTTTCCAGTAAAAAGGGAAACATTAGGGGTGTCTCTGGATCTGTTTGGAATGACTGGAATATGTACTTCTAAGTTGATTTTGAGTGAAATTTGAATCGAATAATTTATCACTGTCGTCATTGAAACTAAAGGTCGAAATTTAAAAATTGTAAGTAAATCACAAGGCACGTCTCTTATCGACTACCTGTTCATTGAGCTATCTACTGCTCACGACTCAATTCTTCTTGGAGTGGTTTACAGACCTCATAAAAATATTAATTTATGCCATCTTACATCGTTACTCGAAGACATTTCCCTGACCGTCCCGAATTTTATTTTGTGTGGTGACTTAAACAATGACCTCCTTACAGAGTCTGACCTAATTGATGACCTAGGATCACTAAACTTGTTTCCTGTTAACTCAGTGACTCCAACCCATTTTGGTGCTACTTCAAGCACCCTGCTGGATGTTATTTTCGTTAGTGATCTCAATAAGGCGCTCTTTTACGACCAGTTGTCAGCTCCTGGTTTTTCTAAACATGATCTCCTCTACCTAACGTTCGATTTCAACTTCAGTATCTCATCAAACTCAATACAGTTCAGGGACTTTAAGAGCATTGACCTCGCTGTTCTCGAAAGAGACGTACGTGATATTAATTGGGAACAAATTTATTATATGTCATCACCAAATCTTCAAATCGAATTCTTACAATCAAAATTGGTTGAACTGTTTGAGACCCATGTGCCCATACGAAGGAAAACGTTTAAACCTAACCAAAATGTCTGGTTGACCCTTGATATTCGCCACCTTATGCATAAACGCGATGAAGCTTACATCAAATGGAAGCGTTTTAGACTCGAAGAGTTTCATAGAATTTATTGCTCACTTCGTAATAAAGTTGTTTGCGAAATACGGGCTGCCAAAACTCGTTTTTACTCAAGAAGGTTGAATCCATCGTTAACCGGAAAACAGTTATGGAAGAGCCTCAAGGAGATTGGGGTGGGAAAGCAAGGCAGCAGACATATATCAAACGCTGACGGAAATGTGCTTAATAGGAACTTCGTGTCCCACATCACTTCTACCTATGGCTCCCCCGTTCCAAGTTATACCACAACCCCACACGCTTTATCTCCTCCAAATGGATCATTTGCTTTCTCTAGGATCCAGCAGGTTGACGTAGTTGAGAGCTTGCTATCAATTAAATCCAACGCGGTTGGTGTTGACATGGTCCATCCCAAGTTTTTAAAAATCATCTTTCCCGTACTCCTGCCCTTCATTACTCACATTTTCAACCAAATCCTCACAACAAGCGTTTTTCCTTCAGTCTGGAAGTTGTCAAAGATAATACCAGTGCCTAAGAATCCCTCATGTAGTGAATTTCGGCCTATTGCAATTCTTTCTTTTCTCTCGAAAGTTTTCGAAAGAATTATGCAAAAACAAATAAATAGGTTTCTTCACCAACACAATTTATTAACTCCTAAGCAGTCCGGTTTTCGCCCTAAACATAGTTGCTCGACGGCCCTTCTTGGTGTTGTCGATGACATCAGGCAAAAGCTTGATTTAGGTCATCTTTCCTTTTTAATACTTCTCGATTTCTCTAAGGCGTTCGACACCGTTAATCACGCCATTTTGTGCGATAAATTATCCAGGATGTTCAATTTTTCAAATTCCGCAGTCTGTCTAATATCCTCCTACTTGGTTGATCGTCAGCAAGCAGTATTTAGTGAAAATACCTTGTCGGATTTTCTTCCCAATCCTTGTGGCGTGCCTCAGGGATCCATTCTAGGTCCTCTGCTATTTTCCTTATATGTTAATGAATTACCATCCATCCTTTCGTATTGCTCTGTGGAAATGTATGCAGATGACACCCAATTACACCTTAGCTGTTCACCTGAATCTGTAGGCCAGTGCATAAATCACATAAACTCTGATCTGGATACAATTTTTAACTGGTCGAGTCAGAATCTATTATTTATTAATCCAATAAAATCGAAATGTATTGTTATATCTAGAAAGCCCGTGAATAAATCTCTGCTTCCTCCGATCACAATTAACAACGGATCTATTAAATACGTGGATACTGCAAAAAACCTTGGTATGATTTTCAATTCAACTCTAACCTGGCATGATCACATAAAAAGTTGCGTCGCTAAAGCTCATGGGGTCCTCCGCTCCCTGTGGGCGTTACAATATCTTACACCTATGGCAACCAGATCCCTGTTAGTCAAGACTCTCGTTTCACCTATCCTTACTTACGGATGTGAAGTCTACGGAAAATGTGATGAATCAAGTAAACGTAAGCTAAATGTGGCATATAACAATGCTGCTCGCTACATTTTTAGACGTCGTCGATATGACCACATTTCTCACCTCTCCAAACGTATCTCGGGTCTTTCATTTGATAGTATCGTAAAGTATCGTTCCATCAATATGTTGCATAACATCATACACACACGTCAACCTCAAAACCTATTTAACCGTATAACGTTTTGTGCGTCTAATAGGACTAAGCAAATCTTAATACCGCGCTTCTCGCATCTTGCCTCTGAACGCCAATTCTTTGTCAACACCACTCGGCTCTGGAATGCCCTCCCGCGCAACATCAGCGAAATCAAAAATAAGATAAGTTTTAGAAAAGAATTAAAAACACATCTATCTACCTTGAATTAAATGAATTTTTCCTAAAATGACACGTTATTTACTAAAACGTTCGATTAATTTTGCTTTCTCTGTAATCTATTAGCTTATCACAAATTTTTTAAAAAGATATTGTATCTTAATGTGTAAGCTCTCGAAATAAATGAAAATGAAATGAAAAATGAAATGAAAGGTGGCCCTAAACAACGATCATACTCGCCGAACTTGCTCGTGCTCGCCGCTTTTTCGTCGTGTATGGGCTGGTTTGCGAGCCGCTCGCTGTTGGTGAAAAATTTCGATTTTGTCGTGTTCGTTGGCTTTGATGTTCGCCGTGTAGGGCCATCTTTGCGAGCAAACCTCATTTTTGCTGTGAACGTCACCGAGTGCACACCGCGGATTAAGCACAATGTCAACAGTCAGCCACGATTTTATCGAGGAATTCATCACTTGCGTTTCCCAATCACACATGTTGACGGTTTGAAGAAGCAACACGAAATGAATGTTCGCCAAATGTGTTCGACGTGTAGGGGATAACGCAAACGAGCAAGTTCGGCGAGCATGTTTGTCGTTTAGGACTACCTTAAGGTACCTATGGTGATACAATTCATTATGGAAGTGGATAGTCAAAAAATCTGAAATTCAGATCAAATTAAATCCGAAGTTCCAGGATGCTTACACACAGTTCCTGAAAGAGATGTAGCCGTGAAAATATCAAAAGGTGTTTTTTCGGGAATCGAACCCAGTCGATGCATTTACCCACTACACTGTAGCGCCCCATTCAAAATTTGGGTGATATGAAAAGTCACCATTTGCAGCGTACGACACCACCTCTTTCGAATCACTGACACTCATTTCGAAGGGTGTCTTGTAATGGGTGATTTTCTAAGCGTTTGGTCTTCAAAAACATGCAAATTTTAAGTGTTTATAAAATATGAAGAATTATAATGTTCCGGCCGATATGTGTGGAAGAGTGGTGAAAAATTGGCGGTCATATGAACAAGATCGAATTCCATACATACAGTGTCGGACAAAACAATAGCACCGAATAGTCCGCATAGACATTTTGCTCAATATCTTTCCTTGTACTTGAGAGATTTTACTAACTCTTTTTTATTTTGAATCCGATTTTTGAAATTTTTCAGATGACTTGAAGTTTAACATGACCGTCTTAGACGGGTTAAGACATATACGAAGCCCAAAGTGTGATAGAATTAACCTACGGTAAGCCTGAGGAAAATAAAATCCCAAAAAAGAAGTGTGGTGGTCTGGTGTCGCCTTCTTTGTCATGGGATAGTTCAAATTTACAACATTTACGATATAATAGATCGTTGTGTATACAGTGATGTATAACAGAACGTAATATTGCCCCGCGCAGAAGAGAGAAAGGAATTCAAGTGGATCTTTCAACACAACAGCGATCAAAAACACACTTCTTACATTGGAAAAAAGTTTCTCTCTCTCAGTAAAGTCGGCCTTTATTATGGTATTTCTTAATCCTCTGGTCTCAAACCTCATAGATAATCTATGAAAAATTGTAGATCTGAGAATCGAACGGGATAGCCACCCAAATAAGGAGCACCTTTTGGAAGCACCTTTGTTAAACCTAAAACGTCGTGAAAAAGGATTCCTGTGTCTGTTTTCAGCACTTTTATTGATTCTATGCATTGAAGATGTACAGCGGTTATCAGAAACAATGGATACTCTCTCAAATATTAACACCCGGCTTTTAAAAATGTTGACTTTTACTTATGTGCTTTAGTTTTGTCGCGGCAATTTTTAAGGCATGTTCACTCTTTTTTAATATTCTTAGTTTGTAGCAATCTAGTGGAATTGAGTTTTTGTTTATAAATAAGCGAAACTATTCCTGTTTGAATAAAAAAAGAATTATTAAAATCTCTCAAGTACAAGGAAAGATATTGAGCAAAATGTCTATGCGGACTATTCGGTGCTATTGTTTACTCCAATATGTGTGGCATTATTCAGGCAATAGCGTCTCGAATGTTGGCATCAAGCTCGTCTAAAGTGGTTGGCTCGTTAGCGCGGACTAAGGGCATGACGTAGCCCCAGAGAAAATAATCGAGTGGTATCAAATCGCATAATCATATTGATGAACGCTCGCCGTGAGATGACCCATTCCCCAAACTTCTCCCTCACAACTCCGAGCGATGCGTCACTATTATGACATGAAGCGCCGTGTTGTTGGAACCACACCTCGGATACCTCGATGTTGTCGAGCTCTAGCCACAAAAAGTCGGTTTTCATCATTCTATACCTGAGCCCATTGACGATAACAGTGTCTCCTTCATCATTTCGAAAGAATTAAGGTCCGATGATGGCGCCCTGCGAAAAACCGCACCAAAGAGTCAATCTTTTTGGATGTTATGATGCTGGATCGAACACTCACGAACCGTGTTCGGTTCTATAATAGCAACGTTGCTTGTTGACATGGCCGTTGAGCCAAAAATGGGCCTCGTCCGAAAAGATGATTCTTTTGCCAAAATTCGGATCTCTGGTCAACATTTTCAGAGCCCAATTTCTGAACTCACGCCATTTTCTATGGTCACTCGGTTTGAATTCTTGTGTCAGCTCAATCTTAGACCTAAATCCAACCGGAAAATAAGACGGATTGTCTCTCTGGCGATCCCCAATTCAGCTGATCGGCGCCGAGTCGAAATTTCTGGATCTTCTTCGATACTGGCCGCTACGGCGGCTATGTTTTCTTCATTTCGCACCAATCTCTGCCCGGTTGGTAGCTAAAAGTTCGAAAGAGTGTGATTTCGCTCAAACTTTTCTACGGTTCGACGAATTGCATGCTGACTGAAGCCATGATGACGATCGACGCCATGATCGCGACGAAATTCACGTTACTTATGTCCAACGGTGCCGGAATTTTGATAATATTTTTTAACAATTTCCGCATATTCGGCAAGCGTGAAATGATGCACTATGAAATGGCAGACCTTACTGAATATTTCGACAGCTGGGTGTCATTGGTAGCTTTGACAGTTGCTGGCAAATAATAATTGAAAACGTATCACCGCTGTCTGGTCACCCTTTATACGGGCTGAAACCCCGTCTTTCCCCAGTCAGTTCATCTTTGTGAAGCCCTGTCTCCTTCAGATGATATCTGAAATCCCCATGAACTGTGCATAGCAGCGCCTCCCATTTTCTATCTTCCTCGTCCCATGCTTCGGGCTCCTTCCTACGACAAATCCCTTTTTAACAGCAAACTTTCCGCCATTTCAACATTTCGAAGAAGCACACTTGCCCATCATTACCTCCAAATGTCGAGATGATCACATTTTCCACACGCGTTCTGTTCGCAATCCTCGCCCAGTCACATACAAAATAAGATAAAATTGATTTCAGAAATAAAATTCAGTAATCAGAGTTACCCCACGAAGGATATCCAGTGACATCCTGACATGACACATTCGGCGTAATCATAAACTCAGCCATGCCCTGACAATTTTTAGCAAATCTTTTCTGATCATTCGCCGGGGAGGGATAGGAAAGACGCTCATGTGCCACTCCCACATCAAACATCAGCGTATTCCTTTTATACACAGCTCGTCTCGTAACATAAGCACGTACACGCGGTGTGCCCAGACGTACACATGTGTGTGTACGTTCAAAGCTCCTGCATGTCAGTTGTCAACTGTACCGAACCTGCTTGTTTATTGCTTTGACACTGCTCAGCCGTGTGTTTGGTTCTGTGTGCGCAAGATTGACACTCACTCTACAGCATTGAATTTCCTGCAGTCTGTCTGACGTACCTTCCGAGGTGTCAATCACTATAAACCATGGAAGCAGATAGATAAGGGGTGCCAATGAAAATTTCGCCGGTAGGTACACAAACTAAACACACACGAGCACAATCGACGGATCCGATGACGAACGCGTCTATGGTATGGAATCGATCCAAGTCACCAGTGACAGTTCGAGAATCTAAATATACAAATGTTGACGAGCAGAACACACTGGAAAATAATTTGAATTTAGTTTGAACTTGGCAGGTGTGTACATTCTCGTTCCCATACGTGTGTCGATCCAGCGGGATTTATCTTGGGGCGCTGTAGTGGCCTCCAGGGAGCTTGTGACATGGCGAAATGAGCGTTCCTGCAGTCGTTAGCAAACATCTGTAAACGATTGGGTGCGTAATTGCGTTCGCATTTTGTGAGTAGATTCATTTCAATCGAACTCTCGGGACAGTTTCGCAAATAGAGCTTCAATTGGTTTCAATATGAACCTCGAATTGAAGGCCTCGTATGCACAGGAAGTGACAATTTTAACCGGGGGAGTGTTAAGTTGAACTGCTTTGGTTGTCAGTCACGACGTTGGAGTAGTGCGGTCACTGAACTACGATAAGGAATAATGTTAGTGGTTCTAAGAGAGCGAGTTGTACAGATACGGTGCACTACGATTATTAATTATTTTGTTGAAAAATATGCAATTCCTAGCGTTAATGTACTGCTGTAAGTTGCAGCCCAGCAAGTCTCGAGAGTATACAGATATACGCTCGTATCGAGCGATACCGTAGACGTAACGCACAGCATCATTGAATGCTACTTGTAACTTACGTTGAGCCGAGACTACTATATACCAATTCGGCATATGTTACAAGTGTTAAGACTAAAGAAAGTACTAGCTTCTTACGTAATACCAGTGGAGTAAAATATGCAAAAAGCAACAATTTTCGCAGACATCCATAAGTTCGGCCTATGACCATGTTTGTGTGCTAGTAGCCAGATAGATCACGACTTATGACACATCCAAGATTGTAATAGACTCGACTGCATTAATCGAAGACTTATTGAAGTATACGTTAGGTAAGAGATCTAGATTAAACTGTTTTTTAGATATTGGCATAACCTGTGAATTTGTCGGGTTTAATAATAATCCATTATTGACTGACCAAGCGTAGACCCGTTTCTGATTGTCATTCATCAGGTAAGAAAGTTCATGTAGATCAGGAAACAGTTTAGATATGAGTAGATGGACTTCATCGGCATATAGATGTACCGAGTAGTGTTTACATACAGAAGGAAGATCATTGTTGAACATACAAAACAGTATTGGGCCTAATATCGAGCCCTGTGAAACGCCTAACTGTACATCCAAAAAGGACGAGGTATGTACTCCCAAAAATACCCTTTGCGACCTACCAGAAAGGAAACTTCTCAATAAGCAAACAGCCCTTTCACTGAAGCCAAAATTTCTCTTTAATTTCCAGCATAAAATATCGTGGTTTACTTTAAAACAAAGGCCTTCGAGAAATCAAGCAAGCAGAGGAAACAATCAGAGGTAGAACAATCTTAACAAAACGAATCGGTATCCCATCTTCACCAACGGAGTCTGAGTTGATAGTATTGACGCTCTGGATAATTATGTAACTACCATAAAGTCTAGTTGGAAGTGAGGGTACAGGGTCTGGATTCTGATGACCGGGATAATGTCCTAGAAATTGTCCTAGGATTGTTGGAATAACATCGGTCCTTCATGTATCCCCACAAAAAACCGTCCAAAGGGATCAAATCGTTGTATTTTTTGTATTTTTATTTGCATGCATGATTTTTACATCCTAGACAAAAATACTTAAAACTAGCTTAACTTACTGATACTCTAAGCTAATCTATATCTAATCTATTATAAAATTGCCTTTCGGCCTCTCTGTCATTTGATTATTTAAACTGTTGACTGTATTGTTTTTTTTTAAACTTATCCAAGAAAATCTATAAAAAAACTTGGTCATCTTTGTTTTTGTTCTGTTCCTTATTCTACCTTAACCTAAACTAAATTAAACCTAAGCTAAAAACTTTAAACTACTTAAAGTACTTAAAAAATCTTAAGCTATGTCCGTAACACAATACGGACGCGTACACCAGGGCGTATACGGCATTTATATGCTTGACATATACATATATTTCATGCGCCGTGATGCACATTTTTTTATATTGTTTTTTTCTTTTTTGTATTTTTTTATGTTTTTTTCTATATATATTTTCCTTATTCTAATTAAAACTACCTTAAGAACTATGTAAGCTGGCCACAAAGGTTAGCTAACAGGTCAATCGTTTTGAGACGTGAGCGGCGGCGGGGGCTGGTTGATGCAACCACCGGTAAAAGTGACGTTCTTTGGCGGACAATGCCCTATCTCGGATGGAGATCGCCCTACTGAACCGAAGGAGATTCTCGTGACTGCGAGCGACGTCCGGCTCGTATTGGAGTCGCCTGTCCACTGTTCGGCGTACGACATGGAAAATGATAGGACATCCTTCCGTATCCTGCATCAGGCCTTTCGTATCCAAAGAGACGAAAGCTTCGGGCGGTATAAAGCCGTTAAGGCGCACCTTCTCGTGGTACTTCATATTGGGGTAATAAGCCCCAAAGATCAGACTGTTGGTAGAAGTCATAGCTCATGCAATGTGTCCTCGCGTGAGCTTAATAATAAAACTATCTATCCTTATCAGGTTTGCCTCGTTGTACAAGACCTCGTTGGGATAGAATTTCTTGTATTCGGATTCGGGTGTGCGATACAACCGGAGGCAGGCCCGAAGACACTGCCTCTCGAACACCCTCATCTTTTCCACCTGGGAAAGACTCAAGTTGAACCGCACTGGACAACCATACACCATGATTGGCCGGATAAGGGCCAAGTAGCAGATCACCTTCACCCTGGTATCAAGTTGGCTGCTGTAAGACAACCTACTTGCCACAGCAAAGGCTTTCTTAGCTTTCGTCAAAGCAGTAGCTGCATGTATATCACAATACAGATACTGCTGCTGCCAAATACCAAGATATCGCACTACATTTTTCATAGCTAGCAGCTGTCCCTCCGGGTCAACAATGCCGAATATTGCGCCAGTTTTTGTTCGTATCCCTAAAATGCCCTAGACAGAGAGGTTCTGAATGGAATAGTTTCACACTTTCGAAAGTTGATTTTTCCTCAACCCATTCTTTCAGAGTTCTAATGACAATCTTCTCAAAGATTTTGCTCATACACGGAAGAAGACTTATCGACCGGAGATTTGTCGGGATAGAAGTATCTCTGTCCTGTTTAGGGATAGGTTATACCACAGCTGTATTCTAGTGTGCCGGGTAAAATGCATCAAATCGCAACTCCGAGGTGGCTAATTGACATCAACACCAATTTGGTGCGCAAAAGATCGATTGTAGTGTAGTCTGTGCGGCATGGCGCCCCATCCTGCATGAACCAGAGGTCGTCCAAATCCATGTCTTCAATTTCAGTAAAAAAAGCCGGTTGAAATGGCTTTGTAACGCCCACCGTTGACCGAAACCTTGTTCTCAGCCTCATTTTCAAAGAAAAATGGTCCAATGATGCCACCACTCCACAATCTGCACCAAAGTGTCACTTTCTGTGGATGCATTGGCCTCTCGACAATAACGTGCGGGTTTTCCGAGCCCCAGATGCGGTAATTTTGTCATTGTTTGTTAACGTAGCCGCCGAGATGAAAATGCGCCTCGTCAGAAAAGATGATTCTTCGCCCAAAATCGCTGTCCAATTCAAGCTGCTGTAACGCCCAAACTGCGAACCGATATCGAAGGGGATGGTCGCGCCCCTTCAATGGCTGAGTGCTGTCAATTGGACCTTGTAAGCAAATAGTCCAAGATCTTTGTTCAGAATTCTCCTCAGACTAGTGCGTGAAATGTTGAGCTGAGCGAAATGTTGAGATCGATGGCCAGTTCGTGAATTGAGTCTCACACTCGGCCAGCGACACAGCAGCCACATTTTCATCTGTGCGCACCGTACGACGACGGGGACCATGAGTGTTGTCCACTAGCATACCAGTCTCACTTACTTCTTGCACAAACTTGCGCACAGCAGTCGTTTTGCTTCATTTCGGCCAAAACTTTTTATTAAAAAACCGACTGTTTGGCTACACAGCACTCACTTTGGACTTAAGTGACTTAGTCATCCTCACATCCTCCCAGATGGAACTCCAACGCGTGCTAGATAGGTTTGTGGCCGCATGTACTGATGTTGGGACGAGGGTTAACGTGGACAAATCCGAGGTTATGGCTATATCCAGAACGCCTGTTCGATGCACTCTACATGTTAGTTGAGTCCCATTGAAACGGGTAGAGAAGTTTAAGTATCTCGGGGTCGTCTTCACGAGTGATGGGAGGAATAATGCTGAGCTTTCCCGTAGGATTGGCCAAGCTGGGTCAATTTTGAAACAGCTTGGTCGATCTGTAATCAGAAAGGCCGAGCTTGGTGTCAAAGCCAAGTTAGCGGTTTTTAACGCAGTATTTGTTCCAACTCTCACCCATAGTCATGAAATTTGACCGAGTGATGACCAAAAGAATAAGATCGCGAATACAAGCTGCCGAGATGAGATTTCGTCGTTCTGTTGTGAAAATACCTCACCGGGATAGGGTGAGAAACACGGGAGTGCTCGACGAACTTAATGTTGGGCAGCTGCTTCTTCGAACGGAAAGGGCTGTACTTCGATGGTTTGGTCACGTGGCACGAATGACCAAGGTGTGCCTTGAATGCGATTCCAGTAGGTAGGCGACCACTTGGCAGATCCAGGACAAGATGGTTGGACCAAGTCCATACACTCGCCTGGTTGCGCCTGTGTATAGCTCCTGACGAGTTAGAGTCGATGGCGAAGGATGGAGTGGCCTGGAGATCTCTCGTGCATGCATTGCCCCCGCGACCACTTTAGTGGAACATGTGGGTCACTGAAAGTGATGAGATAAGACGAGATATTTCTCAACATTGTTCAAGCGTGAAGCGACTCATTTCGTTTCGCGGAGGTATGGTACTGACTTTCTGTCAGGATTTCAAGCGGAAAACAGCTGTCAGTGTCAAAATAACCTGTGATTTAAAAGAAAACCTCTAGATGGCGCACTCTGTATATTGAAACGTACAGATACACAAAATGACAACTGGCTGATTTGAAAATTAGCACTTTTCATAAAATCAAAATTAATTCAAGGAACAGCCTTTAAACTTCTGAGAGGGTATCAGATAGGAACTTTTGAAAGAGTATCAGATAATGTCACAGAATTAGCGTACTTACACAACAAACCTGATTGAGTTCAATTATCTTGAATCTACTTAAAATGCAAAAATGTGACTAAACAAGAGGCTTCCATATTTAATTCAAATTACACCATAGAAGTTAAGACTTTTCGAGCACTATCTATCATCCGCAATACAGCCTTAACCCAGGAGATAATTGTCAGGGGTTCAGGTATCCTTTTTCCCTCTGTGTTCGAATGTGCTCATGGTATGTTTTGAAGTGCTTCTGCCGAATTTCATTTGCATAATCTGAATAAAACATTGTGTCCAGGAAACTCTCCCCCATGCTTGGCGCTGCCGATAATATCGTGTTCCAAGAAAGCGGGATGGCAACTGGGATACAACGGACAACGAACACCGTGTGCTCCGGAATTTCAATACCATTTTACAACCCAGTCCAGAGTTTCTTCATTAACTTCAAAGAGAACGACGGGGAGACGATAAAGGGATGACTGAATCTAGTCACGTTAATAGCTTTCTAATTGCGTAACTACCTGCAAAGTGCTCCTGCGTTTCAGTGGCTGCCATCTGAAACCAGGCACTCCTGGTGAATACAGAGACCTCCCCTTTGTGTGCGCTGGAAGATGCTGGTAATTATGTTGCTTAAGACATTCCTTTGGTGTGGTCTTCAAGTGGAGGCACTGGAGCTTGACCTCTTTGGGTTTTGTTAACATTAAGTCGAACTAAAAAAGAAACCTAGAGAAGAAAAAATTTAAGCTCTTCTGTAGCTTTTTTTTGACGATGGTTAACCACTTAAATTCTGTAGGATGTTGGATAAAATTAAATGATCACTTTGTGTTGTGTCTGCTGCAGTTTTCTGACAACATGGGTAGAAAAATGTCGGAGTTGTAAGGAACGATCCAATTTCAGATCAGGAGTATAAGGATATTGAATTAGTGTTGAAAATAGACGAAAAGCTATTCTTTAACCCAGGTATTAAGTTGTTTTAATATTCTTGAACTGCGTAAGGTGCCTGACAATGCTAAGGTGATAAATGGAACCTTCAGTAGAAGCCTTATAAGGAAGTGATAGGTAATGGGAGACTGCCGAATGTACTGTCATAATTAGCTCAGCTTAGGCTCATTGTGATAACAGCTAATTTGGCGATCTCCTACACATGAACTACTCTGAACTTGTGATGAATTAAATTGGCTGATGCTTACGTTATTCAGCTAGCTCAAATTGTTTAAGTTACATGCCTCCAGTGCAGAGAGTGTGAGAAGTGAATTGGCTCTCCTTATCTCTGTAACTTCTGCAGAAGTTGTTGGAGAAGTATCCTGTTACAACGCTGATGAGTACGTGAAGTGTTTTCCTCCCCACACTGAATAGTCTGAGCTCTGTATTGGGATGAAATGGAGGGACTGTACCGTGTCTGGCAATTATATGGACTTCCTCTTTGTGTCATCTGATGTGAATATCTAAATACTTTTCCCTCTTTTCAAGAGACAAGCGCCTTCGAGTGGAAACTTCACCAGACGAAATACACTACAATGGTGGCTAAGGTTTAACGACATGCTTTGTATTGAAATTCTTCGAGAATTTTACCATCTGCACTTGAATACAGTCTCTCCTTTGTCTTGCAACCATTTGTGGAAAATGCCGATTGAAAATATTTTTTCAACGGCAAGTCGAGGGATGGTGTGGCATGCTCGGTGCTGGCCACAAATGATTTGACTTCAGTCGGACCGCTGTGCAGGCTGCTAATTGTCTACCATATACTCGTACATTCAACGGATAAAGATACTGTATGTTTAGTACAGCATACGGAGCTGTTTTTAATGATTCGCTGATGCAGGGTTGAGAAGGTCGCAGTTGAAAGCTTCATAAATTTTTTTTTAAGGACTTTTTTGCACTCTACTGGAGCACTCAGACTCAAAACTGGTCTATTGTACTGCCAGGTAGCAACCTACTGCAGTGCCGTTCATTTGATCCCAACGGCAAATGGTGACTGGACCAGATTCGATTTCACTGGGATTCGAACCTGGGACCCCTCTAACTTGGGACAGGCACCTAACCAACTGCGCCATCCAGTCGTCAAGCTTCATACATTACTAGTGTATCCAGGGTGCTTCTCTACGCTCTCTCTGGTGGGCATATCCCCTTTTTTTCCACGTGTTCTTTACACGTGTGCAAAATTTCATAACTCTCCGTTGAATGTTTGCAGACAGATGCTAATTTCTGTTTTTCCTATAGCCTATGAATGATTTTTGATCGATCGGTGGTAATTGTGTCAAAAATTGCATAAGGATCGGTGCAATTGTTTAGAAATTGATCCCATACATATAAACGAACCTTCAATGTTGTATTTATAGATAGGTTAGGTTAGGTTGAAGTGGCTGACTGTTGATAGCAGTCATACTTAGGCCCATTGTGATACCACGCGGATCTGATGTTACCTATCCGAAAAACCATTTGGTGCTTTCAACGAAGCTCTTTAACTGATTAATGCCGACGTTGTGCAATTCGCTCAAGTCGGTGAAGAAGAAGGCTCCAAGGTGTTTCATCCTGCTAGAGGAGAGAGCGCTACAAGTGCAGAGGAGATGCAATATGCTTTCTTCTTCTTCTTCGTCTCCGCAGCTTCTGCAGAAATCATTGTGAGGGAGTCCCATTCTTGAGGCGTAAGTGCCAATGGCACAGTGTCCTGTGATAACGCCAATGAGAGTCCTTAGGGATGACCTGTTCATTCTAAGAAGATAGAGTGAACGTTTTAGATCAAGTTTAGACCAAATTTGCTTTGTGATGAGGCACGTAGTGAAATCTGACCATCTTGAGTATGATTCTTTAAAAGAAGTTTAGCTGTAGCGAATGGCATAGGCGGATGATCTCCACTAAGAAGGTTTGTGGAGATCGTACCGCTCCTGGCGAGATAACAATTCCCTGGAATGTCACTGTGTCCCGGCACCCACATGAGGTGAATATTAAAATGCTCAGCCATCTCGTTAAGAGATAGGCGGCAACTTAGGGAGGTCTTAGGGAGGAAAGTGACCGAGTTCAGAGATTTGATTGCTGCCTGGCTGTCTGAACAGATGGTGATGTCCTTCTTGGATATCACGTTGTTCTTGAGCTAAGACAGGGCTTCTTTTTTTGCCATCGTCTCAGCCTGGAATACGCTACAATGTTCTGGAAGGTGGAGGGATATACTAAAATTGAGTTCCTTGCAGTAGACACCTATTCCTACTCCCTCGTCCGTCTTGGATCCATCTGTGAAAATACGCAGAGGATCGTCCAGCGTCTGAGTATCAGACTTCCAGTCGGACCTGGAGGTTATGCTGGGCTAATGCTGGCTAAGAGACGACTCTTAGAACATGCAACAATCGTGACTTCAGGTTGCTGTGTGTCGTCAACTTTCGCTTAGGCATGATGAATATGAAACTCTGAACAATGACAAAGTTGCATAGCTCGAATTCTTATAAACCAAAAACGCACAAAGAAGCCGAAGTCACTCTTGACAACCTCCTCTTCATGCCTGCAAAGTTTTATTGAAATCGGTCCAGCCGTTTTGGAGATTAGCCCGAACAACAAGACAGACAGACACTACGATTTTATTAACATAGATTTGCATACACATTATATTAAACGTCATGGCCTCAATCATTCAATTATTCGCGTACCAAAAACAATAACACGAATAAAATGTACATATGTACGTTTCTGTTTAAACGATAAAAAAAATTAAGCAAATTGTTTGATGGGGCTTAGCTGCAAGTTTGAAAAAAAAGCTCAGTTATGCGGCAAAACTCCCTTTGTTCAATAAACAACAAAAAAATCAAATGCGACTCTTACCGATTACATCCGTTCACAGTGCTCGATATGTTCGATAAAAAAGAACATTAACATGATCACTCACTGACAGCTGTCAATGTGTATGCGTGTATGCGCTACAACGTGTATTTGCCGTGTGTATGACATCAACACACAGTATACCTACAGCACATGCTCATAGGCGCCTACGCATTTGTTGTTGTTTTTATATATAAGGACAAAATCAGATGTTGACATAAAGGCATAACCCAAGAACGCGTCGACCAATTTCGTGCAATCTTTAGACAAACCATCTACACGACCATACGAACAAACCCTAATAATTTTATCGAATTCGGTTTGACCGTTCGTGAGTTTTAAAGTCGCAACGCACTCGCAACAATTTTTCATATACGTACGACGCCACTTTCAAAAATTAAAAAAACATCATCCGATAGGATGACTAATACCGCGCCACCTTGTATATAATAAAATGTTTTTTTAACCAGAAGGAATTTTTATCAAAACCATTTTTGGCTCTTTACATAGATACGTACCTATTTTTACGATCTTCCCAAAAGTTATGTCTTGTCATTATCCAGCGAATTGTTCCGATAATCTGCCTGTAAACAGCTTCAACTTGCTTGGTCTCTTACTCCTGAATAGCCAAGCGAATAAAATCGTAATCATTATTGCATCGCCAACAAAACATCGCACAATGGGGCACTAATAAAAATGACAATAGAAATTTGCTTACAACGTAAAATAAAACATAAAACACAAAAAGTCATTTCAGGCAAGTAATTAATCGTTTGTCTTGATGAAGGTTTTATTACGTTCTCAAGTGAAACTTTCGCAGTTTCATAAGCAAACGCGTCGAATCACTAAATGATCTTTTAGATGACACTCAAATGAAGCTTCATGCGATTTTTTTGTGTAATGTTATGGGTGATTTTGAACAAAACACATAAAAATCCATTAAATGGTCATTAATTTGTGTTCAATCGAGGGAATACATTCTCCATCTACTCTTTAAACACAACTTCGGGCCGGATCTAATGAATGTCATGCGAGAGACGAAGTTTTCGGAGACTTTTTCAAGCAATTATGGCCGCGTGTCCTCTTCTTCTTCATCTTAGGGCGCTACAGTTCGAGGTGGACCTGGGCCTCTCTCAGCATGCCTCTCCAGCCAGCACGATCTCTCGCCAGCTGTCTCCAGTTTCGCACACCAAGCCGGCCGAGGTCCCCCTCGACTTGTGTGTGCCACCTTGTACGTGGACGTCCTCTGTTGCGTTGTCCCACAGGCTCGGAGTCGAAGACTCTTCGGGCTGGAGCTAAGTTGTCCATACGCTCTACATGGCCTAACTATCTTAGGTGTTCGATCCGTAGACGCCATATAGTTATACATATAGTTTGTGGTTGAACCTTCTCCTCCAGATGCCATCAACGCAAACAGGACCAAAAACCGCGCGCAGAACTTTTCTCTCGAAAAGGCCAAGAGACTTTTCATCCGCTTGGGATATTGTCCATGCCTCTGTCCATGTAAAGCAGGACTGGGATGATCAAGGTCTTGTAGAGTCAGCTTGGTCTTCCGAGAGAGGGCTCTACTACTCAATTGCATTTTGAGCCTAAACAAACAGCGGTTGGCAAGAGTTATTCCTCGGATATGGACGGATTTACTGTTGACGACCCCAGCAAACGGAATAAGGACAATGACTTTCGGTTCTGCACGTGGAATGTGAGGTCCCTGAACAGACCACGTGCAGCCGATGAACTCGCGGAGGCCCTAGACTGCTATAAAGCAGACGTTACCGCAATCCAGGAAGTGCAATGGGATTGGCCGGGCAAAAAGAGGATGAAAAACTGCGATATCTATTACGGTGATTGTTACAGAGAGCGAAGGCAGCGATTATTTGGATGTGGATTTGTTGTTCGAGGCACACTTAGGCAAAAAGTCTTAAGCTTTAAGTACATAAGCGAGCACCTCATAACAATCCGCATCAAGGCTAAATTCGGCAACATCAGTCTAATCTGCGCCCACGCCCCAACAGAGGACAAAGATGACGATAGCAAGGATGACTTCTATGATCTCCTAGAAAGAACGTACGATCAATGCCCCAGCTACGACACCAAGATCGTTCTAGGAGATTTCAACGCTAAGCTGGGTAAAGAGGACATCTTTGCTAGAGTCATCGGTAAACACAGCCTGCACGACACCACGTCCGAAAACGGACTCAGGCTGGTGGACTTTGGAGAGTTATTCTGCGCTTGATCTAGGTACTGATGTTGCTTGTACTGTTTACCGCGGAGCCGAGGTAGACGAAGTCCTTCACTACCTTAAAGTTATAGCTGCCTATGGTGGCGTTCTGGCCAAGTCGTCGATGTTGTGCGTCCTTTCTTGATGACAGCATATACTTTGTTTTGCCCTCGTTTACCGCCAGCCCCATTTTAGCCGCTTCCGTTTCAATGCCAGCAAACGCATCATTGACGGCTCGCTGTGTTCGTCCAATCACGTCAATGTCATCCGCGTAAGCTAGCAGTTGAATGGACTTTTAGAAGATCGTGCCTCTTGTGTTGGCCAGTGAGTTTTGCACGATCTTCTCAAGAACGATGTTAAAGAAATCACATGACAGCGCGTCGCCTTGTCTAAAACCATTTTTGACATTGAAGGTCTCGGTGAGTTCGTTACCGACCTTGATGGAGCAGCGAGAGTTCTCCATCGTCATCCTCCTCAGTCTGACGAGTTTGGCAGGAATGTCAAAACTAGACATGGCGCTGTATGGCTCGTCCCTATACACGCTGTCATATGGCCGCATGTCCTCAGTAACACGAATAATCCTGGCTTCCAATACGTTGATTGTTGTTAGTTTGCCACATAAGACCACCGACGTATTCCCAAGAAAAATAATCAAGAGCCATCGAATCCAAAGATATTGGGAGCCAATTTGCAGGTTCATTACGAAGGGAATCATGCATTAATTGAATTTTTCCTTCAAGAAATTACTTGTTTCGGTTGCTTTAAGACACGTACGTATACCTGCTATACCCCAGCCTATTTTCACATTCATGCGGCTTCATTGAGAGACAAAAGAGTCATTAATCATAGTTGTGTATCGAACACCGTTGACCCTAACACGCTGCATAGCCTCATTTGTAAAAAAATATGGTCCGATAACTTCACCAGCCAGCAGACCACAGTAAACTGTTCATTGTTCGGGATGTAATGGCTTTCTCATTCAACGTGATGGAAACTCAAGAATTCCGCCCACAAAGGGACATGGCAGTCTCCAGATTAATCCACCGTCACCACGATTGACGCGAAAAATTCTAGGAACGTTTTCGACGTCCGGACGTTCAGAGGCGCTAACATTAATTCGGATCACTATCTATGTGCATGAGGCATTCTCAGGACCTGAACCTACGCTGGGACTGCCTGCGTCCTTGGTTAGGGCTTCCATCGATGGTGGGACCTCTACAGAGTACAACCGCAGGTGGCATGACTCTCCAGGATGTAGGCAGCTCCCCAACGTCTGTAAGAAATCCGCGTCATTCTTGTTATCTCTTGACAGGAAAGACTGCAAACAACTTGCCAGCGTACTAACGGGCCACTAGACCTCCGCCAAACACCTAAGTGTGCTTGGCCTAAGCGATGAAACCCTCTGCGACGCCTGTGGAGAAGACGATGACACTGCAGAGCACTTCCTCTGCCATTGTCCCGCCTTTGCTCGGATCAGGTGGCAGTTGTTCGGTGCTGATGAGGTGAGAGCTGATGATGTAGGCACCTCGTCACAGAAGTGCCTATTGGTCTTGAACCATGAAATTTCAGCAAAAGTAGGTTGCTGCCTGGTAGTACAGTGGACCAGTTTTTGAGTCTGAGTGCTCCAGTGTAGTGTTACAGAAACCTACGACAAAAAGACAACAAAAATCTATGTGTAGCCAAATTCCGAATGAGGATTTCCCCGATGCCGCGAAATCAACAAAATGCTGCGAGGAAGTCTAACGTTGCACGGCTAGAATCGCAGGAGACCGCCATATCAAGTTTCCCTTAACCTCAATTGCTGAAGACAAGTGGCAATGTCGTCAAGACGCCATCAGAAAAGCCGCAGCTGATGTGCCAGGTTTCACTCCTCCACCAAGAAGAAACCCCTGGTTCGATAACGAATGTCAGCGAACAAATGCAGCCAAACAGGAAGCATACAAAGCGAAGCCGCAAAGAAGGTCGAGGGCTGGTCGCGAACTCTACGAGCAGGGAAGGAGCACCGACTTCTCATGAAGAATAAGATGGAGCATGAGAAGCACGCGATCGTGGAGATTGAGAGATGTTTTTTTTTTCTTTTTTTTTCGGGGGATTTTTGACAAACTACTGGAGCACTCAGACTCAAAACTGGTCCATTGTACTGCCAGGTAGCAACCTACTCCAGTGCCGTAAATTTGATCCCAACGGCAAATGGTGACTGAACCAGATTCGATTTCACTGGGATTCGAACCTGGGACCCCCCGAACTTGGGGCAGGTACTTAACCAACTGCGCCACCCAGTCGTGATGAGAGATGTTACTGCAGAAATTAAATTCGGAAACTCTGCCAACAGGTAAGAAGAACATGCCAAGTTCACAAAAACCGAATGCAAACCTGCGGGGATAAGATTAGGAACCTAGTAGTGGAATTACAGTCGGTGCTGCGATCACTTCTGCAGACTGTACGAACGCGATGACGACCAAAATCCCGCTGGCGGGCAGAATAATTCATCCACTATAGGCGATGATGGACAAGTGTTCCGCCCAGAGAATAAAAACAAAAGTCGCATCGTGGAGAAAAGCCTTAGTCTCTCAAGATAGCTCTCTTCTGCTAGAAACTACGATATTTTTGCGTACACGAACAGGATTTAGTGACTTATAGTAGAAAATACCTCCGACTGTGGAGCTATACGAAGAAGAAAAACAAAAGTCGCATCGTGGAGAGCGCTCTCTTCTGCGAGAAACTACGATATTTTTGCTTACTCGAACAGGACTTATTGACTTATAGTAGAAAATACCTCCGACTATGGAGCTATACGAAGAAGAAGAACAAAAGTCGCATCGTGGAGAAATGCCTTAGCCGCATCTTTGCCTCTTCTGCGAGCAACTACGATATTTTTGTGTACACGAACAGGATTTAGTGACTTATAGTAGAAAATATCATAAATACATTCAGACAGACCTATTTTGTGAGGCGGACTACCCTTCCTGCCATGAACAGATATTCTTGAAAAATCTTGAGAACCAACTCGACCTACCTCAGCCAACGGGCAATCTTGACTCAAAACTCCAGCTAATTTCACTTCCCTCTCAAGGATATCCCACTTAACAACACAAGATCAAAGTCCGCCGCATCTTTGCCTAAATTCCACGCCACTCAATCAAATCGGTCGTTGTTAGGCTATCTGGATATGCTTTTAATCTTTCCGCCATATCTGTCACCATCGACACACAGCGGAATCGCTCACGTATCGGTATCTTCTCTACAGCTGCTGCTCTGCATCGACCGAGCACAAAGTATCAACAGATAATTTATTTACTCCACTGTCACCTTATCACTGAAGCTCACCGCCGTACATCCAAACAGAAGCACAGTTTTCAACACCAAGAAGCCCCCTTATCGAACTACCACCAATCGTCTCCGAAAACACAGAGGCACCTATACACACGCTGGCCCAGGGCCCAGAGTTATTAATTTAAATTAATACACGGAAAGCCCATGGAATTCGCGTCAGTATCTATTCCAGTGGGCGCGATGATTAGACTCATTCATTAACTAATTATCTACAACGTTCGCGGGGTTTATTTACTTTCGCTTTCGCTTTCGCTTTCAATTTAGATTTGCCCGTTTCTAGAACCGTGAAAATGTTTACGAAAACTTCTTTTGTTTTCGTGTGAAGGGAGACTTTTCGTCGGGTTTTCGTTTGTGCCGAGTGGAACGTGTCAAACGTTGAATTTCCTGTGAGATATTTAAAATTTAACGAGGTGCCAGTGTCGAGTCGAGAACATTTTGCCGAGTGTGGAGTGAAGCCTTATCAAAGCTTTTGGGTTGAAAACATCCATACACGCTCGATGTGGTCAGTTTGTGCTTCAGACGAAATCTCTCATAGACTACGGGAGAAGTGAAACAGAGGCATGTGATGATCTTTTTGATGGTTAATGTACAGGTAAACATTTTGGCACTGGTCGCATTTTGTGCAGGATCTACCCATCAGGGTCTTAGGTGAGGTATTTTAAAAATTTTCAACGGACTACGGACTATTTGTCTCTTGTATACCCATTTGAACAGCGAAGATGGTTCTAAGGACCCATCAGAACGCAGGAAAACTACATTTAATGCACGAGTATAGGGTGGGCCAGGTACAAGTTTGCTTTTAAAAATGCAATAAATTTAACTAAATTAAATCTGTTCCACGTATTATGGCTCCATTAGTAAGAACAAACATTCCCATTAATCATGAAATACAACGTCGTTCAAGTGACTGACTTCGCAGTAGCACATTCTGTCACCCCAATTTTCCAAGACCTTGTTGATGGTTTCGGCTGTAGCTCACGGATTTCTATGGATGGCATTGGCCCTAAGTGCTTGAATCGTTTCCGAATTGTTGGCATATCCATCACGGTTCCCCACAAAAAAAAAACGTCCAAGGGGATCAAATCGCAGCTCCGAGGCGGCCAATTGGCATCACCAAGACGGCTGATAACACGATTTGGGAATTTGGTGCGCAAAAAGTCGATTGTGGCATGGGCTGTGTGGCATGGAGCCCCATTCTGCATGAACCAAAGGTCGTCCAAATCCATATCTTCAATTTCAGTAAAAAAAAAAAAGTCAGTTAACATGGGTCTGTAACGCCCACCGTTGACCGAAACGTTGTTCTAGCCTCATTTTTGAAGACAAATGGTGACCTTACAATCGACAGCCACAATTTTGAGGTAGTGAAGGAGTTTGTCTACCTCAGGGCAAACGTGAACTCCACGAACGACATCACAGTGCAGATCCGACGTAGAATCGCCCCTGGCAACCGATGCTACTTCGGTCTTTGGTTTTAAGCCCCATTTCTTACCTAGGGCTTTTTTACATTCATACAACGCGATTGTAGCTTTCTTTACTCTTTCTATAGTGTTCTGCTTCCAACTAAGCTTCCTATCCAGTATTAGGCCTAAGTATTTGGCGTGGTTTGAGAAGGTCAGCGGGAAGCCGTTGATTTTTGGTGGTATAATTAGGGGTATGTGATGGTTTTTCGAAAAGAGTACCAGTTCAGTCTTTGCCGGGTTTACACTCAGGCCGCATTTCCTGGTCCATTTCGATAGCTCACTTTTCGATAGCGCTTTTCCCATTAGATCTCCTTCTACCTGGGGATATTTACCACAGAACATTATGGCGATGTCGTCCGCATAGGCGATGACCTTACATCCGCATAACTCCAGTGAAAGTAGAAGTTCGTTTACTGTAACGAGCCACAGCTGCGATGATAGTATACCGCCTTGAGGTGTATCTCGCCGTACTTTCCTTATTATGTGGCTGTCACCGAATTCAGCTTGGATTTAACTGGTGGTTGCATAGAGTTTATCATGTCTTCTCATGGGGAATAAATTCCCGAGAGTCATTGACCTTTACTAAGCCTTCGCACCGTGTAACGGTGTGCAGCCCCGCGAAGGATTTTACATCGTCGGTTAAATTTGCGTCGGTTCGCCAAGCTGAAACCTATGCGATCCTAATGGCCACGAACTTCATTGTAAAGAAAATGTGGAAGGGGCGAAGTGTCTGTTCCTGTAGCGACGACTTAGTTGTGCTTCAGGCCTTGCTCAATCCTTTTACCACATCCAGTATAGTTCAGGAGTGCAAGCCTTCTCTGAATTCGATCGACAGTCTAAATTCTCTAAGACTTGCCTGGGTCCCATGGCATCACGGGATCACAGGAAATGAGATCGCCGATGAAATTGCTAGGCGAGGATCAGAGAAGGTACTCTCAGGACCTAAATCTGCGCTGGGACTACCTGCGTTCTTGGTTAAGGCTTCCATCGATGGTGGGACCTCTACAGAGCACAACCACAGGTGGCATGACTCTCTAGGATGTAGGCAGCTCCCCAACGTCTGTAAGAAATCCGCGGCATTCTTGTTATCTGTTGACAGGAAAGACTGCAGACAACTTTCCGGCGTACTAACGGGCCACTACACCTCCGCCAAACACCTAAGTGTCCTTGGCCTAAGCGATGAAACCCTCTGCGACCTGCCTGTGGAGAACACGATGACATTGCAGAGTACTTCCTCTGCCACTCTCCTGCCTGTGCCCGGATCAGGTGGGAGTTATTGGGTGCTGGTGAGATGAGAGCTGATGAATTTGGCTCTTCATCACAGAAGCGCCTGCGCCTTTCTCCGGAAGACCATGAAATTTGAGTAAAAGTAGTTTGCTGCCTGGTAGTACAATGGACCAGTTTTCGAGTCTGAGTGCTCCAGTGTAGTGTTACAAGTCTCTCAAGCCCCTCCTAGATCAATCGCACTTGAGCGTGGAGGGAATTAACTGCCGCAATATAGCACTTCCAAGCAAAACAATGTTTAATCAATGAATCTGTCGTTATTTCAAATTTGTTCTCAAATTATGACTGCACTTAGATGCTTCCACACGAAACCGAGTTTTCACTGAATTCCACTCCTTACCCAGACGGGTATCAAAGATTGTTCTGCACAAACGCGTTGTGAATCTGCAACTGAGTGAAGAACCCTTGCAATCTTTCGTACACCACTTCAATGGCTTTGTATCTTTCCCCTCTGCTGTAAACCCTGATGACAGTTACAAAACAACCGACTGATGTTCATTCACATACAATGTGCTCAATTCCGCCCCATCACTCTCTCAGAGCGCCATCGTCTTCCTCGCAGCACAGACCAACGTAATTGAAATAATTCAGTCGCAGAAGGCGATTCCCAAGCAATCAAATAACAAGCTCCAACTAGGTTTTCCCCATTTCACTGCACCAATGCTTTGCCTCCCCGCCGTCATCAAACATCAAGATAAAAATGCAACTTCACGGATCCTGCACACAAACACCCGTTCAGTTCAGTCCTCAGCTGCAGATAAGGCGCCATCATAAAACTATTTATGTGCATTCGAGCACCAGCAGCAGCGGAAGGATGCCGAGAAATGTCGAAGAAATTTAATTTGCCTGAGATAAGAACTGACATAAAGCGCACCAAGTCGTAAACTTCGCTTGGGTACTCATTTGACAACCGATCGTAAAATTATTCGGCGATCTAAGCCAACCAGGGGGTGAGCATTTTAATCAAAAAGTAAAGCATTACCCCCATGCCGCACCTCCTGACCGACGGGTCGAATGGGATTGAGGTTTCTTTGCGACCTCCAATCAAATCGGGAAGATGATCTGAAGACGTAAACAATTCAATTGAGGTTCCCGCAAGCACCCTATTTGTGCGCAACAGCCATTAGGTGTCAGGATTTGTTTACCACGAAACACTCCTGTCAATAACAACGACGGCATGTTGATAGGTAGCCCTTCCCCATCAGGTACATGTGTACGTAAATAGGGCGCAAACACTGTGTCCTGTCCACTGCGTCTGCCACCTGTGTCCCCGCGGTCCTTGGCGTGTGCTCGATGTGCCTTTCATGGAGTAACTTGTTTTGTTAGGACGGGATTTCCTTGTGTATCGGTGGATCCCTGGTTTGTTTACGTTCGGTATTTGCTTTCATTGGGATTTATTTGTCCGGCGAAAGACTAATTTTAGACACACGAAGCCCCTTTGAAGTCTGCTGCGTGGGTGGGGCACAAAATGTAATTTTTACAACTTATTAACTCTGAAAATGGAATGTGTTTTTTATGCACATTACACAATTTTTTTATGTTCCTGGGCGGTGTTTGTTTCTAATAACGTTCAAACGATATACAATTTTATAATTAAATCTTATTGATCGAGTAAATGGTCTTGGGTCATGGACGTGGGTAGACGTGAGGATGTCAAGTCTCACTTTGGTCCTTGAGGACCCATTGTGATTTCCAATTGAGGGTTAGTATCCCCGTTTGCCTTTGCCGTACTCATAGTCCTCGGATGTTCCCCAGCCATCCTGATGTTCTTATGAATCTGTGGAGATAATTTATTTATTTATTTCTGCTTAATACAAGCTAACTTAGATTTAATAAACTAAACTTAAGAACTAAAACTTAAAATAGGGGGAAGAAAAGCGGGTCTTAAGACTATTTTGGAGGGATGATTTTGAGAAATGGAAGTCGTAGGAGCTATTAGCGGTGTTAGCTTAATGTAACATTCTGGAGATAGGGGAGTTTAAGGCATATTTAATACGATGTGAACTAACGTCACCTCATCCACAAGAAAGGAGACCCCTTTGACTGCGCCAACTATCATGGGATAAGTCTCCTTAACATCGCCTATAAGATCTTTTCTGCCGTTTTGTGTGAACGGCTGAAACCATTTGTGAACTGATAGGTCCTTATCAGTGTGATTTCAGGCCCGGGAAGTCCACCATCGATCAAATCTTCACACTGCGGCAGATCCTGGAGAAGACCCAAAAAATGCACATCGACACACACCACCTATTTGTCGATTTCAAGGCCGCATATGACAGCGTGCATAGAGACGAGCTATACAGCGCCATGTCTAGTTTTGACATTCCTGCCAAACTCGTCAGATTGAGCAGGATGGCGATGGAGAACTGTCGCTGCTCCATTAAGATCGGTAACGAACTTACCGAGACCTTCAATGTCAAAAAAGGTTTTAGACAAGGTGACGCGCTGTCATGTGATTTCTTTAACATCGTTCTTGAGAAGATCGTGCAAAACTCACTGGCCAACACAAGAGGCACGATCTTTCAAAAGCTGCTAGCTGCATTGAAACGGAAGCGGCTAAAATGGGTCTGGCGGTAAACGAGGGCAAAACAAAGTACATGCTGTCATCGAGAAAGGAAGCACAACATCGACGACTTGACCAGAACGTCACCATAGGCAGCTATAACTTTGAGGTAGTTAAGGACTTCGTCTACCTTGGCACCGCGGTAAACAGTACAAACAACATCATGTTTTTATGGGCTCAAAAGGCAATTGAGTAGGAAGACCAAGCTAACTCTATACAAGACCTTGATCACCCCGTCCTACTGTACGGCGCAGAGGCATGGACAATATCCCAAGCGGATGAACAGTCTCTTGGTCTTTTCGAGAGAAAAGTTCTTTGGTTCTGTTTGCGTTGATGGCATTTAGAGGAGAAGGTTCAACCACGAACTGTATGGGCTGTACAGCGACATGAGTCTAGCCAGGCGTCTACGGATCCAATCCAGCGCATAAGATGGCTAGGCCATGTAGAGCGTATGGACAACTTAGCTCCGGCCTGAAGAGACTTTAACTCTAAGCTTGTGACAATGCAACAGAGGACGTCCACGTACAAGGTGGCGCAAACAAGTCGAGGCGGACCTCGGCCGGCTTGGTGTGCGAAACTGGAGACAGCTGGCGAAAGATCATGCTGGCTGGAGAGGCATGCTGAGTGAGGCCCAGCTCCACCTCAGACTGTAGCACCCTAAGAAGAAGAAGAAGAACTAACTTCTCAGGCAGAGACCCTTCACGGGTTGGAAGCCCGCCCGAAATAGGAAAGTAGACCTCAGGTAGTGGCAATTGGTGCTAAAGGAGACGAGTTCAAGGAGCTGAAGGCAATCTGTATGACCAGTTAGTAGTTGGTGGAGGAGGATTAAGTCTGCAGTTTCACGACGGTTTTCAAGATATTCAAGACTGATAAGTTTTAGGCGTTCCGAATATAGGGGCAAGTCAATTCTGTCAGCTCAGTTGAGAGCGCGAAGGGCAAAACGTAAGAATCTGCGCTGGATAGCATCTATACGTTCGATGTGAACAAGATAATAGGGGGACCAGACCGAACTGGCATATTCAAGAATAAGTCTAACGAAGGTGACATACAGAGATTTTACTTACTTACTTACTTACAGGTGGCGCTACAGTCCGGGGTGGCCCTGGGCCTCAACCAACAAGCGTCTCCAGCCGGCTCGATCTTTCGCTAGCTGCCTCCAGTTTCGTACGCACAGTTGGTTGAGGTCCCTTTCCAATTGCGTGCGCTACCTGAATCGCGGTCTTCCTCTACTGCGCCATCCCTCGGGGGTGGATCCGAAGACTTTCCCGGCTACATGACCTAGCCATCTTGATCGTTGGATCTTCACCCTTCTGGCTAAGTCAATGTCGCTGAACAGCTCATACAGCAGAGTTGAAAAAGACTGCAATTTTTTGATTTTAAAAATCAATTGACTTTCTGTTTGGGGTTTTTCAATTCCTGAATTCATTTTCAGATGTAGACTTCAATATTTAAATCACCATTCTTTTTGAAGTCTTGATTGGATCAATCTTTACGACCAGTCTTTTGATTTGAAATTAATTGAATGCAAGTCTATTTGTTGAAGTCCCAAAGACTGCATCGAAAATTTCTGAAGTCCCAAAGACTTCAACTGAATGCGGGTGACTTCAAGTGAATGGTAAAGACTTCAAAGTGACTTCAGTGAATGCACTGTCAGTCGATAGATTTGCATTCAATTGATTTCAAATCAAAAGACTGGTCGTAAAGATTGATCCAATCAAGACTTCAAATAGAATGGTGACTTCGATACTGAAGTCCAGAAGTCCCAAATGAAGTCAATTGATTGAATCACAAAACAAATAATTCTTTCCTTGAATTCAGAGATTACATTTTCAAAAGATTGTAGTCTTTTACAACGAACTGTACTCGTTGTTTTTTATTGACATAGGGGTTTGAAAATTCCTTAGACCAACGTTTAACAAAGCTTAGTGCAGAGCTAGCTCTATTAATAATGTTATCGATATGGGAACGAAAGTTTAGCTCCCGATCGTAGATTACACCCAGGTCACTCAGAGAAGAAACGGAAGGAATAAATTCATTGCATAGGAAGTCATTTCTAGCCGGTTGCAGGCATTTGCTGACATTGAACTGGAGAAAGTTTTTCTTACACCAAACAGAGAATCTAATGAGATTACGTTGAAAGATTTTCATATCATCGGAGGATTTTTGATGATGTAGACAACATCATTCGTAGTAAGGACAAAAATTAAAGGACCCAGATGGCTATCCTGCGGAGCCATCTTCTCTTTAATGATGGGGACGGTGATGTTGATGGAAACCAGTGGTGTTTGGGCGCAGTTGTTTATGTAGGAGAAATAATCAAGATCGATGTCAGTGGAACAGTCGGAGAACGACTGACTGAAGAAGTTTGCGAACAGGTTTGCAATGGTTTGGGGGTCGGACGAAGCTGTATCTTCGAATTTAAGAGTTGCAGGATAGTTATCACATTTCCGTTTGGTATTAACAAAATGATGGCATCTGTAATGAGATTAGATTGCATTCGGTTGATGTATTCTTGGTAAAGACGTTCATTTTGTTTAGCAGATTTTAAATGGAATCGCTGGTGCATGGAGTAGTCAAAACCAGACCGAGATTTTGGTTTCCCAGTGTTTGTTTCTCTTGTTGCGAAGAGGTTTATTTGAAATTTCGTGAAGATCTTGGAAGAAGTACTCTAACAGTGTTCTGTTGCGCAAGTGATACAGGGCAGTGGCAGAGGTCCTCTCGTTCCTCTTCATCATCAAAGCCTCTGCAAATGTTGTCGTTGGTGAGTCCCATTTTCTGGCGTGGTTCCTAAGACGACTATGACCGGTGAAAGCTCGAACCACCATCGTTAGCGACTCTTTGTAGCACTGAAAGATTTTGTCAATTTTTGCTCAATCGTATCCGGGCCATGGTGCTTTAGTAGTCTCACAAATACGTAGAGCACGCCGCTAACTGTTTGCCAGTTAATCACTACATTGTTCAAGAGTCCTATTGTCCACTTTGTTTCTCAACTCTGAGAAAGGCGGTTTTTTTTTTTTCGTCAGAGGTTTTTGAAACACTACGCTGGAGCACTTAGACTAAAAAACTGGTCCATTGTACGAGAAAGGCGGTTGGATCCCAGGAATTACTTGTGACAGGTCGGTCACTGACTGGCAAGTTCATCAGCTATCTCATTGCCGGCAATGTCGCTGTGTCCAGGGACCCAGCACAGATTGATCGAGTGCTGTGAGCCAAGAGACCAGCACAGATTGATCGATTGTTGTGAACCAAGATCTTCGCGACGGCATGCGACTAGCTTGGATTTGGACTTTCCATTGTACATATTGCTTTCATGGCCGCCTGACTGTCAATAAGAATGCTAATATCGGCTGGTGGTATTGCCATTATTGACATCATTTTGGCCGCTTCTTTGACCGCCACGACCACCGCTTGGAAAACACTGCCATAGTCAGGGAGTCTGATGGAGCAGCGCAAGTTTAGCTTATCGGAGAAAAATGCCTGCTTCCATCTTTGACCCGTACGTCGGTTTTGACATGTAGACTCAAGGATAACCTAGGGAAACTAGGGTTATCGGAAGAAAGACTCTGTTTCTGTGAAGAATCTAATGCAATTCCAGAACACGTACTGGGATTTTGTGAGGCATTAGCCCACAAAAGACAAAGATATCTGTGCAAGTACCAACTATAATCACAACCGAAAAATCAAGTAGTGTTGCATTACGTTTGCAGCTTTCAGAAATGACGACGCAGTCATAGATCGACTCCAATGAACTACCTTCTCATTGTCATTAGAAAACACTATAGAAATGGTTTTGTAGTTTAGTTTTTGCGGCTTAAACTATCCCAATTCTTCTGCAGATTTGGTTTAAATTGAAGTACTTGCTTAAATGAAGGAGACTCGACAAGAGTTTGCATTAAAGCACTGGAGCATAATTCGCGTGAGATAAAACGCAGTTTCCTTTTGTACACCACACAATAGTTACCTGACTCATTTTTATTGAAATTGTTTTGAATGATTTTGCTTCCAAAACAAAATTTATTGTAGATAGTTTCACACTCCATCGCCAAACAGGTGTGAACACAGCTTCAAGTATGCATGACGCCATGATTTCTGTTTTTTTTTTGGCTTCTCACAGGACACCCCACTGCTTGGGCACATAAAACCAACTATCCATCGGACACCCCGCAGAGTGATTTTCACTCCTCAGAAATTGTTGTTCCGTGTGAAAGGAGACCCAGAGGGTATTGGTGCAGAAATCGGAAGTAAATTGCAAATCTAATTATCACCTGGGGTATTTAATTATTAGTAGACAGCAATGCGGCCCTGGCGAATAGTGGCTAATGGTGTTTACCGACCAACGGAGCCACACGTCCAAGTGTGCGATACTGATGAATAGAAAAATAACTTTTGTGCTTTCGTGACATGAGAGTGTTGTTTTCGCATAAAAACAACTGTTCTCTTCGAAGGATACATGACTCCATACACCTTTTGTGCTCATGTACAATGTGTACGTGGTTTGTTGTGCAATTATTGTTGCCAGGAGCACAGCAGGTGGTGTTGCCGTTGCTGTATTGGCCGAATTAATTTTGATTAATCACTGAGTGGTGTTTTGCTTCCTTTTTGAGGTTAGGAATTACTTTTCCTTGCAGGGGCTATATGTTTTCGTTAGAGAATCGTAAGAATTAAACATTTATCCAGTATATCACGAAGCAATAGAACTGAATAACATCCTTCGTCACATTCCTTTGCCAGATATTTGATACTTATGTGGACCTTCCCAATCGTCCTCCTATACTTCAAACGATTGCTTCCTCTCGTTTGGGTATAGAGCTTCTCAAAGTCAGTTCAATGTGAATTCTAAAATTCCAAATAAACTCAAAGCGTCTGATGTATGTTCTCATATGAATTTGTTTGATTTGATTACCCCTGGTGGTATAAAATGAGCTGATTCACTTGAAACCTATCAAAAACTGGGCAAGTTGTACTCGCACGGGGAAGGCCCTGTCGCATAATATTGATGGATGATTTCTGAATATCAGACGATGCTTACAAACTATTTCAGTTGTATTTGCTTCTGATTTCAACCCAAAGCAACTATTTATTACTACATTCATTCATACAAATAAACAAACATACATCCATACAAATATCTATACCTCTCTCCAAGTTTATTCAACACAGATAATCCCTTCCATCATACCCAATCACTGCTCATGCCTGCTGTTTGAACATTGCTGTTGGGCATTTAGGGGTTGAAATGAATCGAATGTGAGAGACACTCATTATCGTATCGAGTTGTCGATCACAGCATGGAATTTATGTGTGAAAATGAAAATACTAATCATTTTACATCTTAGATATCTCAAAATTTGCACATAAATCGATTTTTTGATATTTATCATTTCTTAGTGCTTACGCCGAGGTCTTCAAAACTGCATTTTCAAATCTTCAAAATTCGGTGGTTAACCGTTTTTGGCCAATATCCCGAAAACTATTAGGACCAGAAGGCTTGAAATTATTTTAACTAAAAGTACTCAGTGAGACCTAGTTTTCGTGATTTTTTCAGATTTTTAAACACTTTGTTTTAGAAATGACAGAGGGGCGCATTAAAAAAAACTTTGGACCTCCAAATTTGTTGGATTAAAATGTGTTGAAGCAAACCTCTATCTCATTTCAAAAGATCTGTCACTTGATATATCACTCGAGAGGGTCAATGTTTCAAAATCAATAGCAATTTAACCTTTACGGGAGCCACCCCCAAATAGCACTACTTTTTAAATTCGGGTGCTTGGGCAATGATATCTAGGCTTGAAGTACTTAATTCCAAAATTTCATGCCGATATCTTTAAAAGCTTCGGGAATAAGAAAAGTGTGACAGACGCGACAGACGAACGGGCCGACTGACGGACACACCAAAATTGTAAAAGTTCCGTTTTTGTAGACGGAACCTTAAAAACTTTCTTTGTTGCAAGACATGCATCAGATCAAATGAGATTTGATGTCGAAGTCTGAAAAAACGAGCTTTCGTAAGTAAACCAAAAAAAATCAATGCCAAATGAATTCATTGCAACATGAAGTGTACTGAAGAAATTTTTCAAAATTAAAATTAAAATTAATTCCAAACTTGGTGATGCAAACTTGGGAAATTCATTCTCTCGATGGACAGCTCACTCTGGTGCAGTCTCAACAAGTTGGTCTTTAATTTGAAAGCAGGAAGGTCGAGAGGAGTTGTGCAAATATTCTGCCAACAGACCACCTGAACTGGTAGATTCCTGTTTATTGAACTGTTGAAGTACTCTTGTAACTTCTGTATTTGTATTCCGTGAAACATTATAACCGCCCTACACTCGGACGAAGCAATTCATATTCGGAAGCACTGAACTGGTTTTGAAGTGGAAGCGAAATGGTTTTGCTCACAGAGTTTTGGAATGTGTCTTTAAAATGTGATTCCTATCACTTTGTCACATTTCCTTATTTTCGATTTTTCTTTTTCTTCCATTTCTGCGTTCATGGACATTTGTCTTTATACTTCTTGCATGCAGCGAGCGAAATTTGAAATAGTTGCGAATCCTTTCCAACCTAAGTTTCTATCACCTTGAAAGTCAACTGTGTGTCGAAAAGAATTCCGAATTTACTCACCACAGATTTTCAATTCGAATTTAAACTTCTCGCCAATGGACGTGACGACGACGCATCGTGAAGTCAAAGTTGTTCAATTTGCTATTCAATTTCAAACACTGTATCACGTTATACACAAAAGAAACAGTGTTTGAAATGCTGTGTTTATAACGATAATATGACCAGCAACCGGCGAAAATCGAACAAGACTCAATGTCCTGAGCTGTGAACTATAGTGAACTAAAACTAAAACTAAAACTGAAAGAATGAACTAGGTCGCTAAACAGATTTGAACTAAACTGACCGCTCTCCGGACAGAACTAAAATTCCCTAAGATCAAAGAGAAAAGTCAATCGCGGAAAAGACGCATGATCTAGACGTACAATTCCGACCATTTACAAGTCCAGAAAATGACCTACGACGTAATTTAGTTGTTTCCTCGGACGCATGATATACAGTACCGTTCGTTTTGGTGGAGTGTCTAAATTTATATCTTTCGATTCACGCACGAAACTGTGAAATATCATGTCGCTATAGCGAGCACCTTCAGCCTTAGTCCGAAGATGACTGATGATAATAAGTTGTGGCTGCATTTGTTTTTCAACAATCAGTCGTGAATTTTCTGAACCCTAAATTCGACAACTTTGAACACTCACAAGGCCACCAAGGCGAATATGACCCTCGTATCTGAAGATTATTCTGTGCGAATAATCAGTATCAACTTTTTTTTTTTAGGGGGATTTTTGAAGCGCTACTGGAGTACTCAGACTTAGAACTGGTCCATTGTACTGCCAGGTAGCAACCTACTCCAGTATCGTTCATTTGATCCCAATGACAAATGGTGACTGGACCAGATTCGATTTCACTGGGATTCGAACCTGGGACTCCTCTAACTTGAGGCAGGCACTTAACCAACTGTGCCATCCAGTCGTCAGTATCAACTTGCTATTGTTCCATAATCTGCGAGTATTCAACGAGCTTACTGCGGTGTGCATGATCAGTGCAGAACTCAATTGTGGTCAATTGTCATTTGTTTGCATACTGTCAAACATAGTGTCTGAAAATAGGCTGTTCTTTTGCCTTGCTCTCCACGATTATTCAATGTCAAAATCAAGCCATCAAAGAATAACAGAGAATTTAGACCATTTGTATGGTTTCCTAGGAAAGCAGTCTGCTGCTCATTCCCATACATAAATGGAGTTGTTTGAACATTATGAACATTAAACGTTTTCAAACAGAGTTGGAAATTTTCCATACTTTGTGTTACCTATTATGAGCAAACTCCGGTACGTCAGCACAACTTACGCTTTGTTCCTCCTCTTCTGAGTCACGTCCCTCTCTTCTCTAGCCAATTTTTTGTTGTTGTCTGTTAGAACAGAAGACGTTCTTTCATATTTGGCTACAAATAGGTGGTGGCGAATGAAAAGAAACCGCTGTCGACGAACTTTCTGAAGCAATCGTAAACGTACCGTCTAACCACTGCGTTAGTGCTTAAGTTTCTAAACTGACTCTACACATGTCTTCTACCAACAAGACTTCAAAACACTTAAACAAACATTTGAAGTACTTATAAAAAGTTCAGTGTAAAAGTATACAAGTCTCGATCTGAAGGAGACCTCATTACGATTCTCCGAAACCAGCAACCCTCTCCAACTCATTGTTGTCGACCAGTTAAAAAGAGTCGCCATTAAAACAAGTTATCAAATAAATTTGGACCAAGTGCTGAATCGGCCGAAAAGTCTTAACCCGGCATACAAAAGATTAGTCCAGCACAAAACTTAATCCTACTCAACTCAGTTGCCCTGTTTTCATAGGAGAAACAAAATATCACGTATACGCCACCGATTCCCAATTGAACGAGACGGAAAAATTGATCACACTCAATGTTGCGTATACGCCACAGTGCCGCTCCCCGATTTTATTAACTTTTCTTTAACTTTTCATCGTAAACAGCACGAAATGTCCTATTTATTGAGTCGATAAACTTTTTCGCCATATCCTTAATTCGATGGTCCCTCCAAAGCGCCCGGACAGATATTCTATGCATGATAGTCATTCTCATGCCACACAGAAGTTTCATTGACAACATCACGACGGACATAGCCAGCGCCATTGCCATCAAACCAAAACCGGAGGGACTAAAAGGAGATCTTAATCGAATTGTAATGGCAAGCTATGCACCATCTGGCACGTAAATGTCAAAGCAATTTGCGTTCTTAGTACTTTTCAGTTCTTGAGAAGTAAAACAGAGCCGGGCGGGGAGTCCTTTTGATAATTTTATACTTTAAGTCATGTGAAGCTCACTTCTTTCCCAGCACAGGGTGGCGAATACATTACTTTCGGCAGTACCTTCATGCCAAATTGCATTCCCATATGCGGCCAGGGTTGTAATGATGGAAAGTTATTGCCAGTGGTAAACGCTCGAAGGAATTTCTTGGGATAATGTGGCTGGATATTGATTGCGAGTGGGTTTTTTCCACACGCACATTTCAAACACTGAAACGACGTTTTTTTTGTGTATAACGTGATACAGTGTTTGAAATTGAATAGCAAATTGAACAACTTTGACTTCGCGAATCGTCGTCGTGACGCCCATTGGCGAGGAGTTTGAATTCGAATTGAAAATCTGTGGTGAGTAAATTCGGAATTCTTTTCAACACACAGTGATAGAAAGTTAGGTTGGAAAGGATTCGCAACAATTTCAAATTTCGAGCTCGCTGCATGCTAAAAGTATAAAATAAATGTCCATGAACGCAGAAATTATGAAATCGAAAATAAGCAAATGTGACAAAGTGATAGTAATCACATTTTAAAGAGACATAGCCTCATTTACGGTGACATTTCAAAACTCTCTGAGCAAAACCGTTCCGCTTCCACTTCAAAACCAGTTCAATGCTTCCGAATATGAATTGCTTCATCTGAGCGTAGGGCGGTTTGAATGATTCACGGAATACAAATACAGTTACAAGAGTACTTCAACAGTTCAATAAACAGGAATCTACCAGTTCAGGTGGCCTGTTGGCAGAATATTTGCACAACTCCTCTTGTCCTTCCTGCTTTCAAATTAAAGACCAACTTGTTGAGACTGCACCAGAGTGAGCTGTCCATCGAGAGAATGAATTTCCCTTAATGCATCACCAAGTTATGAATTAATTTTTATTTTAATTATGAAAAAACTCTTCCGTAGACTTAATGTTGCAATGAATTCATTTGGGATTGATTTTTTGGTTTACTTTTGAAAGCTTGTCTTTGAAAGCGCGTTTTTTTAGGACTTTGACATCAAATCTCTTCTGATCTGATGCATGTCTTGCAACAAAGTCAGTTTTTAAGGTTCCGTCTACAAAAACGGAACCTTTACAATTTTGGTGTATCCGTCAGTCCATCCGTCCGTCCGTCTTGTCTGTCACACTTTTTATCTCCGGAGTTTACAAAGATGTCGTCATGAAATTTTGTAATTAAGTACTTCAGGCCTAGATACAATTTCCCATGTATCCTAATTTAAACCCCCCCCCCCATTCGGGAGTTGCTCCCTTATAGGTTAAATTGCCATTGATTTGAAATTGGAACATTGACGCACCCCCTTGAGTGATATATCAAGCGACAGATGTTTTGAAATAAGCTGGAGGTTTGCTCAACACATTTTGCTTCAACATATTTTGGATGATCCATGGATGAGCCCTTCCATTGAATCCCCCACGATTCAGCCACACTGCTCTCAGTCGTCAAGAACAAGTTGACTCTCCCTTTATACCGAAGGTTTGTTCTTCCCCTACGTCAAACCAGAAGACTTGGTTACGAAGACTCTCATAGAAGCAGCATTGGCTTTCATATTCGTACATTCAAAGTGCCCGAGCCAGTTTAGTCGAGGGATCTTTCCCTTAAGAACTAAGTCCTCATCCTTCCTCAACCATATTAATTCTTCAGAAAGGCACCTTGGATCAAGTCTGCCCTCCTGCTTACTGTCCAGCTTTCAGCCCCCAATAGCAAGACTGGCACGAGAGTTTTGTAGGGAATGGTTTTAGCCTTTCGAGTGAAGAGGTTTGACCCAAGTTGTTTCGACAAACCGAAGTAGCAGAGGTGGCCAAGGCGATTCCACGTCCTATAGTGAAAGGTTGCCCCTATGGAGCACATAGCGGCAACAAGAATTCCGTGAATGCCCTCCACGCGACTCTTTCTTGGACTAGCCTAGTCGCTGCCGGCCAGGATTTTCCGGCCTGTCGCTGCTCTTTCTTCATGGTCCGCCTCCAAGTTAAGCGTGGTCGACCACGATTGTGCACTCCTTGTGGTGTCCATATAAGTGCCTTCCTTGCAATATCCATTCCCGGTTTATGTAGGGCACGGCCTATCCAGCTTCACTTCCAATGTTGGAACTCAGCTGCGATGGGCTTCTTCGTTCGTTGTCGGCCAGAAGACCTTCAGGATTTGTCTCAAGCATTTATTGACGATGACCTGAAGCTTGCGAACAATGATAGTGTTTGTCTTCCAAGTCTCGGATGCTCACAGGAGTACGGATTTCACGTTGGAAGTGAATATCCGAAGTTTGAGTGAGGTGGAGAGCTGGCTGGATCAGCATACTTTGCCAAGCGAGAAGTAAGCGTGGCGGGCTTTGTCTATACGAGACAAGACGTCAGTTTCTGCACCTCCATCTGCCGAGGTAGCAGAATTTCTTGACATCTTCAATTGGATTCCCGCCTATCAGGAGAGATGTCTTGAACATCTTGAGCCGATTCTTATCAGCTTTGTCTTGGCTACGTTGATTTTTAAACCCGCTCTTCTGGCGTTAAGGTCCAGCGCGTGTAATTTCTTCTGATCCCCGGCTAAGGAGTTGGATAGCAGACAGATGTCATCGGTGTAGTCGAGGTCGAGTCGAGCTTCTCAGTCAGGGAACATTGGATTCCTTTGGAGCCGGCTTTGTTTGTACGGTCTAGGATAAGGTCAAGGACAATGATGAAAAGCAGGGGTGATAATATGCACCCTTGCCTTACGCCTCTGGTGCTGGTGAAAGAGGTGCTGTCCTTGCCCTTGAGGCGCACGTTGCAGGGCGCCTCCCGGCAAAACTCCTGGATGAGCTCGATGACGGGTGGTAGTATTTCAATGTTCTCCAGGTCGTTCCAGGCTCGATGATGGATGGTGGTATTTCAATGTTCTTCAAGACGTTCTTCGCCTCTCGTCGAACTATATCGAAGGCTCTCTCGACGTCGACGAATAACAAAAATATGAAGGAGTTCCTTTCAGCCGATTGTTCATTTGTATTGACATGACAGCGTGTTGACACATGAGCAGTTGGGTCGAAAACCGGCTTGCTGACGGCGCAGATGTTCCCCGACAGTTGGAGAAATCCGATAAAGGATCAACAAAGCGAGTAGCTTCTGGACAGCATTCAGGAGTGAGATGCCTCTCCAGCTTTTGCCTCCGCTCAAGTTACATTTTTTGGGAATGGTGACAACAACACCTTTCTTCCAGAAAAACTCCTTAACTGGCTCAAAATTGTAACTGTCGGCTGTGACATTTTGTCTAGAGTAGGGTGGTAAGGTGGTGGTAGGATGCCCTTGCGACCAGGTCGCGGCTCACTGAGACCAGCAGTTGGGTCCATTGTGCCCTATGTCTGGGGAGGTGTACCCCGTGAGACCTACACTTTTGCTGCTTATTAGAACCACCCAGATTCTCGTATATATCTCAGAAAGTTCTTCAGCTCTATTTTTTTCTCGAAGCTCGTCGAAGAAGTTACTGCCTAGTGTTAGCAGTCTCCTTCCCCGTAGGTCTGGACAATCGCATAGCAGGTGGCGGACGGACTGTATTTCCTCCTCGTCCCTGCAACTTCAACAATAGTCGCTATGGGGGATACCTAGCCTTCTGGCATAGGTGCCTTTTGGAGAACTCCCACCATCATCCGTATATCCTTGCGACTTAGGCTAATCATTGATAATGATTTCTTCCTGTTCAACACCGGCCATAGGGCTCTCGGCGTTGACCCACTGTCTAGATTTAGCCATCGCCCATTTGCTCTTTCTACGGCTTCGTCCTCTATTTCCTTCCTTAGGAAACTTAACGGTATATTGACATAAGGTAGTGCTAGGGATTTATCAACTCTAAGCCCTCCTTTGCCAACACGTCTGCTCCCTCGTTTCCTTGAGACATTTTGTCTAAGGCGGTGAATTGATTTTTGCCTGACAGCGCATATTTATTATATCGTCCTCATTTATCCTGAGACCAGCTCGTTTCCCCTGTCCTTCAATCGCCAAAATTCGAAGGAAAATACACTCTTTCAAAGTTCAGTGTTGTCATCTGGCACCTAGGCCAAGCCCCTGGACAGATTCAGTGACACTTCATTACTTAAAAAGGCGAAGAAGTAAAAAAAACAACTTTTGCAGATTATGTCTTGTGCTCTAAGCTCAAATAGAAGCACCAAAGGAAAAAGAGAAGAAAAAGCGAGAAACCACAAGAACGTCAACATCCTCACAAATGGCGAATTTAATCTATAAATAGCGTCGTTCACCTGTGTGTAGCCATTAATTCACAAAAGATTCTCTTCGCTGCTCTTCGATCCCAAATTGATTTCAGTTCACAGTATACGACGCTTCTCATTCATTCCCAGTATTTCCGACCCACACCCCTCTTCCGTGATTATTTGAGTGTCACCTCGGCATAATTAATTGGCTCTACCGCAAATTATATTTATCGCTCCACCCACCCACTCCCCCGAGTTCTGGCTGTTATCCACATCAAGGCCCAAACTAAAGTCATTTATCACGAAACAAGAAATTAGTCAAATGAATAATGCCAGTGCGTTCATTCTATTTTACTTCTTCTCAGGTTTTTTTGGTTCGTCCCATGAGAGATCCCTGTAATGTCCTCGTTCCTCTTTTCTATCCTGCTAGACAGGTGACGTGAAGCCGAGACGTGGTGCCGTCCCGATGCTGCTGGAGGAGAATTCACATCGAATGGTTCCAATGGATGATGGATGTGGGGGTGGGGTGATTGATAAACCTTTACCTTCTTCTCCACTTCTCTGACATCACTGTGGGCGTCTCGCATTTCACTTGCAATGGACTGTCGTGAATTATTTGTTTACTGCGACAAGTGATTCCGAGAAATGTTGTTCAGTTTTCCAGAACTGTCGTGTAGCTTGAAAGGACAAAGATCATTTCAGACACACGGACGTCAAATTTGGAATTCAAAAGAAAAGATACTTTAGGGACATTGTGCACAACGACTTCAAGTTGACGCCTAAGAGAAGCTCAATTTATTTGGAAGCACGCATCTTTAGGTCTTATTGATTGAAATTCATTTCTCTTGTCTCCTTTGTTGAATCACTTGACTGAAATCGATGTCATTTGACATCATACTCGAGCAAAGTCATCAGTTGTTTGGAGCGGAATTGGAACTTTTAACTCCGTAGAGTGCGCACGAATCAAAATATCTTCGACTGCGAGCATGTGAGACAACGCAACATTGGACGCCCTTGTTTAAGGTGGCCCACACAAGTGGACTTCGACTCTGAGCCTGTGGGACACCGCAACAGAGGACGTCCACGTACAAGGTGGCGCACACAAGACGAGGAGGGCCTCAACCGGCTTAGTGTGCGAAACTGGAGACAGCTGGCAAGAGGCCGGCTGGAGAGCAATGATGGCTGAGGCCAAGGTACACCTCGGACTGAAGCGCCCTAAGAAAAAGAAGAAGACGCAAGTGGAGACGCACCTATTGTGCGCAATTGGATACAGCTAGCCACAGACCGCTTTTGGGTAAGCACCGGTTCTACTCAGAAGTTGCAGGAACGAGGAGGAAATAGAGTCCGTCCGCCAAGTGCTATGCGATTGTCCAGCCCTACCGGGAAGGAGACTGCTAACACTAGGCAGTAACTTCTTCGACGAGCTGGAGGATCTGGAAAAAATTGAGCTGAAGCACCTCCTGAAATATATATACAATCTGTGTGGTTCTAATAAGCAGCAAAAGTGTAGGTCTCACGGGGTACACCTCCCCCATACATAGGGCACAATGGACTAAATTGTTGGTTTCAGTGAGCCGCGACCCGTTCGCAAGGGCACCCTATCACCTACCTACCTACCTATCTACCGGATCTACTTTAAATTTTGGCGCCACACTCAAATGCACGACGGGACCACATGAACATTTAGTCTGACCTTGAATGCTTGATTTGATACCGCTTGACTATTGCTTCTATGTAAAGACCCCGCGTTGTGCGGTGCTTAAGGGAGCCGTCAAGACTTACACTGAAAGTCCATGGTTCGATCCCTGACGCCTCAACTTTCATTTTCCCAGCATCATCTCTTAAAACGAAACGATCCGCCGCACAACACCCAGGGCAAACATCACAATCGACAGCCACAATTTTGAGGTAATGAAGGAGTTTGTCTACCTCGGGGCAAACGTGAACTCCACGAGCGATATCACAGTGGAGATCCGACGGCAACCGATGCTACTTCGGTTTGTCAAAACAACTGGGCTCAAAACTCCTGACTCGAAGGACCAAAATTATGCTATATAAAACTCTTATTCTGCCAGTCCTGCTATACGGAGCTGAAAGCTGAACACTAAGCAGAACTGCAGAGCTGATTCTTGGTGCCTTCGAAAGAAAAATTCTACGTCGGATATATGGTCCCGTCTGCAAGGAAGGCGATTGGAGAAGAAGACACGGTCGCGAACTTTATGAGCTGTACCAGGCTGTGGATGTAGTCCGGAAGGCAAAAATCCGTCGACTGCACTGGCTCGGCCACATCGAGCGCATGGACAACAACGCTCCAGCTAAGAGGATCTTCGAATCCGAGCCTCCTGGTTCGAGAAGGAGGGGAAGACCGAATCTCCGGTACATGATGAAAGGAAGCAGCGTGCCCAGGACCGTCAACTATGGAAGGCAGCGATATCCCAGGCTCGGACCCTCCATGGGTCGTAGGCCTGTTATGTAAGTAAGTAACTTCAAACTGGATGGCGCAGTTGGTTAAGTGCTTGCTCCAAGTTCGAGGGGCCCAGGTTCGAATCCCAGTGAAATCGAACCTGGTCTAGTCACCATTTGCCGATGGGATCAAATTAACGGCACTGGAGTAGGTTGCTACCTGGCAGTACAATGAACCAGTTTTGAGTCTGAGTGCTCCATTAGCGCTTCAAAACCCCTCCGAAAAAAAAGTCAACGAGGACGTAAGACAGCTTGGTCTGGATGACTGGAACAACGTCAACGATGGAAGGCAGCGATAGCTCAGGCTCAGACCCTCCACGGGTCGTAGGCCTGTTAACCCTTAATAATAATGCATAATGTTCCATATTAGTCAGGATAATTTTTAATCCAATTTTGGATAAATCATGCATCTAAGTGTTAAGTAAGTAAGTAAGTTTAAAGTTCATCTATTCGCCGTCATAAACACAGCGCAATGTGACACCTTCCTATGTGTACACGTCCCTTTGTGAGGTGCACAAGAACAATAACAAAGAACTCTTTCACACCTTATCCCCCTCGTTCGTCTATAGATGATGTGTCTGCATTCGTATTGCGACTCTCATTACTTTAGAAATGAGAGTCGCAGGGGAAGAACCTTGCTTATTCTTTATATCAAAAGACTTTTGATGTGACAGGGATAATCTGCAAATGCACCGAAAGGGCTTTCAGGATAATTCTACTTTAACTTGACGAAACTCAACAAAGAGCAAGTAATTACTTAACTCATGTCTGTCAGATGTTTTGTCTTTTTTTGTGTGTTTTTTGGCATAAAGGATGTAGGGAAAGGTTGTGGGTATTCCATTGTGTTTTTAGGTCAAAGAAATTGAGGAAGATGTTTGATTATTTGGTTATCCAATGTCACTGTTGGATTCACAACTGTCACAGTCATAGCTGCCAAAGGGTTTATAAAAGCCTTCCATTGGTGCCACTTTAATTTTTTTTTTACTGAACTGCACTTTAAACTGTGTTTGAACAAGCTGAGAAAACGAGCTGAAGGAGGACATTAACAAAATTGTTAACGCTTCAGTGCTGACACCAAAAATCACATTTGAAATCACGTGAGTCAGGTGCTGAAATTGAGAGTAATTATCTGGCAAAATCTTCCACTTTCACTTAAAAAAAATGTGGTCCAATGACTTCACCAGCGCACGGACCATTAAGGGAACCCGAATATACGCCTTATTGGAGCTGTTAAATGAACACAAATTCTGGTTAATTGCGGCAACCTTAAATACACAATATTTGACGCAATTAACCGGGGAACCCAATTAGAGGACAATTTTGTATATAATTTTAAGAGAGCATAGCTTTGAGCGCTGTCAATAAATGCGGGAAAAGCATTCAATCAGGGGGGAAGGCATCGACTTGATGTAGCTTTTCTGCACCAGCAACTTCCTTAAAGCGAATTCCTAAAAAAATACTTAATGCATTCTAAAGGGTGGTCCAACCATAATGCACGATGTTAATTGTGAGTCACACCTTAAAGTCAAGCTTTTTTGGGCAACTTAATTTGACATTTCTTTGTTTCAGTGTTTGACAAATTCAACCATGGAGAGGTACATAATTGAGCAGCGCATTAAAATTGTTGAAGTCTTTCACGAAAATGGGCGTTCAAATCAAAATGCATTTCGTACACTTCGTGATTTTTTTTGGTCAGCATAATCGACCAAATGTGTCCACAATCGGTAGAATTGTGCTCAAAATTCAAATGAGAGTCCACAAGTGATTGTTGAAAAGCCGATGCATCCACAAAGAGTGACTGTTTGGTGCGGTTTATGGGGTGGCGTCGTCATCGCGCCTTACTTCTTCGAAAATGAGGTCGACCAAGCAGTTACCGTAAATGCTGTTCTCTATCGTGAGGTGATAACTGACTTCTTGTGGCCAGAAATTGAGGATATGGACCTGGACGACATGTGCTTCCAACAGGATGGTGCCACTTGCCACACATCCAACGAAACAATGGCTCTTTTGCGCGAAAAATTCAATGGCCGTGTTATCTCACGTGATTTGACACCGTTGGACTTCTTTCTTTGGGTACGTAAAGTGTACGTCAATCAGCCAAGAACAATTCAAGAGCTAAAGGATGAGATAATTCGGCACATTAACGACATTAAACCTCAATTATGTCTCAGAGTCATTGAAAATATTGACCATCGGCCACCGAAGCCGATATTTTGTTTCACACATAATTGTCATAGATCCTTGTATCATAATAAAAAATATTAAGATAGTTCTCTGAAAACTTGTTGTTTTATTTACAACTATCATCGTGCGTTTTCGTTGGACCACCCTTTATTACATCGCCAAAAGTTGATGATTCGCTTTCTCTTTAATTTGTTCTTTTATTCTGCTTCTCGCCGTTCGGAGTCGGCATTAAACTGTAGGTCCCCTCCACTCGTGAGAGAACAATAACATGCACAGCACGAGTGGTTGCTGAGAAGCTAGGCCCAGGTCCACCTCGGACTGTAGCGCCGCTATTATTATTATTATTTTATTCAGTCCGACATAATGGATTGGAAAACATTTTCCATTCATCTTTCCATTCCATTTTTCATCTCCATCAGATAGCTCTCCATTGCATTCTAAATCAACGTCACATAGCACATATTCATAAGGACTTATCTATCCATAAGCACTTGCTCTAATCCTAGGAATGGAAAGCATTAAGTAGCTGATTAGAAATTCTTTATGACAGACGGTGACATTCTAAATTATCTCATTGAAATTAGTTGAAAGCATGTCAGTCAATTGGTATTCCGTTTAAACTTTCCTACCCGCTTACAGGGGGCACTTAAGCGGATTAGTTGGTTAAGCGTCAAGTACTGAAACGCATAAAATTGTTATTTATTCGAATACACATTTTTGAAACTCGAAACTTTAATTAGGAATTGGTGTAAAATTTGCGGGTGTTATTTATTGGATTTGGACTGCAGTGGGATATCGACATTACGAGGCTCTTGCGGATTGGGATGATTTCTAGACCATCACAATTTGAACAGAATAGAATGCACCTAGGCCGCAACTACACTCAGCGTCAGAAGTAAGTAATGAAATGAAAAATAAATGAAAAATATTCCTGTAAATTATAATTGACCGGAATGGTTTACGCCTGGCATTGGTCGCTTAAATAAAAGGTCTGAAAACATACTTTAAAATAAACTATATTTTATTTAACATAAACGCAAAAAAAGAAAAAAAAGTGAGTGAACATATCCCTTAAAAAAAAGGATCTTATTGAAAAAAAAGTACTTTGTATGCCTTTGCCGCTGTTTTCAGTTTTCGTATTTGCCGGTCTTAATGCTCACACAAATTTTCAGTAGAATCTAGCTCTTATGTCTTACAGTCATTGAAACAACCATTTAACACTTTACTCTTTTAATTTTCATTACTTGTTTTATGTTTGCCTTTATTTTAAGTAATATGCACTATATTTTAATGTATGACTTTGGAGCTCTAATTTGATATACCGATGTCTGCTCTACCTTATTCCGGTGAATTTTAATTTAGTAGATAAACCTTCGACTCTAAGCCAGTGGCATAACGCAACAGAGGACGTCCACGTACAAGGTGGCGCACACAAGACGAGGGGGACCTCGGCCGGCTTGGTGTGCGAAACTGGAGACAGCTGGCGAAAGATCATGTCGTCTGGAGAGGCATGTTGAATGAGGCCCATGTCCACCTCGGACTGTAGCGCCCAACGAAGAAGAAGAACAAGAAGAAAAACATTCATCAAATGAAGGAATGTTCACTGACTTTTTGACGCTGACTGTATATCTTAAAATGTTTTGTTTTCTTAAGACCTGGATGAATACTTTATGAAATCGGTCCTAACAGCTTTGCACTAACTTCGATTCTCCACATAACGATTCATACCTATACAGGGTGGGCCAGTATGTTTTAGTGGTCTTTTAAATCATATGTTATTTTGAAACTGACAGCTGTTTCCCGCTCGAAATTTTGACTGAAAGTCCACATCATACCTCCGCGGAATATACGCTTGAACAACGTCGGAAAATATTGAAAACTTATTTACAAATTGACTGCCGTGAAGCCCAAAGCAGTGCGTTTTAAGAAAAGGATTTTTTAGCCGAAATGAAGCACCCATCACAACATTTGTACGCAAATTTGAGCAAAAAGTTCGTGAGTCTGGACAACACTCATGGTCGGTCACCCCGTCGTCGTACGGTGCGCAGAGACGAGAATGTGGCTGCTGTGAACAAAAGTGTGAGACTCAATTCACGAACATCAACTGGCCACCGATCACAACAGCTCAACATTTCACACACTAGCCTGAGGAGAATTCTGCACAAAGATCTCGGATTATTTGCTTACAAGATCCAATTGATAGCACTCAGCAATTGAATTGGACAACGATTTTGGACGAAAAATCATCTTTTCTGACGAGGTGCATTTTCATCTCGGCGGCTACGTTAAGAAACAAGATTGTCGCATCTGTTATTGTTATTGTGAAGCCAATGCATCCACAGAGAGTGGCAGTTTGGTGCAGATTGTGGAGTGGTGGCATCATTCGACCATTTTTCTTCGAAAATGAGGCTGGGAAGAATGTTTCCGTCAACGGTGGGTGTTACAGACTCATGTTGACCGACTTTTTTTTACTGAAATTGAAGACGTGGATTTGGACGATCTTTGGTTCATGCAGGAAGGTGCGCAATCCCACACAGCCCGTGCCACAATCGATGTTTTGCGCACCACGTTCCCAAATCGTGTTATCAGCCGTCTTGGCGATGCCAATTGGCCGCCTCGGAGCTGCGATTTGACCCCTTTGGACGCTTTTTTGTGGGAAATCATGAAGGACTGATATTATGCCAACCATCCGGAAATGATTCAAGTACTTGAGGCCAATATCATCCAAGCAAGCCGTGATCTACAGCCCAAAACCATCACCAAGGTCTTGGAAAATTGAAGTGACAGAATGCGCGAAGCCAGCCGAGGCAGCCACTTTACCGACGTTGTATTTCATAATTAATGGGAATTTTTGTTCTTACTAATAAAGCTATAATACAATCAAAATTGGTTATAACGACCTTCAAGGGACCACCGAATTTGGTCGTTATAAGCGATACGTCAGGCGGTCCTAAGAATTTTTTCGTTATAACCGATACGTCGTTAACCGACAACCGATGTCGTTGTAAGCGTTTTTGACTGTAAATGGAAAAGAAACTTGTATTTGCCTCTCCCTGTAGACTGTTAGATCTTCTTAAAATCACTTGAATCCATAACATAACTAATCCCAGAAAAACTAATCTCTCAAACCTCAAGCATTCACAGAACTCAAATGACTAGAAAATTAAACGGCGAATATGTATATCAAATTGCACATTTCAACAAATACACATTAGATCTCGATAATTTAATTGTTTCACTACTCATCTGACGTATCTTTTCAGGAAGAAAAACCAGCACATCAGTATCAGTAGCTTTTTCTACGTCAAAATATGAACAAAAAAGGCCAACCCTCCAATCCTTGAAACCAGAAGACCAACAGAGACTCAAATTTAAAGGTAAGCATTCCGTTCCATGCTTCTTGTGCAAAATTGAATGTCTCCCCACGTAAATTGCCCCCACTCGACTTTGAGCATGGATACAGGGGGAATTAATAAAATCAAAAAGCAGCCCTGTGCATCTGTGGGAATGCCGGGGAAAACAACGAAAACTCGTATCACATCCCCCGAGAAACAGATTTTTTTTGGTATCCAAACAAAACTGCGAAACATCCTCTCGAAAGTTCCCCGAAGGAGTGGCTTGTATCGTCGGGTACTCAGTTACTTTTTGCCCCTTCCTTTGGGGAATCGCCTTGTTGATACGTCCTTAATGTCTACCCAGCAGGCTACAAGAGAGATTGTTCGATGCCAAGCTGATAACGTGGGGCACACGGACCATTATTTTGGGTTTCGTCGTTCGGAATCAGTGAATTCCTGAATGTATTGAGATTGAGATTATGTATCCCTTTTTATTCTCCCCTGTATCTCGGTGTACGGTGCGCGCTTCTTTGTCGGTCCTTCATTGATCAATTTTGCGGAATTAAATATTTAGATACAATTTTTTGGGGTTTCGTTTCGGTATCTCCCACCGGCTTGATGACTCTCCGGGGATGGCAGATAAAGAAGAATTCGATTAGTTTGTGCGCACATGTAAACACGAATTATTGCCCACAAAAAGATAGACACACACAACCGACCAGATATTCACTGGGAAGGAAACTGGCCGCTCAACTTGGTCAGGACGTACTTACCTTCCCACCTGATTGCCTGACGTCGGCTCCGCTGACGAATCATGAAATTTCAACCACTGACCGGCCCACTGACTAATGACTTGGTCCTTAATCTAATTACCCCCCATCAAGGAGGGTATTATTCGCGAAAAGTTGCATGACTCCTCATGAAATGGTCTGGAGACGATGGCCACGGAAAAATAAATAAAAAATAAATGTATCTGCCAGCTATCTGCTTAATATATTGCCAGTGTACAGTAATAAAATTGAAATAAAATTGTACAAGGCAACTGTGTATCTATTGGCTGTGGTTTGGTGGGGGCGTGGGGGCGGAAGGCCTGACGTCGTCGACAGAAATGCGAATCACAGGAAACTCAACCATTAAAAGTGGCACTTAACTTCATTGCCAGAGCAACCATTCGAATGTCATTCCTAGGGAATAATTCAGTGAAATTGAGTCGTTCATCTTAATTCATCCCAAAAGGATTTACAGTTGCGAGTTTTTATATCAAATTTGTTCGGAAGTTCTTCTCTTTCAATAAAGATTTATGAAATGGCTGCAGTTGATAATGATCTGGGAGATATAAGAGTTTTTTTTTTGAGTGTTACCCAACCCACATCAACTTGGCCTCAAAAGTAGGGCCCTAATCGGGGAAATGGAACTACTTTCGAAAGGAAAGCTGACTCAAATTGAAATGTTTTCTTGTGGTGACACATTTGATTTGGCATGGTTAATGCCTTACATGTTTCTCTCTTGGGTAATGGGCTCTTAAATCGAGGAAACGAACACAGAGTTGGTCAACGCTGAGGTCGACAAAAGACTTTGGACATTAAAAATGACTGATGACTCTGAAGGAATAAAATAACTTCGGGCGTAAATCTGAAACGTGCCAGTGTTTTGAATTTGAAAACAAAAAAGTATCAATTTGAGTCATGATTGATGGCTTTGTAAGTTAATAGGCGGTTGCGGCTTTGCGAAATCCTCATAATCCCACCTCTGCTTTATGAGGAAGAGCTATGGACAACAGCAAGAAATTAAGAAGCCCTTGGCATGCTCTTTGTGAACCAATTTACGTCGCTGGCGATTGAAGGAGAAGGTTCAACTTCGAGGTTATGCACGACGATGTGAGTGTAGTTCTTCTTCTTCTTCTTATTCTTAGTCCGAGGTGAATCTGGGCCTCACCCAACATGCCTTTCCAGTCGGCGCGATCTCTCACCAGCAGCCTTCAGTTTCGCACACCAACCCGTCGCAGTTGGTTAAGTACCTGCCCCAAGTCAGAGGGGTCCCAGGTTCGAATCCCAGTGAAATCAAATCTGGTCCAGTCACCATTTGCCGTTGGGATCAAATTAACGGCACTATCACTGGAGAAGGTTGCTACCTGGCATTACAATGGACCAGTTTTGAGTTTGAGTGCTCCAGTAGTGTCTTCAAAAATACTCGGAACAAAAAAAAAAAGTCGGCTGAGGTCCCCCTCGATTTTGTGTGCGCCACCTTGTACGTGGACGTCCTCTGTTGCGTTGTCCCACAGGCTCAGAGTCGAAGACTCCTCGGGCCGGAGCTACATGGCCTAGCCATCTTAGGCGTTTAATCCGTTGACGCCTTGCTAGACTCATGTCACTGTACAGACCATACAGTTCGTGGTTAAACCTTCTCCTCCAAATGCCATCAAGCAAAGATCGCGCGCAGAACTTTTCCATCGAAAAGACTTCCGAGAGAGGGCTCTACTACTGAATTGCTTTTTGAGCCCAAAAAAAACAGCGGTTGGCAAGAGTTATTCTGCGCTTGATCTCGGTACTGATGTTGTTTGTGCTATTTACCGCAGAACCAAGGTAGACGACGTCCTTGACTGCCTCAAAGTTATAGCTGCCTATGGTGACGTTCTGGCCAAGTCGTCGATGTCGTACGTCCTTTCTCTATGACAGCATGTACTTGTTTTTGCCCTCGTTTACCGCCAGACCCATTTTAACCGCTTCTGGCGGTTTCAATGCCAGCAAACGCGTCATTGACGGCTCGCTGTGTTCGCCCAATCACGTCAATGTCATCCGCGTAAGCTAGCGGTTGAATGGACTTTTAGAAGATCGTGCCTCTTGTGTTGGCCACTGTGTTTTGCACGATCTTCTCAAGAACGATGTTAAAGAAATAACATGACAGCGCCTCATCTTCTCTAGAACCCTTTTTGACATTGAAGGTATCGGTGAGTCCATTACCGAACTGGATAGAGCAGCGAGAGTTCTCCATCGTCATCCTGCTCAGTCTGACGAATTTAGCAGGAATGTCAAAACTAGACATGGGCTGTATAGCTCGTCTCTATACACGCTGGGGTCTTCTCCAGAATCTGCCGATCTATGGTGGACTTCCCTGGCCTGAAACCACACTAATAAGGACCTATCAGTTTGCTCACAAATGGTTTCAGGCGTTCACACAAAACGGGGGAAAAGAACTCGTGCGCGATTTTCGGGAGAGTTGTCCCTCGATAGTTGGCGCAGTCGAAGGGGTCTCCTTTCTTTTGTCGGGCAAACGAAACTGAGATTCCACTCATCGGGCATGCTTTCCTCCGACCATATCTTACAGATGAGCTGGTGCATGCACCCTACCAGATCATCTCCAGCTGCTTTAAACATTTCAGCTCGCTTGTAAATACATGACGTGAACTTCGTCGTAAGGTTAGTCGTCATCAAGGCATCAGTTTGCAGGCAAATCAACGCACAGTGGAAAAGTTTGAGTGTGAGTACAGTCTTTTGGACCTTAAGCCACCATTCAAACAGAGATTGGTGCAAAATGGAGAAAACATAGCCGAGCAAGCGGCCAGTATCGAAGAAGACCCAGAAATCTCGATTCGGCGCCGATCAGCTGAATTGGGCATCGCCAGATAGATAGGTTGGCTAAATTAGGCATTGAAAATTTTGGCCGGAAATCCGGATTTTACCCAAATATCAAACGAGGCCCATTTTTGGCTCAGCGGCTATGCAACAGACAAAATTGCCGTTATTAGAGCGAAAGCAATCCACAAGTGTTCGACCAAGCATCAATGCATTTACAAACTCTTTTTTGTGAGGTTTTTGACAGGGCGCCATCATCAGACCTTATTTATTTCAAAATGAGGAAAGAGACATCGTTATCGTCAATGGTGTCAATGATTACCAACTTTCTGTGGCCAGAGCTTGACAACCTCCATCAATACGAGCTGTGGTACCAACAAGATGCCGCTACATGCCATACAAGTGACGCATCGCTCGAAGTTTTGAGGGAGAAATTTGGGGACTGGGTCATCTCACGACGAGCGTTCATCAATTGGCCGCCGCGATTTTGCGACTTGACACTACTCGATTATTTTCCCTGGGTCTACGTCAAGTTCTTAGTCTTCGCTAACAAGCCAATCACTTTGGTCGAGCTCGAGGCCAACATTCGAGACGCTATTGCTGGAATAACACCGCACGTATTGGACCGAGTCATCAAACTTTGGACCGATCGCTTGAAGCACTGCCAGCAAAGCCGGACAGATGGTACTGCGCTTTCTAACGTGGGATGTGATTATATCCAAGTAACTGAAAGCCGCTGCATCTCTAAGGCTAGCCTTTGCGCTCAAAGCGTCGACTTTATGCTTCTGGCATCATAGTCGAAAATATGAAATAGAAAAAGAGGAAAATCAAAGCAGCTTATGTGTCATACCAGAAAAGTCGAAACACTGAAATGTCACAACGAAGCAAGCTCCTTTTTGCGACTCTTTCGAGTCCTGTTTCACTTAAGGTGTCCCCCTTAAATCAAATTTTTATCTTACATTTATTCACTGCAGAATAACAACTTTAAAAGCCCTTCCCCAACAAAAAAACAATCGGCAACGTCCAAAAGTGAGGGGAACTGTTTACGCCTGACGAATTTATCAAATTTCCTTTAAGGGAACGTCCTTAACTTTAATCTCCCACACAATTCCTACCCATTATCGAAAACCGTAGATAAAATGATTGCTTTTGATCCTCCTTTGGCGCCTTGTAGATGGAAACCATACAATTCGTGTCAATCGTGTCCCCAATTCTATAATCGATAGCAACTACCTGCAGGAGTACCCCCATTAAATGAGTGGTAATAAGCTTTGGATACGTAAGCCCACAAAGGAACGGTATCATTCAGCCATCAGCAGCTGCCAAAGTAATTACGGCTGAGACGACACGCAGAGCATTGACAGCGATAAGGGTAGTTAAACTGAAAAACCGATGAGCCAAAGGAAGGCAAAGAAGGTCTGATGATTGATAATAAAACGAACCGAAAGGAGGCTTACATCGATAGTTGGAAGCCTGCAAATAACAACTCCTCCCCCCCCCCCCCCCCCCCCCCCCCACGCACTCACAATGCCTGTCAGCGAGCACTTGCACGATTATGGGTGCATTTAAAAATGCGACGGGATATAAGACGTCCTTTGGGGCGCTACCTGGCACGGAGGGAGCATATCAGTCGTTCCCATTCATAAGCCACCGGAGTGACACGTTAATTCTGAGTCCCTGCCACCATCCATGGGTGAATGCATCACAAACGCTTTTGCTCGATTCTAATCAATTCCCGTTCGTCAAGGGTTTTTGTTTATGTCAGTTCCTCATTTTGCCTGCTCCTCCTCGCACCGACGAACGTGTGCACACATGGACGAGGAGAAGAGGCAGGCGGGAAGTGCAATTGTTGACAAAGGCCATGTAGACACAGCGATTTACATGTTCGTCGACGTTTGCTGAACACAGCTTTGGCACTCCCAGTGGTTGGTGCGCTTCGAATTGAAAGTCTATGCAAACAAAGGCACTGGGGCAAGGATAAGCGGTAGATGGAGGAGAAATGCCACTTAATGAGCTTTCTGTGTGGGAACGGATGCAACCATTACTTCGTTTGAGTTTGTTTCGTTCTTTTCCTTTTTCTACTACACTTCACTTGTCCGGAAATTCCCTTAATGCAGAAGAATGCTTTATGGCTCACGGCTTAGAAGTTGTTTGTCGCAGGGTAGAATACATGGACCGTTGTGTACTGTGAAGACGCAGAAAGACAAGTCATTTAATCGGGAAGTGCAATTTGTCGGGCGCAAAATGGTGTTCGTTTTGTGTGAACCTTGAATAGATGGGCTTCCGGAAAACGATTGCATTTTGTCGCTGTGCTTTTGCATTTGGAATTCATTTTCAAATTCTCTAAAGGTTCTGAATTACGGTCGAGCAAAGGAAGTGGGTTAGTGGGGAAGATTACGCCAAAGGGACGGCATAAGTGGTTTTGATTGTAGTTATCGTTCGTGTTCTTTTGGTGGAGCAACAATCGGGGGTGGACTTGGGCCTAGATTCTGGGGTAACTATTCGGGTCTTGAGGGTTATTTTTCTCTCATAAGTGGGCGGACTTCTAACGGCGAAGTTAGAGAAGTTGGAGAGAAGAAAGGAGAGCTGAAGAGGCATGTTGGGTGAAGCCCAGGTCCACCTCAGGCTGTAGCGCCCTAAGAAGAAGATGATGTGTCCTACATGCAACCATGAACCTTCAGCGTAGGATGCCTACTTTATTATAGGGCTCATTTCCGTTATGGAAGGCTAATATCCAGTGCTCGAATCGGTTGGTCCAATATTTGATAACTCAGTCCAATACGTGCGCCGTTATTCCAGGAATATCCTCTCGAATGTTGGCCTTGAGCTCGAACAAAGTGCTTGTCTAGTTAGCGAACGCTTAGAACTTGAACGACTAGATGGGGCAGTTGGTTAAGTGCCTGCCCCATGTTAGAAGGGGTCCCAGGTTCGAATCCCAGTGAAATCGGATCTGGTCCAGTCACCACTTGCCGTTGGGATCAAATTAACGGCACTATCACTGGAGTAGGTTGCTACCTGGCAGTACAATGGACTAGTTTTGAGTCTGAGTGCTCCAGTGTAGAGTTTCAAAAAATATCTAAAAGAAAAAGAACTTGACGTAGTCCTAGAGCAAATAATCGAGTGGTGTCAAGTCGCAAAATCGCGGCGGCCAATTGATGAACGCTCGTCGTGAGATGACCCAGTCCCCAAATTTCTCCCTCAAAACTTCGAGCGATGCGTCGCTTGTATGGCATGTAGCGCCATCTTGTTGGTACCACAGCTCGTATTGATGGAGGTTGTCAAGCTCTGGCCACAGAAAGTTGGTAATCATTGACACCATTGACGATAACTATGTCTCTTTCCTCATTTTGAAATAAATAAGGTCTGATGATGGCGCCCTGTCAAAAACCTCACCAAAGAGTTTGTAAATGCATTGATGCTTGGTCGAACACTTGTGGATTGTGTTCGCTCAAATAACGGGGATTATGCTTGTTGACATAACCGCTGGGTCTGGGTCTGATTCGATACTGCCCGTTTGCTCGGCAATGTTTTCTTCCAAAAGACTGTAACTCACACTCAAACTTGTACATAGTGCTACGAATTGCCTGCACACTAAAGCCATGATGACGAGCGACTTCATGTCAAAATTCAAATTCGTTGCTTATTTACAACGGACCAGGGGCTGCCCGTGAAGTTCGACTGGTCCGATTGGCGATGGTAATGATGATGAAGCCGTGAGGTGGCTCACAAATGAACTAGTTCCAGTGGGAATTATTTGGGGAAACCACGATAATTTTCAACTCAAATCGGTTGTGAAAGCCGCACCGAAGTGTTTTTTTTTAAATGTCCGCACGTTCGGGAAGGGTGAAATGATGCGTAATCAAATGACAAGCTTTACTGAATATTTCGACAGCCGGTTGTCATTGGTAGCTTTGATAGCTGCTGGAACATATCAATTGGAAGGACTATCATTGTTATTTGGACGCCTTTTACACTTCACCAAGCTCAAAGGTGATGTACTCTATGTAAATGGAGATTGATCGGTGTAAAACCATGCGGCCAAAGTAGACCCATGCTCGAAAGACTGACATCACTTGCAAAAAGCGAGCGCATTGTCCTCTAGTTCCGTCTGAACTCAAGATGTAGTAGGTAGGTTGCCTGAACATTCTGCAACAATTCCGAACTTTAAGGAAATCAAATGGCAAATTCCAATTTTTTGAGGTTAGTTGAAGTACAGATTTTAGTTTTTGATGAAACTACGGTGTTTTGAGGTTAAGGTTTGTATCTCAAATTCAATTCTCCTTTCAAATCTCAGAATCTCAGATAATCCACTCCCCGGCCGCTAAAATCCGATACAGAGAAGAGATATCGTTTATCCCAGGCTGTTAGGGAAACAGATACCTTCAATGCTTCCCAAAAAGATTCCCATCCCTTGGATGAGCACACTACATTCCCACACCTGGGTTTAAAAGACAAAGGAGATGTTGTTCCCATTCAGTAAAACGATCTTGGATAAAATCTTATTTGCCCAGGATTTTATCAGGATTGTGTATGACCACAAATCTCTCCTCCACCAATTTCCAGTTTCAGTTAAATCCAAAGGTCTAAGCATCTGTTCCGTTAATTAGAAAACACTGCTCTTTGGTCCCGAAATTGAATTTCCTCAGTATCCCAGTTATTAGCACTACACATCACGCAACTCGTTGAGCGCCCGAAATTCGTTTATGTCTTAATTTAAATTTTAATTCAACCTTCAATTAGCTATTTTACCCAACTAATGAGATTACGCGGAACTCGGATGGCCGGGTCGATACAATAAATTCAGCATTGTAATGCTCGGGGAACCGCCATCCCGTCCGCACCTCCAGTCAAAATGTAATTAAGGCCGAGAACAATGGGCCCATCAGTCCACCCCCGTTAATGGGCCGGAAAATATCTAATATTTGATTGTTTATTCCGTCGCTATTGTGCCATTAGAAACGGGTTGACCGGGTGGTCGACTGGGGGGCTGGCATTCATCCACAAAGGTGCCCGAGTGGGGGATGGGAGTATTTTTCAGATGATTCTGAGGGAATCGTGGCGACGTGCAACGAATTTTAAAGTATCTACAAGTGTTCGCTTGGTCGAAAATATTTGAGGGGGGCTGCCCGTGAAGTTCGACTGCTCCAATTGGGGATGGTAATGATGATGAAGCCGAGGGGTGGCTCACAAATGAACCAGTTCCAGTGGGAACTATTTGGGGAAACCACGATAATTTTCAACTCAAATCGGTTGTGAAAGCCGCACCGAAATTGCCGCGTCAGGAACGGTGGTGTAGGTTAAAGAGTGTCTATGGCATTTCATTCGATTTCCATCGATGCGGGCAGAGCCACCTCATCAGCATGCAATCGAATGCCGGTTCGAAACAAATTTACCAAACGCGTATTTGCAGCAGACCGCGAACGGATGAATTCGAAAGCCGGTCGGCAGGGAGTACCTGTGTAATCATGTCTGTACTTGATTCAACGTGGACTGCGGGGGGCAGAAAAGTTGGCCAACTGTAATTATATTTGAATACCGATGTTGAGTGAAAATTACACTCACGTAACGAGGCGGCAAGTTTGGATGTTGCTTGCATGCGGCGAACGACCAATTGCTGGGAAGTTAAAGTGTGTACTTATTCCCCACGTGTTCACCGACAAGAGTGGGTTGCCGATGTAATCGTCTTATGCTATACCTGCTGCTTCTCAGCGGAACGAGATACCTGCGAAGGAGATACATCAGATTTGAGGCTTAGAACCCATGAAATGCTAACGCAAATCCGTTGCTCAATGTGGTGTGGGGAATCCATTCATACGTTCACCTAAGCTTAAAATTACTTCGCGTTACGTGACGATGTACAACCACCTTGATCCGCACAGAAGACGGTGTAATCCGATTCCTGCCTAATGCCCTGAAATTGTTTTTATTTCTACTTGAGCGCTACTCGGTTCCTCTCCCAGGAGGGACATGTGAACAGCCATATGATGCGAGGGTTGCGAATGCCGTCAATCATGGGGAAGGGTCAGGTGAAATCTAATGGATTCCATCAGTACCATCATCTCTGGCTGTCTGTCCTTAATCAATCACTACTGGGTTGGCTCATGCTCTTTAAGGTGCGTACATAGGAGTAGGAAGGGTGAGCGCTTAAGTAACATTTTTGAGGAAATCGACTGTCGATTCGTTGTCAAAACAAAATGACCGGCCTCAAGGATGAGGCATGCAAAAATATGAAGATTTTTCAAAGCACATTATGACTGACCTCAAGTTTGAGATATTCAGACTTTAAATACGGCAGAGAAACAAGGCAACTACTAAGAGAGTGTAAGTGTAAGTGTAACTTCAAGAAATCATGAAAGAATTCTTCTCAATGTCTGGGTGGAGCTACAGACCGGAATGGACTTGGGCCTATCTTCTTCAACAACCACTCGTGTTGTATGTGCTCTTACCCTCTCTCGAATGGAGGGGACCCACGATGCCCACTCCAAGTGGAAGCTTAGCATGAAAGGCATATTCTCTGAGCATTGTCAGTGACTTGAGGGAGATGGTCCCATGGAAATGAAAGTCGGGTAACTTTTTTTTTACGGAGGATTTTTTATGCTCTGCCCTGATGCACTCAGACTTAAATCTGGTCCATTGTATTGTCAGGTAGCAACCCACTCCAGTGCCGTTAATTTGATCCGAACCGCAAATGGCGACTGGACCAGATTCGATTTCACGGGATTCGAACCTGGCCAACTTGGGGCAGGCACTTAAGCAACTGCGCCACCCAGCCGTCCAGTCGTAACTCTCCCCTTCCCACACCACTCCGTGGTATGAAATTAGCACTTAAGCAAAATGCGAAATTCTTGGGTTTCATACTGGACAAATTTGACTTGAATCCTAATTTTTTGGAGTTGATCAAAAATGTCTCTTTCTTCTCCTTCTACTGATGGCGTACTCTTTCAATCCGGGAGAGACCTGGGCCTCCACGAACAAGCCTCTTCATCTGACATGATCTTCAGTCAGCTACCTTAGTAGACGCCTGGCTAGACTCATGCGGCTGTACTGCTCATATAGTTCGTGGTTGAATCTTATTCTACAAACGCAAACATGACCAAAGAATGAACGCAGAACTCTTCTCTCAAAAGACCAAGTGCTTCTTCATCTGCTCTTGAGAATGTCCATGTCTCCGCTTCATGGACGATTGGAATGAGCAATGCCTTATACAACGTCAGCTTAGTCTTCCGAGATATTGCTTTACTTAGTCCATGTGTGGTATTGGCAGCCTAAGCCTAACCTAAAGTCTGCTGCTTTTCCAATGATTAAGTTTGCATCGACGATTGGGGGAAATGGTTGGCCATGTCGGGCATGTAGGCTACATAAAGGTGGCCATCTAGTGCTTTTTTTAAATCATGGGCTATTTTAAAGTTCGTGAGACTGGTATGCTAGTGGACAACACTCATGGCCGATCACCCCGTCGTCGTATGGTGTGCACAGATTTTCATCTTGTGGCAGCTATGGCCGAGAGTGTGAGACTCAATGCACGAACATCAACTCGCCATCGACCACAACAGCTCAACATTTCACGCAGTAGCCTGAGGAGAATTCAGCACAAAGATCTCGGATTATTCTCTTACAAGGTCCAAGTCAATTGCCTCCGCAATTGGAGGCGAGCAACCATCCGCCTCGTTATCGCTTCGCAGTTTGGGCCTTAGAGCAGCTTGAATTGGACAAAGATTTTGGGCGAAAAATCATCTTTTCTGACGAGGCGCATTCATTCGTTCATCTCAGTGGCTACGTTTCCAAACAAAATTGACGCTCCCGGGGCTCGGAAAACCCACACGTTATTGTCGAGCAGCCAGTGCATCCACAGAGAGTGACAGTTTGGTGCGGATTGTGGTGTGGTGCCATCATTCGACCATTTTTCTTCGAAAATGAGGCTGGGAAAAACGTTTCGGTAATCGGCGGGCATTACAGAGCCATGTTAACCGACTTATTTTTTACTGAAATTGAAGACATGGATTTGGGCGACCTCTGGTTTATGCACGATGGTGCGCCGTGCCACAATCGATCTTTTGCGCACCAAATTCCCAAATCGTGAAATGACCCCTCTGGACGCTTTTATCCGTGCAGAACCGATGTAGAGTCAACAATCCGGAAACGATTCAAGCACTTAAAGTCAAAGTGAACAACAAAGCCGCCGGCTCCGATGGCCTCCCAGCGGAACTTTTCAAACATGGTGGTGATGTTTTGATAGTGTGCATGCACCAAATCATCAACCAAGTATGGGTGGATTAAGCCATGCCCGATGACTGGACTATCAGCTCTGTATACCCCATCTTCAAGAAAGGCGATCCTATGTCTTGCAAGAACTACCGAAGCATAGCCCTGCTAAATGTCGCATACAAGATTCTATCCAACGTACTGTGTGAACGTCTGAAACTTTTCTGCAACACACTAATCGGCACGTACCAGTGTGGGTTCCGGCCCGGCAGATCGACAATCGACCAAATTTTCACACTGAGACAAATCCTGAAAAAGACCAACGAGTTTCAAGTCGAGACTCATCACCTAGTTATCGACTTCAAAGCCGCATACGACAACATCCAAAGTCTTGAGCTTCTTGAGTCCAAAAAGCCAAAAAACGACGACTACACTGGCTCGGCCACATCGAGCGAATGGACAACAACGCTCCAGCAAAGAGGATCTTCAAATCACAGCCCACAGGTTCGAGAAGAAAAGAAAGACCGAACCTCCGTTTCAAGGACCAAGCTATCGCGGATGCCAGAGCGCTTGGTCTGGATAACTGGAAGCACTATCGTGCCCGGGATCGCAGGGCATGGAAGGCTGCCGTGTCTCAGGCAGAGACCCTTCACGGGTCGGGAGCCTGCTAAGTAAGTAAGTAAGCTGTGTATATTGGATATTTTCAAGCTTCACTTCAAGTGAAGTGCGATGAAAGGACAAGATGTCTTTGTGAGAACTTTGCATCGAAAACCCAATCAAATTTGAGTAGGAAATGAATTATTTTTCCAATTCCATCACAAACTTGTAAATTGCAGATGGCTTAACCTAACCCACGCCAATTTATCACAATTTACTTCAAATAAAGCCTTAAATCCAATCTCCCCGCCCTAAGATCGCTTGTGAATTCACAATATGTTTAGTCAGCTTGTTACAGAGTTGAAATCGACAACTGCCGAGGGAGTGTCTCTAAGACTGAGCTCAATTAGAGGATTCAGATGATATGTGAGTGATTTATGCGTGTGCGTTAGAGTGCTCTATTTCATGTTCAAACACCCTTGACAGTCGAGATAACGTTCAACAACTCGACGACATTTTCCATTTCTAAACACACACGTGGCTCGAATTACTGTTGACAGATCCACGACAAGGACTCCACACAGTCATGACAATTGTCTCTCTATCGTTCGCCTATCCATCGCGTATCCATTTCACTCACAAGCAATAAAACTAAATGCGAAGATACTTTAGAAGTGATATCGAATATGTTAATGTGACACACGTGATGTCAATTCGATAACTATTCCTCCACAACGAGGCGTTATCCTTTCGCATTCACTTGCCTGCTCAATGTATCATTGTCACCCAAAACTGCGCCGTTAACATCATCATCATCATCATCATCGCCCCCGCGTCCCCATCGGGCCCTCCGGCTGTTGTTTGGCAAACACTGAAAATGGTATCCCATCTCAAAGTAATCAGTACGTGATGGTTGGAGAAGAAATATTTCTATTTTTTTCCATTGCGTTGTGTGAAAAGGATATGGATACACAAACTGTCCGTGGGATAAGTTTGTTTTCGTCCTTCGTGGGTGCAGATAGGGGAGGAAGCTACCCACGTGACAGTGGAAACGGAGGAAGTATCTTTCATGCTTAAGTGAGGAAAAGTGGTGAAAAGTTTTGCTAACTTGGCGATGCTTGAAAAAAGTCCTCTTGGATGGTGGGGACAGGTCCTTGGCGGTGGATGACCATAACGACGAGATGAAGGGCAATTTGGAGTGATGATATATTTGTATGGGACCAGTCAGAGAAGTGCTGTAGCATAAGCCACGGAATGGATTCCAGTGGAGTCCTTAGAAAAGTTTGGACAAAATTGGGACAGTTCTTTAACTACGACCGGAAATTACACTTTAACGCCTCTTTGTCGACCGACTGTGTTCATCAATAATTCACGTGCTAATGGAGGCCAGGGACTTCTCAGCGAGGGCGCGGAGAAACCTTTTCAATCGCCTTAACCGCCAGACGGTGCACGTTGAAAGCTTATGCCCAAAAGTTCATCAAATCCGTGCTTTTTTTACGTCAAAAGTTGTATCCACCGAAACGACTTCTCGAGGGGCGTATGGCTTCTATGAGGAACCTCAAATTGCATTCCACCAACAAACCCCGTGAGCGAGCAATAAAGCACGTTCCCAGAAACCCGTCATCAGATCAAAACGTGAGTGGATTCAACACCTCCCGTTCAACAACGACTTGAGGGCAATACTGCTGCTTCCCGCGATTATTTACCTTCTCAACTTCAATAGATCAACAACAAGTGCTGAACCCCCCAATCAATTTTCAACTTAAGGTTCACAGGGTTTCCATAAGCCGCTTACCAATTTTCCATTTCAAACGAAAACAATCCTACGGCATCCTACTTAAGCCCTTGAATGTATTCCGTTTGAAGTATCAGAAGCTCGGGCAAAAACAAATTGATTACTACCCTCACGCCGTCGTCGGCTGCAGGGGGTGCTGAGGTGATGTAAAACTATCAGATAGCAATAATTCCTATCCGTGCCTTCGGAGTGTAAGCGCCATTATCAGCGACGCGACATGATGTGCCCACACCTTGTCGCCGGTTTTGTTGTTAATTATCAGGACATCTATCGCCGCCCCCCTCGGTAGCTAGTGCTGTATGAGTAGTTTTGAACGTTGTGTACCTTGTAGCGGCTCGGTTCGTTTATTATTATTTGATGACACAATCATTTGGTATCGGCTATGGTACACATTGCCTCCAGCATAATGAATCACAAATACAATTATCGGCGTGGCTGTGATGGCACTGTGGCGGCGGTGTGTCTGCAGCCGCTGATGGTGTGAATTGATATTTAATCTACTTCCGAAAATACGCACGGTTCGATGTTTAATTATTTACCTTTGGGAGCCTGATGACACCATGTGAGTGAGTGAACAGTGCGAAGGACTCGATGACAATTCACACGAGTGTTTCCCTTTAAATAAATGAAATGAAACGGTGGGGGGTTAATTGTTAATTAACCCTCTCCGGAGAATCAAAGAAAAAAGGGAATGGTAGCATGAGTATTTAAATGTTTACAGGGATTTAATTTCTACTTAAAGATATAAAAAAATAGACAGTCAAATACGTGTGGCAACATATGTAATTCGCAGCATCAAAATTAGATCATCGACACCAAAGCGTACATATCATTATCATCATTCTTGATGAGGCTATATTGCACCGCGACCTTTAAGATCTATTGTGCCCCTTTTAATACCTTAGCATGAGTTCCCTTCAAATACAGAGTGGGCCATCTAGTGGTTTCTTTTTAAAGCAAAGCTTATTTTGACACTGACAGCTGTTTCTCGCTCGAAATCTTAACAGAAAGTCAGTATCATACCTCCGTGGTACGAAATGAGTCGCTTTACGCTTGAAAAACGTTGGGAAAGTTTCCAAAGTGAGTGATGTGTAGCCCAAACAGTGCGTTTTTTGAAAATAACTTTTGGCCGAAATGAAGCACCCACTGCGACTGCTGTACGCAAGTTTGTGCAAAAAGTTCGTGAGACTGGTATTTTTTTTTTGTTTGGCGGTTTTTAGAACACTGCACTGGAGCACTCAGACTGGTCCATTGTAGCAATCTACGTTTAATGAAATTTCATGGTCTCCAGCAGGCGCTTCTGTGATGAGTATCCTATTTTCTCTCTACTATTTTTGTCTATACTGAAGTACACAGGCTGAGATAATTCATCGTATGACACCCATATTTGCTCCTTTTCAGTACCAACCGTATTTGGTTTACAAAATTGTTTACATTTCGGAACTGTAAAAAAAACAAGATGATTTTTCGACCAAAATCGTTGTCCAATTCAAGCTGCTGTAAGCCCCAAACTGCGACGCGATAACTAAGCGCGCGATAACGTCGCGCGCCTTCAATTGCTGAGTCGATCGAACTTTGTAAGCGAATAATCCGAGATCTGTGTGCAGAATTTTTCTCAGGCTAGTGTAGAGCTGTTGTTGAGCTGTTGAGATCGGCGGCGAGTTGATGTTCGTGAATTGAGTCTCACACTCTCGGCCACATTCTCATCTCTGCGCACCGTACGATGACGGGGACAATGAGTGTTGTCCACTAGAGTACCAGTCTCGGCTAGAGAACACAGTGTAGATGAATCATTAGTGCTGGGGATCAAAGCAATGCTAATGAAAAGAACTATAATTGCGAATGCGGATTGTGGGCAGTATGTTATGGCGGCGGCAAATAGGGGATGCCCGCAGGGTGGCGTCTTGTCTCCTCTGCTATGGTACATGTTGGTTGACTCTCTGCTCGATGCTCTCAATAGTTCTAACATCTACGCCCAAGCCTATGCGGATGATGTAGCTGTACTGTCTGTCGGATCGTGCCTAGCGGGTGTGTGTTCAAAATCGCAGGCAAGTCTAGATGTGCTCGAGGAGTGGTGAACTAGAAATGGGCTTTCAGTCAAAACCGAGGTTGTTCTCTTCGCGAGGAGGAGGAAATTGACTGGTTTGTGTCACTATCCACTTTTCCGATGAAGCTAAATATCTGAGTGTTATTATAGATAGAAAACTTCTCTGGAAAAAACACATCGAATCGAAAGTTTGTCAGTTTTGGCAGTATAAGGGAATTTTCGGAAAGGCCTGGGGTCTATCACCAAAAAGATCCGTTTGGATCTACACGACTGTGATTAGGCCCTTCTCTCTCATGCATCGGTCGTTTGGTTGAATAAGCTTTCGCGTAAATACGTAATTATTCCTCCCACCAAGTTTAAAAGAACGGTTTGTCTCAGCTGCATAGGGGTGTTCCCTATTATGCCTGGCTCTACTCCTGGTGCACTGCTGAATCCCTTCCCCCTAGATATCCACCTCATTGGGTGTACTCTCAAGGCCATATTGCGTTTAAAAGCAGTGGTCTTTGGTACAACTCGCACTGGAGTTTCGATGACCTTGAGCACCGAGTTTTTGTTTTGACCCCAATCTTGTGGATCTACCGTCTGACGCACGGACACCAGCACTCCAACACTCAGTGCTGGCTCTGGCCAGAATCTGAGCCAAAAAAGGAATGTAGTCGAATTTTCACGGACGGCTCTAAGACCAATGAAGGATCTGTTGCTGGTGCCTTCGTGGAGAGCGACAACCTTAGACTGCACACCTCGTTATGTAAATTTGCGTCAGTTTTCCAAGCGGAAACCTATGCGATCCTAATGGCCACGAACTATATTGTGAAGAACTGGTGAAAGGGGACGAAGTATCTGTGTCTGTATCGGCCGTGACAGCTAAGCTGTGCTTTAGGCGTTGCTGAACCCTCTAACCACTTCCAGGATAGTTTAGGAATGCACGTCTTCTCTGAATTTGATTGACAGTTTAAATTCGCTGTTTAAATCCCGGGGCGCCACGGGATCACAGGAAATGAGATCGCCGATGAACTTGCAAAGCGAGGATCAGATGAGTCATTCTCAAGACCTGAACCTACGCTGGGACTGCCTGCATCCTTGGTTAGGGCTTGCATCGATGGTTGGGCTTCTCGAAAGCACAACCACAGGTGGCATGACTCTCCAGACTGTAGACAGACCAAGCGCATGATCCCCAACGTCTGTAACAAATCCGCGGCCTTCATGTTATCTCTTAACAGAAAAGATTGCAGACAACTTGCTGGCTTACTAACGGGCCCCTACACCTCCGCCAAACACCTAAGTGTGCTTGGCGTAGGCGATGGAACCCTCTGCGACGCATGTGGAGAAGACGATGACACTGCAGAGCACTGCCTCTGCCATTGTCCCGCCTTTGCTCGGATCAGGTGGCTGATCATGTCGGCGAAGCGCCTGCTAGTCTTCCTCCGGATGACCATGAATTTCCAGCAAAAGTTGGTTGCTGTCTGGCAGTACAATTGACCAGTTTTTGAGTCTAAGTGCTCCAGTGGTGTTTCAAAAACAACCAACAAAAAAAAATAGACAAAAATTGTTGTATCCGTTTTCAAAAGCCTTGTATTTGGCTGCTTCTCACAGAGTGGGAGATGTTACCATTTGTGGCTGGGAAGTCTATGTTTCAAGTTTTACATTTCCTTTTGAAGATGGAGAATGGAAAGGAGGTTAAGACTGATCACATCTTTCCTATACAAGCTGTGTGAGCTATCCTTACCAATGGATCATAGATTTGTTGCCCCTCATTAGGCAATGACTTCAACACGAAGATGGAAAGTATGTATATCGTCGCTTCCACAGTTATAATTAGGCAATTTGGCAGGGCTTCAGAAAATTGTATGTATCTCTCATCACAGGCGATTAAAGAATATTTTGTCATGTGGGAACATGAATTTTCTCGCAGATCCTAAATATACCGCCCTCTCCCAGATCAGTCTAATATTTTGAAAATCGTAGCCATAAGTCTCACCTGTCTTTTTTTAAACTTTCAAAAAAATCTGCATGAAAACGAAGGAATTGCATATTTTAGACAGGCAATGAACTCGTAATCTCCTTCCTGAACGGCACTTTCAATGAATATCCACTCCATCCCAACATAAATAACCTCGAAGGTCATGCCAATCAACATTCTTTCATAGCTCATCCTTCCGATGTCACCCGAAAAGCGAGCCCCTCCCCGCTGCCAACGAGAATGTTTGTTCTTCCAATAATTTATTATACCCCCTCTCCGTTTGCTTAATCTATTAAGTTCCGTTTTCCCCTCAGATTCAATTGAAAAAAATACAAATTCTTCTTCTGCCCGACCACCGTTCGCTTCCCCAAAAATTAGCGATATTGCCCCCACGAATTAATTTTCTATCGGCCTATTAATATGCAGGGCCCGTCTCAATCATTCTCAATCCCTAATTGAATTGAGACTTTATTTACTCATCATCTTCCCCGTTTTTTTTTTTTCTTCTCTTCCACAGCAAAACTCACGACAATCAAATCCCGGATAATAGCAGGCATTAAGGATGATATCCCCCCCAACACGCAGACGCCCACAGCAGAAAAAATAAAACAAAAATAACACAAGCAGAAAAAGGGTTTCGACTTTCTCCCTCCGTGTAGCAAATTAACTTTACAAAGCTCAGCGAATACACTTTTACAACCTCAATCAGTATCGGGAACGGCAACAGCATCGACAGGGATACCAAAAACATCACAACAACATACACCACCAGACCACAACAGCGGAAGCAGTAAATAAGGAGAAAGGAAAATTCCGATCGATTTTTGCATGAAAACCAAACAAATCGCTCATTATAAGCAATTTCTAGCGGAGCAGCAGTAGAAGCAGGAGAAGAACGGCAAAATTATTATGATAAATGGATTCAAGATTGAGTGCGACGCTTACAAACGAACCCCAACGAGCGGAGCCACCAAAAAGAAAGCCCTGGTAATTGTGTCGCCGTCACACCACGCAAACGAAGACAGCGTTTTAATGATCCTTCATAAATGGATACAGACGATCCGACACACAGATACACCATAATCGCATTCACAATTACAGTAGATACACCAGATACACACACAATACATCGCCAGAAGTCGGGGCAAAGACGACGAGGAAGCAGTAGCATTAGTCAAACTAGTGAAAGTCTCATCTTTATTGTTGTCGTCTTTGGGGGCAGTAGTAGAGGCAGTATCATTGGCATAATCATCCCCATTAAATCGTCGCCGCCACCACCACCACCACCACCGTCGTCGTCGTCGTCACTGACGACTCCCTCATTCTTCGCGGAGGCGAGAACAAGAGCAAAAGCAATAAAGGCCGTGTACACTGACTGTACATAGTAGCAGATTACTAAGAAGAACACATCCCATAAATCACCAGTCCGAGCGAGTTGAGTCATAAAACGAAAGCCTCCACAGATGACCATGGGGTCGTAAACGGGGACAGGGCAGCGTGCACAGAGATATACGAGTACACAAGAGAGCTGAGAATCCCACACTCCGTCAACAGTCAGGGCCACCGCACATTGCCACCTCATTTCTGTTAGCTCTGAATGGATCCGTTTAGATTCACCGAGGACGAAATTGCCACCGCCGCAGAGACGCATCAGTACAACATATCCACGCCACTGGCACTCTTGGTGCACCCCATAACGGCCACAGCGGATGTGAGTCGTCGGACGTTCAACAATGATGAACTGTCACCGCTGCTGACATCCACAACGCAAATAGCAAATCTTTCAACTCTCTACGCATCAATCACGAACAGCAGCCCGGATTCCAGTGCGGGCACTGTGACCAGTATATTGACGAGTTCACTCGGTTCCCTACTCGACAGCCATGCCGATCTCGATGGCGAGACAGAGCTGCCACCGCTTAAGACCATCATTGTCAGTCTCGTCCTGCTGGTCGTGATCCTGGGCACCGTTGTAGGCAACGTTCTAGTCTGCATCGCCGTCTGTATGGTGCGGAAACTTCGACGTCCCTGCAACTACCTCCTCGTATCGTTGGCTCTCTCCGACCTGTGTGTCGCCGTTCTAGTCATGCCGACCGCCTTGCTCTACGAAGTCCTCCAAAAGTGGATCTACGGTCCGCTCTTCTGCGACATTTGGGTTTCCTTTGACGTCCTCTGCTGCACGGCGTCAATCCTCAACTTGTGTGCCATATCGGTCGACCGCTACTTGGCAATAACAAAACCCCTCGAATACGGTGTCAAGAGAACGCCCCGACGCATGATGCTCTGCGTGGCACTCGTCTGGCTAGCCGCAGCCTGTATCTCACTGCCACCCCTGCTGATCCTAGGCAACGAGCACATAGACGAAAAGGGCGAACCCATCTGTCGGGTGTGTCAAAATTTCGCCTATCAAATCTACGCCACAGTCGGTTCCTTCTATCTTCCACTCTCGGTCATGCTCTTCGTCTACTATCAGATATTCCGGGCGGCTCGGAGAATCGTCCAGGAAGAGAAACGTGCCCAGACACACTTGCAAAACGCCCTGAACGGGGCTGCCGCACAAAATCAGCGCCTGGAGTTCGGCGGCCTCCGACACAGCGGCAACTCACTCAGCACATCAACGTGCGGTGGCGGCGGCGGCACCCTGATGAGCGGAAGCAGCAACCTGCTGGGCTCGCCGCACCAAAAGAAATTAAGGTTTCAATTAGCCAAAGAGAAGAAAGCCTCGACTACATTAGGGATCATCATGTCAGCGTTCACAATATGTTGGCTGCCATTTTTTATACTAGCACTCATCCGGCCGTTCGTCGAAAGCGAGACAGTTCATGTTCCCGAGGTTCTCTCCTCCCTGTTCCTATGGCTGGGCTATGCCAACTCACTGCTGAATCCAATCATCTACGCAACACTCAACCGAGACTTTCGCAAACCGTTCCAAGAGATACTCTACTTCCGGTGCTCCTCACTGAACACCATGATGCGTGAGAACTACTACCAGGATCAGTACGGTGAGCCACCGTCCCAGCGGGTGGTGTTAGGTGGCGAGGGACACGGAGCGCGGGAAAGCTTCCTCTGAAAGTCGATGTAGGGTTTAGTTTCTAGGATGGGAGTTTGTAAATGAACGGGGCGGCACACTAAACAAAAATAAATTACACATATAATCATAAAACTACATGTTAGGTCGGTGCACAAACAGCATTTTTTTTTTGTAAATTCAGCAACAACAACAACAAATCAAATTTGAAAAATATGAAATAAATGTAAACTACTTCAAGGCTAAGCTAAACTCATCAATGTTAGTGGAAAATCTGTTTTACATTCGTAGCTAATCTTAAGAAGTCGACCAGTAAGGGGAGGCGATCAGTGTGCGTTGAGAGGGGGAGGAAGGTGTGAGTGAGGGGGTTTTGATTGGGGAATGGATGAGGAGTGACGTGGAACTGTCTGTCACATTTAAGGCGCGCGATTGTGGCGTTTTTGATGTACCTAACAACATCAACTGTACATTTTGAAGAGAGACGCTAGTAAGTTCATTAAGGACTGGATGGCGCAGTTGGTTAAGTGCCTACCCCAAGTTCGAGGGGTCCCAGGTTCGAACCCCACTGAAATCGAATCTGGTCCAGTCACCATTTGCCGTTGAGATCAAATTAACGGCACTGGAGTAGGTTGCTACCTGGCAGTACAATGGACTCAGTTTTGAGTCTGAGTGCTCCAGTAGTGTTTCAAAAACCTTCAGAAAAAAAAAAGAAAAAGTTCATTAAATAGCGGTTCAAAAAAATTAAAATTTGTTCCAAATTTCAAATACTCCTGAGCACACTCTTGACCAAATACAAAAACAGACTGACACACATCTGATTTCAAGCACGCAGTGAGTTTGTTCCAGAAGACCTCACCAAACTTTTTGGTTCACCAAATGCATTTTTCTGAACTTATTCGAAATTTCGAACTATAAAATGGCACACATTTAAATTTGATGTACGATGGAACGATTGATTTGAAAGTGCGATTTATGTACAATTCGGAATATTCAGATCTATCCCGCTTTAAAGAAAAAAATGTTCTGAACATCTAGACGTCCTTTCGGAACTTGGTCCAAAAATTCAAATGATTCAAAATAGACATCGGAAAGTGAAGTTTGAGCTAAATTGTTCTGGTAAAACATTTTGGGCGCCGTGGCCGTGTGGGTTCGTGCGTCGACCCATACGACTTTCACAGTCTAGGTTCGAATCCAAGTCCAGAGAAACAATTTTTCAAAAAAAAAAATATTCGCGGCTCCACCTCTTTCGAGTCACTGACAATGCTCAAAGAGTACTACTGTCTAGAAAAAGCTTCTCAAAATCGACGTTCGGAGTCGGCATTAAGCTGTAGGTCCCCTCCACTTGTGAGAGAACAATAGCACGCACAACACGAGTGGTTGATGAGAAGCTAGGCCCAGGTCCACCTCGGACTATAACACCGTCCTTATTATAACATTTATTTTATATGACCTTAATTCAAAAATACTTCAAATACATCTTGGACTGTAGACCCAATTTTTTTCAAAACTTGTTCAAAATTTTGAATGTCACGTAGGCTTCTAGTGCATAACAAGGTGATTCTGATTTCAAACAGGTTGTGAATTCATTTAATTCTTTCTTTCTTTCACCACTTCCAATAAAATAATCGATGAAATACTTGTTTCAGAATTTGGTCAAAATTGCAAATAATTTCAAACTTATTCCAAATTTCAAATCCATCCAACCAGACTCATGAATTCAGTCAAAATGGAGTTCAGGAAGCTTATGATTTGGACAAAATTGGAACTGAATTCAATACAAAGAAAAAACCTTGGATTATAGCAACTTCTTTTCTGAACTTGGTCAAAATTTCGAATGATCCAAGCTGACTCTCAAACACATTTAAGGACAGAATCAATTTTTCCTCATCACTCAGATGAACTGAGTTGATTTTGCGCTCAGTTGAACAACTATTTTTAGAATCATCAAAACCATTTTTCTGAATTTGTACCAAATTTCAAACGCTTCCAAAGAGAAAGAAAAATGAGGATCTTTTATAAATGCAGGACCTTAATACATAATTCCATCTATATGCCGCCCTACTTGAAGTTTGACGGATTTGATTCGAAATGTTGGCAATCGTTTTTGGTAAATTTATATTTTAGTTCCATAAAACGTGTCCAAAATTTATAATTAACAAATTTTGGGGCAAACTCAATCGAATGAAATTCAGCAATCTTTTTGGAACCGCTAAGAAACCATGGCTTCCTATACAAACTGTTCAGAATTTTAGGTAGAATAAATATTTTGTGGGCCCCTTGGAGTAGTGGGTAGATGCGTCGACTTTTCGAATCTAGAAAAAGCTCTTTCCACGGCGGCTCCACTTCTTTCGAGTCACTGACAATACTCAAAGAGTATAACTGCCTAGAAAAAACTTCTCAAAGTCGCCGTTAGGAGTCGGCATTAAACTCTAGGTCCCCTCAATCGTAAGAGAACAACACGAGTGGTTGCTGAGAAGCTAGGCCCAGGTCCACCTCGAACGGTAGCTCCGCTTTCTCAATATTTTGACCGAAATATGAACCGAAGACGTTGTAAAGTTCAGAATATGACTTAGGACTAGGAGAGATGCTGAGAAATTTCCAATAGCACAAGTTATTATTATTGTTGTTGAGGGTATATTGCACCGCGATCTTTAAGATCTATTGTGCCCCTTTTCAATAACTTAGCCCAATTATGAGTTCCCCTCAAATACAACCATTTTCAGAGTTGTATTGAGGGTAATGGAAATCTGTTCTAGAGTATTCTCTCTAAGCCAGTTTCCTTCAGGAATATGAGAATGAGAGATGGTTCTAGTGATTGCATTCCTTCTTCTGATAGTAGGTACTTGCCCAGATATCTTTTTCTTTTGTGGGCTAGTGCCTCACAAAATCTCAGGGTATGTTCAGGAATTTTATTTAATTCTCCACAAAGTCTGCAGAGACCTTCTTCCGATACCCGTAATTTCCTTGGATGTTCCCTGAGTCTACAGTGCCCCATTAGGAAGCCTGTTAGGATACGGAGGTTGTTCTTGCTCATTTTGATGCATGAATCGAACCTCTTTCGGCTATATTGCCCTAGAAGTTTCTTGGCCTGCTTCATTCCACGAGCGTTATCCCAGGTTTCAATCCGGTTTCTTCCTTCTAATTCCCTGAATTCTTCTCTGAGGAGATGGTCTCCTACAGCGCAGAATGTTTCAGGACCTATGAAGGGTTCTGATTATTCTTTCCTTTCTAGGGAGTCGGCCATTTCATTGCCTACCTATTCTACCGTATGTCCAGGTATCCAGCAGAGTTTTACTCGGTTTCTCTTACTCAACTCGTTCAGCTTCTGCAAGCATTCCCATACAAGCTTGGATTTGATGATGTAGGAGTCTAGTGCCATAATAGAGGCTCGACCTTTCAAGATTGATCTGAACGTATCCGTCTATGGCATCAATTTCCGCTTGAAAAATGCTGGTACATTTGGCCATGGGTTCGAAGTATTTTGTCCTGGGTCCAATAACTTCTGCCCTACTTCCTCCATCAGTTCTTGATACGTTTGTATACCATTTTACCGTGTTGCTGCTCAGTCTGTCTATGGTATAAAAATAGCACAGGTTTGTATGAGGAGCAAATTCTCTGAGCAGATGTACAGAAAAGAAAAAAAAAGTGCACACGAACTTCACTACAACGGACCACAGCGCAGATACAAACAACACCATAAATCACTGCACACTAAAGGTAGCCCTAAACGACAAACATGCTCGCCGAACTTGCTCGAGCTCGCCGCATTTTCGTCGTGTATGGGCTGGTTCGCAAGTCGCTCGCTGTTAGCGAAAAATTTCAATCTTGTCATATTCGTTGGCTTTGATGTTCGCCGTTTAGAGCCAACCTCATTTTTGCTGTGAACTTCGCCGAGTGCATATCGCGGATTAAGCACAATGTCAACAGTCAGCCACGATTTTATCGAGGAACTCACCACTTCCGTTTCCCTATCACACATGTTGAAGGTTTGAAGAAACAACACGAAATGAATGTTCGTCAAATGTGTTCGCCGTGTAGGGTAGATAACGGAAACGAACAAGTTCGGTGAGCATGTTCGTCGTTTAGGGCTTCCTTAACGCTCACACACAATACGACTGAATGGCGCTGTTGGTTAAGTGCCTGCCCCAAGTTAGAAGGGTCCCACGTTCGAATCCCAGTTAAATCGAATCTGGTCCAGTCACAATTTGCCGTTGGAATCAAATTAACGGCACTGGAGTAGGTTGCTAACGGACAAGTTTTTCAAAAATATTCCGAAAAAAAAACGCTCACACACAAGAATCCCAATCCCGATGTGTCAGTCCTCTTCTCAGCAAAACTTAAAAATTGAATAACTTTCAGATCCTCGATCAAAAATAAAAGAAAAGAAATAAGTCTTCGAAAGGGTTAACACCACAAAACTGAAAATGGAAACCGAAAGATAAAGATAAATCTTCTGGTCTATATTGTGCATATTTTTAAGAGATATCCTACAAAATCTGTACTCTAAGTAGATCATTTCTATGTACATACGTATACATAAATTGTTAAGACATAATTTATTTTACCATGTATTTATATTTATTACCAGAAAATCAAACTTCCAGAAAAAATATATAAATAAATGTATATGCATATATAAATGGGTGTAAATGAATCAAGTGTGAGAGCAAATACCAAATAGCAAGAAAATGTTTAAACAGTAGATGTCTTAGACTAAGTCATGAAATAAAACAAAAAATTATAACGAATCGTAGATAAACTAAAAATCAAACTAACATTACCTATGAAGATGAAATACAATACTTCTGCATTAATGAATACAAATTTTGTACATTTTTTCTATTCACTGTTCTTGTGTTTGATGTTCGTTCTGTTCCCTTTCCATCGGTTGCTTCATTTGATTTGATTCCTTTCTTCATTTTGTTGTTGTAGCTGTTTACATTTCAACATACTTAAACTACATGTAAGATTGAAAAACCCAAGAGGAAAAAGAAAAACCAAAACTTATTCTATTATTATGTAAGCATAAAGTCACGTCTCTCTGTGATACTCAAAAAAAAATAAAAAATAAAAAAAACAAAAATCACTTATAATTAAAATTAACGAGGAGAAGAAAACTATTTAAAAAAAAAAGAAACCAAAAAAAAAAATGTAAGCAAATATTTTCATAAACTATTAAATTATACACGAGAAATGGAATGAGAAGGGAAAACAAAAGAATAAACTTTATTAAAAATCTGATGCAGTTTTATGCAATCAGTAGCTCAAAGATTTAAGAATAATATATATTTTTTATTTCACAAATGTGTATCTGTTTTTTGTTTTATTTTGTTATATAGTTTTTAGTGAAATGAAATATTTAATGTTGATTTTCTAACTATCCTTCGCAATTGTGTGACTCTAGGACAAATCGTAAATAAAACAAAACCTAACCTACAAAACATACCCATAAGAGAATATACTTTGTTACGATGGTTGTTTTAAAATATATTGTATAAGCAATTTGTTTGTTAATTTTGTTTTTTTTTATTGAATTTGAAATGAAAAACGAAAAATGAAAGAAACTGTTGTGCTATAACTGAAACTAATCGAGAAAATAAAATGCCATACACTCTCTAAATCTCCGTCTCTCTCTCTCTCTCTCTCTGTCTCTGACTTTGTCTGTTCCGTGCAATTTAGTTAAATATGTAAATGAATTTTTCACTTAATTTTTGTTATAGAGAAACGAGAAAATAATAAGAGAATTCTATGATGAAAAAATAATGTGTTAGATAACTAATGTAAAATTTAAGATAAACAAAGAAAAAAATCAAAATCAAGATTGAGGTGCAAGTGTAAATGAAATAGTAAAAAGAAAAAAAACATAACTACCGATTGATGTGAAAATACATTCAAACTGAACTGTTTTTTGTTTGATTTCTATTCTTCCTGACAATTATACCAAAAATTATTTGCATAAGTATTTAACGTAAACGAGGAAAACATGATAAACGCAAAAAATGAAATAGACCTAAGAGTGGTGAGAAAAATTAAACTTAAAGAAAATACAAGAAACTAAATTGTTTTATTTCTTCACAACGAATGTGTGAAACATTCGTAAATGAGTGCTTTTGACGATTATTCTAATCCATTACTACACGTTAAATAAGGGGTACAGGATTATTTTCCTTATCGAGTTCGATTTTATTCAGCTGCCATATCAATTTAAATGGCATTTGTCAGTTGGCATTTAACCGTCGTTGAGTTTAATCTATATGAATTTCTCATAAAGTAACTAAAATCGTACCAGCTTGCTAAAAATATAAAAACATTTTATTTATTTTAATTTTTTTTAATCAAATTTATTGTACAAATGAATCACAATTAATCATCCTATTGGAAGCCTTTTTTTAATTTTTGCAAATGGCGCCACTCATATTTGACACTAGAGTATTCAGCGTGCTTGGTGGGCGTCTTTTTCCAGGGGGATCTAAATTTTCACTGTGTTCTTTACATATGTGCACAATTTCATAATACTCCGTCGAATGTTTGCTGAAAGATGGGAACTTCTGTTTTTCCTATAGCTTATGACCGATTTCTGATCGATCGGTGCAAATAGCGTCAAAAATTGCATAAGGATCGGTGCACGAACGAACCTTCAATGTTATGCTTATAGATAGAAATGATAAAATAATAATTAAAAACTGAGGTTGGCTCACGTCGTCTCTTCGAACTTGCACATTCGTGACTTCAGGTGACTGTGTGTCATCTACTTTCGCTTAGGCATGATGAATATGAAACTCTGAATAATGGCATAGGTGGCATAGCTCGAATTCCAATAAACCAAAAACCTTTAAAATAACCCAAGTCACTCTTCACAACCTCCTCTTTATGCCAGCAAAGTTTCATTGAAATCAGTCCAGCCCTTTTGGAGATTAGCCAGAACAATCAGACAGACAGACACTACGATTTTCTTATCAAAGATTTGCATAAACATTATATTAAACATCATTACGTCAATCATTCAATTATTCGCATACAAAAAACAACAAAACAACAACACTTACCGGCAAGAACGAATAAAATGTGCACATGTACGTTTGCGTTTAAACGATACAAAAATTAAGCTAATTGTTTGATGGTGTTTAGCTGAAAGTTTGAAAAAATAAGACAGATTTACGCGGCAAAACTCTTTTTGTTCAAGAAACAACAAAAAAATTTAATGCTACTCTTACCGATTACATCCGTTCACAATGTGAGTTCGATGAAAACGAACCTTAACATGATCACTCACTGACAACTGTCAATGTGTATGCGTGCATGCGCTACAACGTATATTTGCCGTGTGAATGACACCACCACACAGTCACATACAGTACACATTCATAGGCGCCTACGAATTTGTTGTTTTTTTTTTATAAGGACAAAATCAGATGTTGACATAAAACCCAACAATGCGTTGACCAATTTCATGCAAATTTTAGACAAACCATCTACACAACCATACGAACAAACCTTAAAAATGTTATGGAATTCGGTTTGACCGTGCGTGAGTTATAAAATAACAACGCACTTGCAAAAATTGTCTATATATATATAGATTTGTGAACTAGACAGCTGCAGTACACAAACAGACAAGCAATGAAGCGCTATACTCCGCAAAAGCTTGGAATAATTGTGTTGATTTTTTTGACCAGTAATCGGTCGGTGGTGTTAGCTCAGCGCGAATTTTGACGTCGATATCCTAATCGTGTCGCGCCAACTGGGCAATTATTCCGGCGCTTAGCTTCTCGACTCGAACAGGCTGGAACCAAAGGAGACCATGCAGGGCATGGCCGCCACCGGACCGAGAATCTCGCGGCTGTTGCTGCCGATGTCGCTGCGAACGACCCTGAACTCATATAAGCCGCATCGGTTAGCTCGGTTAGCTCACCTTCTTCTGTGAAGGTGCGGGCTTGTGCGTCGATCCATACGCATTAGACTCCACAGTCTAGGTTCAAGTCCCAGTACAAGCAACAATTTTTCAAAATCAAAGATGACAGGATAGGTTTTTAGTTTGTGAAGAAGCGATTCACAATAGGCCCCATGGCCTCCGAGTTGAAGTAATGTTCTTCTTTTTCAACATCACACTCCCCTTCCTTACCTAACCTAAGCTTACCACTCGTGTTGTCCGTGCTATTGATCTCTCACGAGCGGAGGGGACCTACAGTTTAATGCCGACTCCGAACGGCGAGATTGAGAAGCTTTTCCTACACAGTTATACTCTTTGAGAGTTCTCAATGATACGAAAGAGGTGGAGCCGTTTTGAAAAAATTTTTAGGTGATTTTTCGGGATTTGAACCGAGGACATCGAGCGTAGGAGTCGACGCACCTACCCACTACGCCACGGCGCCCCCATGAATTTCTAAATTTCTGGAGATCCGATATATCTACATTCGTTAGGTCCACAGTCTCTGTGAAGAATCTTTGGCCCAGTGAGACTAGGCGCCAATACTGTAGAGCTGGACAGTGGCAAAGCAGATGTTGGATCGTCTCAGTCTCTTCTTCAGCGCCGCAGTTCCTGCAGATATCGCTGGATTCCGCATTCCATTTTCGGAGCATTGTTCCGATGGGACAGTGTCCTATGATCACTCCGACAAACTCTCGGATCGAATTTCGGTCCAACGCCAGAAGCTTCTTTGTCTTACCGAAGTTAAGCTCTGGACACATTGATTTTGTCGTGTGACAAGCATTTCTATTAAACCAAGACGAGTTGGCCACTTTTTGTATGGTGTCGCTTATAATCCGGTACAATGCATTAATCAGTGGCCGCAGTGACGTGTCCGCCTCACTGATGTCCATATCAGATCCGTCTAGCCAATTCATCTGCTCTCTCGTTCCCTGCGTTTGGGCTGTGGATGTGGATCGGGACCCAGCAGAGTTTGACTTTGTGATGACTGATGGACCTTAGTGAGTCACGATAATTCATAACAGACTTTGATTTCACAGTACAGGATTCTATTGACTTTAGTGCAGCCTGGCTGTCTACAAAGACGATGATATCCGATGGTGGAATATCGTTTACTTGTATGAGTTTGGCTGCTTTCTCTGTGGCCAGAATCTCTGCTTGGAAGACACTGCACATGTTGGGGAGTCTAAATGACTTCTATTTATGCAGGGTATCCGAGTAGAGACCGGCTCCAGTACCAGTGTCCATTTGATCCGTCAGTAAAAAGGACAATCTCCTGGTCGTTTAAAACGACATTCAATAACCACTTGTCTCTGTCGGGGAATAGAATTGGTATCTTGAGAGAGAAGTCATTATGGGAGGATATATAGTCGGTTGTGACTGCGAGGCTATTAGAACCATATTTCTTTTCCAGGTCGTCGATTATCGATAATTATGGCCGCATGTCCATAGGTTGTTTCCAAAATGAAGATTCCCTTAATCTGAGAGCGCTTCTTGCGACGCAGCCTTTTATGAATACGCCCAGAGGAAGGAGATGAAGTATCATGTCCAACCCTGCATGCGGGGTGCTCCTTATAGCTCCCGTGGTACAAACAGCGACTGATCTTTGTGCATTGTTAAGCATGCTCATGTAGCTTTTTGTGTTGCTAGCAGTCCAAAAGACTAGGGCGCCATAGGTTATAATGGGTCTGGTGATTGCTGTGTACATCTAGTGAATGATGTACGGTCGCAAACCCTATCTTTTGCCGAAGGTTTTTTTGCAAGCATAAAAAGCATTCAATCCTTTTTTCATCCTTTCTTCCAAGTTCCTCTTCCAGGAAATTTTGGAGTCATGAATAATGCCCAGATACTCAGCCTCCCCAGTGAGTTTGAGAGGAATTCCATCTAACTTGAATTCCATCCTAGTAAACAAAACTAGTTCAGTTTTAAGGGGATATATCCTCTGTCTTGCCCACGAGGAGATTCCATTAATTCGCTGATGGTTAGTAGGAATTTGCTTTTTATCAAGATAACTATCATTTGCATATGCTATAGTCTTTATGCCTTGTCCATGAAGATTTTAAAGATTTTGTTAAATGTAAGAAGCCACAGCAGTGGGGAGAGAACTCCCTCCAGTGGTGTGCCTCTAGTTGTTACCTTCCTTATGGAGCTGTGTCCAATGTCTGCATTGATAGTTCTACTGTTTAGCATATTACCAGTCCAGTGTACTATGGATTTGTCTACTGTGTTTACATTTTCGAAGGCCCTTTCAATATCGAGGAGGGCCGCCATTGTAAATTTTCTTACTCCAGTGAGTATTCAATTTCTCGAACAACGCTATGAAGTGCACTTTCAACAGATCTACCTTTAAAACAGGCGTGTGAAGTGATGCTTAAGTTGTACAGTTGTGTTCAAAATAATAGTAGTGCTTCCACATGGAAATTTGATTTTCAGCTTTTTTTCAGAACTAACGGAATATGTCAAACAAAATTACTGCAAAATTCTTAGCAAATATCTTAAAGATCAATGCATGTGAGCCAATTATGTGATCACAGTGAAAAGAGTGCTGTTCAAAAAAATAGTAGTAAGAGTAAGAAAACTATTTATAATCAAAGATTTGACTTTTATTGTATTTGTTTCAAGTAGAAAAGCAAGTACTGTCTTTGTCCTTTTAAAATTCGAAATAAAAAACCAAATTTTGCTGCGAAAAATATCTACAGTAGGAAGAGGGAAGCATTGCAGCAAAAAAAAAAGCGTGATCTCATTAAAAAATTAAGAAGAGAAGGCCAAACTTATGCCGAAATACAAAATTTACTAAGTTTTACTTCAACAATTATAGCCAATGACATCAAATGTGTTGAAAAGGCGGAAACTAGAGGTAGAAAGACAAAAACGAACGAAATAGACGATCGGCATATTGCCCGATACAGTAAATTGCATCCTTGTGCTTCATCATTTGAAATCCAAAAGGAGCTCCAACTTCCTGTATGTGCTCTGACTGTTCGCAGACGTCTTTTAGACCACGACTTGCATGCACGAAATTCACGAAAAGTTCCTCATTTGACAAAGAAACACCTCAAGAGCCGTATTCAATTTGCCAAAAATCACATAGAGTGGCCTGTTGAAAAATGGCGCAATGTATTGTGGACAGACGAGAGTAAATTCGTTCTCTTTGGAGGTACTGGTTCTCGGCAGTATTTTCGTCGTCCACCTAACACACAATATCATCCCAAATATACTGTAAAATACCGGACCACGGAGGGTCCAAAATGTTAGTTTGGGCATGCTTTTCATACTACGGCGTTGGGCCTATACACCTGATAGACAGAATAATGGATACACATGTCTATGTCTATACTATCTACGACCTTTGAGAGATAGTAAAGGATTCCTGGACACAAAACCCAGAAATGCGCTGCCACAGCTTAGTAGACTCCATGCATCGTCTTTGTAAAGCTGTTTTGAATAATAAGAGAATCACGACAAAATATAGTGTACTTTAAAATAACTTTAAGTTAATATCCATGCCATTTAAAGGCAGTTATTTCTTAATAATATGAATACAACTATTTTTTTGAACAATGAATTTTCTTTGTTAGTTTTATTTTAAGCTTATTTTATTAAAATTAATAAGTGTAGAAAGTAATGAACTCTTGTAAAACATTAAATAATACTTAAGGTTTGAATTTTTTTATTTTAACGAAAAAAAGCTTTTAAGAGTTTTTTTTTGAAAGTATTTGTTTTCTTGAGTAGATGTCTTACTATTATTTTGAACACAGCTGTAGGTCTCGAGTGATTGCTGAGAAGCTAGGCCCAGGTCCACCTCGAACTGTAGCGCCGCCATTATTATTATTATAGACAGAAAAGTTTTACTTGGAATCATTTTTGAAGTAGAGACCTGCCTTATAAATTTGCTTCTTTTCTAGTTCAAGTTGTTTCATTTTCGGTCAAGTTCAAGCTAAATGGAGAAGAAGAAGTTCCGGCTGAGCTACTCTCCGCATATAGACAAAAATAGGGTGCCAGACCTTTTTTCAATTTTATCATCCAGCCGTTACTGGTAGAAAATGTATTTTTCTTCTCCGTATTTGAGTTTAAACGTAATTAAAGCTTGATTTCGTAAGATTTCACTTGAAATGGGCACACTGGCTTCTCTCTGCCTAAGAAACCACATGTACAAATGTGTTTCCATCTCTGGGAAATCTTTTTAGCTGTTGATTATTTAATGTTTGCACCGTTTTTTGTTTAATTCCAACAATGGTGGGCTTTGCAATGTTGAAGTTATTTGAGAGAAATTTAGCAGACTGTCCCTTTTCCAATACAAAAACAGTCTCTCCATTTTACTCCATACTTTAGCACTTACGCATTTGTCGTCGGTTCCGAGCGCACATCGACGTTATCAAGATCAAGAGATTTTTTTTAAACACCGACCTACCGATGTTACTAACTTAAGGTGGCGGGGTGGACCTAGGCCTCAACCAACAAGCGTCTCCAACCAGCTCGATCTTTACCTAGCAGCCTCCAGTTTCGCACGCGCAGTTGGTTGAGGTCCCTTTCCACTTGCGTGCGCCACCTGAATCGCGGTCTTCTTCTACTGCGCCGTCCCTCAGGGGTGGATTCGAAGACTTTCCGGGCCGGAGCATTGGTTTCCATTCGCTCTACATGACCTAGCCATCTCAATAGTTGAATTTTCACCCTTCTGCCTAAATCGATGTCGCTGAACAGCTCGTAGAATTCGTTGTTATATCTTCTCCTCCACTCACCCTCTGTGCAGAGGGGACCGAAAATCACCCGAAGAATTTTCCTCTCAAAGCAGCCAAGGGCAACCTCATCCGTCCATGCTACTGCGCCATATAGCAGGACTGGAACGATTAAGGTCTTCTACAGGGTTACCTTGGTTGTTCGAGAGAGGGCTTTGTTTATCAATTGCTTTCTTAGCCCAAAGAAGCAGCGGTTAGCAAGAGTTATTCTTCGTTTGAATTCAGGGCTGGTGTCATTGTCTGAGTTGATAGCGGAGCCAAGGTAGCCAAAGTCCTTGACTATCTCAAAATTATATCTGTCTGCTGTGACGTTCTGTCCGAGACGTCGGTGTTGGGTGTCCTTTCTGGTTGACAGCATATAATAAAATACAAAGTTGCCGGTTGGTTGCTGCACGTCGACTGAGACGAGAATCAGGCCTAGGAAAACACAGTGCGACCGCACTCTTTTGAAGATGTGCAGATTTGCACTATGGTTTTCCTGAAAGCGATAAGCAACCAACAGACGCGCAAAAACAGACGACGAAGCAAAAGTGTCAACAACGAGAAGCATCCGCGGTTGATCTTGGGACCGATGGAATGCTTGCCGTATCATGTTCTCCAGATAGACACTCGCCCACACAAGCCGTCTACTTAAGCGGGTCATATGTCACTATATACTTGGTCTTGCCCTCATTTACCGTTAAACCCATCTTCGCGGCCCCCGTCGCAATACTCACAAAAGCGCCATTGACATCACGATGTGTTCTTCTAACTATGGCAATATCGTTGGCATATGCAAGTAGTTGGACGGACTTCTGAAAGTTGGTGCCTCTGATGATGGCGTGCGAGCTTTGCACAATTCTTTCAAGAATGATGTTGAAGAAGTCGCATGACAGCGCGTCGGCTTGTCTGAATCCTTTTTTGACATCAAAGGTCTCGGTTAGGTCCTTACCGATCTTGATGGAGCAGCGTGCATTCTCCAACGTCATCCTACACAAACGGACGAGTTTGGTAGGGATGCCAAAACTGGACATTGCTCTATATAGCTCATCTCTATAGATGCTATCATACGCGGCCTTGAAATCGAATGAATCTGTTTGGAAAATAATAATCCCGAGGAAACAACTTAGCTAAGATAAGAATTGGATCCTTTCTAACCAATTACCAGTTTTATTGTTTCTCCACCTCCTCCCTTCACGCAGCTCTCAAATTGAAGTTTCCTCTAACGGAAATTAACTCACCATGCACTGCAGTTCATAAACTGAACAAAAGATGTTATCTTACATTCGCAACAGACAAACTCTTCTGTGCACAGGGATAAAGACCAATTTTCCTGCACGAAATCCTGAAAGCCAATCAAATGCAAATTGGTTAAAAAAACATCAGGCCCGATACGATTGTGACCTGCTGTTGCAACCGAAACGCACGACCCTCACATTTGACGTCACCCAAACAACATCGACCCCACCCTTTCGCCCGTTTTTCTTCTTTTTTTTCTCAATTTTCTGCCCCATATCGAGTTCAAAATACGACTCAATGTGCAAATGCAATCTACCGACCAGTGAACCTCAAAATTAAACTAACCCAACGAACCGAGGCATTAGTTTCCATTTTCAGAGCACGAAAAGTTTCTGCATTTTGTGTCCTTAGCCACGTCTGCCACAGTTTGCAACAAAACGTACACACTTTTCCCATTCGGGTTGTTCTTCAATTTACAGCCCTCACATGGGCCATAATTTGCATACCATTTCATCCAATTCCCCATGCCGAATGTCACGTTGAGTCACAGGGCCGTTGATGCCCTCTCCGTCCCGACTGTTTGTTTGTCTTATGCGTGGTGACACTGGAAGCCCATACGGTGTCTGTCTCGAATCTCGTGTCTCGTTTATTGAAATTTCTCACGGCATCACCAGTTGCTTGAGTGGAAAAGGATTCGTATGTCGTTATTCTCCAGGGACGACTGTCTGCTTTCTTGTGTGCGGCCAACTAACTTCTGAGAACGAAACTAATTGTTTACTCCACCGAACACACCACGCCCAAGGCGTGACTTGCGTGCCACCACTCACTTAATACCAGTATCTCGTCAAAACTTTGGCCCCAACGAGACACAAGGTGCCCATGCAAAGTCAGGTGAACTGCTTCTTGATCCTTTTAATTAGATCACAAACTTCTGAGTAATGATCAGGGAGATTGGGTTAGTGTATCTGCCACAAGGGAGGCATTATTCAATCATAATTGCGCCTGAGATTGGGGAAAACTTTCAGCGTGTTCGACTTGTGGACGGGGAAACGACTTAATTCGATTCGATTTCAGTCGATGCGGATAATGAGGATATTAGTAATTGCGGATGAAAGACAATTAAGGCAGGCTTTAAGAAATTCAGACGGGAATATGGAAGCAAATTGCCATGACCTTCGGGGCGGTGCTGTCAGTGGGTAAGTTCGAATGTCAAGGCCGTCAAGGACCCCTAATGGCGAGCAATTATTTTGGGTGTTCGAAATTAGGTTGAGCACATTTTACCAAGCGATTTCAGTTTTCGAAATTTATTTTCATGTATTTTCAAGTACAGTGTGGGCCAATAATATGGATGAAGAGATACGCGGGCCGCCGGTCAAACCCAACAGAGCATTCCGATCTCTTAGGCGCGTTCGAGAGAAAAGTTTTATGGAAGCTTTGTATGCTTCCCGTTTTGCTCTATGTGCTCGCTGACATTCGTCAGCGAACCAGGGGTTTCTTCTTGGTTGCGGCTTTTCTGATGGCGTCTTGGCAATATTGCCACGGGTCTTCAGCACTTGAAGTCGGTGGCATAGGACTTTGTGAGAGGTTAAGGGAAACTCGATCTAAAAATTCTCTGGCGATCTCCTGCGATTGTATCCGAGCGACGTTAAACTTCCTCGTAGCATTTTGTCGATTTCGCGGCAGCCGGGGAAATCCTCATCCGAATCAATGTTAGCACCTCGGAACGTCCGGACGTCCAAAACGCTCCTGGAATGTCTCCCGTCAATCGCAATATAATCAGTTTGGTTGACGGTGGATTGATCTGGAGACTGCTATGTCCCTTTGTAGATGTTGAGGTGTGGGAACCGTATGCTTGCTACACTGAGGTTGCGCCCCGCTGCAAAGTCGATTAGCCTAAGTCCGTTATCGGAGGTGATATCGTGTGGGCTATGTCTTCTGACTGTGCTACCAAAGATGCCCTCCTTGCCCAGCTTTGCGTTAAAGTCCCTGCTAATGACAAACCCGCATCCAAATGTGCGTTCTTTGTAACAGTCACCGTAGTAAATATCAAAGTTTTTTATCCTTCCTTTGCCCGGCCCCATTTCTGTCCCACCGCATTTCTTGGATCGCACCTTATAGCGGACGTAAGTTCTTTGGCTGTATGTGCTCTGTTAAGAGGCTGAACGTTAAACGTGCAGATCCGAAAATCGTTGTCCTCATTTCTTCTTCTAGGATCGTCAGCGGTAAAAACATCCATATCTGAGGCTCGTTGCTGCCTCGTAACTATGCCTTTTTACATAGAGGGGAAGTTAACCCCACGCAAAACCCTTACACCTGGAGAACCGGCTCCCGGCTTAAACCCTTGGACAGGGGGCCGCTGCATACATTAATAATTTTTAGTAATGGTGGCGCTACAGTCCGAGGTGGACCTGGGTCTAGCTTCTCAACAACCACTCGTGTTGTGCGTGCTATTGTTCTCTCACGAGAGGAGGGTTATTTGTCTGACAGTTTTTTGTCTGAACTGGTATTCGAACCTAGACTGTGAAAGTCAAGTGTGTATGGGTCGACGCACAAACCCACAGGGCCACGGCGCCCACTGCATACATTGGTTCACCTATAACTTATAGGCTATAAGCAGTTGCTATAGAGGCCATCCAAGGGTGCCACAAGGAGGCTGTATGTCAACTTGACCCTTGCATTTACAGGGTAGAGAGCAATCAACAACTTTGCCCTGAATGCACAGGTCCATGTCCTCATTACGAAGTAATTAGCCTTATTTCTGACCCAGCTCATTGCAAATGCTTGTAAGTATTGAGTAAAAATTAATCAATTTAAATCCATTATCCGATTATTAGAATACAAATTTACCAAAGCGGTAGTTAACCTTCTACTCGATATGCCCATAATAAATCGGATTACCCGCGAACAAATCGGATTTGTGGGACTAACTAGGTAGCAGCGCCCCAAGTGGTGGAATCCATTGCCATTTAATTAATTATCCCGTAGGTTTTTTTTAGCGTCGATTAATATCAAAGTGCTTGCAATTATCCCTCACCAGTTGCTGGCATTGTTGAGAAGCTAGGCCCAGGTCCACCTCTAACTGTAGCGCCGTCATTATTTTTTTTTCGGGGATTTTTGAAACGCTACTGGAGCACTCAGATTCAAAACTGATCCATCGTACTCTCAGGTAGCAACCTACTCCTGTGCCGTTAATTTGATCTCAACGGCAAATGGTGACTGGACCAGATTCGATTTCACTGGGATTCTCTAACTTGATGCAGGAGCTTAAGTAACTACGCCATCCAGTCGTATTTGCCGTCATTATTATTATTATTACAATTAGTTGCTGGCATTTAGACGTCCATTGCATTTTCAGAGCGGACCAAGTAAAAGTTTCTTTTTAAAAATGCAATAAAATGAACAAAATTAAATTGTTGTCCATGTATTATGGATTTATTAGTAAGAACAAACATTCCCATTAATTATGAAATACAGCGTCGATCAAGTACCTGCTTCGGCTGGCTTCGCAGTAGCGCATTCTGTCACTCCAATTTTCCAAAATCTTGTTGATGGTTTCGGCCTGTAGCTCACGGATTGCTTGTATGATATTGGCCTTAAGTGCTTGAATCGTTTCCAGATTGTTGGCATAATATCAATCCTTCACGGTTCACCACAAAAAAAACGTCCAGAAGGATCAAATCGCAGTTCCGAGGCGGTCCATTGAAATCGCCAGTGACGTCTGATAACACGATTTGGGAATTTGGTGCGCAAAAGATCGATATGTGGCATAGCGCGCTATCCTGCATGAACCAGAGGTCGTCCAAATCCATGACTTCAATTTCAGTAAAAAAAAAAGTCGGTTAACATGGCTCTGTAACGCCTACCATTGACCGAAACGTTGTTCCCAGTCTCATTTTCGAAGAAAAATGATGCCACCACTACACAATCCGCACCAAACTGTCACTCTCTGTGGATGCATTGGCTTCTGGACAATATCGTGCGGGTTCTGGTTTTCCAAGCCCAAATGCGGCGATTTTGTTTATTAACGTAGCCGCTAGAGATGAAAATGCGCCTCGCCTCGTCAGAAAAGGTGAGTTTTCGCCCAAAATCGTTATCCAATTCAAGTTGCTCTGGTTCAAGGCCCAAACTGCGAAGCGATAACGAAGCGGTTGGACGCAAGCCTTCAATTTCTGAGTGCTTTCAATTGCACCTTGTAAGTGAATAATCCGAGATCTTTGTGCAGAATTCTCTCTCTCCTCAGGCTAGTGCGCGAAATGTTGAGCCAAAATCCAAAATTTTCAGCCTCCCAAATACCGAACTCACGGCGTTGTCCCTGGTCGTCCGGCTTCAATTATTGCCTCAGCATGATTTTATTCGGATGTTGGTCCAAATCCAACCGCAAAAATATGCCGGGTTGACTGTCTGGAGATACCCAATTCGGCTGATCGGCGTCGACATCGACATTTCTGGGTCTTCTTCAATACTGGCTGCTACGGCGGCTATGTTTTCTTCATTTCGCACCAATCTCTGTCTGAATGGTGGCTTAAGGTCCAAAAGACGATGATTTCGCTCACACTTTTCCACGGTGCCACGAATTGCCTGCTCACTGAAGCCATGATGAAAACCGACCTCACGACGAAATTCAAGTTGCCTATTTACAAGTGAGCCGGAATTACGATAATAGGCTTCAATAATTCCCGCTCTTTTGGCAAGAGTGAAACGATGCATGATGAAATGGCAAGCTTTGCAAAATATTTTGATAGCTGGTAGTCGTTGGTAACTTTGACAGCTGCTGAAAAATAACAATTGGAAAAGCTATCATTGTTATCTCGTCAACCCAAAGCAAGGATACTCCGCGTCTGTTTAGAAAAACCACGATCGTTCTTCAAACAAAAGTGGCACCAATAAATGAAGGAGCACTATTCATAAAGGATCTTGACTCCACCGAGAGAGGGATAACCACATAAATCGACCTTCGAGCTGGAGTTAGGGGCATAGCGGCGGATATTCTGATAAAAAAATTGTGGTCAACTGTTGCTGACTACGCATCAGTGTGACGAAGTTCGACTGTAAGACTTCTGAGAAAGAAGATAGAGCCCGAAATCTTGGTCATAGGCGCGGTGCTTGCATTTATCTAGACAACGTTTCTTTTACGGAGGTTCAGTCTTTGTTTTCTTCTCGAATTGGGACTTTGAATTCTCCTTCAAACATCTCAGTTCCTCTCATTTTCAGTGTTGTTCAGCTTGTTCCACTAAAGGGGTCGCGAGGGGAATGCATGCACGAGAGATCTCAAGGCCACTCGATCCTCCGCCATCGACTTTAAATCATCCGGAGCTATGCCCAAGCACAACCACGGGAGTGTTTGGACTTGGTCCAACCATCACGTCCTGGGTCTGGCAAGCGGTCGCCTAACTGGTGGAATCGCATTCAAGGCACACCTCGGAAATCGTGATGATGGGGACATTCACGCCACGTGACCAAACCATCGAAGTACAGCACTTTCCGATCGAAGAAGCAGCTGCCCAACATTGAGTTCCTCGCGCACTGTCGTGTTTCTCACCCTATCCCGACGAGTAATTCCCACAACACCACGAAGAAATCTCATCTCGGCAGCTTGTATTCGTGATATTATTCATTCGGTCATTACCCAAATTTGATGACCAAAGGTGAGAGTTGGAACAAAGACTGTGTTAAAAATCGCTAACTTGGCTTTGACACCAAGCTCGGCCTTCCTGATTACAGATCGACCAAGCTGTTTCAAAATCGACCCAGCTTGACCAATCCTACAGGAAAGCTCAGCACTATTCCCCCCATCACTCGTGAAGAAGACCCCAATATACTTTAACTTCTCCATCTGTTTGAATGGGACTCCATTAACATGTAGAGTGTATTGTATTGGTGTTCTGGAAATAACCATAACCTCGGATATTCTCACGTTAACCCTCATCCCAGCATCAGCATATACGGCCACAAACCTATATAGCGCGCGCTGGAGGTCCCTCTGGTCCCTCCCTCATCCTCACATTCTCGCAAAAATCATCTGCAAAAAGTAGATTACTTACCTTCAACTCTCCCAAGTGAAACATTCCTCGCCTCGACTGCGCTCTAACATCCAGTCAGTATATACAATAAAAAGGAGAGGTGATAAGACGCACCCTTGGTGAAGTCCAAGGCCCATGGTGAAAGCTGTTGATTTACTACCGTTAACCCGAACACAGCTGCTACAGTTTGTGTATAGAGACTGAATGACCTTCAAGACCAAGACCTATCAATCCCATACTCCAGAAACACTCCAGAGTTTTCCTCGAGGAACTCGGTCGTATGCCTTTTCCAAATCTACAAAACAATTGTAGATCGGTTTAGCGTATTCCCAAGCCTTTCTCCAAGCTCCGTACTCCGTACTCCCAAGCCGAGTACCATTCTTAGGATGAAAAGCTGATCGGTTGGACTTCTGCCGGGACGAAAAGCGCTCTGTTCATCTCCTATCCTGGATTCGACCATAGCTCTTGAACGCGCCTCCAACACCTTAGGGTAGAGTTTACCCGGGAGACTTAAAAGAGATATGCCCTGTAGTTGGAGCACTCTCTTTTGTTCCCCTTTTCGAAAAGAGGGACAATCACCCCAGTCTGCCTCAAACGTAAGACTGGAAAGACAAAAGTATGAAATGCGAAACCTGCTTTGGAATTACTTGATGTTGCATCCGACATGTTGCTGCATCATTCTTTGCAGTGTCCCGTCACAGAATGCAGGTGCAAATGGTACGTCTCCAGGACATGATGACTCATGCTAAATTACCACTTCGACATGTCACGTGCCGTATGAAATTAAAATTATCATTCCCCCTTGCGGGTGACAATGTCCCGAGATTTCAATTATAGATGCGCTCTTTGCCTGTGCATAAAAATTACAAATTGAATTCTCTGCTGAACGTATCGAGCTTCATCGCCAAAGTACCTGTCCTCACGCATTCCTCATCCATCAGCCATTAAAACCACTCACTACCCCAGCCGCGTGCGAAACACCACCCTCCGGCAGCCCACAAGGCCACAAGCTGAAAACAATCGGGCTAGCCCGGTACCGACATAATAAAATCCAATAAATTCTGAAAATGACATCACCTCTCATAAGGACGAGAGAATCGGAGAAGTGAAATTTATCGCGTTCTTCTGGAAATATGTATTTTACGCGACACTTCTTCCCCCGCCCAGAGCCCTCCCTTGGCGCATAACAAAGCAGTTAAAGCCCGCACAACATTGATTTCAGTTCCCGAACGACCGACGCAGTGTGCGCCGCACTATGGAGTGAGCTGGAGGAGGACTTCCGGGGCACATTTTAATTTATGTCATCATCAAAGTACACAAGAATACCGAATGTGACACAATGAATGAGATCCAAAAAGGGATCCGCAGCACACCTAGTGTTTACCCTGGAATCGCTTGTTTTTTCTGTTGTTTCGTCATTTCCCGGGCATACCTGGGCTCTTCAGCTCCGCCTGACACTGGATGACGAGAACGTGAAGTGTTGCTCGTTGCCGTTTGCTTTTTAACATTAACGACAATGATTCCGGAAAATGGGGTATTTGGCGAGGTACTTTGAATTGTTTCCTTTAGTGTGCTTCTGCCTCCCCACCGCCCACCAACTGTGTCATGCAGCATTCACTGCTGCTGAGCATATCTGTGAAAGGAATCTGTTCTTTTTTTTTTGATTTTTTTCAGATTTCATTAAGGTTGAAAATAACGGAAAACCCATAAAACCAGTGACTCCAAAAAACGGGGGTGGGGGTTCGTTCAACTTTGAAATATTGATTTTAGTATCCTGTTTCCTGTTGGATTTTATGCAGACATTTTTTTACGGGTAATTCTTCTGGCAGGCGAGGGGTGGATTTATATTTATTTTTTCTGTGTTAAAAATTTGTAGCGCATAAAAAATTAATGAAGCAGCGCACAGAACGTTTGCTGAAATGTGATTAATTTCTGGTCGTAGCAGACAGGGACTTTACCCCATTTTCGAGGATGGATTTTACAATTAACTTGTCTGCTGGGCGGTGGGGTGACTTGGAGACAAAGCAACGACAACAAGCAGATGGACAACTTGGAAAGAGGAAGTTGCAGCGGGTAATAAATCAGTTTTGGAACAATATTGGGTCATATAAATAGTCTCCGCGGTTTTTTTGTCACTGATTACATCAAACGATGAAAGGTGATATGTCAGGCCACATTTATTGTGAAGACAGCTGTGTAATTCGTTGCTCGTGTTGAAAGTTATACTAATTTGAAAATGAGTTAAGTAGTAGTAGGCGCTTCTGTGATGAGGAGCCTACATCATTAGTTCTCACCCCATCAGTACCGAAAAACTACCACCTGATCCGAGCAAAGGCGCGATAATAGCAAAGGAAGTGTTTTGCAGAGTCATCGCCTTCCCCACAGGCGTCGCAGAGCGTTTCATCGCACACTTAGGTGTTTGGCGAAGATGTACTGGCCCGTTAGTACACCGGTAAGTTGTCTGCAGTCTTTTCTGTCGAGAGATAACAAGAATGCCGCAGATTTCTTAAAGACATTGGTTGTTTGCATCCTGGATAGTCATGCCACCTCCGGTTGTACTCTCGAGAGTTCCCACCATCGATGGAAGCCCTAACCAAGGACGCAGGCAGTCCCACCGTAGGTTCAGGTCCTGAGAATGCCTCACCTGATCCTCGCCTAGCAAGTTCATCGGCGATCTCATTTCCTGTGATCCCGTGGTGCCCTGGAACCCAGACAAGTCTTAGCGAATTTAAGCCACCGATCAAATTCTGAGAAGACTTGCATTCCTGAACTATCTTGGAAGTGGTTAAAGGGTTGAGCAAAGCCTTAAGCACGCTTGGCTGTCGCTGTAGACACAGATACTTCGCCCCTTCCACCTTCACAATATAGTTCGAGGCCACTAGAATCGCAGAGTTTTCCGCTTGGAAAACCGATGCAAATTTACCTAACGAGGTGTGCAGTCTAAAGTTGTCGCTCTCCACGAAGGCACCAGCACCAGATCCTTCATTGGTCTTGGAGCCGTCCGTAAAAATTCGACTACATTCCTTTCCTGATTCAAACTCTGGCCAGGGCCAGTCCTGAGTGCAGGGAAAGTCGACTTTGTACAACTGGAGTACAGGTGTCCGTGCGTCACATGGTAGATCCATAAGACTGGGCTCAAAGGAAATGCGGTGCACAAGGTTATCGAAACTCCAGTGCGAGTTGTACCAAAGACCACTGCTTTTAAACGGAAGATGGCCTTGAGATTACACTCCATGATGTGGATATCTAGGCGGAGGAGAGATTCAGCAGTGCATCAAGAGCAGAGCCAGGCGTACTAGAGAAGGCCCCCATGCAGCCGAGAACCGAGAACCGTTCTTTAAAGCTAAGTGAAAGCAGCAGTTACGTATTTACGCGCAAGTTCATTCCACCAAACGACCGATGCATAGGAGAGAATAGGCCTAATCATAGACATGTAAATCCAAACGGATCTTTTTGGTGATAGACCCCATGATTTGCCGAAAATTCCCTTACACTGCCAGAAAACTGACAGTGCCTTCGCAATTTTCGTTTCAATGTGTTTTTTCCACAGAAGCAATTCGCAAAGCGGTTTTGCGGACATGAAGCTCAACCAGCATTTCCATGCATTTCAGCAGGATGGAAGTTAGACTGATTGGTTTAAAGTTCTTGGCGAGTGAGTAGTCCCCCTTACCGATCTTTGGTATGAAGGCTATCCTAACTCCACGCCAAGGGGTCGGGATATATGTCAGTGCCAGACTGGCTGTGAAAATTCTTTTCAGAACTGGCAGCAACTGGTCTATACCCTTTTGCAACAAAGCTGGATATATGCCGGTGACTTGAAACCATCGAAGGACGCCACTGCGTATTTGATAGCTTCATCTGTCATCACGAGCGATGAAAAAAAACAGCATCGGTGTGTCACATTGATCAGCTCATCTTCTGTTCCAGGGATAGGAACAGGTTTTGAGGCGGTTGTAATCTGGTTACCTGGAAAATGAGTCTCAATCATGAGGCTCAAACCGTCTGGTTTGACTGATTTGTTACACTTTTTTTTAACTTGTTTATCGTCAAAGTCAAGACGTTTCTGGCTTTTGGTTCGACGGCTCACCTGGGATCTTTGGAACCGAGGATCTTTGACTCTTAAGCCCTCCCGCCACGACAAGGCAACCAGAAAGGGAGAGCTGGGATGGTTAAATCGGGCGATCTTGCTGGCCATGTCAAATCGCCAAACCGGGAGATTACGCGACCAGGAAACGCTTCCTTCACAATATCCATAGTGGCTCGTGCTGTGTGTGCGGTTGCACCATCCTGTTGAAACCACATGTTCACCAAGCACTGCTCATCCAATTCCAGGCTGTAAGAAGTAGTTTATCATGGCCCTGTAGCATTCGTCAGTAACAGTGACCGTATTGCAAATGGCGTCCTCAAAAAAATACGGCCCAAGCACTGCTCCTCTATTCCCATGGGCTATGACGTTAAACGTGAGACAGACTCGTATAATAAGCATGACAAATTCCAGGCTGTGTCTGCCTATGCCCGCTATGCACTTCTCGCTAAAATTGTATTTCTCACAGGAATTCCGGAAAGCGAAAGTTTAGCTTAAAAAATTAGGCAGGAGGAGCTAAATTTAAAAAAGTTCTGTTCGACCGCATAGGTTAGACTGCAGATAGCAGTCATACTTAGGCCAATTTAGGCCCATTGTGATACCACGCGGATCTGATGTTACCTATCCGAAAAACCATTTGGTGCTTTCAACGAAGCTCTTCAATTGATTAATGCCGACGTTGTGCAATTCGCTCAAGTCGGTGAAGAAGTAGGCTCCAAGGTGTTTCATCCTGCGAGAGGAGAGAGCGCTACAAGTGCAGAGGAGATGCATTATGCTTTCCTCTTCTTCTTCGTCTCTGCAGCTTCTGCAGAAATCATTGTGAGGGAGTCCCATTCTTGAGGCGCAAGTGCCAATGGCACAGTGTCCTGTGATAACGCCAATGAGAGTCCTTAGGGATGACCTGTTCATTCTAAAAAGATAGAGTGAACGTTTTAGATCAAGTTTAGGCCAAATTTGATTTGTGATGAGGCACGTAGTGCCATCTGACCATCTTGAGTAGAAGTTTAGCTGTGGCGAATGCCATAGGCGGAGGATCTCCACTAGGAAGGTTTGTGGAGATCGTACCGCTTCTGGCGAGATCATCGGCTTCACAATTCCCTGAAATGTCACTGTGTCCCGGCACCCACATGAGGTGAATATTAAAATGCTCAGCCATCTCGTTAAGAGATAGGCGGCAATTCAGGGACGTCTTAGAGAGGAAAGTGACCGAGTTCAGGGATTTGATTGCTGCCTGGCTGTCTGAACAGATGGTGAGGTCCTTCTTGGATATCACGTTGTTCTTGAGCTAAGACAGGGCTTCTTTCATTGCCATCGTCTCAGCCTGGAATACGCTACAATGTTTTGGAAGGTGGAGGGATATACTAAAAGTGAGATCCTTGCAGTAGACACCTAACCCTACTCCCTCGTCCGTCTTGGATCCATCTGTAAAAATACACAGAGGATCGTCCAGCGTCTGAGTATCAGACTTCCAGTCGGACCTGAAGGGTATGCTGGTAGAGAAGTTTTTCTCAAAGACGAGATGAGGTAGTAGGAGGTCGGTGTCGTGCGGTAGAAACTCGAGGTTATCTAGAATGGTGGAATGGCCTGTATGGTGGTTATTACACAGGTGCAGTGTTCTGAGTCTTACCGCTGTGCAAGCTGCTACTTGTCTGGCAAACAAGTCGAGTGGAGGGAGATGCAGTACAATATTTAATGCTTCGGATGGTGTAGCACCTCACTTATGCATTTTTGCACGCGGTTGAGAAGGTTGTGGTTAACGGCTGTGCCAAGAGGTGTCCACCATACTGAGACTCCATATAGTAGGATTGGTCTGACTACGGCTGTATACAGCCAGTATGCTATTCTAGGCTGTAGGCCCCATTTACATCCGATCACTTTTTTACAGCAATAGAGCGCAGTGGTAGCTTTCTTAATACGCTCCATGATGTTGGGATTCCAGCTTAGTTTTCGATCTATGATGAGACCCAGGAATTTGGCCTTATCTGTAAGTGTGAGTTTTACGCCACACAATAAGAGAGGGTCAAAGGGGGGAATTTTATATTTCCTCGTGAAGAGTACAAGTTGCGTTTTTAAGGTTCCGTCTACAAAAACGAAACCTCTATAATTTCGGTGTGTCCGTCCGTCATGTCTGTCACACTTTTTTATCTCCGAAGTTTATGAAGAAATCGGCATGAAATTTTGGAATTAGGTACTTCAGACCTAGATGTCATTGCCCATGCACTCAAATTTAAAAAGTTCGGCCATTTGGGGGTGGCTCCAGTACAGGTGAAGTTGACATTAATTTTGAAAAATTGTCGCACCCCATCGAAATATATATCAATCGACAGATCTTTCGAAATGAGGTGAAGGTTTCCTTCAATACTTTTTTATCCAAAATACCGTTTGGAAAATATGGAGCTCCAAAGTTTTTTTAAATGCGTCCCCCCCTGCCATTTCTAAACCAAAGTGTTTAAAAATCTGAAAAAATCACAAAAACTTCGCTTCATTGAGTACTTTCATTTAAAAGCATTCTGGCCCTAATGGTTTTGGAGATATTGGCCAAAAACGGTCAATCATCGACATGCGAATTTTGAAGATCTAAAAACGCAGTTTTGAAGACATCAATGTAAGCATTAAGAAATGATAAATTTAAAAATATCGATTTATGTTGAAATTTTAAGATATCTAAGATTTAAAATTTTAATATTTTCATTTTCACACATAAATGTTATGCTGTGCTCGATAACTCTATTCGTTGATGAGTGTTATCTCTTCGATCTCACCCCTAAATGCCCAACAGAAATGAACACACACACACCGCAGGCATGAGCAGTGATTGGGTATGTGTATGATGGAAGGGATTTTCTGTGTTGGATAAACTTGGAGAGAGATATAGGTACATGTAGGGATAAATGTTTGTTTGTTTGGATGTGTGAATGTATGAATGAATGGTTGATTTGGGTTGAAGTTAGAAGAAAATTCAACTAAAATAGTTTGGAAACGTCGTTTGATATTCAGAAATCATCCATCAATATTATGCGACGGAACCTTCCCCCCCCCAACTCGCACTTGCCCAGTTTTTATTTTATAACTTGCGCACGCAAAATGGGTTACGAATACTCTTAAGTGTCCGGAATCAAGACACAGCACGGGCCGAAGGTATAGAGAGAGAAAGGGAGAGGAGGTGCCTGTGCACATTGGTCTTAAATGTCTGCGGATTGTAGTGAGTGGGAAATATTGGGCTGGGAGGAAATATAGGGCTGGGGAGGAAATATTTTTGCGGATTAACTCCAAGATCACATGCACTGGTCCATGAGGTTAGTCTTTGGAAGGCATGCTGCATGATGTCCCTGAGTGTTGAGATCAATTTTCCGGAAACTGCAATAGCAACATCATCCGCATAGGCAATCACCTCTAAGTAATCTTCTAAGTTCAGTAGCAGTTCATTGACCACAACGTTCCATAGAAGAGGAGAGAGTACACCACCTTGCGGGGTTCCTCTATTAACTGTTCTGCGGACATTGCTTTCACCGAGTTTAGAGTTTATTACTCTGCTAACAAGAAGCTGGTGAATAAAAGCCACAAGGGACTTTTCAATACCGAGATTGTTAAGCGCTTAGGTAATTGGCTCGGGCGTGATATTGTTAAAGGCTCCTTCAATGTCAAGGAAAGCTAACAGGGTAAATTCCTTGTATTTTAGTTTTTAGATTAAATTTTTCAATCGTACCTATGAGGGTGTGTAGAGCTGCATAAATAAATAATAAACTGGGCAAGTGCGAGTTGTACTCGCACGGGGAAGGTTCCGTCGCATAATATTGATGGATGATTTCTGAATATCAAACGACGTTTCCAAACTATTTCAGTTGAATTTTCTTCTAACTTCAACCCAAATCAACCATTCATTCATACATCCAAACAAACAAGCAATCATCCCTACATATACCCACATATATCTCTATCCAAGTTTATCCAACACAGAAAATCCCATTCTTCATACACATACCCAATCGCTGCTCATGCCTGGGGTGTGTATGTGTTCTTTTTTGTTGGGGATTTAGGGTGAGATCGAAAAGATAACACTCATCAAAGAATAGAGTTGTCGAACACAGCATAAAATTTATGTGTGAAAATAAAAATTGTTTTCATTTTAAATCTTAGATATCTCAAAATTTCAACATAAATCGATATTTTGAAATTTATCATTTCTTAATGCTTACATTGATGTCTTCAAAACTGCGTTTTCAGATCTTCAAAATTCGCATGTCGATGATTGACCGTTTTTGGCCAATATCTCCTAAACGATTAGGGCCAGAATGCCCGAAATGGTTTTAAATGCAAGTACTCAATGAAACCAAGTTTTTGTGATTTTTTCAGATTTTTAAACACTTTGGTTTAGAAATGGCATGGGGGGACGCATTTAAAAAAACTTTGGAGCTCCATATTTTCCAAACGGTATTTTGGATAAAAAAGTGTTGAAGTAAACCTCCACCTCATTTCGAAAGATCTGTCGATTGATATATATTTCGATGGGGTGCGACAATTTTTCAAAATTAATGTCAACTTCACCTGTACTGGAGCCACGCCCAAATGGCCGAACTTTTTAAATTTGAGTGCATGGGCAATGACATCTAGGTCTGAAGTACCTAATTCCAAAATTTCATGCCGATTTCTTCATAAACTTCGGAGATAAAAAAGTGTGACAGACATGACGGACGGACACACCGAAATTATAAAGGTTCCGTTTTTGTAGACGGAACCTTAAAAATATCCTGAGGGAAATGAAAATCTAATTGCTACTCCCAATGAATTGACTATTTATGAGTGTGAGTTCAGTCAACGTAAAACCTTCCTGTTTTTCAGTTTTTCAAGCAATGACTCTGCTGCCATCAATAATTCTCTCGTAGCGAATTTTGAAATGCGGCAGGGGACTTCGCTTGGAACTATCCAATCCCATAAATACGCTTCAATTCAAAAACTAGCATCTCCTAAACTTGATGTATGCTGTAAAAAAATGCAACAAAACCCTACACCCCTACAAAACCCCCCTTAGTTCCTGTTGATGTTGAAAAATGCACAGACAGTGTACCTGCAGTAACACGTAGATCCACAAAAGTTATATCTCCCAGCGGCATTCGGAGCAAGATTGGAAATACAAGAGCACACATGACACCAGCCAGGGGGCGCCATAAAAACAAGCCATTCCATATTTATTAAATTTATTCTACGTTTGCCCAAAGCACGATGGGCAACCTTCCCCTTCCGCGAACAGAAAAACAGGCAAACCTCAGTATGAATGCATGGTATCCCGGGCTGGTTTACTATTTGCGAAGTGCACTTACACACTGATCCTAGAACAAATTTCAATTCGCACCAACTGAGCACTTCTGGAGGCAAAATGAAGGCACATTCGTAGTTGCTGCCAACCCGACTGGGTGTGTAACACTTTCCCCATGCATTCGATAGCCTCTCAGACATTTACGGAAACAAGATGAAACTGTGTCGAGTGCAGAACTCCGGCGGCTGTCAATTCCCTGCGGGGTCATAGTAAACCATGAATTGTGATACAATGCAGCCAGACAATCACACTCACACCCAATCGTGCAGACAATCCAGAACACTTCATTGTTTCTGTTTTGTATCCGGCACACGTGTTGTGTATCCTGCAGGTTTACGACCTGCCAACAGAGCACTCGGTGGAACGTTTTTATCTGCTTGTACTCCACCGTTGTGCTAATGCACTTCGCTCCTTCGCAAGCCAAACTTATCTGAATCCTGGCGCAAACAATGAGCATTCACATCCTACCACTGCTCATAAGTGGGTGAATAATAAATAAAAAGTGCACACGAGTGTGTACATAAATTCGCACCTCCGGATGAAGATGCATAAATATTTGGGTATCTGACCGGAAGAGAAGCTCCGAGCTGCATCCTTCACAGCTTGCAACATAAATACAAAAGACTTTCAATTGTGTGTGCTTGCAGAGCGGAGTGATACGGAGCTGTGATGAGGATGATGCACACTCAGTGGAGGAGCCTTAAAGCAGCATTGCTGGCCATTCATTCCTGCGGTTTCGGGGAAGTATGTATGGCAGCAAGGCAAGGATTTTCTGGATTGCCTGGCAGAATTATTTTATCTCGAGCGGCGTCCTCACCAGGGCAGCAAATTCAGTAGTCTCCGGATGATCACTCTGATACATATTAATTAGTCATGAAACGAGTGTGCCGACGATATGGCCAACTCAACGGGGTGTTCAAGAATTAATCAGATGTGCACTTTTTATGCGAAACAATTGTCGGAAAGGTTAAGCCCGAATGAGAAGAGGGGAACGCTGGCAAAGTTTCGCTTGGAAAAGCCGAATTATCTGGTATGCAAAAACAAACTCGTGTGCTTCAACTTTGTGTATGTGCTCGGGTTTATCCAGACTTTTGATCGATTTCGTTAAGGCATTCTGCATGCTTGGTGATACTGTACTAATTGCCAAGAGTTTGCTTTTCACTGTCGGAATACTAACTATCGAAAGCAAAAATATTTGCGGTCTTCTCCCACAAAATCCGATCTTTCAAAAAGGAGGATATACGAGTAGTAAATGTTTTTGTTTAACAGACAAATAAAAGGTCTTCCGAATTTTGACAGTTCTTCCTCTTCTTCTTCTTAGGGTGCTACATTCCGAGGTGGACCTGGGCCTAGCTTCTCAGCAACCACTCGTGTTGTGCGTGCTATTGTTCTCGCACGAGTGAGGGGACCTACAGTTTAATGCCGACAAAGAACGGCGAAATAGAGAAGCTTTTTCTAGACAGTTGTACTCTTTGAGCATTGTCAGTGACGCGAAAGCGGTGGAGCCGTGAACAATTTTTTCTTGGAAAAATTGTTTGTCTGAACTTGGATTCGAACCTAGACTGTGAAAGTCTAATGCGCATGGGTCGACGCACGAACCCACACGACCACGGCGCTCAAGAAATACTAACTATCGTTAGCAAAAATATTTGGCGTCTTTTCCCAAAAAATCCGATCTTTCAAAAAGGACGATATACGAGTAGTAAATGTTTTTGCTTAACAGTTTTCCGACCAAGAAGTCAAATAAAGGGACTTCCAAAAGGGTTTTCCGTATTTTGACAGTTGATAGCGTCCATATTGTTGAAGCTACATCTGTCAAATTAGCTGTCATTAATTTAGTCTGCAAAATCACCATGGACGTATATAGCGTTCAACTACACGTGCAAATGATACATACAAATATAGTCCGAATGGACCTAGGCCTCACCCAACATGCCTCTCCAGCCAGCTCTCTCCAGTTTCGCACACCAAGCCGGCCGAGGACCCCCTAGACTTGTATGCGCTACCTTGAACGTGGACGTCCTCTGTTGCGTGGTCCCACAGGCTCAGAGTCGAAGACTCTTCGGGCCGGAGCCAAGTTGTCCATACGCTCTACATAGCCTAGCCCTCTTATGCGTTGGATCTGTAGACGCCTGGCTAGACTCACGTCGCTGCACAGCTCATACAGTGGTTGAACCTTCTCCTCCTAATGCCATCAAGCAAAGATCGCGCGCAGAACTTTTCTCTCGAAATGACCAAGAGACTTCATCTGCTTGTGATATTGTCCATGCCTCTGCGCCGTAAAGTAGGACTGGGATGATCAGGGTCCTATACAGAGTCAACTTGGTCTTTCAATAGATGGCTCTACTAATCAATTGCCTTTTGAGCCCATAAAAACAGCGGTTGGCAAGAGTTATTCTGCGTTTGATCTTGGTACTGATATTGTTTGTACTGTTTACCGCGGAGCCAAGGTAGACGAAGTCCTTAATTACCTCAAAGTCATAGCTCCCTATGGTGACGTTCTGGCCAAGTCGTCGATGTTATTCGTCTTTTGTCGATGACAGCATTTACTTGGTTTTGCGCTCGTTTGCCGTCAGACCCATTTTAGCCGCTATCGTTTCAATGACAGCAAACGCCTCAATGATGGCTCGCTGTGTTCGCCTAATCACGTCAATGTCATCCGCATATGCCAGCAGTTGAACGGACTTTTAGAAGATCGTGCCTCTAGTGTAGGCCAACGAGTTTTGCTCGATCTTCTTAAGAATAATGTTGAAAAGGACACACATTTTCGAAGCAAGATGGTCCAATGATGCCACCAGCCCACAATCTTCACCAAACTGTTACATTTTTTTTTTAATGTATTTTTTATTGTTTAATTTATGTTAATCTTATATCCTAGACAAAAATACTGAAATCTAACTTAACTATTTTAACAAATGTACTTAAATCTAACCTACTAACCCTATGCGGCTACTCTAAGCTTTTCTACTCGTATATTATATTTAGTATGCCTTTCGGCCTAGTCTATCTTCATTTAAATTTGAATTTGGAAAAGTCCTTTATTTTCTTATCCAAAAAAATTTAAAAAAAACTTGGACGTACTTTATTTTTATTTTTATTTTTTGTCACCAAACTGTCACTCTCTGTGGATGCATTGGGTTCTCGACAATAACGTGCGGGTTTTCCGAGCCAGATGATAGATGCAGCAATTTTGTTTGTTAACGCAGCCGCCGATATGAAAATACGCCTCGTCAGAAAAGATGATTTTTCGCCCAAAATCGTTGTCCAATTCAAGCTGCGCTAAGGCCCAAACTGCAAAACGATAACGAGGCCGATGGTCGCGCGCCTTCAATTGCTGAGTCAATTGGACCTTGTAAGCAAATAATCCGAGATCTTTGCGCAGAATTCTCCTCTCCTCAGGCTAGTGCGTGAAATGCTGAGCTGTTGAGATCGATGGCGATGAATTCAGTCTCACACTCTTGGCCACAGCAGCCACGTTCTCATCTGTACGACGACCGGAACCATGAGTGCTGTCCACTAACATACCAGTCTCACGAACTTTTTACACAAACTTGCGTACAATAGTCGTGGTGGCTGCTTCATTTCGGCCAAAAGTTCCTTCCAAAAAACGCCCTGTTTGGGTTACGCAGCACTCACGTTGGAAATAAGTTTTCAATTGTAAGGGGAAGTGAGGTAAGAATATCAAATTTTATGATACGATATAAAAAGAATAAAAAGAAAAACAAACCCCGCCACAATATATTGTAACACATGTAGATACCAAAATGGGACACACTAGTTTTGCATAGTGGATGATCCTTTTTCATTCTCCTTTTTCAGTGATCTTTGCACGACACGATTTTCGATTAATTATTTAAAAAATAGATTATCTTGAAGGGTGATTGTTCACTGAGCTATATTTAATTTCTACCATTTAAATAATGTATATGAGTCGTCGCTGAGTCACATTTAGTTATTCGTTGTTAAATTATGTGAGTTTTCACTGAATTGTATTTAATTATTATTTAAGCAATGTATGTGAGTTTTCACGGAGTGATATTTAGTTTGTATCGACTAAGTTAGGTATTTTAGTTATTAAACTGCTTATGTGAGTGTTAGGACGCGATTGAGTGGTGCTACGAGAGTGAGTCCGTTACGGTAATTCCGATGTTATACGGGTTGTAGCCCGGTGTGTGGAAGGAGTGAGAGGATCCAACCATCTGAGAGGTAACAGAGGTGCGTTTTCCTCCCTGTTCAGGTGCCGGTGAGTAGGACGGTGCCCTCCTCAACACAATTGTTTTGTCACCTCGCTGGGGGTACCGCTTGCCTGACACCATTTTCCCCACACACGGAGATGTGCGTATTCCTGCTCCATGTGTTGCGTGCGCACTTTGATTCCTCTCCTAAACTCCAGCTGGTATGGTTTGTTTTTAATAATAAATAAAGAATAGTAATAAGTAAATAATTAAATATACTCAAGCTGTGTTTTTATATAATCCACAGATGATGATGACGTCCATGTACCCCGCGACCAGCATCCAAGCCCGAGGATAATGCGTTCCTCTATACGTCCCTTTATACGAGAAAACTACTTAAGAAAATAAAGAATATGTTTTATGAAAAAAAAAATAAAATAGTGTTTTCGTTCTATACGTTTCTTACACAATATTTCTCAATGCTGTTCAAGTGTAAAGCAACTCATTTCGTTTCGCGGAGGTATAATACTGACTTTCTCTCAAGATTTCGAGTGGGAAACAGCTGTCAGTGTCAAAATAACCTTTGATTAGAAAAAAAACCACTAGATGGCCCACCCTGTACAATCTGTGTAACACATGTGTCTAAGAAAATAAACGTACAATCAAACTTAAACTTCAGCAAACGATTTAAACAACTAGTGCCCCTCGCTTCGCTGCCTTTTATCAAGTGGAGAGTATCTCCTAATGGATGATTCATTGTTCCACTTGCCCGACCTTGGACACTCACCCCCCCACCCAACGGCTCAATCCCATTCCTCGTTCTCCATCACAAAACGTGCATAAATTGAAGAAAAACAATTCTAAGCATTCTCCCACCCCGTCACAGTGGCAGATCAAAGTTTCCTATCATTTCCCAAACATCCACATAAAACTTTTCTTAAAACCTCCAAGCACCCAGTCCTTCCTGCTCAGTGGCAAGCAAAATATTTATTGCACCCTCACCCGCCACCCCAGAGGAAGTGAAACAAAAACAGCCCGCCACCCACCATTTGGAGTAATCCATAATAAAAAATTCATAAATAATATTTTCGAACCGAAGGAAATTTCCTGGCAATTGCTTATCAGGGCTTATAAATAACAAAAGTGCCAGGAGTGCGAGGCCTCGCCTGCTGTTCGCATTCTACCTCCACCCCAGTGGACGATTTGCCTGGCATCAGAAGTAACTGCCCGGCCCCGAAAGCCCCCTCTCGGCGGACTCATGCATGAATTGGATATCTTCGTTCGACTAAAAGCATTCCATCACTCCACCAGTCTGCCACACTTTCCGGCGGCTGGTGGAAGATGGAACAGGATTATCGATGAACTCATTTATCATCTTTTGTTACTCCGATTGAAATATGTCGCCTGATATCCTGAGTCCTGAGTCCCGAGTCTCGAGTCTCCGGCACAGTTGCACCAAATGGTGAAGGAGGCTAAGGCTCGATCAATAGGAATTAACTAGCTTGCATTACGCAATCCCTTTTAAGAGCATTCTATACGTGAATCAATTATTTCTTCTGAGTCCCTTTCGGAGAAAGTAATTTAATAATAGTGGGAGCGAGCGTGTTAGGCGCTGGCCAACTCTCTCCTCGAACTCCCATCGAGTGGAGATGATGCAACCGGGCCAGCGAATGCCCCGAGATGATGAATATGAGAACGACCAAGGACACAGCCAAAGCAAATATTTTCAATTCCTCTTCTAGACTCTGAGAGTCCATTAGGGGCGGTGCACTTTCGGTTGCCGGATGGGGAAAACTACTATACAGGCTGCACAAAAGTCCACGTAACATCACACAAGCGCAGGTTTACATCGATTCACGTCGTCCATGGGCCACCGAAGCCGCAGGGAGCTTAGCCAGAAAGTTGTTAAAAGCCTCAGCAAAGGTGTGGTTTCAAGGAGATACCCGATGATAAATATGGGCTTCCAAAGTGGAATTTTGTCGGGGAAATTTCTGGTTAATTATAAATTTGATATCTTGTAATTGGCGAGAGTGGATGTGAGAGGCGAAAGTACTTCCCCTTGGAAGTGTGAATACCCGAGTGCGTCGTTTTAAGGGGAATGGTAGTTTGTTTTCGTTTTTCAGCATGCAACAAGTCAGCGTTCTTGTTCATGTGTCGTATGTGCGAAGCGATAACGAAGCGGATGGACGCGAGCCTTCAACTGCTGAGTGCAGTCAATTGGACCGTGTAAGCAAATAATCCAAGATCTTTGTGCAAAATTTTCCTCAGGCTATTGCGTGAAATGTTGAGCTGTTGAGATCGACGGCGAGTTGATGTTCGTGAATTGAGTCTCACACTCTCGGCCACAGCCGCCCGATCGTGAAGATGGAGAGGTTTATTGGCAGGAAAGATGTTATACCAAGGACTAGAACTTTTATCGAATGGTTGAAAAAGTTGGGACAGAAGCCTGCCGGGACATCTTCTCCAAACGTGTAGTAGCCCTGTCCATCCATGGAGAGGCTCATCTAAGAGCTTTCTTCTTCGACGACGAATGTGCTGATAAATTATAAGCATTAGCCGACTTAAGTTAAAAAAACGACTGGATGGCGCAGTTGGCTAAGCGCCTGCCCCAAGTTAGAGGGGTTCCAGGTTCGAATCCCAGTGAAATCGAATCTGGTCCAGTCACCATTTGCCGTTATGATCAAATTAATGGCACTGGAGTAGGTTGCTACCTGGCAGAACAATGGACCATTTTTGAGTCTGAGTGCTCCAGTAGTGTTGCTCCAGTAGAAAGTTGGGACAGAAGCCCGCTCGAATCATCAAAAAAGGTACCATCGTGGGCGCCGTGGCGTAGTTGGTAGGTGCGTCGACTCCTACGCTCGAGGTCGTCGGTTCGAATCTCGAAAAAAACATCAAACATTTTTTCACGGCTCCACCTCTTTAGAGTCACTGACAATGCTCAAAGAGTATAACTGTCTAGAAAAAAGCTTCTCAAACTCGCCGTTCGGAGTCGGCATTAAACTGTAGGTCCCCTCCACTCGTGAGAGAACAATAGCACGCACAACACGAGTGCTTGCTGAGAAGCTAGACCCAGGTCCACCTCGGACTGTAGCGCCGTCATTATTATTGTTTAATATTAATGGGCCTATATCGGCGTAAATGAAACTGCTAGTCTGCAGCCAGACACCTGAACCTAACCCGCGGAGAAGAGGATGGACAACTAGTAGTAGAGTCGCAGTCTATACTGGGAATTTGGAAGAACTATTTCTGCAGGCTGTTAAACTGCAGGAAACAACACTCAATACAACTGACGATGATAGAGCGGATTTCCGTCTCCCCGACCTAAACAAAGTCAAGTCAGCAACATCGAGACTGAAGTCTAACAAAGCGTCTTGAAGAGATGTCGTGTCTGCTGAAATTTTTAAAGCAGGTGGAGATGATCCATTTGGGCGCTTGCACGAGCTCATCTGTAAGATATGGTCGAAGGAAAGCATGCCTGATGAATGGAATATCAGCATCGTTTGTCTGATTCACAAAAAAGGAGATCTCTTTGACTGGGCCAACTACCGAGGGCTAAGTCTCCTTAACATCGCGTACAAAATTTTCTCTGCTGCTTTGTGGAATCTTCCGTCAACAATCTGATAGGTACTCAACAGTGTGGATTCAGGGCAACTAAGTCCACAATAGACCAGGTCTTCACACTGCGGCAGATCCTGGAAAAGGGTCTAGAAATGGAGACCGACATCCATCACCTATTCAAGGCCGTATCTATAGAGACAAGCTATTCACCTCCATGTCTAGTTTTGACATTCCACAAAAAACTCCTCAGACTGTGCAGGATGACGTTGAAGAACTCTCGCTGCTCCATCAAGGGCAGTAACGAGTTCATCGAGACCTTCAAACAAAGCTCTTAGACATGCCGATCATGTGTCCTTTGCAATATTCTTAAGATCGAGCAAAACTCGTTGGCCTACTAGAGGCACGACCTTCCAAAAGTCCGTACAATTAAGACCATGTCCGACATTGACGCGACTGGTCAAACACAGCGACCCATCAACGAGGCATTTTGCTGGCATTGAAAAGGAAGCAGTTAAAATGTATCTGGTGGCAAACGAAGGAACCTGTCATCCAGAAAAAGGACGTACAACATCGACGAATATCACAATAGGTCATTAAAGGGGGACCAGATGGCTGTGATAGTCTTTTCAATAGATATGTTTCAGCGGCTGTCGAAGCTACTAATAACATTCATGTATCAGAATGTTCAGTAAGGTTTGCCATTTTATCGTGCATCGTTTCAATCTTGCCGAATGTGCGGAAATCATTTAAAAAAAATTTATCGAAATTCAAGGTCAGTTGTACGAGTAAATACACATTGTGAACTTTGTCGTGAGGTTGATCGTCAGCATGGCCGGCAAATCGTTGCTCCGTGGAAAAATTTAAGCGTGAGTAAACTTTTTTTTGACTTTTTGTCACCAACCAGACAGAGATTTGTGCAAAATGAAGAAAAAATAGACCAGTATCCAAGAAGACCCAGAAATGCCGATTCGGTGCCGATCACCTGAATTGGGCATCGCCAGAGAGTCAATCCGGCTCATTTTGCGGTTGGATTCGGGCCATCATACTCATAAGATTATGCCAACGCAAGAACTGAAGACGGGCGACCATAGACAACGGCGAGATTTAGCAATTGGGCGCTGAAAATGTTGGCCAGGAATCCGAATTTTGGCTAAAAAATTATTTTCTCAGAAGAGGCCCTTTTTTTCTCAGCGTCTATGTCAACAATCAAAATTGCCGTTATTGAATTGATACCATTCCAGAAATATTCGAACACAAAGATTGACTGCTTGGTGCTGCTCATGACGGCATCATCGGACCTTGTTTCTTTCAGAAGGAGGCCGTTACCGTCAATGATCTCAGGTATAGAGCGATGTTAACCGACTTTCTGTGAGCAGAGCTCGACAACTTCGATTTATCCGAGCTGTGGTTCCTGTGGTTCATGTCACACAAGCGACGGAACGATCGAAGTTGTGAAGGTTAAATTTGGCGATTAGATCATATCTCAGTGGGCGTTCATCAATTGACCGCCGCGATTATCCGATCATGGCACCAGTCGATTATTTTCTCTGTGACTGTGTCATGTCCTTAGTCTACGCTAACAAGCCAACCACTTTGGATGAGCTCGAGGTCAACATACGAGACGCCATTGCCGGAATAACGCCGCACATACTGGACAGAGTCATCAAAAATTGTACCGACCGCTTGAAGCACTCCCCGCAAAGCCGAAGAAGTTATTTGAATAATGTCATAAATTTCATAAATAATGGCATGAATGTAGGTTCAAAATGCGGTCAAGATAACATTTTTATCTCATACCATTGTGGTTTTATTTAAATTTAATTTCCTATCGTTCTTATCTGGTTACCCTGTATTACTTCGAGTTAGTCAACCACGGTGGGCGCCGTGGCCGTGTGGGTTCGTGCGTCGACCCATACGCATTAGACTTTCACAGTCTAGGTTCGATTCCAAGTTCAGACAAACAATTTTTCAAAAAAAAAAAAAATTGTTCACAGCCCCACCTCTTTCGAGTCACTGACAATGCTCAAAGAGTATAACTGTCTAGAAAAAAGCTTCTCAATCTCGCCGTTCTTTGTCGGCATTAAACTGTAGGTCCCCTCCACTCGTGAGAGAACAATAGCACGCACAACACGAGTGGTTGCTGAGAAGCTAGGCCCAGGTCCATCTCGGACTGTAGCGCCGCCATTATTATTATTATTAGTCAACCACGGCTCTGCGGTGAACAAACAACATCAAAACCGCTGAATAACTCTCGTCAATCGCTGCTTCAAGAGCTCACATGAGTCTAGCCAGGCGTCTGCAGATCGAACACAGAGGGTGACTAAGCCATGAAGAGCGTGGGGACAACGTAGCTCCGACCCAAAGAATCTTTAACTCTAAGCCTGTACAATTACAATTCACAATTTTTTAGTTTACAATTTACAATCTTACAATTTACAATTTTTCAGTTTACAATTTATAACCTTACAATTTACAATTTTTTAATTTACAATTTACAATCTTACAATTTACAATTTTTCAATTTACAATTTACAATTTACAATTTACAATTTACAATTTACAATTTTACAATGTTTCAATTTACAATTTACAATCTTACTATTTACAATTTTTCAATTTACAATTTACATTTACAATTTACAATCTTACAATTTACAATTTTTCAGTTTACAATTTACAATCTTACAATTTGCTATACAATTTACAATTTACAATTTTTCAATTTAAAATTCGCAATTTACAATTTTTCAATTTACTATTTACAATCTTACAATTTGCTATACAATTTACAATTTACAATTTTTCAATTTACAATTTACATTTACAATTTACAATCTTAAAATTTACAATTTTTCAGTTTACAATTTACAATCTTACAATTTGCTATACAATTTACAATTTACAATTTACAATTTACAATCTTTCAACAATCTCAATTTACAATTTTTCAATCTACAATTTTTTCTTCTTCTTCTTAGGGCGCTACAGTCCGAGGTGGACCTGGGCCTCACTCAACATGCCTCTCCAGCCAGCACGATCTTTCGCCAGCTGTCTCCAGTTTCGCACACCAAGCCGGCCGAGGTCCCCCTCGACTTGCGCCACCTTGTTCGTGGACGTCCTCTGTTGCGTTGTCCCACAGGCTCAGAGTCGAAGACAATTTACAATTTTTAATTTACAAACTACAATTTTTCAATTTACAATTTACAATGTTTCAATTTACAATTTATAAAGGTAAACAGAGATAACAGAGATATGTGGGCTCAACAGAAGCCGCCCATGATTGAGATGGCGTTTACAATTCGCGTGCAAAACTGGAGACAGCCAACAAAAAATAGCGCTAACTGGAGAGCTTTCCTGGTTGAGGCCCAGATCCACCAAGGACTGTAGCGCTATATAAAGAAGAATGATTGAAATAGAGCGAAAATATGTATTCCAGAAGCACACCTAAAAAAGCATCCGACTCTCATTTACCATTCAAATCCACTCCCCATTTCCGCTTCACCGATTCCTACGACTGAAGCCTCCGAAACCCATTCAGCACCAACTAATGATGATCTCAATGAGATTCGCTGAAAGGATCCCAATCAACTTCAGTCACTTCAAACTAAACTTATCTACTCCGCCATTATCTTCTGAACAGGCATTAAAGGCTAATTAACAATTCATCGGTGCGTCCTCCTTACGCGTCGATTACACTGCAGCAGCAACCCACCCAACCGAGAGTCTTAGCCTCCATCTGCCAGCAGCTGTAACCGTGACGAGCCACTCTTTGGAAATGAATACCAACTCCAGGCACTCAACAATCGGGTAAACGTAATCCAATATTGTTCAAGTTAGTTTCATCAAACCCGAACTGCACACGCCCATAACATTGCGCTCAAAACAGATATGCGAGTGCTTCACACTCGAATGGCTGGAAGCTGAAGGAGCAAAGGTATCTCATGCTGTTTGAGTGAAAGTTTTCGCTGGTGGAATTTCTGTCGAGTATTGCACTCAGCATAGGGGAGAACCGAGGTGGTAACATTTCAAGGAGTTGCAAACTTTAAACTCACCGGGGCACGTAATTAATGCATTTGAATGAACGGGTGGTATCGATTAAAGCTTGCTGGTGAAGTGAATGGCTGCTTGTGGGTTTGTCAATTGAATGTGCCTCGGATTCAACGGAATTGAGTTCGTTTTGTGTACTTGTTGCTGAATTGAATGGCGAATCATTGATTCAGAGACCAGACTGAATCAATTCCCGCCGTGGGAACCATTCATATCCGTTGAACTTTATACAGATTGTCAAGCTTCGCAAAGCAGTTTTCGGTTAATGATTGCAATCGCCTTCTCTTAAGGGCTGTAAAATCCTCGAGCAGGTGACAAAAAGATGATATTTCTCCCTCGTGCTTAACACTCGTCTCTGCTACGATGTTACAGCTTTGTGGGCTGCGCTTCAGTCCGAGATGGACTTGGGTCTAACTTCTCAGCAACCACTCGTGTTGTGGGTGCTATTGTTCTCTCACAAGCGGAGGGACCTACAAATTAATGCCGACTCCGAGCGGCGAGATTGAGAAGCTTTTTTTTGACAGTTATACTCTTTGAGCATTGTCAGTGACTCGAAATGGAGGTGGAGCCTCCTGATAGGTGTTTTTTTCGAGATTCGAATCTTAGACCTCGAGCGTAGAAGTCGACACACCTGCCCACTATGCCACGGCGCCCACAATTGAAGCTACTATCTAATGAATATAAAGCTCGGACAGAAGCCTGCTGGGATGAGAATGAACAACTTGTAGTAGAGTCGCAGTCGATACTGGGAATACTCGGATGACATTGACGTGTTTGGCCGAACTCAGCGAGCCATCAATGAGGCGTTTGTTAGCATTTTAACGGAAGCGACAAAAATGGGTCAAAACGAAGTACAGGGTGAGCCATCTAGTGGTTTCTTTTTAAATCATAGACTATTTTGACACTGACAGCTGTTTCCCGCTCGAAATCTTGACAGAAAGCCAGTATCATACCTCCGCGGAATGAAATGAGTCGCTTTACGCTTGAACAACGTCGGGAAATATTAAAAACTAATTTTAAAAGTGAGCGCTGTGTAGCCCAAACAGTGCGTTTTTTGAAAAGAAGTTTTGACCGAAATGAAGCTGCCACCGCGACTGCTGTTCGCAAGTTTGTGCAAATAGTTCGTGAGACTGGTATGTTAGTGGACAACACTCATGGTCCGCGTCGTCGTCGATACACCGTACGTACAGATGAGAATGCATCGCTTCGCAATTTGGGCCTTAGAGCGAGCACCTTGCATTAGGCAACGATATTGGGCGAAAAATGCCAAGGCGCATTTTTATCTCGACGGCTACATTAACAAACAAAATTGCCGCATCTGGGGCTCGAAAACCCGCACGTTATTGTAGAGAAGCCAATGCATTCAAAGAGAGTGACAGTTTGGTGCGAATTGTGGAGTGGTGGCATTGACCATTTTTCTTCGAAAATGAGGCTGGGGACAACGTTTCGGTCAACGATGGGCGTTACAGAGCCATGTTAGCCGACTTTTTTTTTTACTAAAATTGAAGACATGGATTTGAACGACCTCTGGTTCATGCAGGATGGCGGGTCATGTCACACAGCCCATGCCACAATCGATCTTTTGCGCACCAAATTCCCAAATCGTGTTATCAGCCGTCTTGGCGATGTCAATTGGCCGCCTCGGAGCTACGATTGTACGATTTGTACGTTTTTTTTGTGGGGAACCGTGAAGGACCGACGTAATGCTAATAATCCGGAAACGATTCAAGTACTTAAGGCCAATATCATCCAAGCAATCCGTGAGCTACAGTCCGAAACCACTAACAAGGTCTTGGAAAATTGGGGTGACATGACATTCGGGCAGATGGAGAAAAAGAGAAAACTGAAACTATCAAAATCGAAACCTCGTCGATGTTGGAGTCTCAAGCTGTGAAGCTGTGCTGTCAAGCTATCAGTCGGCGATACTCGAATTCGCGCTCGGCCAATTAAGTATCTGATCGCCAGTTGCTATAACTGCAGGAGAGAGCAAGAGCAGACGCCACTGTCAAGAGATGGCCACTGATGGAACGCTAAGCCCAGGATTGGGATGATTATAGAGAAATCGAAAGAATCGTCTTCGCACCCACTCTGTAGGACTATCGTACTATTCAAGAAGAATAATTCCCCAAAAAATTGGTTAAAAAATTGAAAATTCATCCACAAATAAAAATGTTTCCAGGAATAACGACTCAAGCAGACTCTTGTGGCAGCACAATGGACCTTATTCATCCAAGTGAATCCCAGCGAATGCGAAGAGTGGCCACTTTACCAACCTCAGATACCTTAGATCATCTGCTAACCACAGAATGAAAAGTTTCCCACAAAATCGTGCCTAAAATTCATAAGCCGGTCAAGAATTACGAGCTTATTATAAGTTTTTGCTTTCTGGCTGACTCTTAATCTGCATGCACTCAGATATTAACGAAATGGAAGAGACTGAGCTCACCTGATGCGAAAATTAATCTCGAACTGTTCTCAGACAAAATGTGAACCTCATATTTGTGCTCATCCGGGATTGATGCAACAAAAGAAGGGCAGCACTTCCCACATACCACCCCCGTCAAGGAAACACCTTCGAACACCACAAAATTGAAGATCACACCCCTCACCCCCCATCAGGATTACACCAAAAGGTGCACAATTTTCATTCACAACATCCCCACAAAACTGTAAGTTACATAAATACCTTAGGATCTCCTCCCGCATCGGTGAGCTTAATTTCCCCCGTAAATTGTTTTCAACGACCACGCACACGTACTGGAACTCCTAATCCATTAGCTCAAGCTTGACTGGTGGGAACCTCAGTCTCCCAAAACCCACAGCAGTCATTCAGCCCCAAAAAACCATCCGAAGCCAGGAGATTACCAAAACTTTCAGTTAAAATTAAAGTCACGACGAAAGTATAAAGCAGCTGTAAGATTCAACATCTTGGCTGAGTGTATAACCGTCGAGGGGGAGTGCAAATAAGGACAAGAGGACGACAGAATCTCACTCGTGTTGCCCTAGTTTTTAACCCTTACCTGGTTTCAGTGTGAATACAAAAAGTCTGTCTCGACGACGCCTTTCCAGTGCAGCGAGTCCTTGTCACACAGCGAGATGGAACAAAAACCAGAACAGAGAGAACACCTTGCTGCAGGGAACGGAGAGGTCATCACTTCTTGTTCTCCAGTTGATGTGTGGCCCAGTCACCAACGAGGGTCCTCTCCCAAGCAATGTGCACACAGTGAATGTCCTTGTGGCCATCACCGCTGTGGTGCAGTAACTTCAACTCATTTTGGCAACGACCAGGACGAAAGCATGCGAACCACATTTTTTTTTACACATTGTTTCCCATTTTCCTAGTGAAATCCTGCAAAGTGTATTTCTCACTGGGCAACTGTGCAGGACTCTAATGAGTCACTGGGCCAAATCGACCGGTCACACAAAAACTCCCCATTGTGCGGCAGAAAGAGGTGTGGGCGGGCCTGGACAGACCGAGGGGGAAGATGTAATAGACGTCGCCCTTGACCTCAGCAAACACATGCGCCTTCCTTTCCGCTGTGGATTCCTAAAACTAACAATTTTAATCAATGTCCATATTTATTTGTGCGAGGGGGCGACTGGGATGCAATCAATTTCTGCCCCATATCGCCGTTCTTCGAGGACTTCACTCCCGGATAACTTTCCTCCACCGGTAACTGCTGCCGATAAAAAGTTCGTCGGGAAAGAGTTACTGCTCTGGCCACAGAACTATTCAAGTTATGCGTTGAGATTCCTCCTCGAATCGTGTGGGCAGAGGGGGTTTTCTTCTTGAGCACCGTCTTCGGACCAATACAAGTGGCAACAAAGAAAGCATTTGGTTTATGACTCCGAAGGGACTGCGCTGCTGCTGCTGCTGTTGGCAACTTTGTGTGCTTATGAAAAATGCAAATTATGTTGCGCAAGTAGGAAACACTTTGCACCGTGCAGTGCGGAATTTATTAGATTATGGATGGAATTGTTTTTTGGCCAACTTCTTGTCACGAAATTATGGTCTTTTGCACGGCCATTGAGGTTTAGGTTAGCTTAGGTAGATGGGTGCCCTTGCTGACATAGACACGGCTCACTTAGACTACCAAGAGTCCATTGTGCCCAAAAAGTTTCAACCGTGGAAAAACCTAAAATTTCAATATATCGACAGCTAAGTTAAACCACCCAGATATAGTTATGTATCTCAGGAGTTTGCTTAGCTCTATTCTCCCAGTATCATCCAGCTCCGAAAAGAAGAATCTTCCTAGGGTTTCCTTCCTCCTAATGGCTAGTGCAGGACAATCACACAGTAGGTTAGGTTAGGTTAGGTTGAAGTGGCTGACTGCAGATAGCAGTCACATTTAGGCCAATTTTGGCCCATTGTGATACCACGCGGATCTGATGTTACCTATCCGAAAAACCATTTGGTGCTTTCAACGAAGCTCTTCAATTGATTAATGCCGACGTTGTGCAATTCGCTCAAGTCGGTGAAGAAGTAGGCTCCAAGGTGTTTCATCCTACGAGAGGAGAGAGCGCTACAAGTGCAGAGGAGATGCATGATGCTTTCCTCTTCTTCTTCGTCTCTGCAGCTTCTGCAGAAATCATTAAGAGGAAGTCCCATTCTTGAGGCGTGAGTGCCAATGGCGCAGTGTCCTGTGATAACGCCAATGAGAGTCCTTAGGGATGACCTGTTCATTCTAAGAAGATAGAGTGAACGTTTTAGATCAAGTTTAGGCCAGATTTGCTTTGTGATGAGGCACGTAGTGCCATCTGACCATCTTGAGTATGATTCTTTAAAAGAAGTTTAGCTGTAGCGAATGGCATAGGCGGAGGATCACTACTAGGGAGGTTTGTAGAGATCATCCTGGCGAGATTATCGGCTTCACAATTCCCTGAAATCCACATATCCACACATCCACCCACATGAGGTGAATATTAAAATGCTCAGCCATCTCGTTAAGAGATAGGCGGCAACTTAGGGAGGTCTTAGAGATGAAAGTGCCCGAGTTCAGGGATTTGATTACTGCCTGGCTGTCTGAACAGATGGTGAGGTCCTTCTTGGATATCACGTTGTTCTTGAGCTAAGACAGGGCTTCTTTCATTGCCATCGTCTCAGCCTTGAATACGCTACAATGTTCTGGAAGGTGGAGGGATACACTAAAATTGAGATCCTTGGAGTAGACACCTAATCCTACTCCCTTGTCCGTCTTGGATCCATCTGTGAAAATACACAGAGGATCGTCCAGCGTCTGAGTATCAGACTTCCAGTCGGACCTGAAGGGTATGCTGGTAGAGAAGTTTTTCTCAAAGACGAGATAAGGCAGTAGGAGGTCGGTGTCGTGCGGTAGAAACTCGAGGTTATCTAGAATGGTGGAATGGCCTGTCTGGTGGTTATTCCACAGGTGCAGTGTTCTGAGTCTTACCGCTGTGCAAGCTGCTACTTGTCTGGCAAACAAGTCGAGTGGAGGGAGATGCAGTAGAATATTTAATGCTTCGGATGGTGTAGCACCTCACTTATGCATCTTTGCACGCGGTTGAGAAGGTTGTGGTTAACGGCTGTGCCAAGAGGTGTCTACCATACTGAGACTCCATATAGTAGGATTGGTCTGACTACGGGTGTATACAGCCAGTATGCTATTCTAGGCTGCAGGCCCCATTTACATCCGATTGCTTTTTTACAGCAATAGAGCGCAGTGGTGGCTTTCTTGTTACGCTCCATGATGTTGGGATTCCAGCTTAGTTTTCGATCAATGATGAGACCTAGGAATTTGGAATTTGGCGTAAGTTTTACGCCACACAATGAGGGAGTAGGTGACACAGTAGGTGACGAATAGATTTTATTTCTTTTTTGTCTCTACAGCTTCTGCAAAGTCGTTATGGGGTATTCCCAGCTGTGCTGCGTGATTTCCAATCGCCCAGTGCTCTGTCACGATCCCAACGGCTGTTCGTATATCCCTTCGACTTTTTATGAGATCGGTAAATCTCCTCTTGTCGTAGACTGGCCATAACGATTTAGCTGTAGCGCATGTGTCTCATCGATACCACCGTTTATTAGCTCCCTTTTATTAGATTCAATGTCTATTTCCCTGTGCAAGGTGCTAAAAACGACTGGATGGCGCAGTTGGTTAAGTACCTGCCCCAAGTTAGAGGAGTCCCAGGTTCGAATCCCTGTGAAATCGAATCTGGTCCAGTCACCATTTGCCGTTGGGATCAAATTAACGGCACTGGAGTAGTATGCTACCTGGCTGTACAATGGACTAGTTTTGAGTCTGAGTGCTCCAGTAGTGTGTCAAAAATCCTCCGAAAAAAACTATCGTTTGAAAAATATGGAGCTCCAAAGTTTTTTAATGCGTCCCCCACTGCCATTTCTAAACCAAAATGTTAAAAAATCTGAAAAAATCACAAAAATATCAAAAATCACTTGGGTTCAATGAATACTTTCATTTATAAATCTAAATGCAAAATATGCCGTAAGACAAGCCCAAATTCTGCGCTTCATATTGCAAACCTCAAACTAAACGTATGCAGCATCGGATGACAGTTCGGTTTGACTTGTGTAATTGAAACAGGGATGTCAAATTCAAACCACGAAATGAATTATCCTTTTTAAATTACTTCTCGCTACTCGTCGCAGCTTAATTCTTCTTCTTCTTAGGCCGCTACAATCCGAGGTTGACCTGGGCCACACTCAACATGCTTCTCTAGCCAGCTATCTCCAGTTTCGCACACCAAGCCGGCCCAGGTTCCCCTCGACTTGTGTGTGCCTTCTGAAGACGTGGACGTCTTCTGGTGCGTTGTGCCACAGGCTCAGAATCTAAGACTCTTCGGGCCGGGGCAAAGTTGTCCATTCGCTCTACATGGCCCAGTCATCTTAGGCGTTGAATCCGTAGACACCTGACTAGACTCATGTCGCTGTATAGCCCATACAATTCGTGGTTAAACCTTCTCCTCCAAATGCCATCAACGCAAACAAGACCAAAGACCGCGCGCAGGACTTTTCTCTCGAAAAGACCAAGAGACTCTTCATCCGCTTGGGATATTGTTCATGCTTTTGCGCCGTAAAGCAGGACTGGGATGATCAAGGTCCTATACAGAGTCAACTTGGTCTTCAGAGAGAGGGCTCTACTAATCAATTGCCTTTTGAGCCCAAAAAAAACTGCGGTTGGCAAAAGTTATTCTGCGCTTGATCTCGGTGCTGATGTTCTTTGTACTGTTTACCGCGGGGTCGAGGTAGACGAAGCCCTTAACTACCTCAAAGTTATAGCTGCCTATGGTGGCGTTCTGGTCAAGTCGTCGATGTTGTGCGTCCTTTCTCGATGACAGCATATGCTTGGTATTGCCCTCGTTTACAGCCGCTTCCGTTTCAATGCCAGCAAACGCATCATTGACGGCTCGCTGTGTTCGCCCAATCACGTCAATGTCATTCGCGTATGGCAGCAGTTGTACGGACTTTTAGAAGATCGTGCCTCTTGTGTTGGGCCTTGAGCTTTGCACGATCTTTTCAAGAACGATGTTAAAGAAATCACATGACATTCCGTCGCCTTGTCTAAAACCTTTTTTGACATTGACATTTGATGTCCAAGTGGGCGCCGTGGCGTAGTGGGTAGGTGCGTCGACTCCTACGCTCGAGGTCGTCGGTTCGAATCTCGAACCCGCCATTATTATTATTATTATTTGATGTCCAAGATGCTTCTGGAATGTCTCGCATCAATCGCAATATGATCTGTTTGGTTGACGGTGGATTGATCTGGAGACTGCCATGTCCCGTTGTGGATGTTGAGGTGTGGGAACCGTAAGCTTGCTACACTGAGGTTGCGCCCCGCTGCAAAGTCGATTAGCCTAAGTCCGTTATTGGAGGTGATGTCGTGTGGACTATGTCTTCCGACTGTGTTACTAAAGATGCTTTCCATGTCCAACTTTGCGTTAAAGTCAAAGACGTCAAAGCTAAGACATTGAGTTCGTTACCGAGCTTGATGGAGCAGCGAGAGTTCTCCATTGTCATCCTGCTCAGTCTGACGAGTTTGGCAGGAATGTCAAAACTAGACATGGCGCTGTATAGCTCGTACCGGCTTGAAACCTCTTCGTATATCGCTACAATCCGGGTAAATCTAGACCTCAACCATTTGGGCCATTATTTAACAAAATTCTTTGTTGTCAAAGAAACCCGTCAGAATCAAAACTATTTTGGTCACCGTCCACAGCCCGTTTCTGTCTCAAACAACTTTCGCTTAAACACCAATACTACCCGTGACACAAATTCTAAAGTGCACCGGTTTTTAGAAATATACCGAGAAATATGACGCCTGAAATTAAAAATTCCTTTTAAAATGTAAAGGTTTAATTTATGATACGAAATATGAAGCGAAGGACACAACTTTGTGAAAAGAATGCCGTTGAAAATTTGGCGGAATACATTTACCATAAATTGAGGGAGAGAATTCCGGACTAGGGCGAGTCTGCTAACCCTCGCGGAGAACTCTCGAAACCATCTCTCTCTTGGCTTCGCTCTTATAAATATTAATGAATGCAAATGGTGATAATCAAAGTTTGGATACTTTTTTTCTTCTTCAAGTGGCACTATAATCCGGGGTGGAACTGAGTCTTAACCGACATGCATCTTCAGTCAGCAACACAAATACGCGCCTCCGTATTTGTGGTCATTTCTTGCCGCCTTAACTCCCCTGAATAAGTACGAAAATTCTTCGGGCAAAAGCTCTATATGAACTGGTAATCTTATGCGTTATGTGTGAACAGGCCTCACAGTTCGTGGTTGAATCTTCTTCTCCACTCTCCGTTAACGCAAGTGGGGCGAAATATCAAGGACGTACCCTCCTTGTGAACCAATTTGGAGCCTCCCCATCCGCTGCTGCTAGGTCAATGCTTTTACTTCTTAATTAAAATGTGGGTTATCGGGAGCCTGAGCCAGTTAGTTCCTCACGGAGATTGATGAATCAGTGAGAGTTCTCCATCGTCAATCTACACAAGCTGACGAATTTGCAGGAATATCAAAATTAGACTTGGCGTTTTGAAACTCATTTCTATCCAAACTGCCACAAGTGATCTTGAAACCGACGAGCAGATGATGGGTGTCGATTTTCAATTCTTGTATCTTTTTCAAGAACAGGCGAAACGAGCTGGTCTTAAGGTCAATGAGGATAAGACAAAATATATGCTGTCGAGCAAGAAACGATCCGCCGCACACCATCTAGGCCAAAACATTACAATTGACAGCCACAATTTTGAGGTAGTGAAGAAGTTATTTCTACCTCGGGGCAAACGTGAACTCCACACAGTGGAGATCCGACATAGAATAGCCCTTGGCAACCGATGCTACTTCGGTTTGTCAAAACAACTGGGCTCTAAACTCCTGACTCGAAGGACCAAAATCATGCTCTACAAAACTCTTATTCTGCCAGTCCTGTTATATGGAGCCAAAAGCTGGATACTAAGCAGAACTGCAGAGCTGATTCTTGGTGCCTTCGAAAGAAAAATGCTACGTCGGATATATGGTCCCGTCTGCGAGGAAGGCGAATGGAGGAGAAGACACAACCGCGAACTCTATGAGCTGTACCAGGATGTGGATGTAGTTCGGAAGGCAAAAATCCATCGACTGCACTAGCTCGGCCACATCGAGCGCATGGACAACAACGCTCCAGCTAAGAGGGTCTTCGAATCCGAGCCTCCTGGTTCGAGAAGAAGAGGAAGACCGAACCTCCGGTACAAAGACCAAGTCATCGCGGACGTAAAACAGCATGGTCTTGATGACTGGAAGCTGCGTGCCCAGGACCGTCAACGATGGAAGGCAGCGTCTCAGGCTCAGACCCTACATGGGTCGTAGGCCTGTTAAATAAGTAAGTATCTTTTCCAAGATTTTCCGCATTGTGAAAGTTTGATGTACAGCAAACTCCTGGACTTCCTTTGACTGAAACCACATTGTACTTTTAAATTCAGCAACGAGTTCAGATTTCAGGCATTCTTCTTCTTCTTTTTGAGGCGCTACAGTCCGAGGTGGACCTGGGCCTCACTCAACATGCCTCTCCAGCCAGCACGATCTTTCGCAGCTGTCTCCAGTTTCGCACACCAAGCCGGCCAAGGTCCCTCTCGACTTGTGTGCGCCACCTTGTACGTGGACGTCCTCTGTTGCGTTGTCCCACAGGCTCAGTGTCGAAGAAGAAGTAGTCGGATTTCAGGCATTCACACTCCTCGACAGTTAGCTCAGTTTCCGTTTAGGTGGATCAGGCTGAGGTTCCAAATATCGGGCATGCGCCCAACCAGATCTATTCTGAACTGCTTTGAGGAGCTCCAGAGACAGTACGACTGCGACCGCAGCTTTATTGAACTTCACACTCGATATTGCTATTTTGTCCTCATCGTTGTCGGGGAACATATGTAAATAGTCTTCACTTTTCTTCAAATAGAGCGCCTGACCGCTAGGATCTTTCCGAGTCTCCCTAAACTCCTCCGATAGTTCGATGCCACCTGCACTAACAATAGAAGAAGAATAGAAACGTTATCAAAAAGCCATCAGAGAAGCCGCTACTGATGTGCTGGGTTTTGAAACCCCAACAAGGAAAAACCCCTGGTTTGACAACGAGTGCAGGCAGGCACATGCAGCAAAGCAAGAAGCCTACCGGGCAACGCTGCATCGAACCACGAGAGCTGTTCGTGAGCTCTACGAACAGAGAAGAAGGGAAGAGAACCGGCTTCTCAGGAAGAAAAAGAAAGAGCACGAGAAGCGCGCGATCGAGGAGATGGAGAGGTGTTATGGCAGGAATGATGTCCGAAAGTTTTACCAAAGGGTAAAACTTTTATCGAATGGATATAAAGTTCGGACAGAAGCTTGCCGGGACGAAAATGGACAGCTAGTAGTAGATTCGCAGTCGATACTGAGAATTTGGAAAAATCATTTCTGCAGACTGTTGAACGGCGATGAGGACACAAATACCGCTGTCAGGCAGAATGTTCCACTCAACACAACGGACGATGATAGAAGAGAATACCGTCCCCCCGACCTAGACGAAGTCAAGATAGCGATATCGAGACTGAAGTCTAATAAAGCTGCTGGTGCAGATAGTCTGCCCGCCGAAATGTTTAAAGCAGCTGGAGGTGATCTGGTAGGGCGCATGCACCAGCTCATCTGTAAGATATGGTCGGAGGAAAGCATGCCCGATGAGTGGAATCTCAGTATCGTTTGCCCGATCCACAAGAAAGGAGACCCCTGGTTTGACGACGAGTACATGCAGGCACATGCAGCAAAGCAAGGCTACAGCGGACTACGAGAGCTGTTCCTGAGCTCTACGCACAAAAGCAAAGGGAAGAGACAAAGCATATCAGGAAGAAAAAATAAGGGCACCAGGCGCACTGTTGAAGAGATGGAGAGGTGCTATGGCAGGTCCGAAAGTTTTACCAAAGGGTGAAGCTATTATAATAATAATAATAATGGGGGGCTACAGTCCGAGGTGGACCTGGGCCTAGCTTCTCAGCAACCACTCGTGTTGTGCGTGCTATTGTTCTCTCACGAGTGGAGGGGACCTACAGTTTAATGCCTACTCCAAGCGGCGAGATTGAGAAGCTTTTTCTTGACAGTTATACTCTTTGAGCATTGTCAGTGACTCGAAAGAGATGGAGCCGTGAAAAAATGTTAGGTGCTTTTTCAAAGCGTGTCGAAGCACCTACCCACCACGCCACGGCGCCCACAATTGAAGCTACTATCTAATGAAATAAAGCTCGGACAGAAGCCTGCTGGGAGTGGACAGCTTGTAGTAGAGTCGCAGTCGATACTGTGAATACCCGGATGACATTGACGTCTTTGGCCGAACTCAGCGAGCCATCAATGAGGCGTTTGTTGGCATTAAAACGGAAGCGATTAAAATGTGTCTTGCAGCGAAGAAGGACAAAACGAAGTACAGGGTGGGCCATCTAGTAGTTTCTTTTTGAATCATAGACTATTTTGACACTGACAGCTGTTTCCCGCTCGAAATCTTGACAGAAAGTCAGTATCAGTACCTCCGCGGAACGAAGTGAGTCGCTTTACGCTTCAACAGCGTTAGGTTAGGTTAGGTTAGGGGGCTGCTAGTGAATTCACCAGCACACTTAGCCCATTAGACCCACAGTCAGTCTACTACCACTGATCGACCGCTCCAGTGATAGTGCCGTTAATTTAATCCCAACGGCAAATGGTGAGTGGATCAGTTTTGAAAAGCCGGATAAAAGCGTATTAACTTTGCATTCACTGGGATTCGAACCTGGGACCCCTCTAACTTGAGTCAGGCACTTAACCAACTGTGCCATCCAGTCGTTTTGAACAACGTTGGGAAATATGTATTGAAAACTTATTTCCAAAGTGAGTGCTGTGCAGTCCAAACAGTGCGTTTTGTGAAAATAAGTTTTGGCCGAAATGAAGCACCTATCGCGACTGATGTACGCAAGTTTGTGCGAAAAGTTCGTGAGAGTGGTGTGCTAGTGGACAACAATCATTGTCCCCGCCGTCGTACAGTGCGCACCGATGAGAATGTGGCTGCTGTGGCCGAGAGTGTGAAACTCAATTCACGAACATCAACTCTCGTGGAGGCAATTGTAGGACAGTTACAGGAAAGGGTTTTTCCTCTTCTTCTTTATTATGGATAATATTATGGATATTATGCTGCAGTAATTATTGCATAGTAGGCCTAGTCTTGCGGCGTGTCTTACAATTGGACAATGTCCTGTGAGGGCTCCTACGGCCCATTTTTTCAGCTTAAGCTGAGATTGGCTTGGTTCATTTTTGGTCACGTTTATCTCGCATGAAGGCAGGTACTAAGGTTTCTAGTTCTCTCACAAGTTCCACAATCTAGATATGAGATCTTGGTTTTCAAGGTTTCTATCGGCACAGAAACGTTGGCCATTCTTACAAACCTGCAAAATTTTGTGAAAGGTTTATTTGCTATGTCATGAAGATCATGGAAGAAGTTATCACCCAGAGGTCTTTATCTCAGATGACATAGGAAGTGAGGACTATCCTCTTGTTCTTCTTCCGTACCACAGTCCATGCATATATTGTCGTCGGTGAGCCCTATTTTCATGGCGTCATTTTTCGTATAGCCATGACCGGTAAGTGCTCAAAATAACTTCGCTAGCAACTTTACTGAATTATTTTGTTAGTTCTGGCACTATTGTGGCCGTAGAGTGCGCTTAATTTCGCAGGAAGCTCAAGAGTCTCACCTACTATTTACTAACTCCAAGATCTTATTGTAAACCACATTCTTTACATCAGATGGTGTTGGTTTCATTCATTGGGTCGTATAAGTCCATTGCTTATGCTTTTCTTACAAGTTCATCAGCTGCCTCATTGCCGGCTATGTCGCTGCTTTCAGGAACCAAGTGCAGAGCTATCGAGTGTGAGGCTGTGTGAGCCAAGAGCCTTCGCGACAGCATGTGACTATCTTGGACTTGATTTCCATTGTCGAAGTTGCTTTCATTGCCCAGTTAGCAACAATTGAATAAAATGTTAAAATAATAATAATGCAATTAAACACTGTATTGCAACGTAAGTTGCTCCATAATAATTTTGCTTCAACCGTCAAATGCCGATTGACAAATGCCATCTGAATCGAATTGGCTGTTAAACGAAATCAACCTGGGGCATAGAAATCACCCTGTAATAGTCTTCCTCTAACAAAAATCACTTCAAACAAGTCTCCAATGCAAGTCATTTAAAGACAAGCTTCTTGGACGAGCTGTTTTTGGGAGATTTTAATGTCAATTGATTAGCAAGCTTATGAGGTCTCACACCCTTGAAGTATTTATCAAGATATAACCCCCGATCGATTGTGAGTCTCACAAAAGATAAGAAAGCCTAAAAATCAATGTGGACTCAAGGACCACGACTCATCCCAAACAGGAGCAAACTGATGTCAATACACACTTGCTTACCCTACTGTAGAGGTTCATCTCAACGCTACATCATCACCACATAGTGCTGAGCTGGATTCTTGCCATAAAATCGCAAACGGAAGGAGCATACTCTAAAATATTTATCGTCGCTTCCGTCGCCCCAGCAATTATTCTTCTCCGTCTCTGACTCGGGTTCTTGTCCTTTTTGTGTTTTCTGCTTTTTCTCCGGGCGGTGTCGGTCACAATCTCAAAGGCTAATAAGTCTTAATGCAACATTAATTGGAATACATTTTCTGCTAGCGTATGGCAAATGAGCAAAGGATTAGTGTACATATACCGCCCATTTCGTCCCCGAGGGATGCCAAAATGTGCTGCACTCAGTCGCAGATGTTCCCTTTAAACGGCGAAGGACATCCAGTGTTTTTTGGTGGGGGTCTTCGTTTTCAGCATCGGATAGAGGCGTTGCTGCCTGGAAGCGCTGCTTTCGTCGGGGGTAAGGTCCGCCCATTAATTGCTCTCGTACCTCGGCAATTATGATGCAGCTATGAAAGCGATAAAGTTGTCTAAGTCGGATAAAACAAAACACATTATACCGCTTTTTTCCTCCAGAGTGGGGGATCGAATTACATCTCCGAGGGTGTACCACGTCACACGCAGATGGGGGAGCCACGCAATACTGTGTGGCTAGGGGCGTTTAGGAGCAACTACAGAAATAAATGGAAACGAATGATGATGATGTCTTGGGTTTCTCTCGGGTTTGTGTTTACTTTTTGTGCTGCTATTTTGGTCATGTCCGTGTTGCGGGACAAGTTACAACATCGGATACGTCCTCACAAGATAAATTTGAGCACGAGCTGTTGTTCGTCTTAATTGTGTTCCATTGAGTGTGCTTCTTCTGCTCATTTTGTTAATTTGGGAGACAATTTGGCTCTTCTCGGGATAGGATGGCCATTTAACGGGGGATACATTCTGTCTGGGCGGTGAAATTCTCGTCGCCACCACTTAAATACTGTCCTACCATCAAAACTGAGCATCGATTTTGTGATAACTTGCCAGACAGGCTGACCTTGAAAATGTCGTTCGCTTTGCAACTTTACAGTTGGAACTTGTTTAAAATTAACGAGCGACAGACTTTAAGTTACACTTTCTATTATACTGCCTTCAGTTGAATCTCACCCATGAAAAGGAGATGACAAATGGGAAGAAGGAGGGGAAGCAGAGTGCTTCACTTCTCAAGTCGTCTGACTTGAGTTAGTTGCAAAAAATTGGTCTCCCTGAACCTGGGTATGGTTGCTTCAAAAGCAACTCATTTCTTTGGTCCTTTAAAGCAATGCCCTTTAGTTTACTGCAAAAAGAATAAGTAGGTAGTAGGTATTGAATGATGTTACTAAGGCATAAGGATCAGGACTGCTACTACTAGACCTATGAGCCCTTTTTTCTTTGTTGGAGGTTTTTAAGACTCTACACTGGAACACTCAGACTCTAATACCGGTTCATTGTACTGCCAGGCAGAAACCTACTTTTGGTGGAATTTCATGGTCTTCCTTCGGAAGACCAGCGTGCGCTTCTTTGATGAGGAGCCTACGTCATCAGCTCTCACCCCATCACCACCGAATAACTGCCACCTGACACGAGAAAAGGCGGGACAGTGGCAGAGGAAGTGTTCTGCAGTGTAATCGTCTTCTCCACAGGTGTCGCAGAGGGTTCCATCGCTTAGGCCAAGCATATTTAGGTGCTTGGCGGAGGTGTAGTGCCCCGTTAGTACGCCGGTAAGTTGTCTGCAGTCTTTCTGTCGAGAGATAACAAGAATGCCGCGAATTTCTTACAGATGTTCGGGAGCTGTCTTTATCCTGGAAGGTCATGCCACCTCCGTTTGTACTCTAGAGAGGTCCAATCATCGATGGAAGCCCTAACAATGGACGCAGGAAGTCCCAGAGGAGGTTCACGTCCTAAAAGTACCTCCTCTGATCCTCGCCTAGCAAGTTCATCGGCCATCTCATTTCCTGTGATCCCGTGGTGACCCAGGACCCAGACAAGTCTTAGCGAATTTAAGCTACGGATAAAATTTAGAGAAGACTTGCATTCCTGAACTATCCCCGAAGAGATTGAAGGGTTGAGCAAGGCCTGAAGCACAGCTTGGCTGTCGCTACAGACACAGATACTTCGTCCCCTTTCACCAGTTCTTCACAATATAGTTCGTGGCCACTAGGATCGCATAGTTTTCCGCTTGGAAAACCAACGCAAATTTGTCTAACGAGGTGTGCAGTCTAAAGTTGTCGCTCTCCACAAAGACACCAGCACATTGGTCTTGACTACATTCCTTTCCTGGCTCAGATTCTGGCCAGAGCCAGTCCTGAGTGCAGGGACCTGTATGTTCGCCGCAGCTGGAGTACAGGTGTCTGTGCGTCAGATGGCAGATAAATAAGAATGGGGTCAAGGGAAATGCGGTGCGCAAGGTCATCGAAACTCTAGTGCGAGTTTCAAGACCACTTCTTTTAAACGGAAGATGGCCTCGAGAGTGCACCCCATGATGTGGATATCTGGGGAGGGAGATTGAGCAGTGCATCAAGAGCAGAGCCAGGTGTACTAGAGAAGGCCCCTATGCAGCCGAGAACCGAGAACCGTTCTTTGAAGCTTGGTGAAAGCAGCAGTTACGTATTTACGCCAAAGCTTATTCCACCAAACGACCGATGCATAGGAGAGAAGAGGCCTGATCATAATCATGCAGATCCAAACGGATCTTTTTGGTGATAGACCCCACTGCCAAAAAGCTGACAAACTTTCGATTCGATGTGTTTTTTCCAGAGAAGTTTTCTATTAAGGATAACACCGAGATATTTAGCTTCATCGGAAAAGCGGATAGTGACACCTTTTAGTACTTGTTGAATCAAACCAGTCAATTTCCTCCTCCGCGTGAAGAGAACAACCTCGGTTTTGAGAGGGTTGACTGAAAGCTAATTTCTAGTACACCAGTCTCGTCAATCACGTCTAGAGCTGCCTGCGCTTTTGAATACACAGCCGCTAGGCACGATCCAACACACAGTACAGCTACATCATCCGCATAGGCCTGGGCGTAGGTGTTAGAATTATTGACAGCATCGAGCAGAGAGTCAACCAGCATGCACCATAGCAGAGGAGACAAGACGCCACCCTGCGGAAAGCTCCTATTTACCACCGCCATAACGCACTGAATGCTGTTACTAAGTCCATGGGATCAGGACTACAACAACTAGGTCTGTGAGCCTTTTGACATTGATACTGAAAGCACTGGAACGTTTAGAACGCTCACTTGAATGCGAAGTCACTTCACTTTCATGTTTTTTTTTTATAATTTGCGCGCGCAAAAGGGGTTACGAATACTCTTAAGTGTCCGGAATCAAGACACAGCACGGGTCGAAGGTATAGAGGGAGAAAGAGAGAGGAGGTACCTGTGCGCATTGGTCTTAAATGTCTTCGGATTGTAGTGAGTGGGAAATATTGGCATTCCAATATTTCCCATTAGAAGCATTCCATATTCGTGTGGTGCGGCTAAAAAACTGAACTTAACTGTACGTCCGAAAGCAGGCTTAAGGGTGAACTGATGAGCATTCCTGGCGAGACGAGTATTGCGGGTGAATTCATGGAGGGGAGGAATGCAATTGGTTAGCTCACTTGAGCATCGTTTGTTAAAATAGCGATAAAACAATGACAAGGATGAAACACTACGGTGATATTGGAGCGAGTCTATCGACTTCGCGATATTACTGCCTCCTAGAAGTTTTATCGCTCGCTGTTGTATTCTATCAAGTAGGTGCAGAGAGGTCTTAGGTGCACCAGATCAGATATGAGCGTTGTACTCAAGCTTGGGGCGAAGGAAGGCCTTATAAATTGAAGCCAAATTAGAGGGGGTAAAGTATTTCTTGCACCGTTTAAGGAAACCTAGACATTTCAACATTTTTAGCGACCTTTAATATGTGATCGTTCCAACTAAGAGTTGAGTTGATACACATACCAAGGATGGAAAGTCTTTCGGTTTCTTCGATGCAAGTGCAATTCAGGGATATTGGCTGATAATTTTTGTGATCGCTTAAGTGACAGTAGACAGCATTGAGTTTTGGAAGCATTAAATTCCACTCTATTCTTTTTACCCCAATTAAATGTGCTGTCAAGGTCGGAATTTAATGTGCTTAACATACGCTGCCGCTCCAATTCTACGGCCGAAGGATAGGGTCGTGAGTCTTGGAACGAATATGAAAAGCTGAGAGTACTATCATCAACGAAGAAGTGGATTGGATTAGAAGTAGCAGACAGGAGATCACTTATAACAATGAGAAAAAGAGTCGGAGACAAAAAAAAACCTTGGGGAACACCAGCATTAATTTGGTGAATATCAGATTTGAACCCATCCAAAACGACTTGAATTGAACGGTTCGAAAGGTAATTTCTAATCCATAGAAGAGGAGACTCATCGATGCCATAAGCACGCATTTTCGACAAAAGAGCTTGATGCCAATCTCTGTCAAATGCCTTTGAAATATCAAGCGCAACGATTTTGCTTTCTCCTACATTGTGCAAGGATTGGTTTCACTTTTCGGTGAGATATGCCATCAGATCACCAGTGGACCTGTTGCCGCGGAAACCGTATTGCCGGTCATTATGAAGTTTCTGCGATTCAAGATATTTCAAAAGCTGACGGTTTATCAGCGTTTCCATGACCTTAGAAAGAAGGGACGTAAGTGCTATGGGTCGGTACGAGGTGGGATTCTACTTTATTCGTTAGAATAAATCTTCATCTTCATCGAGTTCAGTACACTTTACCCTATAATTGATTTCAGCGATTTCTTCATCAAATGTTCCTTTGGGCTCAAAAAAACAAATGAGTATTAGGACATTTTCTCGAAAAGCCAAGTTGGTTTCATACACGACATTGAGCCTTACAGTCCTCCTCTGCGGAGCGGAGGGATAAACAATATCAAAAGAGGATGAAGAAGCCATTGGTCACTTAGACAAAAATTAGTTCTGTGTGCACCAAACTGTGTTGCTAGTTTACTTGATTTGCTTATTGTGCAATCTAGATCATGCAACATTGCAACATGCCCAATCTAGATCATAAAGTTAATTACCTGGAATCTCATCTGTTTAACCTATTTATCAAACATCAATCGCTAAAAACGGTTACAGTTAGTAATAAAAGAGTTCCCTGGGTCTCAGAAATAGTACATAATGCCATAAAAGTTCGTAGGAAGACTTACTCTGTTTGGAAAAAGTGTTCCACTAGTGAGAATTGGAGAAATTATTGCCTTGCTCGAAATAAAGCGTATGGAATTATTCGTAGAGCCAAGAAAATGTATTTCTTCTCGAAACTTAATCCCCAACTTTCGTCTAAGAAGTTATGGAGTAATCTGCGCACCATTGGCGTTGGTAAAAGGGACACAACTCCTGGAATGGTTGATGTTAATTCCCTAAACAAGGTGTTTTTAACCTCCAGTGTAGAAAACCTGAACTTTCTTCCGAATAGTGAGCTGTTTGAATCGCCATCTGATAGTTTTAACTTTCGTACAGTTACAGAGCTTGAGATTGTTGATGTTATTAGATTGCTACGGTCTGATGCTGTTGGTGTTGATGGGATTCCCTTACGATTTGTAAAAATGATTATCTATGCAATTAATTATGCGATTAGGATCGCTACGTTTACGGAACTTAAAAAAGAATTAAATAAACTCAAACCGAAAAAAGCTCATGGATACGATTTAATCACAGGAGAATTTCTTAAAGCGTTGCCCAGGAAAGCGGTTCTTAAGTTTCTGTATCTCATCAATGCTGCCCTTAGACTAGAACAAGTTCCTAGTCAATGGAAAGTGGCAGAAGTTATTATGGTACCGAAACCTGGGAAACCGCCAACTGATAAAAAGTCATATAGACCGATCTCACTTCTTCCGATAATGTCTAAAGTATTCGAAAGAATTCTACTTAGACGTTTAAGTCCGGTCGTGGAAGAAAAACGCCTTATTCCGCACCACCAATTCGGCTTTAGAAATAAGCATTCTACTATCGACCAAGTACATCGCATAACTGATGTAGTGGAAAAAGCACTGGAACAAAAATATATTTGTTCGGCAGCATTTCTCGATGTTTCTCAAGCCTTTGACAAAGTTTGGCATGAAGGCTTGAAACATAAACTAAGTCAATTTCTTTCGGGGAAAACTTTTTAGAATCACAGCGAACTATCTCTCCGATAAAATGTTCCGTGTAAAGTATGGAAACGAGAGTATTCGTTTCAAATCTATTCGTTTCAATCGTATTCAAATCTATAAAGGCTGGAGTACCACAAGGAAGTGTTCTTGGTCCTCTCCTTTACCTACTTTATACCAGGGATATACCGGAAGACGAAGGCACCGTATTAGGCACATTTGCTGACGATACTGCCATTTTGGTAACAGCCAAAACGGTTGATGAGTCAACAATGAAATTACAATGTGCTCTAAATCGGGTATACGAATGGACAAAAGTTTGGCGAATCGCGCTTAATGAAGCGAAATCTGTTCCCATAAACTTTACATACAGGAACATAAATAATCTACCTGTTTTCGTAAATGGTGTCCAAATACCCTTCGGGAATGAAGCGAAATACCTCGGGATGACCCTCGACGTTAAACTTAAGGGGAAGGAGCGCGTTAAAAAGAAACGTGAAGAGCTAGAGAAGAGATATAGAGATATGTACTGGCTCATTGGATATAATTCAAAGCTAAGTATTGACAACAAATTGCTTATATATAAGCAAGTGCTAAAACCTGTCTGGACGTACGATGTACAACTCTGGGGTTGTACCAAACCAAGTAATAGGAACATACTACAGACTTTTCAAAACAAAGTTCTAAGAACCATCGTCAACGCACCTTGGTATATATGAAACGACGATATCCACAGAGATCTTGGAATTACAACAGTCCAAGATGAAATTAAGACTTTTGCTCGTAAGCATAAGCGCCGCCTAGAGGAGCACGTTAACCCTGTAGTCCTTCCGATTCTTAATGGAAGTAATGCTATTCGCCGTCTTCAAAGGACTAGACCACTTGATCTAGCACGGTGAAATCTACCCGCGTGTATTTGCGGTGTAAGCAGGAACTTTCAGTGGAGAATCACCTGCCTAATGTCTCTAAATTACGAAATGTAAACTGCTGGATAAGTGACTAACTTAGTTGTAGTATAAATATATTTTATTTGAAGGGAGGTGTTTTTACTGGGTAAAAATCCCTTTCGCTATGAGGGAACGGTCCCCATAGTGTCTTTTGAAGATTTTCACCTACCCTCGCAAAAAAAAAAAATCTATGCAATTATCTCTCCACTTAGGCACATCATCAATTTTTGTATTTACTTCGGCACTTTCCCTAGCAGCTGGAAAAAAGCTATTGTTATTCCTGTTCCCAAAAAGCCCTCTCCGTTGTCTCCCGCTGACTTTCGCCCTATCAGCATTCTACCCTGCCTATCAAAAATTTTGGAAAAGCTTATGGCAATGCAAATTCAGGACTACCTTAGAGAAAATTAATTATTATATCCTTTTCAGTCTGGCTTCAGACCGCATCACAGCTGTTCAACTGCAATGGTTAAGGTTCTGGATGATATCAGAGTCCAGTCCATCCTCTGCTTGCTTGACTTCTCTAAAGCTTTTGATAAGGTAAACCATGTAGTCCTGTGTCACAAACTTAAGCTCTATTTTGGTTTCAGCGATTCTTCAGTCTGCCTAATCAAAGATTACTTGAGTAACAGGAGCCAAAAAGTGAAGTTTGGAGAATGCTCATCTCAATTTTTAAATATATCATCAGGAGTACCGCAAGGATCAATATTAGGTCCCATTTTATTTAGTTTATTTATTAACGACCTGCCCAAAGTGTGCAACAATGTGTCACTTTACTTATATGCAGACGATGTTCAAGCATATTTTTCCAGGCCGATTGGATTAATGGAAGACCTAATTTGCAGATTCAATGAAGATCTCTCACGTATTCACCACTGGTCTGTTAGCAATGGACTTGATCTCAACCCTAGTAAAACAAATTGCATATTCATTTCCAAAAAAATGTATGACACTAATATAATGCCGCCTTTATATCTTAATGGCGTAACTCTCTCTTATGTCGATTGTGTGGTAAGTCTAGGATTTAGAATAAATCGTTCTCTGTCTGCTACCGATCATGTCAACTACACAGTATACTTTGGAATTCACTTTCAATACATGTGAAACAATCAATTGGAGCGCGAAAGTTTAAAAGAGAAATTTTTAATTTTTTCTGTTAAATTATCATTTTACATCTTTCTCCTTTTTCCCTCCTTTTTCCTTTTCCTTGAACTAAAATTAATTTTAAGTATAAATACTTGATGTATATTAAATTTGATTTTAATTGTACTATAAAAGATCATTAAGTCTTACTTGTACACCGAAATAAATTGAATTGAATTGAATCTTTGGTCCTGTTTGCGTTGATGGCGATTAGAGGAGAAGATTGAACCAGGAAAGGATCAACTATTGTCAGTCATGTCGTCTTTGCCGGTTCTTCGATGTTTTTGGAATATATGCACAAATGCAATAAATTTTTGTTAAAAATAAAAAAATGAATTAAAAAGACTTTTATATAATAGTAAAAATTAATTATTTTTAATTATATCCACCGTGAGATTATACTATAATAATAATAATAATGGCGGCGCTACAGTCCGAGGTGGACCTGGGCCTAGCTTCTCAGCAACCACTCGTGTTGTGCGTGCTATTGTTCTCTCACGAGTGGAGGAGACCTACAGTTTAATGCCGACTCCGGACGGCGAGATTGAGAAGCTTTTTCTAGACAGTTATACTCTTTGAGCATTGTCAGTGACTCGAAAGAGGTGGAGCCGTGAAAAAATGTTTGATGATTTTTTCGAGATTCGAACCGACGACCTCGAGCGTAGGAGTCGACGCACCTACCCACTACGCCACGGCGCCCACGAGATTATACTATACTTTCGTTAAAATTCAACCTTCGCAAACGTGAACTCTCTTGCAAGCGTGAACTGGCTTTGTTTTTAATTGTTCGCGTTATCGCGAGTCTACTGTACAACAATTAATTCTGGTATGCTTCTTGCTACATGCAAGCTGCTGCTACGGAAAGCCGCAACTCAAAAAACAAACAATAGATGTTTGAGAGACACAACGCCATAATAATCTGGCCTAAGCTAGGTCCAAAACTATCTACGTATTTAATCTCCAGCGAAAGATCAAAAGTCAGAATTATTGTTCGAGTCATCACTGGACATTGCCTCACAGGGGAACATGCTAATAGGCTGGGCTCTCTGGCAGATGATTTCTGCAGAATCTGCTTGATGAGATCTTCTCTGTACCTGCCCGGCCATGGCGTTCCTTCGTCACATTTTTGGGGCCTACTTCTTCAAAAGCCTGTGTGACCTCAGGAAGACACCAATTAGCTATCTATTAGGTTATACCGCCTGAAATGTCGGATTTTTCACTTAGCATTCAATTAGCAGCTGTCAAGTGAACATCTGTAGAACACAGTGAATTTTTTTTTTTGTAGGATACAGTGGTATGTGTGTTTGATCCGTCGCAAGTACAATTATTTTTTTCTAGGAATTTTTATATCATGCTGTCGACGATTTAAATTCGCACTCTTTTCCTTTACGATTTCAAACTAGGACATAATTAGAGTCCGACCGAAGGTCAACTTTTCAGCCGAAGCCAAAGCCGAAGCCGAATGTTCGGTCGCACTCTATTTGGAATATATTTTGCAAGTTGCATTCGCATCATTTTTACGAAATAACTCCAAATTGGATTTTAGCTTCCAATTTTTATGTTCTTTCTACCTGAAACCAGTACAAATAAATTGCATGTTTTTATACAGACCACTCAATAGTTTACCAACCTGCAAATGCAAAATTTTTTGATTTTAAAGCTGTAAACAAGCGCAATTTTGAAAATACAAAATATTCGAGAATAACAAAACAAAAAACACACCGTCCCTTGCAACTTCTATTTTTACAGAAAACAGAAATCTCAACATTCGGCTTCGGCAAAATCTTCGGCCTCATTTGGCCGAACCCAAATTTTTTGCCGAAGGTGATTTTTATAGCCGAAGGTGGCCGAAGCCGAAGCCGAATGTTCGGTCGGACTCTAGACATAATGAGTCTCTGGCAGCCAAAAACATAAATCACGCATTTGAGAATATAGCGGTGAACGAACGCACCAGTCAGTGTTGGTTTGGTAAGTTCCGTTCGGGAGATGTAAGCCTCGAAAGCGAACCGCGTGAGAAACTGGAAACGGTAATTGACGACGCCATTTTACGAGACACGGTGGATGCAGACCCAACACAAACGGTGCGGAGCATTGCACACAATATGGAAGTATCCCCCATGTTAATAAGTCGACACCTACTCGTATCTCAAATAGTTTATTTATTTTATTTTTATTTAGTTTATTTAGTTTAGGATAGCTAGAACAGTAAGAATGAATCTTATAACTTTGTAATAGCTAGTTACAATATATACTTAGTTACAGTTTAGTTTAGTTATTATAGTTATTATGAGTATAAATTAATAAAACAAACAAAATTTTAAAAACAGTAAAAAAATACAATAAAAAGAAAGTAGGATATGATTACGAAGGCTATGAAAAAGAGAAAAAAAAATTAGATAAATACGTTAAACAAAATCAGTTGTTTTGACATGACAGAAGATGCTGTAATTCTTTTTTAAACTTATGTATATCGCTTAGTGATCTTATAGGGTTAGGTAGTGGATTCCAAAGACGGATGGCACTGATAAAGAGCTATCTTTCGGATATTAAGAAATTATATCTCGGTATAATGAGATAGGTGGATCTATGTGACGCTGGGAATTGTAAGTTATTGTAGAGGTAGGAGGGCTGACGTGTTCTAAGAATATTGAAGAAAAAGACCAGAGTTCGAAATTTAACATAGTTTTCAAAAGGCATACCTAAAACGTTTACTGAGAGATGTGACACATGATCATATCTTCTTAGCCCATATATGTATCGAATGGCACTGTTGAAAGCAACTTGTAATTTTCGTGTGCACACTGAATCGCAATTTCCATATAATTCATACCCATGCACAAGGATTGGAATTAATAATGATTTTACCAATATGATTCGTGTATTCAGAGGTGTAATTGGTTGTGCTGTCCACAGGGTTCGCAAAACGCCATAAGCCTTTCCTACGATGGTGTTAATATGGTCGTTCCATGTTAAAAATCTGTTAAATATAACACCCAAATTCTTTGATGTATCCACAAAATCAACGGGGGAGTTGTTCAAAGTGATTTGCGGGAAATATGACAGATCCAATTTTGTTCTTGATATAACCAGGCATTTGGACTTATTAGGGTTGAGTGTCAATCCATTTTGCAAAGACCAGTCGAATATGCAATAAAGATCCTGATTAGTTTCAAGGCAACAATTTTCAATGAGACCTAGTGTGCAGCTTCGATAAATTTGGACATCATCCGCATAAATGTGTGTTGAGGAATGTGCGACTAGATCTGGTATCTCATTTATATATAGAGAAAATAACAGAGGACCCAGAATTGATCCTTGAGGTACCCCTCGAGTTAAATTAAGAAAATCAAATAAGTCATTATTAACAAAAACGGTTTGTTTTCTGTTGCTTAAATAGGATGAAATCAATTTAACAGCAGAAGGAGAGAACCCAAAGTAGTGTTGTAGTTTTTTACAAAGCAATGAGTGGTCGACAGTGTCGAATGCCTTAGAAAAATCTAGAAGTATCAAAAAAGTTACTTCATCTTTATCTAAACGAGATCGAATATATTCAACAACTTTTACCATAGCAGTTGTACAGCTGTGTTTTGCTCGGAAGCCTGATTGCACATGGGTTATCATTTTATTGTGAAAAAGATACTCGTCAAGTTGCATTTGCATTATTCGCTCACATACTTTGGAAAGGAACGGCAAAATGGAAATTGGTCGAAATTCGTCCCCAATTGAGTTTTTCGGCAATGGTATTACTTTAGCCATTTTCCACTGATGTGGAAACATTCCTGTTGTAAGGACAGTGTTTATGACATGAGTCACATACGGTAGGATCAATGGTAGAATGGCTTTAATAAAAACTGAATGAATTTCATCGACTCCAATTGCGCTGGACCTTATAGATAAAAAGCTTTTGACTACATCTACACTGTCTACACATGCAAAGCTAAATGGTGTTTGCACAGCAGGCGTATGTCGATTATCTAAATTTAGGTTGAGATTTGCTGTTCTAGTTGGTCCAACAGATACAAACTTGCGGTTTAGCACATTGCCGTCAGTGTTATTTGGACAACAGCGTTTTTCTTTACCTATACCAAGATGCCGTAGGTTACTCCACAGTTTTCGACTACCCAGGCTAGATTTTAATCTGCTAGAAAAAAATTGTGCCTTTGCCGTCCTTATTTCTCGAACAACCCTGTTACGGAGGGATTTGTATAAAAGGTGAAATTCTTCTATACGAAATCGCTTCCACCGATTATACGCTTGATCACGTTGCTTAATTAGTTGCCGAATTTCAATTGAAAACCAAGGCTGTGATGAGTTTTTGATCGTTTTTGTTTTTATCGTAATATACTGGTTGAAGAGAGAGTTAATATTTGAATTCAGAAATTGTACCTGGTTATCTGGAGATGTCATTAAATAAACTTGTTCCCATGGTATAGCAATTATACTCTGTTCTAGATTAACTCTGTCTATATTGGCAAAATCTCTATATTGAAATGTGGTACCTTGTGCATGGTTATGTACCCGAAAGTCATATGTAAGAAAAATTAAATTATGCTTAGAGAAAGCTGATGCAGAAAGTTGATCATAAAAAAGGGCGCTATCACTACCGCTGACGAAAAAAACATCAAGTAAAGTGCTTGTAGTACTAACGTGATGAGTGGGAGTGGTAATATTTACAGGATGTAAGTCAAAAGATTTCATCTCTTCAGTAAGATGCCTCTCATTCAAAAGATTGCTGTTTAAGTCACCACATATAATTATATTTTTGGAACCTACTGATATGGACTCCATTAAAGTGTAGAGGGGTGATAAGTCTACATCATTATAAGGTCTGTAAACAGTGCCCAGCAGCAAAGAATTGTCATCACTTACTATATTAACGAAAACATAGTCAATAAGAGAGTCAGAAGAAGAGGAAATGGTCTTTCTACATCTTAAGCTATCTCTTACATAAACTGCTACACCGCAACCACGATCATTTCTATCGCCCCTAAAGAGTCTGTACCCACTCAACTTATATATTTCATTATTAGTGTTTGGCTTAAACCAGCTTTCCGAAATGCATATTGCATCTACCCTTGATTTTTCGAAAACATATCTAAACTCTTCGATTTTAGGTAGCAAACTTTGTGCATTTATATGGGCTACTTTAAATCCTTCTCTACGAGAACAGAAAACATTTAACATAGTTTTTAACAATCCCTCACTGCCATCATTATTGTTTATGAAATTCATATTACTCGTATGCCGATTAGAGTGCTTTTGAATGAGACACGATTTTTACAACAAGAACACAAACGACATACATACACATAAGTCAGCATATAATAATACATACAATTTACTCTTTCATAGCATACGTTTACGATACCTACATACAAAATAATCATTTTATTTTAATTTGATTGAAAAAAAAATTTAAGTTGTTGATTGTGATGATTCTGCTTGACGTCTCTCGGCGATGGTGTTAAGGTTTCCTTCGTTCTCTATCATTATGATGTTCCCTCTTGCATTTTCTTTCACGAAAACAGAGCCAGATCGTGTGTAAACAGAAAACAGCTGTGTGTGGCACTTCATTTGAGTTGCTTTATGAAGCAGAGAGCGATTTTTGACAGTTAGGCTCTCATGCAAGAAAATGCTTTTGTTGGAGCCTATACCAACATCATGCAGACACAGCTGTTTTTTGTTGATTTTGCAGTGGTGAGCAATTGCTTTTAGCAGCTCATTTTTTCCTTTGGGAGAAAGAAACTTGATCACAATGGGAGAATCACTTGCATTATTCCTCTGACGAGAACGAAAAATAGCATCTAATTCAGGAGACGCACATTTCATTGTTTGGCAGAGACGACCAAGGATTGTTTTTAGATCTTCTTGAGGTAGTTGTGGGATACCAAAAAGAATAGCATCAGATGCGAGTGCTTTTCTCTCATATGCATCACATCTTCTCTGCAGCTCAGCAACTTCTCCTTTTAGAATATTGGATTCTCTTCTCTCATGAGCATCAAATCTACTCTGAATATGAGCACAGTTCGTTTCGATTTCTGAAACTCTCGACTGCAATTCGTGTAGCGATCTATCGACATGTTTCGTGTATGTTGCGAAGTTTCGATCAATAAGCTGGATGAGTTCACTTCGCAGATTATTTACTTCGGATTTTATACTGCGAATAATTTCTTCAGTGAGTTTCCCCAAACGGCTCTCTAGTTCTGCGGATGTTACAGCTTGCAGGTTACTTTTCACTACCAAAGCAGAGGTGGCGGGGGATTTCTGTGTTGGTGTTGACAGTGACTCTTTGGCGAGAGATGTGGATCGTGTTTTTCCAGCCATTGCACTCTTGGTTGTTTGAGAGAGATGGATATACGAGCGGAAAATCTTCGAATGGGTGAACACAAAGACTCGGATATATGTACTTAACTTTTGTTTTAGTTTTAATCACGTTTATGCAAAAGTTTTGCTGGTAGGATGATGCGATAAGCCAGTACACTTTAAAATACTTTTGTTCTCGCACTCAAACTAATTTACTATTTATGAACAAACGAAAAACTTAATACTTAAGCCAGAAGAGATTTACGGCACGTCTATTCACTACGAGACATACTTGGAATCCCAAATAGGAAAATTTTGTACAAAAAAATCCGACATTTCGTGTTGTACAACCTAATAATACGCTACATCGAAAGTTCCAAATGTACAAGTGGATTAATCCCAATCAATCTATGTGACTGCACAATGGATCAACTCTGGGCTAAGTGCACTTCCTAACGACTTTAACCTACCTACCGACCATCTGCTCGATCGGATTTATCGTGTGGATAACAAAGTTAAAGTGGAACTGACGGCGAGAACTAAAAGTGTCTTGGAGAGGATTGCAATTGATTGATTTCAGGCGGTGGTTGATAGAAGGTGCTGGAGGAGTGAAAATAGAAAAAATTGGAAGCAAATTCTCTTTTTAAGCTGTCAGTTGTTCACCTTCCGGATAACCTAACCAACCAATCGATTGCCACTACGACCAACTTAAGATCACACAGAACCAGGGTACAACGAAGTAAACCCCAACACCACACAAATTACAGAGAATTGTCCATCACTTTACTTATCGCATTTCCAACAACAGTGGAATCAAAATGTCTCCTATTTCCCCCCTCAACTTGTGCCCTCGTAACAGAAGAAGGCTGCCGTCTTATTAGGGATTCACCAAATCATACATCTAATCCGCATCGACTTTATCGATGATTACAATTTACCCAACTACAATTATCCAAAATTAATCGCAACATAACGCCAGCGCCACTCCACGCTCCTCCTCAGTGGCTCGTCGTCTCTTCATGTGGAAGTAATCTTCGCCTCCAATTACAGCAAGAATAGCACGCAACCCACACGAAGGTCACACACCTTCGACAATCGATACCAATTGCTCTCTTGGTGAGCCCACTAATCACCGATAATTAAGCAAAACAAAGGATGCCTCTCGCCAGGAAGGCGCACAAACACACGTGCATACATTATCCTTGACGTCGGATTGCACTATTCCGCCATTAGCCAGCTCCCGTTCAAATCATCACGAATTTAATTAGTGTGGCGAAGGATCTGATGTCTTCCCACTCAGCTGGCAGCCGCCCTCCCGGCAGTGATTTGCGCTTGAGGTTTGAGGGAAACTCAATGGGCGCACGGGTGAAAACAAAAATAGGTGTGCGAGGTGAATCAGGCCTGGCCGTGGATGGCCGTGGGATGCCTGACTGGAGGAGAGCAGCGTTTATCACTGAGACCTGATTTCAATTCCTAATGGATTTTCGTGCATTTTTTTTTCTATTTGAGACCGATATTCGAGGACGCAGACATTCACAAGGTATACGAGTATGTGTGCTTATCCTGGATGAATTTTAATCTGAAAAGTTGAGGCTTATCGGGGAATTTGCGGACGAGATTTGCGCACTCGACACTGACTGAAGTTCTGGCGTAATTGGCGTTTGTTTTTCCGGCGAAAGGATTACCGCGGAAGTCCATTTGGTGTGTGTTTTTGACTAACGGGGAGATTAGCGTACGCGCACAAGTTCTTCGAAATAGATATGCACGACCAAAAGGTGATTTCGACCGCTACTGTCGGATTAGCATGATTTGATTCGTGGAGATTGAAGGACATTGGGGCCGATGGATTCCTTTCGGGGAATTAATTAAAAAGGAGTCATTAAGGCCCATTTGTTGTTCTATAGGCTTAAAGGTTTCCACGGAATTTTGCCTGATATCGGGTTGTATTTCATACTGCTTGATGTAGTGAACAAGGCACCACGCTAAATTTGTTTGAGGTTGGATTTGTAGTCTAAAAATGCAATGATTACAGCCCGTGCTTGTGCAAGAACAGACGAGACTATACGGGGTAGGCCGAGGTTATTAAATACTACGACGTCTCGGCAGGCGTTCCACAGGGTTCAGTTCTTGGACCCCTCCTGTGGAACCTACTCGTAATGTACGACGGAGTACTGAGACTGACGCTGCCACATGGAGTCAAGATAATCGGCTTTGCCGACGACATCGCGGTCGTGACGGTGGCCAAGCACATCCACGAAGTGGAAACCGCCACAACCGAAGCAATCGCCAGGATCAACAATTGGCTGGAATCTTCCGACCTCGAACTAGGACCACAAGACAGAGGCTGTTTTAATAACCAGCCGAAAGATTGTGGAAGACGAAAACTTCCGGGTTGGCTCCCAGCTAATTAGATCCAGGGATTCGCTGAAATACCTAGGAGTGATGCTCTACAACAAAACAAAAAGCACCTCGAATACTGCAGCAGAAAAGCATCAAAGACGCAGACAGCACTTTCCAGTATGCTGCCGAACATCGGAGGACCCGGATACCCAAGAAGGATCTTGCTTTCCAGAGTGGTAAGTTCAATCCTTCTATATGCCGCGCCAGTCTGGGCGGGAGCTCTTTCGGTAAAGGAGATAACAAAGAAGCTTTCGTCTGCATACAGGCTGTGCGCCATAAGAACAATCAGCGGCTTCCGAACAATTTCGGACAAAGCAGCCTGTGTGATCGCGGGTATGGTCCCCATCGACATTCTCGCCAAAGAGATGCATAGGGTATTTTTTTCATCTAGTGGCTTTTTTTTAAATAATAAATAAAATAAAAAAAAAAATGTTTCCCGCTCGAAATCTTGACAGAAAGTCAGTATCAGTACCTCCGCGGAACGAAGTGAGTCACTTTACGCTTGAACAGCGTTAGGTTAGGTAAGGTTAGGTGGCTGCTAGTGAATTCCTCAGCACACTTAGACCGTTAGACCCACAGTCAGTCTACTACCACTGATCAACCGCTCCAGTGATAGTGCCGTTAATTTGATCCCAACGGCAAATGATGAGTGGATCAGTTTTGAAAAACCGGATAAAAGCGTATTAACTTAGCATTCACTGGGATTCGAACCTGGGACCCCTCTAACTTAAGTCAGGCACTTATCCAGCTGCGCCATCCAGTCGTTTTGAACAACGTTGGGAAATATTGAAAACTTATTTACAAAGTGAGTGCTGTGCAGTATAAAGAGTGCGTTTTTAAGGTTCCGTCTACAAAAACGGTAATTACGGTGTGACCGTCCGTCCGTCGTGTCTGTCACACTTTTTTATCTCCGAAGTTTATAGGGATATCGGCATGAAATTTTGGAATAAGGTACTGCAGGCCTATATGTCATTGCCCATGCACCCAAATTTAAAAAGTGGGGCCATTTGGGGGTGGCTCCAGTACTGGTGAAGTTGCCATTCATTTTGAAACATTGTCGCCCCCATCGAGTTATATATCAATCGACAAATCTTTTGAAATGAAGTAGAGGTTTTCGATCCAAAGTATCGTTTGGAAAATATGAAGCTCCAAAGTTTTTTTTAATGCATCCTCCCCTGCCATAATATTCATTGAGTATTAATACAAAAGTATTAAACAAATATAATAATTTCAAGCATTCTGGCCCTAATAGTTTTCGAGATATTGGCCAAAAACGGTCAACTATCGACATGCGAATTTTTAAGATCTTGAAACGCAGTTTTGAAGACATCAATGTAAGCATTAAGAAATGATACATTTCAAAATATCGTTTTATGTTGAAATTTTGAGATATTTAAGATTTAAAATGATAACTATTTTCATTTTCACACATAAATGTCATGCTGTGTTCGACCACTCTATGCGTTGATGAGTGTTATCTCTTAGATAGATCTCAACCCCTAAATCCCCAACAGCAGTGTACACACGCACCGCAGGCATGAACACTGATTGGGTATGTATATAGTGGAAGGGATTTTCTGTGTTGGATAAACTTGGATAGAGATGTAGGTATATGTATGGGTGAATGATTGTTTGTTTGGGCCTTAGATCAGTTGGTTTGTTTGGATGTATGAATGTAGTAATGAATAGTTGATTTGGGTTGAAGTGAAAAAAAAAATTCAACTAAAATAGTTTGAAAACGTCGTTTGATATTTAGAAATCATCCTTCAATATAAGTGACGGAACCTTCCCCGTGCGAGTTCAACTCGCGCTTGCCCATTTTTTTTAAAAGAAGTCTTGGCCGAAATGTAGCACCCACCGCGACTACTGAACGCAAGTTTGTGCAAAAAGTTCGTGAGAGTGGTGTGCTAGTGGACAACACTCATGGTCCATGTCGTCGTACGATGCGCACAGATGAAATGAGGCCGAGTGTGTGAGATTCAATTCACGAACATCAACTCGCCATTGATTTCAACAGCTCAACATTTCACGCACTAGCCTGAGGAGAATTCTGCACAAAGACCTCGGATTATTCACTAACAAGGTTCAATTGACTCAGCAATTGAAGGTGCGCAACCATCCGCTTCGTTATCGGTTCGAAGTTTGGGCCTTAGATCAGCTTGAATTGGACAACGATTTTGGGCGAAAAATCATTTCTCCTGACGAGACGCATTTTCATCTCGCCGGCTACGTTAACAAACAAAATTGCCGCTAGGAATTGGGTCTCGGAAAACTCATGCGCTATTTTCGAGAAAAAAATGCATCCACAGAGAGTGAGAGTTTGGTGCGGATTGTGGAGTGGTGGCATCATTGGACCATTTTTCTTCGAAAATGAGGCTGGGAACAACGTTTCGGTCAACGGTGGGCGTTACAGAGCCATGTTAACCGACTTTTATTTTTACTAAAATAATAATATATAATATAATAATAAAATTAATTGAAGACATGGATTTGGACGACATCTGGTTCATGCAGGATGGCGCGCCATGCCACACAGCCGCAGCCACATGCCACAATCGATCTTTTCCGCACCAAATTCCCAAATCGTGTTATTAGCCGTCTTGGCGATGTCTATTGGCCGCCTCTGAGCTGCGATTTGACCCCTTTGGACGTTTTTTTTGTAGGGAACCGTGAAGAACCGATGTAATATCAACAATCCGGAAACGATACAAGCACTTATGGCCAATATCATCCAAGCAGTCCGTGAGCTACAGCCAGCCCGAAACCATAAACAAGGTCTTGGAAAATTGGGGTGACAGAATGCGCTACTGCGAAGCCAGCCGAGGCAGCCACTTGAACGACGTTGTACTTCATAATTAATGGGAATGCTTGTTTTTACTAAAAAAAAGGCCATAATGCATGAAAAAGATTACATTTTTTCATTTTATTGCATTTGTATTTGTATTTGGCCCACCCTGTATAATTTTTTTTCCCAGTCAAAGTGGACTAACTAAGTTGAAGGAATTCTCCGAAGTCAGATTGAACTTTTAAATATAAGTTAGAATCCCTGAACTGAACCTGCAATTTTGTATTATTCGCTTTGCAGTTTCGATGACCTTGCGCATCGCATTTCCTTTGAGCGCAGTTTTATGGATCTGCCGTCTGACGCACGGACACCTGTGCTCCAGCTGCGACGAATATATAAGTCCCTGCACTCAGGACTGGCTCTGGTCAGAATCTGAACCAGGAAAGGAATTTAGTCGAATTTTCACGGACGGCTCCAAGACTAAAGAAGGATCTGGTGCTGGTGCCTTCGTGGAGAGCGACAACCTTAGACTGTACACCTCGTTAGGTAAATTTGCGTCGGTTTTCGAAGCGGAAAACTATGCGATTCTAGTGGCCTCGAACTATATTGTAAAGAACAGGTGGAAGGGGCGAAGTATCTGTGTCTGCAGCGACAGCCAAGCTGTGCTTCAGGCCTTGCTCAACCTTTTAACCTCTTCGAGGATAGCTCTGGAATGCAAGTCTTCTCAGAATTTGATCGGTGGCTTAAATTCGCTAAGACTTGTCTGGGTTCCAGGGCACCACGGGATCACAGGAAATGAGATGGCCGATGAATTTGCTAGGCGAGGATCAGAGGAGGTACTCTCAGGATGTGAACCTGCGCTGGGACTGCCTGTGTCCTTGGTTGGGCCTTCCTTCGATGGTTGGACCTCTCGAGAGCACAACCGGAGGTGGCATGACTCTCCAGGCTGAAGACAGCTCCCTAACGTCTGTAAGAAATCCGCGGCATTCTTGTTATCTCTCGATAGAAAAGACTGCAGACAACTTAACGGCTTACTAACGGGCAACTGCACCTAAATATGCTTGGCCTAAGCGATGGAACCCTCTGCGACGCCAGTGAAGAGACGATGACACTGCAGAGCACTTCCTCTGCCACTGTTCCGCCTTTGCCCGGATCAGGTGGGAGTTATTGGATGCTGGTGAGATGAGAGCTGATGATGTAGGCTCCCCATCACCGAAGCGCCTGCTGTTCTTTCGTCGCAAGACCACTAAATTCCAGCAAAAGTAGGTCGCTACCTGGCAGTACAATTGACCAGTATTGTAGTCTGAATGGCGCAGTTTGTTAAGTGCCTGCCCCAAGTCAGAGGGGTCCCAGGTTCGAATTCCAATGAAATCGAATCTGGTCCAGTCACCATTTGCCATTGGGATCAAATTAACAGCACTGGAGTAGGAGTAGGTTGCTACCTGGCATCACAATGGACCAGTTTTGAGTCTGAGTGCTCCTATAGTGTTTTTGTGATCTCCAAACTCGCATTGTACCAACTAAGCAATCAAACAGCCGGAAGTAATAAACAAAATTGAGCTATGTGTCACCACAAATTGAAGAGGCCTGCAAATAAGACAGGGAATTACTCTTCTCCACAAGCCAGCACCAATTTCTGGGTTATTACCGTTGATTAGAGGTCGTTCATAACTCATGGACCTTATTTTCCCGATGTCCCCAATTTGAGGGAAACATCTCTCCACTTAGATGAAATTTACTACAAAGCATGTCACAGCTAAACAGAAGGCCAGTCCAAGCCCGGCCACATCTCACTCAGTTGTACCGGCCTCCGCCGCTCATCACGTTGATGTTCAGCCGTTGTCCTAAGTGAAGCCCATATATCTCACAAATTGGGTCATTCCCAGTCCCGGCCGTCTCATTTCGCCAGCCAATCCAGCAGCGATTCCATCGATTCACCTCAGCGGCGTCGACAAAAAGCCAACTCAAGAGCCAAGCTGCCACTTGATACATTCCCACATATCTTCGTTCCAATTGATTTATCATCTGCGCAATCATTTTCTATTTCTGCAGGAGCCCCCGATTCACAGCACAATCACGACAATTCTCTCGCAGGATGTTCACCTAAGGATGCCCGATTGCCATATTTCATGTGACTTATCACTTGAGCTCGCGTGTGTCTTAGTTTTCCTTGGAAGGCGTTACATTCGTATTTTTTCCTCTCGACGGTTTTTGCTATCCTTATCGGGGACAATCCAATTTGTCATCTCGGAGGTGCCCTTTTAGGCAGCCGCCGGTGCTGGTGGGGGGCGATCACGTTTGATATACGATTTTCGTTGGAAGGTATTTGTCAACCGCACTCGGATGGTTCTCTTAGTGTCTTCTTTCTTTTCCGCAATTTTATTCGTTTTCTTCGGTGGGCTCTGCGAAACTAAACAGGAAACATTCTCCCAGAAACAACGAATAAATCATATTAACCGGGGAAAGGAAGTCGCAACGAGATGACAGGCGAGTCTATCTCAGAGCACACGTCTGGAGAGTGGGGGGGGCTTTAATGGAATTTTTTGCTCGTGCAATCAATGTGTCATGTAGGGGATATCGTCGGAACTGATTAATTATCACTGAGGCTTGGTCGTGTGGGCGTGTTAAACCTTTTGTTGATGTGAACTTTAACGTCCTCCTGTGGGTGTAATCAATTCGAGGGAGGACATTGTTACGCATGCTTAGCCGGGACTGCTCGAAAGGCTGTCGACGAGGGTATAGTTGGGTGTCTCCTCGGTCGGTGGATCAGCATGTGTTGGGTTGAGAGGTTGGGATCCCTTCTGAGCTAACCGACAGCTCTTTTCGTTTTAAGTGAGTGTCAGCATCTGGGTTTCGTAGGCACGTGAGACACTTCCACGTGCGAATGGTTGCTTGCTTTTGCGTCGATGCAGCAAAGAGGGGGAAATTAATGCCTTTAAAAGTATTTTTTTTTTTATTAAAGGCGGTTTCATTTTCCACAAAAACGAACAACCTGTTGGTGGGCGGCAATTAATTGCTCTTTTGCTATTGTTCACCTCAGGGGATTGTGAGAATAAAAGCCAATTACGAGAGATAAATGCCAATTAAGTCACTCTGAAAGGGATATCGACTCGATAAGTGAAAAATGTAGTTAAGTTTTTGTAGATATGGGCAAAAAAATTAACATTTACACGACAGGCACGCGACCAATTTTGATACACCACCCAGTGTGTGTGTGTGTGTGTGTTTTTTTTTTTTTTTTGATGCGCCCCCTCTGTGGCAATCTGCTAAAGAAACTGATAGGCTATCAGCATGCACGATTCGCAAACCCGAGTACTCGATTTCGGGACTACGCCTACGTACTAACCCACACCCTGCACACTTCAACCACTCTCCCCGCGGAACTGCCGTTAGGTATTACTTCGCGGGGCTGGTTAGCATATCACACTACTTGCTCCATATTGTCCAATTCGGATTTTCTTACTCTTTCGAGCCTTCTTAGCTCGTTCTGGACGCTCGTTATAAAGTAGCACTTCTTCAGCCATTTGTCAGTTGAATCTATCATATGGCTAACTAGGAGTTCGGGAGTTGGTAAATTTGTTCTGCCTGCGGCAAAGCGTCTGCAATGGAATATTGCGTGCTCTGCGTCTTCCTCTTCGCCCGCGCATTCTGGACAGGAGAGTGAGCTGAGCTGTCGTAACCAAATCTGTGGAGGTATTTCCGGCAACCTCCATGACCCGACAAAAACTTCGTGAGGTGGTAGTTGCAGTCCCTGTGTGTTCTCGATGTCCAGGCTTCTATCGCGGGGATCAATTTATGGGTCCATCTGCCTTTGGTTGTGGTATCCCATCTGGCTTGCCACAGTGCCATAGATGTTGCCCTTTCTTTCTTTTTCAGACATCTTGCACTAGTTTCCGCGCGATTTGCCGTTCGCCTTAGGTAGTCCTATGCATCTCTTTGGCGAGAATGTCGATGGGGACCATACCCGCGATCACACAGGCTGCTTCGTCCGAAATTGTTCGGAAGCCGCTGATTGTTCTTATGGCGCACAGCCTGTATGCAGACGAAAGCTTCTTTGCTGTCTCCTTTACCGAAAGAGCACCCACCCAGACTAGCGCAGCACATAGATGAATCGAACTTACCACTCTGGAAAGGAAGATCCTTCTTGGGTATCCGGGTCCTCCGATGTTCGGCAGCATACTGGAAAGTGCTGCCTGCGTCTTTGACGCTTTTCTGCTGCAGTATTCGACGTGCTTTTTGAAGTTAATTCGATTGTCGAGCATCACTCCTAGGTATTTCAGAACCTCCTTGGATATAATTAGCTGGGAACCAACCCGGAACTTCGCATATTCCACAATCTTTCGGCTGGTTATTAAAACAGCCTCTGTCTTGTGGTCTGAAGATTCCAGCCAATTTTTGATCCTGGCGATTGCTTCGTTTGTGGCGGTTTCCACTTCGTGGATGTGCTTGGCCACCGTCACGACCGCGATGTCGTCGGCAAAGTCGATTTTCTTGACTCCATGTGGCAGCGTCAGTCTCAGTACTCCGTCGTACATTACGAGTAGATTCCACAGGAGGGGTCCAAGTACTGAACCCTGTGGAACGCCTGCCGAGACGTCGTAGTATTTAATACCATCGTCAGTCTGGTACCTGAGTTTTCTATTGCTGAAATAGCTGACGATTATCCTCCTCAAATACTGCGGTGTACTCATCCTATTTAGTACTCTCATGATGCAGGACCAATTTGCCGAGTTAAACACGTTTTTGATGTCCAGCGTAACTACGGCGCAGTATTTTTTTGTGCCGCCCCTCCATCTTGAACCCGCTATGGCTTCGCTTGCTGTATCCACCACCTCCTTAATGGCGTCGATGGTAGAGCGCGATTTTCTAAAGCCGTACTGATGGTCGGACAGAGCTCCTCGCTCCTCAGCCACGCCGATTAGCCTGCCATATATAATATTCTCCAGGATTTTCCCCGTGGTGTCCAGCAGGCAAATCGGTCGGTACGCTGACGGTTCTCCGGCCGGCTTATTGCCTTTGGGTATAAGCACCAGGTGTTGTAGCTTCCAGCAGTCAGGAAAATTTCCCTCTTCGAGGCACCTTTGCATCGTCGCCATAAAGAGCTCTCGTCTCATCTCGACGGCCGCTTTGATGGCTTTATTGGGAATGCCGTCCCGGAACAGGGGCTTTTTTGTCACCAATCTTCCTGTACGCATTCTGCAGCTCGTCAACCGTGACTGGTGGGATTTGTTCTGGACCAGCTCTTTGTGTGAGGACGAACATTGTAGGGGTTTTACAGTTGAACAGGTGTCCTACTATTATTCGGAGCATCAATAGACAGGTTAATTGAGGAGATCCACTGCCTTTCAGCTTCCTCATTACCATTTTATAAGCTCCCCCTAGGGATCTAAGTCTGCTTCGTTGCATAGCGTTTTAAAATACTTTGTTTTGCTCTCCTTAATTGCCTTTTCCAGGTCGCGCCTTGCCAGCCCGAAGATGGCCAGTCGTTCCTGGAACTCTGGTCTACCTTTTGGATCGCTGGGATCTACGACGTACTTTAAGGCAAACTGTCCTGAGATCCTTGATCTTGTCGTTCCACCAGTATCAGGGTTCCCCCCTTCCGCTAATAGACCTCTTGGGCATCGCTACATCGCAAGCTGTTGATATTGCTTCGATCAGTTTACTCGACATGTTTTCGCTGATGTGTTGGCTGGGAAGTCAGAGCTAAACGTTTCCTCAAACGTATCTTTGTCGAATGCGGTGTCTTTCCACTTAGACCCTGTTCGTTTGGGTCGCTGCCTGGGTTTATAACTGCCAATGTTGAGTACAATCGCTTGGTGGTCGCTGTGCGTGTATTCCTCACTGACACGCTATTTTGTCTTGTGCAGTAGCGAGTTGCTTGCAAACGTTATATCTACTATAAAGCTCCTACCTGCTTAGTTTAGTTCAAATCAGTGCATATTAGAACCACCCAGATTGTCGGATATATATATCTCAGGAGGTGCTTCAGCTCTATTTTTTCCAGATCATCCAGCTCGTCAAAGAAGTTACTGCTTAGTGTTAGCTGTCTCCTTCCCCGTAGGTCTGGACAATCGCATAGCAGGTGGCGGACGGACTCTATTTCCTCCTCGTCCCTGCAACTTCTACAGTAGTCGCTATGGGGGATACCTAACCTTCTGGCATGGGTGAGTATCGGACAATGCCCTTTGAGAACTCCCACCACCATCCGTATATCCTTGCGACTTAGGCTAATCATTGATAATGATTTCCTCCTGTTCAACATCGGCCATAAGTCCCTCGTCGTTGACCCAAAGTCCAAATTCAGCCATCGCGCATTTGCTCTTTCTAAGACTTCGTCCTCTATTTCCTTCCTTAGGAAACTTAACGGCATATTGACATAAGGTAGTGCTAGAGATTTACCTAACTCAGACCTCCTTTGCCAACACGTCCGCTCTCCCGTTTCCTTGAACTCCTGTGTGTTCCGGCACCCAGCAGAGAGTCACCGTGTTTACATTGGAGATTTCATTGACGTTCTGTCTGCTAGTTTCGACTTTACAATATCCGACGCTATGGCTCTTATAGCCGCTTTAGTTCACGGTAGTTCACTGCTCAGGAAATTGTGTCTTGTGCGATTTTCGCCAGATTTCGAGTCACTGACAAACTGTCTAGAAAAAGGTTCTCAACTTCGCCGTTCGAAATCGGCGTTAAGCTGTGGTTGCTGTAGAAACTAGACTCAAGTTTTCTCCGGTCTGTAACGTCACCCAAAGGAAGGTTAGGTTAGGTTAGGTTAGGTTAGGGGGTTGCTAGTGAATTCACCAGCACACTTAGACGATGTTGGTCCATTGTGATACCCACAGTCAGACTACTACCACTGATCGACCGCTCCAGTGATAGTGCCGTTAATTTGATCTCAACGGCAAATGGTGACTGGGCCAGATTTAAAAAACCGGATAAAAGCGTTCGTATCGGGATTCGAACCTGAGATCTCTCTAATTTAGGGCAGGCACTTAATCCACTGCGTCATCCAGTCGCTTCACTCAAAGGAAAAGAAGAATACGATGACATTGTCATTCCATAGAAGAAGTCTGTGGCTACGTACTCGTAGCTCTGCCCTAAGTACCGTCTTCAGAAATTCAGATCAACAAACCTCAAAAGGACACATTTCTGAATCGAAAAAGTGCATGAATTTATACGAGAAGTTCATTGACCAAATTCTGTGCACACATTCAACTTCACAAAGTCATGACAAAAAGCAAACAAACACTTCAAATTCTTAGAAGGGTTAAACAAAGAGCTTTGCCGACCACAACAACTTCATCATCGACAGCCTTACCACGTCCATTCCACGGATAAGGTGCTTTTGCCAACCAAAATCAACATGACATACGACTTTTGCCAAAAACCAATTCCGATAATGGCGCCAACAATAGTTGCTACTGCAAAAAACAAGTTTTGGTAGTAAACTCTGCCACTGATCGCCTATTGAAAGGTAGTACAATGGCACTGCCATTCCGCCAAAGATAACCCCATCCATCATCCACTTAGACCGTCACACCACAGCGGTTATCTAAATTCGATACGATTGTTGGCTTATCACTTCACGCAAAAACAACGCCCTTCACCTGTCAGCTGGCGATAAACTCTTCGATTCAGTTGACAGTTGAAACTGACGTCCTGACTGACATGACAAGACCAAAGGTAAATAAAAACGTTGAGCAAGAAAAAAAACAGAATCCATCAAACTTGTCAGGCAACAAATTCACGTGCCTGTTGCTATCTTCAAGACATTATCCACGCTACCACCATCCGCTGCCGGATATTACGTGCGATAAAGCCTTCTAGCAAAGATTTTCACGCCGGAAAATCACCCTTACACATGAATAATTAAAAATTTTGCACTGAGGAAATCCTGTAAAAAGTTAATCCTTCCAACGGGATGCTAAACAGCCATAGCCCCTTTTTCATTGACAGTAGCACGCATTATCTTTCGCTCCTCTCGCACATCTGCCTCCTCCAGTCACAGCGGCCTTGTAACTTATTTACACCGCAGCAGCGGCGCAACAGCCACATCTTGAGACGTAATTAACGCTTTAAGTCAATCCAATATACCGTACGCCGCTGCCTCAATAATCAGCCACATTCATGAAATTTTCTCCGCCACCGCCCACCGCCAAAGCTACAATTCATAAATATGACCTCCCCCAGCACACCAGCAACATCCACCTGCCGGCGCGGCGTCTTGAATTGATTAAACAACGTCGAAGCTACAGTCTCCGCCTCACCGCGCCCCCGCTCATACCGTAGGCCTGCTCGACGGTCTAAATGTGAAAATATAGGAGATTTAATATTTAACGAAATGAACCGGAAACTGATGTTCATTAATGGCAAACCGGACGAGGAATCATTATAATCATCAGTCTTGTCAGACAAGCACGATAGCGCGCGGAGGGCAGGACCGGCTGATAGCTTCTTCAAACATCGCTGCCGCCGCCACCGTCATGCCTGGTTTAGTGATTGCTTTTCGGGGAAACTTTCACCCTCTCCGAGGGCAACAATGTGAGCGTGATTCGCGACCGAGAGTCGGAAAAATCCTTCATCGCTCCCCTGTGAGTGGTTGTGTATCTATTTGCGATCGCGAATCAAACGGTGATTACTTTATAATTTGGACACATTAACGCAGACATCATCGGGGGTGTGGCGGAAGGGGAAGGGGTGGCGCTGTAAACTCGAGTATAGTAGGTACACCCCATCGAGGACACGACACGGACGACTCTAGGGCTATTACGAGTTTTACGCTTCGCTGAGGAATTATATTTCAATTTTCCATAAACCAGGGGAAATTCAATATTCCTCGCCCCCGGATGGGAGGGGGGCGAAGTCAGTCTTTCGGGTATTTGCGAAATTATAGCCGAGGATTACTTTTGATTACTTGGCGGGTCCGATGCGATGGGCTACCGCCCAGAGATACGGCACGCTACACCTAGTGCTCACGGAATGTCCCTCGCCATTAAATGAGATAAAAATTTAATGCTCAAACTGTGCGAATTTTTTTCTTTTTAATTTATTTCCCGCGTCATCGTAAAAAAGTTTCCCTTTTCATTCCATTTTGTTGCCAACCATTTCGCGAACCACCGAACGTGGGAGTGTTCCTCCTCCCGAGGTGCAATTGAATTCGGTTTGATTATGACACACAGTGGAGCAGCGTATTCTTGCAATTTAATTGCCATTTTGAAGTTGAGAGGTGGAATTTCTTGCATTTAAGTGAAATTTAATTTCCCCTTTCTTGCGGAAGTGGGTGGAAGTACCTATAGATGATCGCTTGGAAGTTACTCGCAACCCTTTTGTTGGCAGTGACAGTTTTTCCCGGGGAAAACTTTATCCTTTATCCTTGCAATGCGTAACAATGGAGGAGGGACAAATTAAAAACCACTGAAGGTATTGTGCTCTCTGTAAAAGGGGGTGGCGCAAGAGGTTGTGTTTTAATATTTGAAAGCGTGCGGGAAACAATGCCTTACATATTTCTCTGAGTGCGGTGATGAAAATTGTGAATTGGAATTTTCTTTGGTTTGTTGTTGGTTTCTATACATTTTTTGTCTTTCATTCTAAATACTCTTTTTTGCAATTTTCCTCAAGAAACTCAAGCATCAGTTGACAAGAACGTTTTTGACACAACCAATTCGGGATTTAATGTTCAACTTGGCAGCACTGTTTAGATACGACCAATTCGGGATTTAATTTTCAACTTGGCAGTACTATTTTAGACACAACTAATTCGGAATTTTATTTTCGACTTGACAGCACTGTTGGTAGTTACAGCCAATTATAATATAGTATATATAATAATAATGGCGGCGCTACAATCCGAGGTGGACCTGGGCCTAGCTTCCTAGCAACCACTCGTATTGTGCGTGCTATTGTTCTCTCACGAGTGGAGAGACCTACAGTTTAATGCCGACTCCGGACGGCGAGATTGAGAAGCTTTTTCTAGACAGTTATACTCTTTGAGCATTGTCAGTGACTTGAAAGAGGTGGGGCCGTAAAAAAATGTTTGATGTTTTTTTCGAGATTCGAACCGACGACCTCGAGCGTAGGAGTCGACGCACCTACCCACTACGCCACGGCGTCCACAGTTACAGCCAATTAGAGGTTTGAATTTCAACAAAAAGTTAAGTTATTGTGAGGACCTTCTCCAAATTTTACATGAATGGACTCACGCCGGAGCAACGCTTGCAAATTGATCCGAATTCTTTTCGAAAATAACAGTTCAGTTCGCGAAACATCCCATCCACATTTTTGTTGAACAACGAGGCTCAATGCGAATGCTCAGGACAACTACCAAATCTGGAGCGAACAAATTCAACAACCCCTTATGGAGACACTGTGACATCAACAAAAAGTCGCTGGTAGATCCATTGACCCATACTCCTATTTCCTAAAAAATTAGGCAGACTAGACCGTTAAGGTCAATGAAAGGATAACATCACATATCAATAATTACTGATTTTTATTATTTACTAGAGTATCCAGCGTGCGTGGGCACCGTGGTGTACTGGTCTACACTTCTACGCTCGATGTCTAAGGTTCGAATCTCGAAAAAAGAACACCTAACATTTTTTCACGGCTCCACCTCTTTTGAATCACTGACAATGCTCAAGGAGTCTAGAAAAAGCTTCTCAAAACCGCCGTTCGAAGTCGGCATTAAACTGTAGGTCCCCTCCACTTGTGAGACGCACAACACGAGTTGTTGTTGAGAAGCTAGGCCCACCTCGGACTGTAGTGCCACCATTATTATTATTATTATTATCCAGCGTACTTCACTACGCCCTCTCTGGTGGGCGTCTTTTTCCAGGGGGATCTAATTTTTCCCGGTGTTCTTTACATGTATGCACAATTTCATAATTCTCCGTCCTCCGTCGAATGTTGGCTTAGAGGTACGAATTCCTGTTCTCCCTATAGCCCATAATCGAATCCTGATCGATCGGTGCTAATAGTGTCAAAAATTGCATAAGGATCGGTGCAATTGTTTAGATACCCAGCAGAAAATGTGTTCAAATTTATAAGGCTAAGGGAAAAATAAGGGATACGAAACAGAGAACACTTACTGTATAATTATAAAAAGCCTTAAGTAAGCCTTACAATAACGCTTAGATTAACCATATTATATGGAATAAATATAACCATGAGAAATGTCTCTTACATATTACTTATTTCTAGACTTAAATAAGGGTTGGTGTCTTAAGACTTACTTAAGCATTGTAATAAGGTGTAAAATAATCATGTTTGGCATTATACTTGGAAACGATTCTACGTCAAAACGATTATTCTTGGAAACATATCGCGCGTTTTAAAACATAAGAATTTTTCTCAATTTATTTATCGTTAGTTGACGAATGCCTGGCAGTTTGTGAAGAATTTTGAACGTGCAACATCATATATATAAAAAAAGTATAATATAAAAAGTATAAATAAAAATATATAAAATAAAATTAAAAAATAAAAAAAATGAATCAACAAGAAGGTAAGGATTAATTTTTAATTAAAAAAATGTTAAAATAATATTAAACTAATAACATTTCCTGAAGAAAATAACCCCGGCCAACAACAACAAAATTCCTTCCCAATAATAAATCCCGACGGCCATAATGAAGAAATTCAGCCATCATCACTAGATAACTCCTCGACAATTGTAGTCAGTTTTTCATCTACTCCTCGATAGCAACAACTATATTCAGTTTTTAATCCGACTCAAGAATGATTGCCAAATTCCAAGGTAGTTTTGTTCTGTTTGGTATCAGTTGAAGGTATTAACAAAGAAATTATTCTTTATTTTAGAATTGAAAGAAGCCGTTAAAGCCTTGCAGAATATAGTTCAACCTCAATCGACTCCAATTGCGGAGCAGACGGTCCAAACCAGCTCAATATATAATAAGCTCTTTGGTACAGCCATGACCGATGTCTACAATTTCCCGATCGAATCTTCAGAACATCTTGAAGATTTGGATCGGCAATTAAAATCCGAACCCCAATTTGAAGCAGTTTTATATACTCAATGTTACATTTCGTTTTAATACCATTGTAAGTTTGCAGAAAATATATCTTTTATCAAAAATAAGAGAAACAAGAGCATTTAATTTATTATATTTTTTAAGATTATTTATCAGTAATTTATTTGTAAACAAAATAAATTTATTAACATGAATGTGTATTTTTATTATTTTTTAATTTATTATGACTTAGAATTGGATCATAATACTCCTTATAATAAGGCCTATATCAGGTAACCAGAGCAGAATTTATCCATTATAATAAGGCTAACATAAGGTAACCAAAGCTTACTATATCCCTTATAATAAGGCATATATGGATATAGTTAATGCTTATTTTATGCATTATAATAATGTTTAAAATAAGGCAGAGAACATTAATACCTTATGCCCAATCTCATTGCAATTTTCAAATAAGGAATAAAATAAGGAATACTGCATGCGATCTGGATTCCTTATGAGTAATAAGACTTACATTAAGGCTTAGATTATATTGTAATAAGTCTTATATAACCATTATATTGTTTGCTGGGTATGTATCCCATAGATACAAACGAACATCAATAAATCATACAAATGGTAAAATAATAATTAAAAACTGAGGTTGGCTCACGTCGTCTCTTAGAACTTCCACATTCGTGACTGTGTATCGTCTACTTCCGCATAGTCATGATGAATATGAAGCTCTGAATAATGCCATGGGTTCTTCTTCTTCTTAGGGCGCTACAGTCCGAGGTGGACCTGGGCCTCACCCAACATTTCTCTCCAGCCAGCATCTTCTCTCACCAGCTGTCTCTAGTTTCGCACACCAAGCCGGCCGAGGTCCCCCTCGGCTTGTGTGCCCCACCTTGAACGTGGACATCCTCTGTTGCGTTGTCCCACAGGCTCAGAGTCAATGACTCTTCGGGCCGCAGCTAAGTTGTTAATACGCTCTACATGGCCTAGCCATCTTAGGCGTTGGATCCGTAGACGCCTGGCTAGACTCATGTCGCTGTACAGCCCATATAGTTCGTGGTTAAACCTTCTCCTCCAAACAGAACCAAAGATCGCGCGCAGAACTTTTCCCTCGAAAAGACCAAGAGACTCTTCATTCGCTTGGGATATTGTCCATGCCTCTGCGCCATAAAGCAGGACTGGGGTGATCAAGGTCTTATACAGAGTCAACTTGGTCTTCCGAGAGAGGGCTCTACTATTCAATTGCCTTTTCGGCCCAAAAAACAGCGGTATGCAAGAGTTATTCTGCGCTTGATCACAGTACTGATGTTGTTTTTACTGCTTACCGCGGAGCCGAGGTAGACGAAGTCCTTCACTACCTCAAAGTTATAGCTGCCTGTGGTGACGCTCTGGCCAATTCGTCGATGTTGTGCGTCCTTTTCGATGACAGCATATACTTGGTTTTGCCCTCGTTTACAGCCAGACCCATTTTATGCGCTTTCGTTTCAATACCAGCAAACGCCTCATTGACGTCTCACTCTGATCGCCCAATCACGTCAATGTCATCCGCGTATAACAGCAGTTGTACGGACTTTTGGAAGATCGTGCCTCTTGTGTTGGCCACTGAGTTTTGCACTATTTTCTCAAGAACGATGTTAAAGAAATCACATGACAGCGCGTCGCCTTGTATAAAACCATTTTTGACATTGAAGGTCTCGGTGAGTTCGTTACCGACCTTGATGGAGCAGCGAGAGTTCTCCATCGTCATCCTCCTCAGTCTGACGAGTTTGGCAGGAATGTCAAAACTAGACATGGCGCTGTACAGTTCGTCTCTACCACGCTGTCATGTGCGGCCTGGAAATCGATAAATAGGTGGTTTGCGTCAGTTTGCGTCTTCTCCGCAGGCGTGGCAGAGGGTTCCGTCGCTTAGGCCAAGCACACTTAGGTGTTTGGCGGAGGTGTAGTGTCCCCTTAGTACGCCGGTAAGTTGTTTTTTCTGTCAAGAGATAACAAGAATGCCGCGGATTTCATACAGATGTTAGAGAGTTGTCTACATCCTAGAGAGTCATGCCACCTCCGGTTGTGCTCTCGAGAGGTCCAACCATCGATGGAAGCCCAACCAAGGATGCAGGCAATCCTAGCGCAGGTTCACGTCCTGAGAGTACCTCATCTGATCCTCGCCTAGCAAGTTTATCGGCCATCTCATTTCCTGTGATCACGTGGTGCCCCGGGACCCAGACAAGTCTTAGCGAATCAAAACTACCGATCATTTCTGGGGTCTTCTCCAGGATCTTCGGCAGTGTGAAGATTTGATCGATGGTGGACTTCCCTGGCCTGAAACCACACTGATACCGACCTATCAGATTGGTGACGAAAGGTTTGAGGCGTTCAAACAGAACGGCAGAAAAGATTTTGTACGCGATGTTCGGGAGATTTGTCCCTCGATAGTTGAGGCAGTCAAAGTTGTCTCCTTTCTTGTGAATCGGGCAAACGATACTGAATATCCACTCATCGGGCGAAAGCATGCCGACCATATCGTACAGATGATCTGGTGCATGCGCCCTACCAGATCATCTCCAGCTGCTTTTAACATTTCAGCAGGCAGACTATCTGCACCAGCAGCTTTGTTAGACTTCAGTCTCGATATTCTCTTCTATTATCGTCCGTTGTGGAACATTCTGCCTGACAGCGGTATTTGTGTCCTCATCACCGTTCAACAGTCTGCAGAAATGATTTTCCCAAATTCTCAGTATCGACTGCGAATCTACTACTAGTTGTCCATTCTCGTCCCGGCAGACCTCTGTCCGAACTTTATATCCGTTCGATAAAAATTGTACCCTTTGGTTTAAGGCGGACATCATTCCTGCCATAACACCTCTCCATCTCCCCGATCGCGCGCTTCTCGTCCTCTTTCTTTTTTTTCCTGAAAAGCCGGTTCTTTTCCCTTCTTCTCTATTTGTAGAGCTCACGAACAGCTCTCGTAGTTCGATGCAGCGTTGCCTGGTAGGCTTCTTGCTTTGCTGCATGTGCCTGCCTGCCCATAATAATAATGGCGGCGCTACAGTCCGAGATGGACTTGGGCCTAGCTTCTCAGCAACCACTCGTATTGTGCGTGCAATTGTTCTCTCACGAGTGGATGGGACCGACAATTTAATGCCGACTCCGAACTCCGACTCCGAATCTAGACAGTTATACTCTTTGAGCATTGTCAGTGACTCGAAAGACGAGTAGCCGTGAAATTTTTTTTTTGGAAAATGTGTGTCTGGTCTTGGTTTCGAACCTAGACTGTGAAAGTCAAATGCGCATGGGTCGACGCACGAACCCACACGGCCAGGGCGCCCTGCCTGCATGTACTCGTTGTTAAATCAGGGGTTTTTTTTTCCAGGTGGTGTCGTAAAACCCAGCACACCAGTAGGGGCTTCTCTGATGGCTTTTTGACAACGTTTCCATTCTTCGTCTTTTGCTTGTGCAGGTGTCGTCGAACTTTTGGAGAGTTTCAGGTGATCTCTATCGGCAGAGTTCCAAGCGGTCTATTGCGGTTGTAGGTAGGTAGATAAGTGGGTAGACGGGCACAAGCCACGCCTCACTTAGGTCATTAGGGACCCATTGTGATGCCCGAATGGGGATTAGTGTCCCCTTATAGTCTTTGTCGCACTCATGGTCCTTCGTTGTGCCGGAGCCATCCCGATTTCCTTATGATCCTGCAAAGAGATCTTAGAGGTTTGTTTGAAATTTCCTGTAAGTCTTGGAAGAAAAATTCTCCCAGTGTTCTATGACGCAACAAAGACTAGGACAGTGACAGAGGCAGAGAGGAGTGTCCTCTCGTTCCTCCTCGTCACCGCAGCCTCTACAAATGTTGTCGTTGGAGAGTCCCATTTTGTTGCGATTGTAACTTTCCAACGTCAAACCGTGGTTGTCTTCCTGGACTCCGTTGTTCTCTCAATGTCCGTGTCCTTACCTTGGCTGCAACATAGAAATGATCCGAATCGATGTTGGCTCCTCGGAACCATGGGGAGGTGAGAGTTGAGCTTCGTTAAGAGTGGCTATTTGCAGACGCTTGTATCTGCATGGTTCGCCTGTCAACGCTTCGAAAACTTGCAGGCACATACCAGCGTTTTATTTCGACGACTTCTCTAAAACCATCATCTTCCGCTAAAACAATTACTTCTCATCCATTTTTTCAATTCAGTTTAATTTTTCATGCCACAAATGTATTCGTACACACTTTAGACTTAACTTCAATGACTCACCCACTTCAGTGTCTAACACACAAATGAAAGATGAAAAGCCATAAAAAGACGCTAAGTCGTGTGGCAGATACACGTTCTTCAGCTCCATTCCAGACACAGCTTCTTCGAACTTTCACACATTCATTTAGTATTATCTTCCTTCACTCAAAACCAGCCACCCGACCATCCTCCTTCAAGGACGACCGAATAAGAAACAAAAACTTTTTGAAAAACCCCACCGGAGTGGCGAAGAAATTTCACTTTTTCATGCTGAATCCACATCAAAACACAGCGGCTGCTAAAAGTTTCCATCACTAGCAACGCAAGCGAAGTCATGAACTGTAACCGCCACATACAGACTTCACTTCACATCCTCAGCGAGCAACCGATGCATAATACATGACTGAAGCTGCAACGGATAGCAGCAGGATACACATGTATCCCTCGCAGGCGATGCGATGCGGCGATGGATACGAGTGATCCTGCATTCAACACGTTCTCCTTGACGATGATGCATCTGAAAAGTTGAAACTTCATGCGGATTTGATTTATTTTTTATTTATTCTGCTTCGGTCTTACGAATGCACTTTTCCCCTCAGGATGTGGCGAACGGGTGAAGTGCGAACAGAGAAGAACCCCACCGTCCCACGCGGAGAGCGACGATTAGCAGCAGGCGATGCCTTATGTCGCTGTTTGTTGAAACCCGATGCATTGATAGGTGTCAAGTGGCTGGAGTGGAGAGTGGTTCTTGATACATCGAAGCGACTTGTCTCTTAAAAGAATGGAAGCACTTTCGTGTGTGAGTCCATGGGTGGGGGAGGGGATTTGCTGATGAGAAGTAAAGATGGTTACTGTTTATGAACGAAGACTTAGTGCCGGCGGTGGGACAGGTGTGCACGTCGATGTTTGTCTCAACCAAGGATACACAGGAATGGTGTATTAATGGAACTTAATCTTAAATAAGTACGACAACCAAAGGGGTAGAGCGGATTAAGGGGATTACGACTCCATCAGGATGAGATTTTTGGATTGATTTTAACGCTTTTTGATAAAGCAGACGCATGAACATGTGCATGAGTCCATGTGCATCGAAATAGGTTCCTTTTTGGGGAAGAATTTCGTTGAGAAATTTCAGGATGCTGAGAGGATAATGCTTGCGTTGGTTGTGTCGTAGTTCGACCATGGTTGACATGACACATGGAAAATCAAAAATCATTTGAGACGCTGGGTGAAAGGAAGACAGTAAAAGAAAAAGAAAATCTATCTGCCCCTTGATTCCCTGAAGTTTCTTTGACCCCTGCTCGACAGCCATACACAGCAGGCAAATGGCGGCTTGGAAGTGGTCAAATTGAGATCACTTAACGTTTTGGACCGGTCTTCGGAGTGTTCAGTCCACAATTCTTCAAAGCACTAGACTCCATTTGACAGCACTCAGACAACACTCTCTCTCAGCTGCACTTTGGTTAAAAGGTTTTCCACTAGCACTTCATCAAGAGAAAATTTGTTGGTTGGCTTCGGGCTATGGACGGGCCTTTAACTTTTCTCACAGACGGATCAAAAGCAGGGCTGGGGGTGCATCTTTAGTCATCTGTCTGAATATTGCAGCGATTTCCCGGAGGAAAAAATTAAGATAAATAATGCTCTGTCGCATTAGGGATGTAATTTGTTGTCGACTGCAATCAAAGCCCTCTATTCAGCCACATTTTTGCTCAAAAACCGCTTTAATCTGCAGAATGTCTGCATTTTAACGTTCACCTAATCTGGGTGCCAGGGCGTGGTGGCAAATCGCGTAACCGACGGTTGTGCGACAAGCCCTACACTGCATCCAGAGAGAGAGAAATCTTGCATGTCAATCACAACTGAAGGGAATCTTTTTATTCCAATACAAGGGTAGGTACGAGTAGTTAGGTAGGCAGGGTGGACTTGCAACACGAGTGGTTGCTGAGAAAATAGGCCCAGGCCCACCTCGGACTGTAGCGCCGCCATTATTATTATTATTAGACATTCCCATTAATTATGCAATACAAAGTCGATCAAGTGGCTGCGTCGACATTCTGTCACCCCAATTTTCCAAGACCTTGTTGATGGTATCGGTTTGTACCTCACGGATTGCTTGGATGATATTGGCCTTAAGTGCTTGAATCGTTTCCGGATTGTTGACATTACATCGGTTCTTAACGGTTCCCCACAAAAAAAAAAGTCCAAAGAGGTCAAATCGCAGCCCCGAGGCGGCTAATTGACATCGCCAAGACGGTTGATAACACGATTTGATAATTTGGTGCGCAAAAGATCGATTGTGACATAGCGTGCCATCCTGCATGAACCAGAGGTTGTCCAAATCCATGTCTTAATTTCAGTAAAAAAAACTCGGGTGACATGGCTCTGTAAAGCCCACCGAAAGCTGTTCCTAGCCTCATTTCGAAGAAAAATGGTGCAATGATGCCACCACTCCACAATCCACACAAATCCAAACTGTCACTCTCAGTGGATGCATTGGCTTCTCGACAATAGCCTGCGGGTTTTCCGACCCCAGATGCGGCAATTTTGTTTGTTAACGTAGCCGCCGAGATGAAAATGCGCCTCGTCAGAAAAGATGATTTTTCGCCCAAAATCGTTGTCCAATTCAAACTGACGTAAGGCCCAAACTGCGAAGTGATAACGAAGCGGATAGTCGCGCATCTTAAATTGCTGAGTCAAATTGGACCTTGTAAACGAATAATCCGAGATCTTTGTGCAGAATTCTCCTCTCCTCAGGCTAGTCCATGAAATGTTGAGCTGTTGAGATCGATGGCGAGTTGATGTTCGTGAATTGAGTCTCACACTCTCGGCAGCGACACAGCAGCCACTTTCTCATCTGTATGACGACATGGACCATGAGTATTGTTCACTAGCATACTAGTCTCACGAACTTTTTGCACAAACTTGCGTACAGCAGTCGCGGTGGGTGCTTTATTTCGGCCAAAAGTTCCTAAGTTTTCAATATTGGTAGTAGACTGACTGTGGGTATCAGAATAGACCAACATGGTTTAAGAGTGCTGGTGAATTCACTAACAGCCCTCTAACCTAACCTAACGCTGTTGAAGCGTAAAGCGACTCATTTCGTTTCGCGGAGGTATGATACTGACTTTCTGTCAAGATTTCGAGCGGGAAACAGCTGTCAGTGTTAAAAATAACCTATGATCTAAATAGAAACCACTATATGGCTCACCCTGTATGTACAGTACCTCAGAAAATTTAGCGTACACTTATCAGAACAAAGAAAATTATAAAGAATTGTAGAGAATAGAGTTTGCTATGCAATATGTAAATCACCCAGAAAGCTTTTGAGAAAGTTGGGTTATGTTTTCAAACGGAACAACAATAAACCACTTTCGATCAGATAATATGCAAGTTGTTTGGAAAGGACTAAACGCAGCGCTTAAATAAAGCTTCTCCGTACAACACGGAGGAGGTTGTGTGATGTTGTGGGATTGTATGGCTTCAAGTGCCTGCGGGCATAGAGAATACCAACCATGGACAAAATTGGGTATTTAAATATTTTCAAGTGAATTCTAGGGATTTTTGGAAAAATTAAGCATACATTAGGATTATTGCTTTTAAAAAGACAATGACCCGAAGCATACCTCTTACTAAATACGCGAATAGTTGCTTTATATTGCCCCAAGTGCAACATAAAACACCTCCAAAATCAATTGATCTAGGCCCGATTGAACACCCATGGCGTGGGATAAAACTGCTGCTTGAAGAAAGTCTCTTCTCAAATAAGCAGAAGCTAAAATTACAAAGTCCAAGCAGCTTGGAAAAGCATATTGTCATCTTTTACGGAAAAACTTATAAAACCCATACCGTGGCGGTTAAAAGCTGTAACAGATGCTGGAGAAGGTGCTACCCGATAGTGAAATTTAATTTTTTGTCATTTTTTATTTAGTGTTTAATCGATAACTTGGATCAACTTTTAGTTTTTTTCAGTGTATGCTCAATTTTGTGCCTTTAAATTAAGTACTTTTTTATATTTCGCTAAAAAATAGTCTGTTTTGTTTTAGATTTTACTGCTTTTATTATTTGTTTTTTTAAATGTGTTATTGAAACTACATTTTTGTTTTTTTAATAAACTACTTTTTTCAAGAAGAAAAAATCAAAAATATTTTCTTGCTTTGGGTGTATGCTTAATTTTGTGAGGTACTGTATGTCGAACAGACGAAGGTGGAAAGTATGTTTAGTGCATTACATGGTGTGATTTTCAGTGCTCCTCTGACACGATGTTGCAGTTACAGCCTTGTCAAGACTTGTCCACCATGCTGCGACCCCACGTAATGGGGGCTGCTTCAAAAATACACCACCCATTGCACGGCTGTAATCGCAATTAACATTGAATGACCACTTCACAGCAATTGAGTGCATAGTGGCTTCCCTGATCTTTTCAACTTGGGTTTCCAACACAATTCATGAGATCCCGAAATGTTGATTTAACTGTGAATGGCTATTACTCTGCATTGGAATTTTTTATTTCCCTGTTAAGAATACCATGTCTGCTTTCTGGGGGGTTTGTTTTGAGACGGCGTCGGTCTCTGGACCATGTGGTAAGCTTTGAAAGAATTTCGCACAATCTCTTTAAGCATAGAGTCGGTCTCAACTATTGCAACATCATCCACTTTCCATTCAACTCCCTACAGTGAAGACAAATTGACATCCCTTAAAAAAGCCCCCATAAAATATTTTCGTTTTGTGTTTTTCATCTTTTTTTACCGACGACCATGACCACGTGAAAAGCAAAACCCATAAGCCACAAAAAACAGGAACTCATTCCAACACATCTAATCCAAACTAACCACCGAAACACGAAGAGCCTTCATGCAACCAAAACAATAAGTCCATCATCCATCGCTCGGGTACGATGTGCTTAAAAGTGCAAACTGAACACAATGCATCGCATGATGTAGCTCGGATTCACCTCTCTGACCACCGGTGGACTTCCTGCCCAGCTCCAGGCAATGACATCGGGGAAATTTTAAGTGAACTTCCGTTGCAGATGGAACGGTGCCTTATTCCAACGATAGGACACTGCCAGATCCTTAAATAATTTTCGCTTTGAATAATGCACGCACTCCCATCAAATGACAAACGGTATCACCGACAAGATGCATAGTCACTTTGCTCTCACATCTGCTCCCACCCGCTCTGCCATGTTCCGAAGTGTAGTTTCGTTGCAATAATAAATCCACACTCTGACCGGTATCACCATTACTGTGCGCATCCCAGACCGCAGACTCATAAAATATTGTATCTCCTGCAAGGATGTTTGAAGAGCTCCAGGGCGATCGATGTGAGAGCTCACTGGATAAAGGTACATATGCTTGCACTAAAGTGCATCGGAGTGGATATGAATAAATGAGCGAACACTGCGCCACTGACGCTGTCCGACGAGATGCATCATCGTCAAGTATGCGGGTACGTGTCGGGTGTGTGCAGCGGGTAATGTATTCCAGTTCCTTGGTGTCTTGATGATGGAATTAATAAAGCCAAATCACTACTGATACTGCGGCCGGGTAATTAACAAATCCTTCGTAATCAGATTCGATATGCTACCTGTGGCTTCGGGGAGGTTACGAATAATTAATTAATTCCAGGCGACTCTAAGTGGCCACATGCATAATTTTGAGAATTTGTGACTTTGTATCTGTCTAAGGCTGCTTGGCAAGCCGCACTCTTGTTTTAGCTAATGTACAGCCATGGGGAAATGTGTCAGGCACTTTTATCTTTTCGTTTTTGCCGCCAAATCACTTTTTTGTGATCCCTGCTTGGGAGTCCGGTAAAAATAGATCAGTCTTCAATAAAGCATCAACTAACGTTACCTGTGCACTGCGGAGCTGTATGCTGGTCGACTAAGACCAAGTTAGCACCAGACTTTGTGGGCTGCATCACGCTGCTGTGTGATTCGTGTCGAAAATCAACCTGCTTGGGAGACCAGACAAAAATACAGTCAAAATCGCTTATAACGACAAAATTCTTAGGGCCCGCCTGAGCTCCATTATATGTAATCCAATAGCATAAGAAATCGTTTACAACGGCATATCGCTTACAACGACAATCCTTTGAAGGTCGTTGTAACCGATTTTGACTGTAATTAGTTTGAATTTAATGGTTTTCGGCGACGCTATCTGAGGTTGTAAACGATTTTTATTTTTTCCTCTCATTTCAATATATTTGTTTCTTTTTGAAGATGTGACAAATAGTAAAGGTTGCCAACACATTTGGCCAAGACTGTAGTTCTTTAATTATTTTTTACAATGTAAGGCAATGGCTGTTTAAAAACCTGCCATACCCCACAGTAAGTGTATGCGCTATGATGCACTACCTTATCGTCCATTAGGAATTTACTAGAGACAAGAACCGGTTGGAAGTGACATCTAGTGGTAAATGTGCAAATGTTATGATTAAGTTATGTGATGGGGGGGTTGCCAAGTTTCAGATTTAAGACAGGCGAATAAAATTAATTTTCTCTTAAAAAAAAAGAACAAACAATGCATCTGCTTGGTGTAGACTTAGCTACGTTACCTTAGTTGTGATTTAATTTATATTCGAAATCATTTTCTTCTTCTTATCTCCACCTGTTAAACCATTTTGTATATACAGTGGATTCTGCTTTATTGGGACATCGCTTTATCGGGACAGCTGCTTGACTGGGACAAATGAAATAGAACGGAGTCGAAAAAGAGATGAATTTGTTCGGTTATTGTGAAGAGTAGCCGTTTAATCGGGACATATTCATAGCAAATCTTACACACATTTTGGCAAAAAAAATGTTGCCACATTTCTTACCTGCAATGTATCGAATAATGTACAGCTGCAAAAGCAAAAAAATCATTAGGTTGTAGTAACAATGACGACAAAGACGAGAAAAACATACTTTCTCATCGTACAATCTGGCATACATTCAGGAATTACTTACATGATCATATCGAACTCAGATTACCGCTGAGAACCATATATGACCTAGAAATTGAAGTCGACAATTTCATAGACACTATACAGTGTGCTGCATGGAGTAGCACACCACGCGTAAGAAAAATGACGATTAAACACACCATGCGATATCCACCGGAAATAAAGGATATGGTAAGAGAAAAAAGAAAAGCTCGAAGGAAGTGGCAACAAACCCGCTCGCCACAGGATAAAACTCGTCTCAATCAATTATGCAATCTTCCGAAGTCGAAAATCAAAGCACTCAAAAATAATAATTTAAACGAGTATCTTACTAGCTTATCAGCAAAAAAAGAAAGCAATTATTCCCTCTGGAAGGCCGTGAAGGGCTTAAGAAAACCTGTAGCACATAACGCACCAATGAAGAGAAATCAGAATGAGTGGGCGAAAGTAGATAAAGAGAAAGCGGATCTATTCGCAGATTATTTGGAAGAAACGTTTAAACCATTCGACGGCCAAACGCTTCCTGTAAGCTACAATAGGACGGACGTGCACGACGATAGATTCGTAATGAGAAGCGCCAATCTGGCAGAGCTTAAAAAAGAAATAATTAAGCTTAAACCGAAAAAAGCCCCTGGCTCAGTGCTGCCAGTATTTTTAAGCAAAATTTACCACACTGGAGAAGAAAAATTACCTCATCACTCACAATTTACCACTTCCAAAATATGTGAGCTATATTGATACTAGAGAAGGTGTTGGACTGCATTTGTTTTTTTTTAACGTTTGCTTCATTATTTCTGCTCCTTAGCTCTGCTGCTCGCTTTTTTTTGTGGCACAGGTTTCAGCCATCCTTTGAACTCAAAATATTTCAATCACAGATTTGTTAGAGTATACAAACAAACGGAAGGATATTTGTTTCCCTTTTTTTGTATGAAAATACCTTTTTACCAAATGTGTTGATTGGGATTTGGAATTTCCCACGAAAAGGTAAATTTACCACAAACTGGCAGCACTGCCCTGGCTACGAGCTAATAACAGGAGAAATTTTGAAAGAGTTACCGAAGAAAGCCCTTCTGAAGTTCCTCTATCTAATTATTGCCGCCCTTAGACTAGAGTATATGCCCGGTCAATGGAAGGTGGCAGAGGTTATAATGGTACCGAAACCCGGAAAACCACCAACGGATAAAAGGTCATATAGATCAATTTCGCTACTTCTTATAATGTCTAAGGTGTTTGAAAAAATTTTACTTAGGCGTTTAAGCTCAGTCGTGGAAGAAAAGCGACTTATTCCTAATCACCAATTTGGTTTTAGGAGTAAGCATTCAACTATTGACCAAGTGCATCGTATAACTGATGTAGTAGAAAGAGCTTTTGAACATAAGTTGGTGGGTTCAACCGCGTTTTTTTATGTTTCCAAAGCATTTGACAAAGTATGGCATGACGGCTTGAAATACAAACTTCGCCAACTTCTGCCGGGGAAGCTTTACCGCATTCTAGAGAACTATCTATCTGATAGAATCTTCCGTGTAAAGCATGGAAACGAATATTCTTTATTTAAAGCTATTAATGCAGGTGTACCGCAAGGGAGTTTTCTTTGCCCTCTTTTGTATTTGCTGTATACTTATGATATACCACAAGAAGAAGATGCCATACTAGGCACATTTTCTGATGACACCGCTATCTTAGTAACAGCTAAAACAGTCGAGGAGTCGACAGCAAAATTACAACGTGCACTTGATCGGATACACGAATGGACGAGTATTTGGCGAATAGCGCTTAATAAAACGAAATCCATTCACGTTAATTTCAGTTATAGGCAAGGTAATAACTTATCAGTTTTTATAAATCGTATTCAAATTCCTATCGGTTATGAAGCGAAGTATCTCGGGATGACTCTTGACGTAAAACTCAAGTGGAACGAACACGTTAAAAAGAAACGCGCAGAATTTGACCAGAAATATAAAGACATGTACTGGCTTATTGAAAAACATTCCAAGTTTAGTATTGAAAACAAATTGCTTATATACAAGCAAATGCTCAAACCTGTTTGGACATATATATAAGTTGGTATACAACTTTGGGGTTGTACCAATAGATACAATATTAACTAACTGCAAACATTTCAAAATAAAGTGCTTAGAACAATCGTTAAAGCACCATGGTATATAAGAAACGACGATATCCATAGAGATCTTGGAATTATGTCTGTCCAAGATGAAATTAAAAACTTCGCCTATAAACATAAGCGCCGCTTGGAAGAACATATAAACTCTGCAGTAAATCCAATCCTTGACTTCAGATGACTAAACCTCTTGATCTCGTGCGATCTGCTACCTGCCAAATTTATCAAAATCGAGAAATACAAACTACTGGATAAGTGCTTTACTTAGTTGTAGTTAACAATAACTTATAAAGCGGGGTGGTTTTAGTGAGTAAAAATCTCACACTACTATGGGCGAAAGTTCACCACAGTGTCTTGTTGAAGAATTTCACCAACGCTCGGAAAAAAAAATACTTTCTTAATAAAATTAAATTCTATATGCAAAGTTTTGAAGTGAAATAAGTTTGTTTATTTTTCCTATACAGTGGCTTCTGCTTTATTGCGACATCGCTTTATCGGGACAAAAAAATGTTGCCCGATATGTCCCAATTGAGCGGAATCCACTGTATTTATATTAGACAGAGTCTTAATTCAGACTAAGCTATAAATTGCTTGTTCTTTGCATAGTGTCACAGTCTGTGGTAGAGTGAGCATGGACCCCTCCATCCTGCACGACCCTTCGATAGTATTTTATGCACAAGCTATTTAAGATCCTCGCGCCACCTCTATTGAAAACGACCTTTGTTGCGTTTTTTTTTTTTTTTTTTTTGCATTTTTATTCATATTTTATACATATTCATGGTTCTTACATCCTAGACAAAAATACTTAAAACTATCTTAACTAACTGAACTATAATTCTTAAATCTAACTTACTGACCCCAAACGGGTACTCTAAGCTAATATACCCAATCCATTATACTATTGCCTTTCGGCCTATCCTATTAATTATTTAAATTATTTATTTATTTATTTTATTATTTTTTCTTTACTTGCCCAAGAAAAAAAAAACTTGATCGCCTTTGTTTGTGTTGTTTTTTCCTATTCTATACTATACCTTAACCGAAACTAAATTAAACGGACGCGTGCACCAGAGCGTATACGGCATTTATATGCTTGACATATATATTTTATGCGCCGTGATGCACCTCTTTTTTTTTTTTTTTTTTGTATTTTTTTTGTATTTTTTCTATATATATTTTCCTTATTCTAATTAAAACTACCTTAAGAACTATGTAAGCTGGCCACAAAGGTCAGCTAACGGGTCAATCGTTTTGAGACGTGAGCGGCGGCGGGGGCTGGTTTTGGTGTAACCACCAGTAAAAGTGACGTTCTTTGGCGGACAGTGCCCTATCTCGGGCGGAGATAGCCCTACTGAACCGAAGCATTTCCTCGTGGCTGCGAGCGACGTCCGGCTCGTATTGGAGTCGCCTGTCCACTGTTCGGCGTACGACATGGAAGATGATAGGACATCCTTCCGTATCAGGCCTTTTTCGTCCAAATAAAGGAAAGGATCGGGCGGAATGAAGCCGTTAAGGCGCACCCTCTCATGGTACATTATATTGGGGTAGTAAGCCCCAAAGATCAGACTGTTGGTAGAAGTCATAGCTCATGCAATGTGACCCCGAATCAACTTAATAATAAAATTATCTATCCTGATCAGGTTTGCCTCGTTATACAAGACCTCATTGGGATAGAATTTCTTGTACTCGGATTCGGGTGAGCGATACAACCGGAGGCAGGCCCGAAGACACTGCCTCTCGAACACCCTCATCTTTTCCATCTGGGAAGGACTCAAGTTGAACCACACTGGACAACCATACACCATGATTGGCCGGATAAGGGCCATGTAGCAGATTGCCTTCACTGTGGTATCAAGTTGACTGCTGTAAAACAACCTACTTGCCGCAGCAAAGGCTTTCTTAGCTTTCGTCAAAGCAGTAGCTGCGTGCTTATCACAATACAGATACTGATCCAACCAAATGCCAAGATATCGAACTACATTTTTCACAGCTAACAGCTGTCCCTGCGGGTCAACAATGCCGAACTTGCGCCAGTTTTTGTTCGTATCCCTTGAAGCCTTGGACAGCGGGGTTCTGAACAGAATAGTTTCACACTTCCGGAAGTTGATTTTCAACTTCCAGTCGTCGCAAAATCGCTGAATTGTATCGAAGTCACGCTGCAACAAGCTATTAATTTCTTCGACCTTCGGACCTGATCTGTACGCTATGATATCATCGGCATACGCTATAATGTGCGGCATAGAACCTATAAGATCGCTAGTGAATATAGCGAACAGGATCGGGGAGCCAACTGCCCCCTGTTGCAACCCATTTTTTATGTTAAAAATGGTGGTAGAAGTTACGTTGCCATTTTTCACAACGAAATTCCTACCAGTGATCATGTCATAGATCATATATAGCAATGGTTTACTGATGCCGAGCTCGACCAACTTGAGGAAAAGGCCTTCTAACGACTTTTCCATGTCTATCAAGCAGGCACCCGTGCATTGAGTCTTATTCTTATTCCACTGGATGTCGGAGACCAATTTGGACGCTGCAAGTATGGTATCATGCCCCGCCCTAAAGCCGAATTGGTTGTCCGGTATGATTTGTTTTTCCTCAACCCATTTTTTCAGAGTTTTAATGACAATTTTCTCAAAGATCTTGCTTATACACGGAAGAAGACTTATCGACCGGAGATTTGTCGGGATTGAAGTATCTTTGACCCGCTTAGGGATCGGTTGTACTACAGCTGTCTTCCAATGTGCCGGGTAATATGCATTACTCAGCGCATTGTTAAACAGGGTTGTATATACATCCACCGCCTCAGAGAAGAGATGACGCAGAACAATATTTGGTATCCCATCGATTCCTACTGACTTCTTCTTCTTCAGTGGGTAGAGGATACCCTGGAGTTCATCTTTCGAAATAAGGATGGAGTTATTTCCATCATCGGCGACGGCATTATTTGCCAGAAAATCGTCACTGAACCTGGTAAAACCAGGATTCTCGGATCGCCATTGACTTATTTCGTTCCGAAGATGGAAGTGGTTTAGCAAGACTCTGTTCTCCAAGTCGTGATTAGGACAACGGGGTTCGTTGACCGTGTATACTTCCTGGAAGACAGCACCAATTGCTTTCACCTTCTCCTGGGGATCCTCAACTACGAAGTAGTCGTTGTCAAGCACTGCCCCATCTGGATCGATGCCTACTGACGTCAGTAGGTTCGCTTTGTTTGTCGTTCTGTCAAGTCGTACGGTCTGAATGTCGTTTTGATCTTTCCTCCGGAAGATTTTATTTACTTGCGGGAACATACTCGGGTTGTTGGATCTTACAGCCCGAATCTTATTGCCCCAGTGCAAGCTTACAGCGATGCTGTACTGTTGGCGAATTAACTGTTGGATAATTTTGATCTCCGACTTCAATGACCGTACCTCAGCGTTCTGCGGATCTGTAAACCGTCTGTACAAGAGTTTGAGTCTTGAGTCTTTGTTGCGTTGTGCTAGGCTAGGAGTTGACGATTCCTTGGGCCAGAGCAGAGGGCGAATGCATAGAAAGGAGATCTCAAATCAGTGCTGTCAGTTTGTGGTAAATTTACCTTTTCGGGGGAAATTCCAAATCCCATTCCACACATTTGGTAAAAACGTATTTTTATACAAAAAGGGTAAATTTCTTCTGAAACAAATATCCGTCCGTTTGTTTGTGTTCTCTAACAAATCTATGGTTGGAATACCCGGAGTTCATGGGATAGCTGAAATTTGTGCCACAAAAAAGTGAGCTGAAGAGCTAAAAAGCAGAAATAATAAAGCACGGTGGATAATAAAGCATATAAATGCAGTCCAACACCTTCTCTAGTGTCAACATTGAATTGCCCAAAAGATACAACAATGAAATAAGGTGAAATCAATTTGACAGTTTTCTTCGCGGAGTTTCTTTCTTCTAACCACAATTAGACTCATTTTGAAAAAAAATTAGCATGGTTTGAGATGGGCAGAGGAAAGCATGGCACGGAGGAAAGGAAGTCAGTAATTGGTGCCATGATACAGGACGGAAAGACCATTTCAGATGTGGCAAGGACATAAAGTTGCTCCAGGGAGCTTATACAAAATGCAGTAAAGGTCATAAAGGTCGTAAAGGACAGAATGAGAAAAACCTCAGAAGCGAGTGACAGGATTATCCCCTGAATCAGCGGCAGTGACCCTTTCTTAACATTTCTAGAGATAATTAAACAGTTAGCTGACCAACACGATGTCCAAATATCAGACGTAACTGTGCGTCGCCGCCTCATTGAATTTCAACTTTTCAAGCTTTTTGTCTCCCAAAGAAACCGGAAGAAAAGATTTAACTTTGCAAACGCTCACAAGAACAAATCTTTGTCCTTTTGGAAAAACATCTTATGGAGCAATGAAAAGAAGTTTCATAGGCTGGGATCAGAAGGAAAAAAGCATGATAGCAGGCCAGCGAACCAAGAGTACAATCCCAGGTACACCAATAAGTCCGTCAAGCATGGCGGTATCAGCATAATGGTGTGGGTAACGATGTCATGGCAGGGCGTTGAACCAATCGTAAATATTAATGTCATTATGGACCAACATTAGTCGGAGCGACAAATTTCCGTGCTTGATTAGACGACTTTCGAATGATCTTGACTCGCTTGTTAAGGACTCCAATCTAAAAATTTTGGCAGAACTTTGACAAACCATAAAGTGAGCTTGGGAAACTATCCCTCCCCAAAGATGTGAGCGCTTAGTGGAGAGTTTGCCTAAACCTTGTCAGCAGGTCATAAAGAACAATTGCTCTCCTTCCAAATATTAACAAACATATTAGTTTTGTTTTAGTTTTTCGAGTTATTTATTAACTTTTATAAACATTTCGTGTGGGCGCCGTGGCGTAGTGGGTAGGTGCGTCGACTCCTATGCTCGAGGTCGTCAGTTCGAATCTAAAAAAAAAACATCAAACATTTTTTCACGGCTCCACCTCTTTCGAGTCACTGACAATGCTCAAAGAGTATAACTGTCTAGAAAAATCTTCTCAATCTCGCCGTTTGGAGTCGGCATTAAACTGTAGGTCCCCTCCGCTCGTGACAAAACAATAGCACGCACAACACGAGTAGTTGCTGAGAAGCTAGGCCCAGGTCCACCTCGGACTGTAGCGCCGCCATTATTATTATTATTATTAAACATTTCGTCGACTGTGTTATTTATATGAACAACAATTTTTTACGTTTTTCCTTATTTTGAATTACCAATTTTACGTAGTTTGTAGTGTTTGTAGTGTACAAACGATTATCTGTTATAAAAAAAAATGTTTGATTCTCATTTTAAACTTTTGGCGCAACATAATGCACGAGAATTTAAGGGTGTGCTATTTATGTGAACACCGCTGTATTTTTATCATTACTATCGGTATATGTATATCATTACTTTCGGATATCGTTTTCACTGAATTCATGATCCAGAATTAGCCGTTCGCGATACACAGAGAATCATATTGGTTCACAAATTCGCGAATAAAAAATTCGCGAAATCTCTTGACGCGAGCATTGGAAATTTTAAATTTCACACTCACAATTCACGGCTACCGGCTACTAAAGAGAATTCCATGTGAAGTGTCAAAATTCACGAATTTCGCAGTTCGCAATTCATCGCTTATGCGAATAGCCCTTTACAGTTGTGCCTTTATGGCTGAAACACAATAGTGCGTCAGCGCTGTCGTTGTCTTTTAACGCACACAATTCAATGGACATGCACGAAATACTGCGTCGACCTAGATAAGTGAAAAATTAGAGAGATAAGAGGATCGTAATAAAACGTAAAACGTAATCCCAACGCACGTCATTATCGAACATGTTGGATATTATCTTAACAGAGGGATGCGCTGTGAGAGCGAAATTGAGAAATGTTTCCCAAATTGAGAACATTTTGTGGCAACTGACATTTGAAACATAAAAACAGCTGACTAAAATTATTTTAACGACAAAACTAATTTGAAATCGGTGAAATACGCCAAATTAGCAACAAGAAGCACTTTTTTAATTTTTTTAACTTTCTTAGCATTCATTTTCCACAATTAATTTCTTTAGCGTACAATTGTTTAACCAGAATATTTTTTGATTTGACATTTCAGAAATGAAAACAGCTGACGGAATATTTTTCATTTGGTATTTGAGAGAGAGAGGGAACAGCTGATAAACGCAGTGCGCACACCCTCCGTAACATGAAATCGGCTAGCGCAACGCACTATTGTGTTTCAGCCATTATACGCGAGGGAAATAAATCGCTCTATACGTGTGCAAATGTCAGGTAACTAGGGATGCAACATCGTTCATAAAAACATCGATGTTTGAAAACATCGATAGTTCCACGACAAAAATCGATGTTAAAAAACATCGGTATTAACAACGATGTTTTTAAGAACGATGTTGCATCCCTATTTGCATCCCTACAGGTGACAGCTGAATTCCCCTCAAATGTTTTCTTTTGTACATTTTTATTTAAAAATTCATTATTCTTACTTCCTAGATAAAAATACTAGAAACAAGCTATTGTTCTTAAATCTAATAGTACGTTTACACCGCGTCCGAATTAACATTTCAGGAAAAAGATTTCGAAATCCAATTTTGCATTCCCACTGCAACTTCAGCATTTCAAATGACAGCTAGTGTTAGAATTTATTATTGATATTGTTTCCTGATTGGAAATCAGAAGTGGTTGAACCATTTAGCTTGATTTATTGATGAATTTAAGTGCTAATTCGGACATATTAAATATATTACTGACTGAATATAGAGGTATGGAGATCGCGTTGAAACTCGAAGCTTTCAACTAATGGGAAAAGAGCTGTTTTTTTGTATGTGTCAGCGGGTTGAAATCTCATTGTATGACGTACTGAATTTGTAAAGAGGATTGTTCAATTTGACGAACTTACAAATGCAGCGACGAAATTCAGAATTTCGCTGGAATGTTGCATTCCAGAATGCAGGAAATGTATGGCGAGATGCAATGTATTTGGGCTGAAATGCAGAAACTAGCCGAAATGTTGAATTTGGATGCGGTGTAAACGTACTATAACATACTGACCACACACAGGTACTCTAAGCTAATCTAAAACGGACCATTACTCTTTTTGTCTTTCGACCTACTATATTTATTTAATATTCTACTCTAGGATATAATCTTTTTGCCCAAGAAAATTGTTAAAAACTTGGACTTCATACGCCTCAAATGTCTATGAGCAATTATGGACACAAATTTGACGATGCTTCATTACCTTTCGTTCGCTTCTGACATAAGCTTAATTTTCTTTGTACGACCATTATGGTTGGCCTCTAAGCTCTAGTTCGTGCACATGGGAAAAAAAATAATGCAACCAGTTAACCGAAATTCGGCAAAATTGATAGTCATTCGTTCAAAAACTCGCACCTTTTGTGTCCATGATAAGTGACATAATCAAATGCAAGAACCTCACTCACCCCATTCTCACCATAAACACAACCCATTTCTCTCAACTTCACCACTGGCAGCATGCTCTCTGGCAACATGAACCTGTTGCAAGGCAACATTTTCTTCCATCAACACCATTGCACTGCGATCCGCAAGTATGTATGCGTAGCGTATCCATAAAATATCTCGCTCGCGCACATAAGGTTCGTTGAGAGCCGCAGCCATCCAACAGATTCATTAGTCCATGATTAGCGAACAAGTGAAGAAGTAAATTTGATTCGTTCGTTGTTGAGTTACACAAAAAGAAAGAAAAAAAAAAGAATTGTTTTTGGTTTTTTTTTGTATTTTTTTTTTCTGTTTCTGTTGTTTTTGCTTAATTTTTGTGAATGCTCCCTCCCCTAAGTGAATGGTGGTGTCTAGTGGTGTATAGGAATTATGTTCGCCAGCGTATCTGACGTCTCCGTCGTTGCCGTTTGCATCGTCGCGCGGTGTTAAACTCTGCATACTTTATGTTTTTTTTAATTAATATCTCATTTCAACTCTGGATTACAAGATAAACACACAACCAGCAGATACTACAATCATCAGTCAACGTTCGCATCGTCTGTCAACGTTGCCGTCGACGCAGTCGTCTTCGTCAGCATAAAAATGTAATAATTTCACGAATTAATTGTTATTTTTTTGCTTAAATTCATTTTTTTTTCTGTTCGTCGTTCTCTGTGAAAAGTATCTCAAAGATTATGGTGTCTCATTTTCGCAATGCAAGCCAAAAGCAAATGAAAAAAAGGAAAAAAAAATATCGCTGTATACTTAACTAGATTGGAATTTCAAGTGAAAATTATTGTGTCACACCAACACTCCAATGGGTGGTGTTTACTATACCAAAATGTGTGTGCCTCAAGTGAATGTGTGCATGGGTGTGTGAGTGTGTGTGTGTGGATATGTTTGCGTGTGATTCCTACTCTCCTACTATGTGTGTAAATTGAGAAGATTGAAGAAAAATATGAAAATTTTTTGTGGAAAAATAAAAATTTGTTCCAAAAAATACCATCCAATTGAACGGATCAGTGTGGATTGCTGTGCTGACAAAACCCTGCAGTGTTGGTGGTGATTGATACAGGACTTCGAACACGATTCCAAATAATGTGGAGAAAAAAGTCCCAAAGTTATATAGAAACAAGATCTAAATGGTGTCTAATTTATGCGGCATGGATACATACAAAGCCACTTTCATGATATCTACACATTTTCCTCTGATGTTTGCAACAACGGCAGCAGCAGCAACATAGATACATCTGCGCTATCTCTGTGTATACAATAGAAATATCAGGCAAACAAGAAAATCATAAAAACGATACTGATACTCTCCTCTATGCGAACGATGAGGAGAGCAGTATCCAAGGGGGATTGAGAGGGGGGACTATTGAAAAATACGAAGAAGAAGGCAAAAATGAACGTAGAGGAGAAAAAAAATAAATTCATTTGTAGCGATCGTTTTGCTCGCGGTGGCAACCGACGACGATGACGACGATCCATTCGTTCTTCTTGTGGATACATTTTTGTTGTTGTCGAATGGAATTTCTTTGCGCGGCATAGGCGCGCGCTCACACACTTCCATACATAGGATTGCCTCTTATTTGACATACGTACAATTGGAATGCGCACACAAACCCCCATACATATGCGTACTCTCGACACACGACAACGAGCAAGTGAGAAATTCGAGTTGGGAGAGTGTGTGTGCAATGTGGCTGATCCACTCACTGATCGCACATTATGAGGGCGCATGGTGTTGCCAGCTTGAGTGGAAATTTCGTAAAATGTTTATGAAAATCACTGAGGATATATTTTCTTTTTAGTTTTCAATCGAAATTCAATTCATTCCGTGTGAAGCATAGATGTGTCTCGGTCGTGAACTGAACTATTTCTTTCACAAGGTCCTGCAAACCTGAATAATTGAGGAAGTAACATCTCCCATCTCTTTGATGTATCGGTTGCAGGACACATTCTTATTGGTCTTGCGGAAATTGAAAGCTTATTTTACCCCGTTGACAGGAGCTGGTCCTGTGAAACAAGCCAGGGAATGATCATGTGCGTTCTGATGAATATATTGGTCATGGATTTAATTTGATTTCGATTAAAGAATTTTTCAAATTCAAAGAAGAAGCGAATTCGTGGGCTGAAATTGGGCGTAGAAATGCAGTCGCCTCCCTCTAAGTCGAATTTTCACGGGATATCAAAATTAGTTCGAGTTAGAGTTCCCTCCCCTCGGCTTAGAGAAAGTTGGACTTCGAGGGAGGCGCCTGTATTTCTACGCCCAATTTTAGCCCCTGAATTCGTTCTTTGAATTTGCAAAATTCTTTAATCGGAATCAATGCATTTCTATGTCCAATCCCATTGCGGCAAGAAAAACACGTCTATTGAGGGCTTTCACTGGATTTCAACTGTGTTTTAACAAAAATAATGCTGGCGCTACAGTCCGTGGTGGACTTGTGTCTTCTGCTGACTCGAAAATTTGCACGTAAATCTTCCATTTTCACACAGACTCCTATTGAAACGGAGGGAGCAAAGCATTGCCTTAGTCCCAAACATATGCATGTCCTTCCACTTTCGATAGTCAATGATTGGATTGTGTGGTGATGCCACAGAAGGATTTTTGGTGTATTCCTCCCTTTATTACGTGTTAAGAGTGTTAGGTGAATTCAGCACCGGTGCGACATCACTCTTGAATCACGTTCAAAACCGCAAATATTGGTCAGACAGTCACTGTTTAAGCATAATTTCGTGCATCAAATGAGCAAACTTCAAGCAAATCCGATGGTCAAAAAATAACTCTAGGATTTGTCGATTGACTTTGATCAAGTGTGCTTTGGACTAACACCGCCGCATACGCCGTCACCACGGAAATCTTTGATGTTTCTGAACTCAGCTATTTTCAAATATTCGATGGCATTTTCTCTGACAACTCTTATCTTGCTTTTGCATCCCTGACAGGCGTTCGAGTTAATGTTCACTGCTGTGCATTCGTCTTGTGGCCCGAAGGATATTGTAAAGTAAACCCCTAAACCCCGTTTTCGATCTGTGGCCGTTGTGGTATAGTGTGTGATAGCATCGACTTCCACACAGGTGCTATAGTTAGGGATGTAAACGATACATTCGATGTTTTGCATAAACATCGATGTTTTGCTAACCGATACATCGACGGCAAAATTGTCAAACATCGACATCGTTCATTCATTTCGTTAAACATTCCCAAAATGTGTTATATATAAAATGTGCTTGTATTCTTGTAATAATAATGGGGTGTAAGAGAGCTAGAGATGCGCAATACAATGTAACTTTTTGCATATCTTAGCCTCTCCTTTTTTAATATCCTACTCCGAACCTCCAAGTGGTTTACTTTGGGCATCGAGCAACCCTCAAGGAGACCGGGTATACAACTCCTATGGAACTGTGGGATAATCGGAGAGGTCTCATGTTTCGTCATGTATTGGCTGGATGCGTAAGCATGGCAGACCTTGTGTCAACAGCCAAACTAGCGCCTGTTCACCAACGGGGTACGGCTGGGAACGGGTGTCGGTCTTTGAGCAAGCGACTCGCTATATAAACGTGCATGAAGGGCCCGCTCGGGAACCCTAATCCCGAATCGTAGAATCCTCCAACGTTACTTTGGGTTTTTCGTTGGTCCGATAAGCCACAAAGTAAAAATTCAATCATCAACGAAACGGAAGACGGAGAAGGTTTTTGGATTGAAACTGGTACGACTAGTATGTTTTGTTGTTTAGGTATAGTACATCGTAAATATAGCCAACAATTTGTGTGATGTAGAATATAAATAAAACATCGATGTATCGTTGTTAATACCGATGTTTTTTTAACATCGATGTTTGTCGTGGAACTATCGATGTTTCAAACATCGATGTTTTTAAGAACGATGTTGCATTCCTAGCTACAGTCCAAGGTGGACCTGGGCCTAGCTTCTCAGCAACCACTCGTGTTGTGCGTGCTACAGTTCTCTAACGAGTGGAGGGGATCCACAGTTTAATTCCTACTCCGAACGGCGGAATTGAGAAGCTTTTTTTAGACAATTATACTCTGAGCATTGTCAGTGACTCGAAAGAGGTGAAGCCGTGAAAAATTGTTGAATGTTTTTTTTTTCGAAAATCGAATCTTAGACCTCGAGTGTAGGAGTCGAAGCGCCTCCTACCCACTACGTCACGGCGCCCAATTTGCACAATTTGCATTTTCCCAGCACCACCTATTGAGTCACTGAAAATGCCAATAGATGCTTCTTAAATGCTTCTTCGCCATTCGGCGTCGGCATGGAACTGTAGGTCACTTCCTAGCTAGCACGCGTAACACAAGTCGTTGCTACAAAAGCTGGACCAAAAACCACCCCGAACTGTAACACCTTGTAGCGCTACCGTTCGGTGTGAACCTAGACCTCAACCAACTAACACTCTTGAAAGGAACTGTAACGTCACCCGAAGAAAAGGAATCTGGCTTGATCTACGTCCTGAACGCAAATGCCTCTAGATTGTGAACGTTTTCAACCAAAATGTTTTTTTTCCAAATTTCGTCTTTATTACCCATAAGTATATCTCTGGATGAATTTCCACACTTTTTCCAATGGACGAGCTTAAACCATGGCTTTCCGATCTTCACGGACAAATTTTGACAAATCTCTCTCTCTAAATTAAACCATTTCAAGGTTCTTCGAGCTCAGCATTTTCATTCACAATTTCTGGCGAGGCTTCAGATGCTTTGTTGTCACTGGATTCTCCTCCCTTTTTTATGTCTACATGTCAGTCTGTTAGACGATGTTTACATGAGCAGAAGTTAGAAGTTAGATATGTCGGAGAGAGAGCTTTTGATTTTTCAAACAGTTGGAAAAGGATGTATTTTCGGCGCATCCAAACTATCTCCTCTCAACCTTTTGGAAAATCACACGATCTCTTTCCGATACTCATGCCTTCTTTCGCCTTGTACACGATCTCTTTTTGATATTCCTGCCTTCTTCCGCTTTTGTAAACACCGTCAATGTCAGTCTTATCCACAAGATTTTATTTTCTCCATCGTTTTTCATACGTTTTTAAAAAACTTTTTGGACCCTAGCCTCATTTGTTTTTGATGCATTCCTAACATGCTCATAACAAAGGCTAGAGAGGTGGACATATTAAGGTGATTGCACAACTTGTGCAAATCCTCCCTTCATTTGCCTTCGCATTGCATGATTACCAAGCCGAATGGGAAAAGACATCCACGGCTGCTTTCAATCGTATCCGAAGCCGATTAACCGATCTGCAAAAAAAAGCACGCAATGTGAAAATGAAATGCTCATGTAGCTAAATCTTGCCAAAACACAACTCGGGCTACAGCGTGGAAGCTAAACATCAAGCACTAGTGTTCTCAACAGAAATGCAAACCATCCTCATCCTCATCCTTATCCGCAGCTTTGCAATGCCGTTTTAATTTATTTTGATTCGACAAGTTCACAGTATTTTTTCATGACAATTCGACAGAAAACAACAGGAAAAAAACACTGTTCCCACCTCCCTTTCTCATCAGCCGTGTCGGTCGCTTTCCTCTCTGGCATTCACACTCCTTTTATGCTGATATTTTCATATCTCCCTTGTATTTTTTTTTCGGCACCTTTTCCTCCTGCTTCTTCTTGCTTTTCGTCCACACATTCAAATGTGGCCATCTGTACGTAGTACTTGTGCATTTGTGCATGGATCTCTGTTCACAGTCATTTCGTTCATCGGTTCGTCCAGTTACTTCTTCGTCTCTCCGTTGAGTGTGTGCGGCTTGAGAAGTTCAGTTGGTTGTTGCTTGCAGGCCGTGGATTGCTCTTTGTGGGATAGTTTGTGTATCGTGAGTGAGTGTGTGTGTGTGTGGATGATTGTGTTGAATCGTTGTTGTTGTCGATCGGAATGCATTGCAAACGGAATGAGATGAAGCAACCCTGTAAAGATGGATAATTCCCTATTTTTCATTGAATAAAACAACAACACGACGACATAATAGCAAATTACACATCGCCTAGCGTTAACTGAGCGAGACAGAGAGACTAGTTTGTGGTGTTGCACGCGACGAGGCGGAGAGCAGGAGGGCTGCAACTGCAACCGTTGCATGTTTATTTGTTTTCCTCAAGGAAGTTACAACAAGGAATCAATTCACACACCAGTGTAGGCATTGAGGGTTGTGTAGGGGGTTGCTTGTCACAGAGTTAACGCAGATGTTTTGCTTCTTTTTTTTTTTTTCATATACGACGAGTGTTTTATAAATTTCATCTAAAATTTGTTTTCTTTTTTTCTCTCTCTCTCTCTCTCTGTTTTAGATGCAAAAAGTTGTAAAGAAAGATAAGTAAATAGATTTCGTGAAAATCGCTCATGCAATTGTAATTCAGGCGGAAAAAAGAATATGAAACTCATGGATACAAATTCAATTCCATCGAGTAAGTGTTATACTACGCGTGTGTTGTTGTTCGTCCGCCGATACGATCGTGTGAAATAAATTACCGTAAATATAGAAAAAAAGAAAAGGAAAATCTCACTCCTTCCTCGAAAAGCGAAAAAAAGAAAACAGTGAGAAAAACCGAAGTCGAGAACCGAAACAAATAGGAAATAAATAAAGAAAACACGGAGCAGAATTCGTGGAAGTATCTAAATTCATTTCTCTCGTCCGAATTCCGCTTGAAATTATGCCAAAAACACACAATCATGGTGAATTTCCACTGCCAGATGGTTGGGATGTTGCTAAAGATTATGATGGAAAAATTTACTACATTGACCACAATACGAAGAAGACAACATGGCTGGATCCACGCGATCGGTATGTACCCTCCTCCATTCCTCAACTGAGCTGCATACATTGTATGTGTGCATTCTTTTTTTTTTTTACCGTTTAAGGCAGATATGTATTTTTTTTTTGTTTTGATTTCTGTCAAAAATCATCGTGTTTTTGTTGTGGACTCTTCGGTGGATATAATAATTTATTTTGATCTCTTTCTTTCTGTCTTGCGGTGACCCCTCTTTCTATCCCATCCCATCAACGAGACATGAATTATTGATAACTGAATATGATAAAAGAAAATAAAAATAATTGTCCTCTCCTTCGAGAGTGCTGGTGGAGCTCGCTCTCTGTTGCTGTGGTGCTCTGTGATGATGTGCTGCCCTGGTGTGTTGTTATCAACATGTTTATAGAAGAAATCAGTGAAATAGTGCTCATAAATTGAAGTTGGAGTGGTTGAAATGGATAGATTTGATATATGTGTGCAGAGGGAGCGGGATGGGAGAATACAATTTACGACATAACCTATGGGGGCTACGGATCGCATTCCATTCAGGCATTGCCAACTTTGATTTTTTCCTTCATTGAGTTCGATTTCAAATGGCAACTGATGTGGAGAGGGGTTACCTTGAAAGTCAATTATTGAGTCTGTGTTCTCGTTATTGTTGCGTGTTGACTGACGTACTCGTACTTATTTGTGAGCTGGTTGGTGGTGGTGATGGTGGTTGTGAATTCAGGCACAAAACGAGCCAACATTCCACATCTGTTGTTTTCGAAGGAATTTGAAGGGAATGATTGAGTTTATACATAAAGTATAATTTTTTTTTGTTGTCTTTCTTTTATTTTGTGTTTTATAACGATGAGGGGACTGTTGTTTTGTTTTTGTTTCTTGTTGGCTTCATTTACTCACTGGAATTTTGCTGTGGATTTTGAACTTTAACTTGGGCTCGAAATTGATTGTAAAAAAAGGGGGAGAATTCTGTTTTTCGTTGTTTTTGTGAGGAGGGTGTGGAGAATGGTTTTGAATTTAAATCAACTTCTTATCAAGCAATAATTTTGAAATGTTCACTGCATAGAAGAGGAGTTTTAATGTCGACTTTAGTTGAATGACCCATTGGACGACGGAGAAGGTGTGTGGTGGCCATCGAGAAGTTAGTGTGACGGGTATGCCTAATTTGCGACAATTCTTTGCAATTCTCTTTTGCGGTTGCCTTTTTCTTTTATACATGGCAATTTTCATATTCTCACCTCAAACTTCCACTCTATTCGAAGAGACCGGGCAACCCCTAGCAGTCGTCATTCTGCTTGGCTACACATTGCGAGTTGCTGCTTTAGAATTGTCAGGTGTAAATATTACAGGCTGCAAATGGTTTTCCGCTATTACTCTATTGGATTGACCTCAGTCAAAACATGTGGCTGCACAATTGGTCAAATCTGGTCTCTCATCTACGGATCCACCACCTTAACACGTTGAGTGCCACCATACAATTTGAAAAACTGTCCCCACATACCACGGATTTTTTTATTGACACTTCGATTACACTCTGGTCTCACGCGGCACAGCAAGCCAAAATTCGTGTGAGACCAAAGTGGTCTCATGTGGCACTCAACGTGTTAAATGGGTAGGTCACATAGAGCGCATGAACAACTTGACTCCGCCTCGGAAAATCTACGACTCTGAACCAGTAGGACAATGGAACAGAGGATGTCCATGTCTAAGGTCTAAGAGGAACCTCAACCAACTTGGCGTGCGCAAATGGCGACGACTAGCAAAATATCGTGCTAGCTGGAGAGTTTTGTTGGTTGAGGTCCGGGTTCATACCGGACTGTAGAGTCACAAGAAGAAGAAGAACGTTGCCTACCAGTACACGACTAACTGATGTGAAAGACGACTGGATGTCGCAGTTGGTTAAGTGCCTGTCCCAAGTTAGAGGGGTCCCAGGTTCGAATCCCAGTGAAATCGAATTTGGTCCAGTCACCATTTGCCGTTGGGATAAAATTAACGGCACTGGAGTATGTTGCTACCTGGCAGTACAATGGACCAATTTTGGATCTGAGTACTCCAGTGTAGAGTTTCAAAAGACATCCGGAAAAAAAACTGATGTGAAGCCTTCCTTAGGCGGACAGCGATGGTGACTACATATTTGTCCGCCCATGGGGGGTGTCTGTCCAAGGGATCATAAAATGTATGCAAACCAAAACGTAGATCGAGAAAATTTGTCCGTTCAACGGATCTGTCTGGATGCTTGCCGAATGTGCGGAAATTATTAAAAACTATTTTCGAAATTCCGACTCAGTTGTACATACGTAACGTGCATTTCGTTGTGAGGTCGGCCGTCATCATGGCTTCATTGTGCAAGAAAGTTGTCGCGTGGAAGTGGAAATGTTTGAACGTGAGTACACTCTTCTGGACCTTAGGTCTCCAACCACACAGAGATTGGTGCAAAATGAAGAAATAATAGCTGCCGTAGCGGCCAGAATCGAAGAAGACCCAGAAATGCCGATTCGGCGCCGCCGGTCAGCTGAATTGAGTATCGCCAGACACTCAACCCGGCTAATTTTTCGGTTGGTTACGTGCCAACATCCATATAAGATTGTGCTAACGCAAGAACTGAAGCCGGACGATCATAGGCAACACCGTGAGATTGCTAAATTGGGCCCTGGAAATTTTGGCAAAGATCCGGATTTTGGTCAACAATCAGACGAGGCTCTTTTTTGGCTCAGCGGCTATGTCAACAGACAAAATTCGGACGTCATCATGGCTTCATTGTGCAAGCAAGTCGTCGCGTGGTAGTGGACGATTTTGAACTTGAGTGCACTCTTCTGGACATGGACCACATTGAGATTACTGCAAAATGAAGAAATAATAGATGCCGTAGCGGCCAGTATCGAATAAGACCCAGAACTGTTCACCAGCTGAATTAGGCATAGGCATTTACTTATTTTGTTGGGCGCCTTAACGTTGTGGGTATGTGCGTCGACCCCTACGCCCTAGACTTTCAAGTTTAGGTTTAAATTCCAGAAAAAGTTAAAATTAAAAAAAATATTCACGGGTTTGACTCTTTCGAGTCACTGACAAGACTTAAAAAGTATAAATGTCTAGAAAAAAGCTTCTTTATCTCGACGTTCGGAGTCGGCATTAAACTGTAGGTCCGCTCCACTCGGGAGAGAACAATAGCACGCACAATTCGAGAAAAAGCCAGCCCCACGTTCACCTGGGACTGTAGCGCCTCAATTACGCACTGCGGAGCTCAACGCAGTTCGACTACTTCTTCTACGCCACTCAGAGCTCTACGCATTTCGCCCACCCCTTCTAAGTCACTCGAACCTTGCAAAGAATTGCTTTAACTGGTCGGACATCATTCAGTGATGTGCCCAAAGCCTCTTATTCCCTACTGAGTTCATACGCCCAATAAAAGAATACTTCGTTCGTCCAAAAACTGTATGTCCATTGCTGCATTCATTCTTAACAAATCATTATTGTCCTCATTTTGGTGTCAGACATCCCTACTGCACGAATAACCATAAGACAGTCACAACTCTTCACAGCAGTTCACAACTTATTCGTTGGTCTTGTGCTAAGTGTTGCATGTGATGTTCTCGTAGTTTTCCCTCTTTTTGATTTTTTTTTAATTTTTATTTTTTCAGTTCAAACAACCACGTGATCAGGTAAACAATTTACATCCTTTCTAAGTTCAATACATTCCTCCTTGTTGATTCTCATGAAATCGTGTATCATGAATTTCGCAGATTTTGCCTTCATATTCAACTGCGAAACTCTGGTAACACTAATCCACACGGCCAATTACAATATACGCAAGCGAGCTCCAACAAAAAAAAAAAGCAGAAAACCCCATCAGAGAGCACAGAGCAGCAAGCAACAGGGCAGCACAACTCGCGCGTACACACACCACACACTGTGGAGAGTGTTTATTATCTCTATACTTGGACTGTTAATCATCGCATTGGAATTTAAACGTTCGCTTAAGTATACACAACAGTAAAACGCGCTCATTAGATATCTCTATCTGGCCCGTCCGCGCTGCCGTTCGTCTGCCCGTTCAGATCTATACCGCTCCGTCGGGCCCACCACATCTCCCCTTGCATGGTTTGTCGCTATCACCACCATCATCATCATCATCATCACCACCACCACTAGTGCCAGTGGGCACACCACTACCACCCCAAAAGTCAATTGCTTTTTGGTCTGAAGGAGAGCTTGTGCTATGCTTGTACACTCTGTTTGCACAACTAGGGGTTTGCGTTTGCGGCAGTCAGACGACCGAGAGCATGCGTTGAAGTTTCAAGTAAACACACTGCGCAGCTTATGCTGTACTTGGCACTTCCTTGGTATCTCTGTGTAGCTGGGATCTATGGAATTTTTTCTTGTCTTTTCTACTTTTTTGCCAGTTATTATTATTTAAAGTTATCCCTTCTGTGTCTTGATCGTGTGACAGGGTGTGTAAGGAATTTGCAACTCGTTGCCGGTTGCACATTTAGCTTTGCCGCCTCCTCCACTCGGACAATAAAACATTCGCGTGCATTCTGATGTGTTGAGCTGGATGAAAGTTTTCGACTAGAACGCGCGCGCACACAGTAAACAAAGGATTTTTATGTTTCCACTGCCATTTCTCATTCTTATTTTTATTTTGTTTCTTTTTTCGTGACTTTTTATGTTGGCTTTTGCGGAAATCACTATAAGACATTGTGTGTCGTGTGTGGATGAGTATAAAAATGACAGACAATTTGGAACTTTGCCATTTGTCGGTCAAAAGGGTCAGTATGACTGCTGTGACTTACTCCGACTGACAGTGGTGTCTAGAAGATGCTCATCGTATTTGAAAATAACACTTTGCGAAGATGAAGTTTTGTCTACGTTGAACTCGACGTTGTTTACTTAACGTAGAGTGAAGAAATCACGAACTTCTGTTCAAACATTCCGTGATGTCAGCAGAGGCAGATCGTCTGATTCAAAGTCAAGCTTTTTATTCTCGGCGTATATAAGAGAGAAGGGATGACGCACGTTTCTTACGTAAAGTGTGCCAAAAGCATACGTCACTGAGTTCGCCGAAATCAATCATGTTTCTGTACATGTCGGAATGTTAACCAAAACCAGATTGGCTTGACATGATCTTGATCAGATTGGTGAGGTTTTCTGTAGGACTGTGTAGCAGGCATTAACTTGATGTCTGGTTTGTTGTATGAGAAAGACGAGCGTGCATATACAGTGGTGGTCAGAGCCTTAGGTACGATCAGGGAAATCCAGGATCGGCAAAGATTACATTTTTTGGAAGCTCAATTTGATTGGATTGTATGGATTGGGAAAGACACCTCCCAATAATAGTACCCGAGATGTACCAGGGTACTGTACTGTTAAGCACGAGGGAGGAAAAGTGAAAGTTTGGGGTGCATTCTCTTGGCACGGTGTATGAACTAAAAATCGTTTCATGTACAACGATATACCGAGTGACCAGATATGAACGATAGGAAAAGAAATTTAAATAAAACAACAACGGTGTGAAATATGAAATAGATTCTGGCTTTATTCTGAAGTCACATTCATGCCATTGCAGCACATAATTCAAATGGCCACCTCAGGTTGGCTGGCAGTGCTTCAAGCAGGCGGTCCAATTTTGTATGACTCGGCCCAATATGTGCAGCGTTATTTTTGGTGATAGTGTCTCGAATGTTGTCCTCGAACTCATCTAAGGTGATTGGCGTGTTAGAGTAGACTAAGAATTTGACGTAAGCGATTGGATGGCGCAGTTGGTTAAGTGCCTGCCCCAATTTCGAGGGGATTCAGGTTCGAATCCCAGGGAAATCGAATCTGGTCCAATCACAATTTGCCGTTGGGATCAAATTAACGGCACTGGAGTATGTTGCTACCTAGCAGTACAATGGACTCAGTTTTGAGTCCGAGTGCTCCAGTAGTGTTTCAAAAATACTCCGAAAAAAAAGGATTTGACGTAGTCCCAGAGAAAATAGTCGAGTCGCATGTTCGCGGCGGCAAATTGATGAGCATTCGCCGTGAGATGACTCTGTCGCCAGTTCAGTTGCCCTTCACAACTTCGAGCGTTGCGTCGTTTGTATGACACGTAGCATCGTCTTGTTGGAACCAAAACTCGGATATATTGATTTTGTCAAGCTCTGGCCACAGAAACTCAGTTAACATTGCTCTATATTTAAGACCATTGACGGTAACCGTGCCTCCGTGCCCATTTTGAAATAAATAAGGTCCGATGATGCCGCCATGCGTTAAACTACATCAAACAGTCAATCTGTGTGGATGCATTGATTCTCGGTCGAACACTTGCTGATTGTGTTCGCTCCAATAAAGAAAATTTTGCTTGTTGACATGGACTGATGTGAGCCAAAAATGGGCCTCGTTTATTTTTTTTTGGCAAAAAAAACGGATCTTTGGTGAACATTTCCAACGCCAGTGCTGTCTATGGCCCTTCGGCTTGAAATTCTTGCGTCAGCGAAGTCTTATGCGGATGTAGGCCTAAATCTAACCGCAAAATGTGTCCGGTTGACTCTCTGGGGATGCCCAATTCAGCTGATCGGTGCCGATTCGACATTTCGTGGTTTGGTCGCTGGGGCCGCTATGTTTTTTTCGACATTCGACATTTTGTGGTCTGGCCGCTGCGGCGGCTTTGTTTTCTGCATTTCGCACCAATCTCTGTTTGGTTGGCGGCAAAAGGTCCAAAAGAGTATACTCACGCTCAAACTTTTCCACTTGTCTGTACTCTGAAGTCATGATGACGACCGACCGTCGATTCACGTCGCGTATTTACAACTGAGCTGGGATTTGAATAATTTTTTTTAAAATAATTTTCGCATGTTCAGCAAGCGTGAAACGATGTATGATGAAATGGCAACTCTTAATAAATACTTTGACAGCTGGATGTCATTGAAAACTTTAACAGCTGCTGAAACATAACAATATAAAAAACTATCATTGCTATCTGGTCACCCTTCTCATCTCATCTCATCTTCAGTGTAGAGTCCAAACGAAGGTCAGTTTTTCGGCCAAAACCGAATGTTCGGTCGGGAATCCAACCGAAGGCCAGTTTTTCGGCCGAAGCCGAATGTTCGGTCGGAAATCCAACCGAAGGCAAGTTTTTCGGCCGAAGCTGAAGACATGTTCCACTACAGGAGTCGCGGGGCAACGCACTGGAGATCTCCAGGGCACTCGATCCTCCGCCATCGACTCTAACTCATCAGGAGCTATGCCCAAACACAACCAGGCGAGTACTTGGACTTGGTCCAACCATCTCGTCCAGTTGCCTACCTGATGGAATCGCATTCAATTAAGTCGTGATGATAGGGACATTCGTGCCACCATCGAAGTACAGCCCTTTCCGTTCGAAGAAACAGCTGCCCACCCTTTTTAATTAAAAATATTTATTTTTACGAATATTACAACATTTTGAACGAAAATGGAAGATATTTGGATTTAAATTACCGATTCATTCCTATTAAACCACATGTCAAATAATCAAACAGCTAACTTCGAAAAAAAAAAAAACGAAATGTGATGTCAATAAGTGTAATGATTATTAATTACGCAAATGAATCAAATGAGGGAGGGAAATCTCACCGCATGTTACACGCTTATAGAATTATATTTTATTTTTCATATGCCCTTTAAAAAAATAACTAAGACAACAAGTCTTTTTTTATTCTCCGGCCACCACTGTATGTCGTGTTAAAGAGATAATATCTCAGCCTTGCGTTTGTTCAAGTTAAGATCCTTCTGATTAATTTGAAACAGTCGGGTTTTTATAAGAGTTTGAACACATCCCTCAAACCGATTAAACAGATTTCCTTGACAAACGAACTACCTTATCTACGAAAAGTGAGATCTTATTGATTATCCCTCTCAGCAGTTGGGCCACGAATAAATCATGTCACATAGACTTGCCCAGAATTTCCTTATCTCGTAGAAATTTAAGTAGAAAATTCCTTCGTTATCACCGTCAAGCTTTCTGATTGATAAGTAGGCATTTCCGATTTAAATTTCAAACTTCCATCGAGCGATTCTAATCCATATTGTCTTGAGTTTCTTGCATGACCCAGTGGTTGCTCGTTTCATTCTTTTTTTTTTTCTAAGATTGAGGACCATAAACTTGTGTTTTATCATCACTGAATTCCAGTTTTTCAATATCATCAGAGATAAAAACAATTTTGTGATAATTTCTCATGTACATATATTTCCTTCGTGTTATCTTTTCTTTTATTTTTCAAAAAAATGTGAATACATGTGTGCCAACGAAGACATGTATTTGTATTCGTTATCGAGATCTTCAAAAAATCGATTTGCTTGCACAAAAAAAGTCTTAAAATTTAAAACAAAACACAGCTCATTAGACGCACCAAAAAATCAGCAAGAACTTTCCAACGACGATGATGAAAGTGTATTTTACGAAAATTGTTGTCTCTATAATTTTTTGTTCTCTTATAATTCAAAGGAACATGATGAATTTTATTTTTAGAATCTCCGCATTCGATGGAAATTGAAATTCCAGTACTATACAAAGATATACACTCGACTCTCGACGCACGATTTTATTCATCCCATATGCGAACACTCATAAATTTGGAATGTGTTGCTTTCTTTTGACGCATTTCACAGAAATGAAGAGTAGATCTACCTACATACGTGCATATGGTGTAGAATATTTCCCAGTAGCCGTGCGGATATTTATTTGGAATCCAGAAAATAATTAGTAAATTCTCTTATTTATCATTTTGCTTACTTCTTTCTGTTTTTTTTTTTGTTTTATCTGCTTAATGAATTCTTTAACGAACAGGGTTGCTATCAATTATTGTATATTTTTAGAAACCACTCTTATTCCCGTGTGTAGTTACTGATAAAATCGGTAGAGAAAAAATGTTATTGACTGATGAGGCAAACTTAAAATGCCGGCTCGTCGGTAAGGAAGTTACAGAGTTGTTGATGGAGATCTGTTGTCAGTTAATCTATCACCACAACAATTTCCAGTTACGTATGTTGGGCAAAAATGAAAAGGAAAAAATGCGTCTGTCTAAAAATACAAGTCAGGGTTAAATGAGTTTGTTTATACGCAACGCAACGATCGGTTTATGGGGGGAAGTTTGAATCTATTTCGACGGCACCTTGAAGTCGTAAAAAAGTTGAAGAAATGAGGCTAAGAATTCATTAGTAAGGATATCTGGTTGTTTTAAATTAATTTCTTAATTTTGTTTACGTCAATGGTAACCGTGAAGCGAGGAGATACATAGAACATAGTACATAATTCTATTTTTGAACGGGCGAACATTAATGTTTTTTGCTGCGCACGTGAATCATTGGAATTCCGGTGACGAACTGGACGTGAATGAAATGATCTTAATTTTTCACTTTTTTATTCTGTTCAGTGGGCGCCGTGGCGTAGTGGGTAGGTCGACTCCTACGCTCGAGGTCGTCGGTTCGAATCTCGAAAAAAACATCAAACATTTTTTTCACGGCTCCCACCTCTTTTGAGTCACTGACAATGCTCAAAGAGTATAACTGTCTAGAAAAAGCTTCTCAAAATCGCCGTTCGGAGTCGGCATTAAACTGTAGGTCCCCTCCACTCGTGAGAGAACAATAGCACGCACAACACGAGTGGTTGCTGAGAAGCTAGGCCCAGGTCCACCTCGGACTGTAGCGCCGCCATTATTATTATTAGGTGCCGTGAACGAAGGCCATATGAACTAACGCCATAATGGCGTTAATTCGCATTTGAAAGTGAATTAACGCCATAATCCACTTATGGCTTTAATTCACTTTCAAATTGGAACTAAAGCCATATATTAAATTGAACTAACGCCATATGGTGTTAGTTCACTTTCGAATGTGAACTAATACCATACAATGTATTTGAGCTCTAAAGCGCGTTATCTGTCCAATGTCCCACCATGATCGGACCACGTTTAGTTTCCAACCAACCTACCTCCCTTGCCCTTTACATGCATACATACATATGAGGTATGTATGGGGGGGCATGCTGCCCCCCTGCAACCCCCCTGCTTGACCACATATGCAATTTGGAGTAAGTGCGAATTTGATTGTATTTACTTTCTTTAAAGTCATGCAAATCATGGATAAAAAAAAAGCATGAATACACTCAGTCTCGCGCCTACTTCAAATCCTACATGTGGTCCAGCAGGGGGGTTGCAGGGGGGCAGCATGCCCCCCCATTCCAACATTACTGTTTACACGCCGTAAACTTTTTTCCTACAAGCTTCTACCTCATTTCTTAGGACCATGTAAATAATGTAAATTATTGAGATTGATGCGAGTGACTTTAATTCAATTTCAAATGTGAACTAAGGCCACATCCTAAAACGAACTAACGCCATATGGCTTTAGTTCAAATTTGAAAGTGAATTAAAGCCATAAGTGGATTATGGCGTTAATTCGCATTTGAAAGTGAATTAACGCCATTATGGCGTTAGTTCATATGGCCTTCGTTCACGGCACCTTATTATTATTATTCTGTTCAGTGATGATAATGAAGATCGCAGTCCTGAATCGATTTGATGGTTTTGGTTAACTTCGAAATCTTGTGGTTTTCTGATTCATGCTGCTGGAAATAACTTCAAAAATTCAATTCCCATTAGAATAACCTGACCATGAGATAAACCAGTCTAACTAGATTTATTTAAACTACAAACAAACAAACAAACAAATGTGTATACATCTATGAGATAAAAGAAGTTCCACGTCATCAGGCAATAGTTGCACACCTCCGCAATGGAATTCAATACGAAACCTTGACTTTTCCGTCCAGCCAAGCATCTCGTCTCGGTGTTTCAAAGTTTTTTTTTTCCTTCTTCTCACAAGCTCCTGCATAGATTATTTCTCACCAGCAGCATATTAGCGCCCACATTATGCATCACAACTACCGGCCGTAGACAATTATCATTTTATTCCCACATTTCTTGATACTGAATATGCACATGCATCGTCTCTCCCCGTCTCCACCTCCCACTCGAATTGAATAATTAAAAGGAATGAATGTACATAAAGCTAAGTAATGCAACGCCTGTGTACGTGATCGTGAAGACTCAACCATCGTTTCCAGCTAAAAAACAAGGTGAGAGCTTTGAGAAAAACACAAAAAATGGGGGAGATATGAAAGAAATGTCACCCATCGCTTGGCAACATGTTGCTGGTAAATTGTAAAAATGCACTTAAATTCACATGAGTTCAGTTTTCTCCGATCCTATATAATTTTCCATCGGCATCTATCGATAATTCAACTTGTTCGCTTGTCCGGTTTAATGCCTACAATTTCAGCAGCGATTGACTTAAAATGGTTTTACTTTAGCTAAGCACCATGTCGCCAGTTATGTGCGTTGCATCCGTTTACCCCATACCCTCGACGCTGCTCATGTACACCGCTGGAAATATGTGTAATCAAAGTGTAATCAATGCTAATAAAAGAGAAACACATGCAAGAGGAAAGACACAAGGATTGAAAGAATGAGAAATAAAAATCATTCCATTCAATATATGTTGCATGTGTTTTGTTGTTGCTGTGCTGGGTTTTGTGGTAACACAAAAGTTATGTCACTTCTCAACTTAACACCACCCACCCGTTTGCGCGCAAAACCCCTTTAAGTGGCTTACTTTTTAGCTTTACCACAATGAAGAGAGAGAGAGAGAGGAGGGGAAAAGCCACACGAATAAATATTGAGGTATTTAAGATATTTAGCACACGCATGTCACTTGAATTGCTTTGTACTTGGACGGTGATTACAAGCAAATGTGAGGAAAATATTTGTTCATCGAAGGCCAAGTGGTGAGTTATTTTTTTTCTTTTTTTTTTATATCGGTTACAACACATCATCACTCAATATATGGTGTGTCAAAAATTTCGTTTGATGGACACCTAAATATTTGTGCCATTTGACAAGAGCTTCTCGGTATTCGAAAGTCGAACTTCCTACGCATCTCTGTCAGAGGAAGTGTTATCCAGTTTAGTCATTCGAATGTAACCAATTCAGTTCGATGTCAATTTATTGGTGTGGGAAAACAAGTAACTGTTGAAAAAGAAAAAACGTTAATTCAGTTGTTAACGGGTAGAATTTTTTTTCTCAATTATGTTTGGGTAATGGTGTGGATGTTGCGACGTATGCGAAATTCTCGTATGTTCAATGGATTCTATTGATTGGATCTTTTGTTTGTCTTTAATCGTTTTTTGGATTCGCATAATTAGCATATTGTGAGAGTGGTAGATAATTGGCGGGATGACTGTCAAAGGAGCAATCAAGTTTGGTAACTTTGGTTTTTTTTTTTTGTTCGAAGTGAATTTATACCTATTAGCAGCTTTTGTCTATGTCTGTTGGGATAGAGATGTGAGTCTGGATTCACAAATTAATTCATTCTGCAAATAAACGCGGTTTTTGTTGTCAAGTGCTTGCTTGGCACATCTTCAAATTTCCTAAGGGATCTCAGCATATTTAGAGCTTTACAGATTTGAATAGTTTAGTAAATTCATCATTTTACTCAATTTACATCAGCATTAATTATTAACACAGCACCAATTCCTTAAAGAAATTGAAGATAAGTGGAAAACTAGAAATAAAAGTATTTATGTACTTTCAGCTTGCGATGTAAGCAAGTAAAAGCTCGATGTTTTTTTAAATTACATTTAAATTAATTTTATAACTTATAATTTATTGATCAAATACGAGTATATGGTCTGAAATACAACACATATTTTGAAGTGAGATAAAATAAAATTTGTTTGCATCAAATCTATGGTATTTTACATAATAAGGTGCAGAATGGTATCGGTAAGGTAGCGCAACGGCGAGCACTTTTAAAGATATTTTTTTATAACAATTGTGCAGACTTCTGCTGTCACTTCATCAAGTTTGTTTCGAATGTTTTAATTGATGGACACCTTTTCCTTCAGGAAAAAATTGAGAAATGTAAAATTCGTCTACTTTTCGGTCTATTTTTTTTGACATTTTGCGACATTATTTGGTACGTTTCTCGGAAATTTTGCATCGTAGCACGAGCTGTGTGTGATGTGGCAGCCTCTTGTTTGGAACGTTCTGTAGGACAAACTGATTCACTTCTAGTTCAAAAAAGTTTTCCAACATGTCCCGACAGTGGTCGCCATTAACTGTTACAGAGTTACCTCCAGCATCATCAAAGAAATACGAATCAATGATGCCTTTAACATTAAATTGCACACCATTTTATTACTCTACGAAGTTGCTTTGGTTTTTGGTATAGAAATTGAGGATTTTCGACACCTCAATAATGGCTTCTTCTTCATCTTACGGTGCTACAGTCCGGTGCTACAGTTCCTTAACCAAACAAGCCCCTTCAGCTGCACGATCTTTCGCGAACTGTCCCCAATTTCGCACCCCAAGTTGGTTGAGTACCTTCTCCACTAGTGTGAGCCATCTTAAACTTGGACGTCCTCTGTTGCGTTGTCCAACAGGCTCAGAGTTGAAGCATCAGTAATGCCTCCTCTGTTTATTACTTAAGCCACTTCACTTCATCACTTCAACCAACCTACCTAATTCTATAAAATGCGATGTTGGATGCTGATATTTTCTTGACATCTCGTTTATCGAAATATACTTCAATTGTCTGAATGAATTTTTTTGTCAATTATTGTGTTTATTTCAATAAAATGTTTTAATAATTTCCACACATTATTGCGACGTTAGATGCTGTTGTTATCGATCACATACGACTGTCAAATGTCATCCAAACCAAAATGACGGCCAAATCTGGAACATAAAAAGCAACCTGCATCAGTGCTATCATTATTTTCAATTTAAATTTACTACACCGGAGAGAAAAAATTACCATTTCGTTCAAAATGTTGCCCATCCAAAAAAATGTGCTTGAAATAGAAACTATTGCGGACTAATGTGAGCTACATTGAGAGGTACCATGAAAAAATGAAAACAAAAAAACCTTTCGGCAAAAAAAGGTTGTTTGAGATTAAATTTTTTTCGTAAATTAAAATATAAATTCGATCTAATGTTAGTGGAATGATTTGGGAATGATCTGTAAAAGCTACAATTCAGCTTTATGTATAACTGTTATTTGCCAGATTTGTACTGCTTTTTTCTTTTTCCTGATTTCACTTGTCTGTTCTTTTGCACACGCGGTTCTGTACAGTACAACTTTTGATTTCCATACTAGTTTGTAACTTAACTAATAAAAATTATTAGACAATAGCGTTGTCATTCGTTTTTCTCAGCAAAGGTAGTTCCATTAGCTCTGCAGCTCGCTTTTGTGATAGTTTTTGGCACAAGTTTCAGTCACTCCCTGAGCTCGAAATATTAATATATAGTCAAAATCGGTTGTAACGACCCTGAAGGGACTGACGAATTTGGTCGTTGTAAACGATTTATGATGCTATTGGATTACATAGAATGGAGCTCCGTCGGGGCCTACAAGATTTGTCGTTATAACCGAAAAAAAAAAAAGAAGATAGATCTGGCAAACTGCGATTGCACCGCCATTCGACGACCAACTCTGTCCGGCCTGCCAGACCCGAAATATTTAACTAAAATCAAAGATTATTTCTTCAGAAGAAGAATTTAGCGTTTTTTTTTACGAAAATACATTTTTACCAAATGCGTGGAATATAAACTTAAACTTCCCACGAAAAAGTAAGTTTACCACTATCTGGCACACTACCCTGAATTTCCTACGCAGGTTAGTTTCTTTCGCAAAAAAGAATTGCATTTATCTTGTATATTGTGCCGCCGTGAATCGCACTTATAGCAAACTCAGTTGGCAATTCTCCATGTCAGGGTGAAATGTTAATAACTTTTCTCGTTTTCACTTAAGTCGTTAGTAATTTTTTTTTTCTTTAGACTTCTTTTCATATGAAGAATGAAAGTTAAGAGAGTTAAATTACTTTTTCTTTTTTTTTTGCACATGTTCTTTTATCTATTCACTGACAAGTAAAAAGAATATCAATCCCCCCCGGACGGGTTTTGATTAACTTTTTTTTATTAGTAATTAAATTTTGAAAATTATAATTTATTTGGAAAGCGACAAAGAAAACCTTTATGATCGTGTAAAAAAACTGTTTTACTTTTCGTGTTGTATATTTTTAAATCATTTTTAATCACATAAGATGTTTAATTCTCAGACTATATAAAATTTCATCGTCTGAAAGAAAATGTATTTGACTCGCAAACATTATGTTTCTGACTAATGGCAATAAAAACTCGGGGGCTTTTATTATTGACGTCCTGAAGTCAAGGCATGAATCGAATGATAGGCACATGAAATACTTTGTTCAGAAATGCATTTCAGTAGAAAATCAACCGTTTTTTTTTTGGAGTATTTTTGAAACGCTACTGGAGCACCCAGACTCAAAATTGGTCCATTGTACTGCCAGATAGCAAACTACTCCAGTGCCGTTAATTTGATCCCAACGGCAAATGGTGACTGGACCAGATGCGATTTCACCGGGATTCTAACCTGGGACCCCTCGAACTTGAGGTAGGCAATTACCCAACTGCCCCATCCAGTCGTTAGTAAACCGTTTAATGAGGAAAGAGAAATATTTCTTCCTCTTCTTTTTATGTCGCTACAGTTCGGAGAGGACATGGGCCTCAACCAACAAGCTGTCCGATTCCTCGATAGCTATCTCCGAGTTCACGCCAAGGTGGTCTTGCATTGTTCCACTGTTGCCTGAAATCGAAGGCTTTTAGGGCTGAAAATAAGTTGTTCCTCCGCTTCACATGGCCACCTTAAGCGTTGGATCCGTAGACGCCTGACCAAACTTAAGTCGCTCTCCGGGGTAAAGTTCGTGATTGAATCTTCTACTCTAATCAACAGACATCAGGACTAAAAATCGCACACAGAATTTTCCTCTAAAGACAACTGTAGGCTTCTTCATCCGCTTTTGGTAGATTCCCTGCCACTATTCTTTAGCTGAGGAACAAAGTTTTGTCTAAGATACTAACGAAATAATAAAAATTTCCAAAAATTTGCTAATCTTTGACCAAGAAATAAAATTTCTAAGTTGATTTCGAAAATGTTAAATGACCAAAAAGAACTCAAAACAGAAGTCAATCAAGCCGCGTCAGGCAATTTAATCAAATTTAAAACCGAAAATCCAAAAGACATACCTACACATCACAAGTCATTTTACTTCATTAAACTCACTTTATTGTCAAACCATGTTTAATGACAGACACATTTAAATATTCATTAAAATCGTTCAAACATAAATTTCACTCAACTTATCTGATGAGGAATCCAACGTGACCCCTATTTCAGTGCAAAAAAAAAAAAACACACGCTCACACACAAAAGCAGCAGAGAAACAACAAAACTTCCCATTTATTTACACAAAAGTATGGTTGCATTTAATTGGATTCTGCGTAGGAAGCAGCTGTTAATTTAAAACAAAAATAAATCGTAAAACTAGTAAATTACTGTGAAATTAATTAGCATCTTTCTCTGTTTAGTTGATTATTGGAAAGTAAAACATTTTTGCTTTAGAATTCAAGAACAACAACAACAAAAAAGCAGATGAATGACAATAAATAAGTATGATAGCGATTTTTGTTTCTGATTGAAGAATGTATCAATTTGATAAGTCAATATTTTCATCATCTCACATGAGACTAGGGGGGTTTATATGAGCGGATGAATGTTTGACTGATCGAAATTGGTTGCGTTTACATGGGCAGTCTTATCGTCAAATTTCATTTTTTAAATTAATTGAAGAAAGATTATTTGTATTAATTGTAAGAAACACTGGGTTCACTCTTAGCAACGGTTATGATAAGTAAAATTTCAGAGTTGAAATTTCCTTCTTGTCGGACAGATATGAGTTTACATCAGCAGATAAATCCGTCAAAAATATTTTATATCGTTTTTGCGTTTACACCATCAATTTTAAGTTCATCCGACCGAAGTCTGTTCGACTTGCCGGGATATGCCCTCCCGCACTTAAGGGGACCGTTCAGAAAGTCAGTGACTTTGGTACAAGATGAACGTTTGGTGCACTCTTGGGAACCATTATTCAAAAAATGAAATGTCTTTCAAATCTGGAATATATGCGTCTACATTATCAAATAGGTCAGACTTTAAAAATATCAAAAATATTTGAAAATCATTCAACACATCGGGCGACTGTCGTTTCTGTGTTTACAGCATCAAATTTTAGTTCATCCGACCAAATCCGACTTGACAGCCTGTCAAAACCCTCTATTAGTTAGAAGAATATTTATTTAAAATGGCACGGGGGCTGTTCGTTGAGTTAGTGACTTTGGTGCAAGATGGACGTTGGGTGCACCTTTTAAAAGTGAAATGTCCCTCAAATCGGAAAGGTATGCGTTTCCATCATCAGATAACTCTGCCCTACTTTAAAAATATCAAAAATATTTAAAAATCGTTCTGGCAAATTGGGATTGCATCGCCAGCGTTAAGTGCATTCGACCACCTCTGTCTGGCTTGCCAGACCATGTAAACTCCCCTATTGGTTGAGAAATAGTGTGTCTTTGATGCAAGTTGGACTTAGGATGCGCTCTTAGCAAAGTTATCATTTTTGTTTGTAAAATTTTAAAAACAGTTCTTTCAATTTGGAGATATATGCGTTTACATTATCAAATAAGTCTGTCCGAATTTAAAAATATCAAAAAATATTAAAAAAATCGTCCAACACGTCTGACAGTCGTTTCTGCGATTGCACCATCAAATTTGCCAGACTATGTAAGCCCCCTATTAGTTCAGAAAATACTTTTTAAAGGGCACGGGGCTGTTCAGTAAGTCAGTGACTGATGCAAGATAGTGCTCGGATTGCATACATGTTTTTTCTGACTTATTTGTTCCTTTCTGGGCAACGATTAAGACAAAATTAAACAGATCTTGTAGTAGTCTCATCGATTGGATGTTTTTTAAACAAATGGCTGTAGTTCCCCTAACTTCTGGTTCGATTCAAAATTTACCTAAAAATCATCAAAGTCTTCAACTGGATTCGAATGAATTCCGAAAATAATTTCCAACAACATGCTGCTTTCTCGTTAAAGCACCGCCTTAACTTGATCTCATATAAATTCCATAAATTCCTCACAAAAAAATCCCCAAAGTCAGAATCATCTATGGAATCCAATAAATCCACTCCCACCATCAAACCCCCCAACCTCCGTCTCCTCCGTGTAGCTTTACCTGTAAGTATCTCGCATCGAATTCCATTCTATGCATTCATTTGTTCTTCAAATCATAAATTGTTCAATTCCAATCAGAGGAAAGGAATTCTTTTCTGATTGCGAAGCACCAGCAAAGTTCTCTTCTCGATTTTTTTTGTTGTTGTTTTGTATTTCTTGCTCTGTGCATCTGTTTCTCTTCTCTTGTCACTGCTTAAATGTATATGTGCGCGCGCGTGCACACTTTATTGCTAAAGGTTGCCCCAAAGGTGAAAATCAATAATAATCACCACAATTGAAAGAGAATAAAATCGAAAATATAAAGATATGCCTTCTTGCTATATGTCGAACACGAAATTTGAAGTGAAAAAGGAGAGAATATTGAGCTACTGAAAAATAATCGGAATAGGTGGTGGTACAACACAGAAATTGTATGAGAGAAAAAAAGAATTAAAGAAACGAAACAGAAAAAGTATCTGTATCTCTACAAACAATACAGCAAGATCACACAGCATGGATGGAATTTCGGGAATTCACAAGATAAACCGGCTTCCACTTAAAAATGATCGACAGAGAGACGAACCAAACACACTAACCAGCAGCAAAAGCAACAGCAGCAACAACAAAATTGTTTTGTATACACACATTTTTGTTTGCCTTTTTGTTGAGATACTGCTGCGGGTGCTACTTTCCATCTGGAGCTGATCGAATAAGAAAATACCAATGAAAAGATACAGACAACCTCACCCGATCTCATTCTTCTTCTACCTTTTTCCTCTCTGTCCTCGTCCTCCTCCTCCTCATCATCATCTTCATCATCATCAGTTTGTATCTTTTTCAATGAAGGAAAAACGCAGTTGTGGGCTTCTTTTTTTTCGCCGCTGTGTTCGATTCGTTCTCCTGTTTAATAACAAAAATTCCAAAGAAATTAATAATTTTTCTGCCAACTAGTAGCAGAAAAAAAATGGCAACATAAAGAAATTCATCTACATATCTCTAAGCAGGTAATATCCATGCATGTATCCAACCACTATCATTTTATGTTTCCTTTCCTTTCATTTCAATGAGGGGAGAACGTCGTCGTCGTCGTCAACAGCACAACACGAGAAAGAAGAAGAAGAAGAAAAAAAAACTTTAAATTACATCAGTAGTCAGAATGCATAGATACAAATGCATATAATTACAAACAAAATGCTTATGTTGCTAGATATTCGTACTCGTGGAAAGATGAACAGAGATGGCGAGCGCAAAAGGGAGATGGGGAGTCTAACGTAGTAGATAGAGGATATATGAAATGGGTGTATAGAGAGGGGAGGGAAATAGAATGGAATGCGGTCTTGACGAGTTCTTCGACATCAACCGTGAGTCGACTCATGTCGTTGTCGCCGTAGTCGTCGTCGTCGTCGTCGTTGCTGTAGTTGTTGTTTCTTCGTTATCGTCGTCTTCGTCTTTGACTTGGAATTGCTATTGAAAAGCTTTCTGAAGATAGAAGGGTTTGGCAGTGAATATTGCTACCGATGCTTGGACTTATTTTGATCTGAACTATGTTGTATGTTCTTTCTGCAATAAACCACTTTTAACTCATTTCGACTTCGATGCCGATTACTGTCTTCGAAAAACGATGATCGTTCTTCGAACGATCTACTACAAAGTTGATGCTTGTCAAGTAAATTGGCAGAAAATTGTAACTTCATGTCAAAAGATTCGATTTTTTAGCTAAGCCAGGAATAATCTCCATTTCAGCAGTCACAGATGAGAGAGTTTCAACACAACCCAATGCATGGGAATACCCTCCATAAATTAGACATCAACTTTTTTCCTATAAATTCATACCTTTCGCTCGTTTAAAATGAAATTATAGTGAACACAAGTCAATGTAACGAGAGCGGATGAGAATGCCAGTTATGCCAACTCTAATCGAGTTTCCGCAGCTAGAAGGCTTAGATTTTTCTTGAACTGCTGCAGTAAACATTTACTACCTTCTCTTAAGTGCAACGACGGCGGGCAGTAGCAGCTAGCTAGCAGCATCAATTCAGGTATTTTATTGTTGTTGCATTATTTTTAGCCGGCCAAAGAGACAAGAGGAGAGAAGTAGAGAGTGAGTCTCTCCATGGGACATGGTGAAGTGGATGAACGTAGGAATATATTGCAGATATGAGATTGTTGCACTCCCATGCTGTCACTGCTCCATGCCGCCTGTTTTAGCTTTTTTTTTTTCATTTTTTTTTTTTAACTTTGAGTCACCCCACGAGTTAATGCAACCATTCAACTCTGCTGTTGTTGTATTTCTGATTTTGCCTGTTCAGCTTACTTTATTGCTATTTGATGATAGTCGTCGCTGACTACATTCTATGCCCACCGTACCAGTTATATGCGGTGAATGTGTGTATGTACACTGGTTGTTGTATCTATGAAGCCAAATACGGATCCAAAGTAGTTAGTGGTCCGACGGGGAAGGGGTGTAAGCCAGCACACAACTATTCAAGTATGTGGCAAGGCACATAGTGCAGTTGATTAGATATACAACTTTTTGCATCCGCAAGGTATGAAATCAAACATTCCATTCTCTCTTTCTCCTCGTGGTAAAGTGTGCAGTGGGACGGCGTGACGGGTGTTGTGTGTGGGGTACAGGGAGTGCCGGGGGAAGGGGGAGGCATTATGAATGCAGCAATGAAAGACAACGTCAAGTTTGGGGGCTCGTATACACCCATTTAACAGGTATGCGCTGTATTGTTTGTTGTTGCCTGATTCGCGTCGTCCGAGCATAGATAGAGAATTTCACATACATATACGGCGATAGAAGGTATTTTGCAACAGAAGTTATTTACCTTACAACAACAAAACAATTTCAGCTAAAAAAAAAAGGAAAAGAAAAGAAGAACCACATGCCTCCAGTACTTCTGGTATTGGTGATAAGTGAACGCACATACATAGATGAGCGCGTACGCGCTTGAATTACAAGAGAGGGTTGTGCATCCAATAGAGGGAGAGGTGAGAGCGCCGCAAAAGTTGCATTGATTGCAAAGGAAAATTCAGCAACGTAGCGAATTGAGTTTTTTATTTACATGGACGCATGTGGGGGGATTGGTTTGCGCTGCTTTGGATTAAATTGGCGAAGGAATCCGGCCGAGGAATGCTGAAATTGGACGGAAATGTTAACTATTGATAAGTGTGTGCGGCGAGAAAAGTTAATTTGCTTTTGATGCTGCTCCTTTCACTTCTTATTTTTACGGTGTGCATAGGAAAGGCGTGCGGGTGTCCTAGGTGCTTATCGCTCACGTGAACCAACAGTTTGGGTCCATTGTGTCATGCTGTGCAAAAATTCCTCCTAAATTGTTGTGGACTTTTAGGTTGTGGTATTTGAAATGGATAAAATAGCAGCGTAGCCTGCTGTGAGAGTTGGCATTTTGTTTTTGCCAAATATGACACAATAGGATAGAGAGATATCTATGAACGACAGTCTCCTTTTAATATCTTTCTTTTGATTCCTACCTTTAATCAATCGGGCATTAGTACATACATATATTGGAAGTAACTGTCAAGCATAGATACATATACAGCCTTCGTCAAATGAATTAGACACCCTTTAAGATTTGTTATATCTTCAAAAAGCAAAAAAAAATTATAGAGGAAAAACATAAAAATCGTTTGCAACCGAAAACCAGAAAATTTAAATTTGGCAGCAAAGACAAAAATAAAAGAGTACCTAATACATTTAGCCAAGGCTGTACAATACGGTGCAAAAAATATAAGACAGTTACTTCCGGCACACTTTATTTCCCAGGTTTTCTCATTTATACATTTGCTGAGCTATAAAAGCAAACGAATTTGTTTTACGTTTTTTTTTTTTTTCAAGTTAACGGTAAAATTTCAACATGACAGCTGGTTTAATGGAAATTATTCCAGTAAATAGCGACGTTTTTCGTTTTTATAGCTTTATAGTCTTCTGCCTTCCTGGTCTTCCTTTTTTGGACATCACTGTATATACAGTCGAATCTCGAAAAGATATAAAACAGGCCCGTTCGTTTTTTCGAATTGTTCATCTTTCCTAGCATCGAAATTCAGTTAAAAAAGGACGTATAGCATTGCATACATTGCACACATCAAAATAACAACTCATTCTGTTTTTAAAACAACAAGAAACCTATCAAAAAATAAAAAATATGATCCATAAGAAGTAAAAAACAGTCTTATTACCTTTTCTTAAAAAAAAAAACTGCTCTATAGTAGACTGTCGCCCAGAAGAAAGATGGGAAAACATCGTTCATCTTTCCGAACTGTTCATGTTATAGAACCGTTCCTGTTTTCGAGATTCTACTGTAAAATGTTACAACTGTAGGCATTTATGAGGTGATAGATCAAATTTCATATCAGTCGATATTTGTTAGTTAAGTTTGTTGACTTAAGATTATTTTAGTTTAAGCAGCAGCAGTAAACACAGCCTGCCAACGACTGGATTGTGCAGTTGGTTAAGTGCCTGCCCCAATATAGAGGGGTCCCAGTTTCGAATCCCAGTGAAATTGATTCAATTTGGTTCAGTCACCATTTGCGGTTGGGATCAAATTAACAGCACTATCACTGGAGCGGTCGATCAGTGGTCGTAGTCAGACCGCGGGTATCGCAATGGAACAATATGTTCTAAGTGTGCTGGTGAATTCACTAGCAGCCCCCTAACCCAACCACTATCCCCCGACCTGAATTCTATTGAAAACTAGTGGTGCGATGTTAACAAATATGTTGCTGATGCCAAACCAACAAACAACCGACAACTTTGGAAGTTTGTTGAGGAAGCCGGGCATGAAATCACTCTTGCTCGTTGTCAAAGTCTTTTAGGTCTTGACACACCAGTGTGAAGCAATCCTTAAAAATAAAGGCTTTCCTACGAAATACTAAACAGCAAAGCGACTGGATGGCGCAGTTAAGCGCCTGCCTCAAGTTAGAGGGGTCCCAGGCTCCAAATTCCACTGTAATCGAATTTGGTCTAGTCACCATTTGCCGTTTGGATCAAATTAACGGCACTGAAATAGGTTGGTACCTGACAGTACAATGGACCAATTTTGAGTCTGAGTGCTCCAGTAGTGTTTCAAAAATCCTACGAAAAAAAACAGCCTGCACGACAACACTGAGGCTTGTGAACTTTGTCACGGGACGAAACCTCTCTGCAGCCAGCAAGCAGTTCTTACACCTCAACACCCATAAAGGAACCAAGAGGTCCCCTACTCAGTCAATCAAATTAATCACATCGTGATCGACGTCAGACAATCCAGTCTTGTTATTCGAACCTCCCGAGGAACCAACTTCTTATTGATTTTCGGACGTTCCGAGGAGCCAATATAGACTCATTTTCTTGTTGCAAGAACACGGATATCGAAAGCACAACTTATAATTTAAAATTATAAATTAGGTGAGAAGCCGTGAGTGACAAGGACATTAGACTTGAACGACATTTTTTAAACTGTTAAAGGACGCTGCTATGTTTTGTCTATAATTACTTGCTTACTTCCCAGATCAACGACCCACGCAGGGTTTGTGCCCTGAGTTGAACTTGTGCCTTTAAACATTTTGTAAGAGTTTAGGACCTCTTGTACGATGACTAAACGGGTGACAGAACAATCGACAGCTCAAAACATGAACCAAAAAACCAACCTGAGTATTCCAACTTGTCTTAACAGACTAACAAGACCTAGATTTGATTTACTGTTTATGTTCATCTGTCATAAAGGATAACAGAATACATTGTTTAGTTTTTTTGGTTATGTCTAAATCACGTCCTCTACTAAAACGACGATTTGTTCATCACGATATTAATTGTAATCGTTGGCCAGACTAACCAATAAATCGACGCCACCTAATAATATTATCTTCCCATAAAAATACCATCCACTGGCGACATAAAAAACCTGAATTCCAACACTCAAACGAGCCAAATAAAAGAACTAATAAAACGAATTATGAGTTAGAATATTCAATAACAAAATAATTCATACCATTGTGTGCAGATACGGCGCGGATAGTCGAATGTGAAACTCACCAGCGTCGTGGCCAATTGCATTCCGTACGACACGCTCCGAAACGCGATCAACTGTCTAGTACTGAATTTTCATTTTCACACATCAGCCGCACAGAGCATATTGAATTTATTCAAAAGGCGAGTGAAATACATACGCACAGTACATTTCAGCGAGCCAAAATAGCCGCCATCATGACCGAATGACGTATGAGGTTGAGGAATTTATTTCTCGCATTCTTTCTGGTTTATTTGCGTCTGTGGCACATTTCTGTGCCGTATTTTTACTCTTAAATTTAAAACTGCTTTTTTTTCATTTCTTCGTATCTATTTATTTGGTTTTCAGATGTATGTACGTGTGTGCATATATTTTATTTTTTTGTGTGTTTTCAATTTATTTTTATAAAGTTTTTCGCAAGAGGAGACCCAGAGGCGTACGGCAAATATGTGCGCGCTACGCTAGTGCTTTGGCATTTTGCTCTGGGGGACAAATATATCTGCCACTGAAGTGGATACAGAAGCATTCCAAGGGGGCACCACAAGCGAACAACAAGGCACAGAGATGAAATGAAAAAATATTTGCAATTTAATTAAATAAAGCAGATGGGAAGGAGGCAGAAATTAAATTAAAATTAATTGGTTAAAATTAAGTAACCTTTTTATTTTTTGTTCTCCTTTTTCTTTTTTGTTGCTCTTCTTATTTTCGATTTGTCTATGTACTGTGGTCTCTGGGATTGTCTATTTGCTTCAGTTTTATAGTTTTTATCTTTGGGGTCAATTGAGGTGATAATTTAATTTAAGAATTTATGTGGAGGTTCTTTTTTTTGTTCATTTTTTTTGTTGTGCTCTTCGCTTCGGACGTCAGTGACATTTTTACGAATACAAATGTTTGTTTAGTACTCAATTCGAGACATAGCGCACTCTTCGTATTAACACTTTAATTAAATTTTGTAAACGGTTTTTGTAAGGCTTTGCTTTTGTTGTAGTTTTGAGTATATACTGTTCTCTCGTGAATAACTTATTCGTAGGTTTATGTTAAGAGGATGGATAGGAATGGAGTGAAAGAATTTTTGAGTTAGTGATTAATTTGGTGAGAACTTTATGCCTGTTTCATTGACATTCGTGGAATAACTGAATGGACTTCAGATAATGTATCAGAGGAATACACTTACACAACTTAATTGACTTGAACAGTAGGGCCTAAAGACCAGGTCCGCTTTATCTAAGACCCTGACCGTCCTAGTCATTCTTTACGGAGCAGAGACAACATTGAAAGTGGAAAAAGGAGAAAAATTCTGCGTGCGATTTGCATTGATAGAGATTTGAAGAGAAGATTCAACCAAGAGTTATTTGAGCCGTGCGAGCTTTGGATAAGATTCAGCCACTAACTATGCGCGCTGTATAACGGTATGAGTCTAGCCGGCCGTCTACCGGTCCATCATTTAAGATGACCATGTATGGAGCATAGAGAACTTAGCTCAAGTCGGTCTCAAAAATCTTCAACTCTAAGCCTACACAACAGAGAACCTCCACTCTCGAGAGAAGCTTGTCAAACTTAGCTGTTCGAAGTTGGCAGGGAATTGAAGGGCCTCCTCTGTCAACGACTCGAAAGAGGTAGGGTCACAAAAGTTTGAAAAGGTTTTGTTTTATCGAAGCGAAATCGTAGAAGCCGACTGGCTTACCCACTACGCAACGCAACGCGGCTCTATAATAATAGTGGCGCTACAGTCCGAGGTCGAGTTGAGCCAAGTTTCTCACCAACCACTTGTGTGGTGCTTCTCTTACGACTCTAGGTGAATTTAAGTCCAACGTTCCTATCACTTATGGAATCTGGTTAGAGAGGTTCAACTGGGAAACAAAAACTCCCAAAGAAGGAGATATCGAGTATAATCATGGATTCTTGATCAGATACTAGTAATTTGTGCTATCCGTTCCATAAGCGCTTATCTTTGCGTCATCTAATCAGGAAGGCGTAAAGTGAAACCCACACCAGTGTCTTGTCCCCACCAATGTGTCCTCCTTAAAATATTTCTTAACAAAAAGAAACGACACCTTTGTTCAGTTGTCTCGCCATAGATGGATATTACAAGACAATAAAACCGCAACCCACTTAAAATTATCTTTATGTATACATACTTGACATTGTGGGCTTTAAAAGCATAATCCCTCTATCTCCTTCACTCTTTCGCACAATTATACGATCTGAACATGAGCGTATCAATAAAATTTTATATATATGTCAAGCCAACTTCTATCTAAGCTTCATCTCATTTCTTATGTTGCAATAAGTGATGTCAATTTAAACTCTGTTTATAACACAAACCGCTAAAAATACTAAAACTTCATTCACGCCATAAACAAACAACAATCCGTAAATAATCATAAAAAAATAAAATGAAAAAAAAAAAAATCGGCCATGGACCTCAAATCGAATTCCATCACATCAACAAACCATAAAATTTTAACAAGATACATAACATACTTGAACATGAAAGTATATGTGCAAGTATGTGGTATATAAATAACATTTGTGTTTTACACCTCTCGTGAAAAACAAATATAAGTATTTTTTTTTTCTTTTTAAATTTTAGTGCACCGATGCACACTGATTTCAAGTGACTCGACAATCGTAAAAACAAACATTCCTTTTAGCTTCTTGTAACTAGTCTAAAAAAGAACGTATTTTTTAACGCTAAACTGTGTACGGGGTTATTTTTATGTCCCGGATCGATGTTTTTTTCTTTAATAACTTTTAAATGAAATTCCCTTTTATAATTTCCTTTTTATTGGTTGACTATGTTGGTGTTTAATATTGTGAATGGAATATAATGTCGGTAAAGTAGTGTAAAGTAGTGTTTTTTTGACAATTTTGCAGACTTCTGATGTTATTTCAGCCATTTTGTCTCGTTATTGTTGCCATTTGTCTCAAGATTATGGTTGATTTGTTGTTGTACACCTCTTGCCTAAATAACCTCAACAGAAAGAATTCGAGGGAGGTAAAATCAGGGGTTCGTGGAGGTCAGTCAATATCACCACTTTGTTGCATCGCAAGCGAAAAAAAATGTTTTTTTGCCAAGGTCCCGACCCGATATTGGTAGCCTCCTTTTAGACCTGGGCTTCGAAATATGTTCGAGCAGCTTTAAAAGGAGTATTGTGTAGGTAGCTCTAGTAACTCGAGCTTTGGGCGGCGTTGTTGTTGTTCGAGCTGCTCATTCGTCGCTATCCCAAAAGAGAGCTAAGTCCTGGTACAGACTTCCCCCCTCTCTCGTTAGCAGCTGCCAAAAACTTCCCACGGGGACTGTACTCCCAGGTTTCATCACGTGGAGATGAGAGTAGGAGTTCGTTAACAGAATCAAGTGCAAACGCTTGCGTCTGCATGAATCGCCTGTCAACGCTTTGAAACTTCTAGCGTCACAAGAAGAAAAATAGCGTTTATCAACAATGAGAGCCAAGTTGGAATCTGCTTCGTCGCTCATAATATTTTTGCCAAAAGGTGTGGCCATTTTAATTAAATATTTCAATAATTTATTGCGACTTTAGCTGCTACACAATAAATTATTATTCACCACTCTCAACGACTGTCAAAATGTCGACTGAGGAATGTCATCCAAAAACGAAATGGCCGTCAAACATGGAACATGAGCACGCTATAACTATAACTATAATAATAATAATAATGGCGGCGCTACAGTCCGAGGTGGACCTGGGCCTAGCTTCTCAGCTTCTCAACGCTATAATTACATTTATTTAATTCATGGTACAATGAATGTTATTCAAATCTGTCAATAAAGGTGCTCACCACGTCGAACACAAAATTTAATTTTAATTATATGCTAGGCTTTTGTAAATAAATAATTAAGTGAGTAAATAATACTTTAACTGAGCAACATATTCCTAACATTGCAGCATACCTTTTTGTTTGATAAGAAATTACACATAGAATCAAATTCAAATGAGACACGATTGTCTATGCTCATCACACACATAAGTACGTAGTTATAAAACCAAAGAAAGTCTTAAAATAAACACGATCACTGCGTCAAACCAAGACAAAAAGAAGGAAAATGTAAAAACCCAGAGATGGATTAAAATAATAACAGTATAATATGCAATAATAAAATTAAAATCCATAGAAACATGTTCAAAATACAAAAAGTCATCAGCTCTGCACATGTCGCCAGTTCGAACGGAGATAATTGAAAACAAAATTTGAATTGAAGGCAAAATCAGTCGAAAGCATACAGAACCGATATGAATACTGTTACGTTATTCTGAATTGTTAAACTACCTTATCTGAAATTAGTGCGCATAAACAAGATGTTGAATTTAAAAAAAAAAATTCTTTGGTTATTAAAACCGAATGGAATTCCTAATGGAATTTGAATATTTTAATTCCAAATGGAACTGTCAGAATTCATAAGATGGCGTTTTGTGTGTGTTAAATGGTTAAGCGTGAGCGAGCGTGTTCACTATGTTAGCGGTAAATGTTACAAAATTTCGTTGACAACATGAAGTTTGACAGATAAACGAGCTTTGTGTGTCCACGAGGACAATGTGTATTTATTATTTTCTTTTGAAAAATCAAAATCATACATCACCCTACATTACCAGAGAAATACGACAGAAAAAAAAAGTTGAAAGAAATTAAAACGAAACGTTATACACCAAATTTGTTTTGGGTATGTTCGACATTAGTTGATTTGCATATTATCGTGGAACGGTATAGAAGTATCTCCACATGTCTGTTCTTCTTTGGGTTTCCTTGTGATCAGGCTGAAATCACAATACCCGCATGGGCGTTGATATTTATGGTGACACGACGTCTATGTTTCTTTTTTTTCTGTGCATATCTATGCTGCTGTTTTGTTTCCTTTCTGGTGATTATGGCAAAAATTATTCTCAAAATGCGTCTACAGGGGTGAAAATCAAATCAAAAAATGTCTTAAGCTGATGGTCTGGCTAGAGGAGACTCAACTCTGTTATGGCTACGTGTGTGCATTTATAACGATAACGACGAAGTTTTGTTTTTTTCCTGTGTAAATCACTTAACAGAAAAGAGGAGAGACACAGAGGAAAAAAAAGAAGGTGTGTGAGTGTATGCGATGGAATTTGTGCCCCCGTTTGTGAAATCGGATTAAACAGAATACTCGTATAATATGCATATAAATTCGTTCATTTTTGAGTTCACGTATTTTGATAAGTCGTTGGATTTATTACTATTATGCTTCTGAATAAATTTTCGACTATTTTCTCACAAAGAAGCGTAGCTGTGACATGAATTGTGGATTGGGGATTGTGTCTAGAGAGAGATATCTATGAAATACTGATAAAATTGGTTTTGAATTCAACATGAGGTTACTCTTTTCTTGCATGATGATGGCATTAAGTGATGTTTTATAAAGTAATCTGTGAAACTTTCACACCATCTTCAGGTTCAGAGAAAGGCAATGAAAGGTTCAATTGATTTTCTCAGAATAACTAAGATATCTTTCAGAAGAACCCGAAAATCCTCCTCTCCAATTAAAACCATAAATCAATTCTCTTCGAACTAAATTTCATTTTCATTGCTTTTTCGCTTTTCAAGTTTGAATTCTTTTCCCCCCACTGTGTCTGTGTCCAGATAGCACTGCTTGAAAGGGAAAACCCAACGATGTTGGTGTTTAATGTAATAAAGTTAATTGTCTTATTGCTTTTCGACAATGGAACTTCGATTTCGTTAGGCAGCCAACAAAAGAGCGAACAAAATCCGATTAAAGCCGAAAACGTTTATGAGACCATTCAAAATGCTGAAAATAGCCGTATCATCGGTTCAAAAGAATCAGATAATTTAATTATTTGAAAAAAAAATCATTCCACAAAATCACCAGTCTGTGAGAGAAAAACAAAACATCGATCCATTCAATTAAATCCATGTACAAAATGTAAATCGTTCCTATGAAAAATGTCGACTTCGTTACAAGTCTCTTGTGAGAAAATGTACCTAGCGTACTGTTTTCTGTTGGTGTAACATTTGTTGGACAAGCCAGATGATAATTGCTTGGATGTGAATAGTCTCAAAGAGAGAGAGGGAAGAAAAAGCAAATGAAGTGAATTGATCGACCGACATACCGATCTACCCAACCTATTAAATTGTTTCTCGTAATTTGTATTTCTTGTTTTGTTTTTTTTTTTATTATTATTATTCATGCATTCCTTTGGTCTTGATGGAACTCCACGACGGCACCGCCCGATACACACCAATGCGCGATGCTACCTACTTGTGAGCTGTGTTGTGTTGTATCTGCTCAATCGACACATTGTCTGTGGTATTTATATGAATGAAATCTATAATTTCGAACGAGAAAAAAAAATAAAAATCGCCGCATTAAATGAATAAATTCTAAACATTCCAATGGTCGGTATTCACACGCGTTGGAGCAGCTTGTTTGTGCACGGATAACACTTGGTGTACATTTGTGTATATCCCAATCTATTGTATTTGGAGTTCTTTTGTATTGTTCAGGTGCGATGATTTTTCGTTTAATGATCATCAGTTTTGTCGTTTTGCAAAATAATTGTTGTTTTGTTGTATTGGCTGTTTTATTCTCTTTGCAAATTGATACTGATTGACTATAGTTGGGGACCTGTTGTCTGACAACAGGATATTTTTTTTACGTTAAAAGATTATGGTTTTCAGTTCGATAAATGAGATATAAATAATAAATATTTTATTGATCGAATTTCTGATCTTTGACATTAGGAATGGAATATGATGTTGGTAAGGTGGTGTTTATGCGAGCCGTTTAAAGCATATTTTTCACAACAATCTCCCAGACTTCTAGTCCAACTTCGTATCCTCATCCGGATCAAGATTGTGATTGGTTTATTGGTGTACAACATTTCCTTTAAGTAAGCACAAGAGAGAAATCGAGACGAGTCGAAAACAGGCACTGTGTACTTGAAACTAAATGACACGTTTGACACTGAAGTTTGAAAAACTTCTTAAAGATTATATCAAAATCAAACAAAAAGTAAGCAGAAGTATCGTCAAATTTCAAACTGTCCATAATTGCTTATTAAGACTTATGGAGAATTCAGCTGTCAACTGACATTTGCATGCGTAGAGAGCGATTCATTTCACTCCCGCATAAAGGCCCTACATGAGCGATCATGAGCTAATGTCAAACGCCCATGGGTGATTGAGCGAATAGACGCATCCCCATACGAGCGACTATAATGGAGCTCACGAACAATTCGGTAGATTTCGTTAAGCATATGCGAATTTAATAAGTGGCACACTAGCGAACAAATGTTTCGTTAAGCATGAGTAAGCTACTGGATGGCGCAGTTGGTTAAGTGCCTGCCCCAAGTTAGGGGGGTCCCAAATTCGAATCTCAATGAAATCGAACCTGGTCCAGTCATAATTTGCCGTTGGGATCAGATAAACAATGGACCAGTTTTGAGTATGAGTGCTCCAATGTAGTGTTTAAAAAAAATGGGCATGAATGCGCTCTATGCAAAAATTAACGAACTTATCCAAACTGATCGAAGCGTTTACTATGTCCACAGTGTATAATTTGTGTATATTCGGTATTTTTGTCGAAGACTCTTTGAGATAGCCCGAAAATTCTTCGACTTTGATCCTGTGGGATAACGCAACAGAGGACTTCAATGTACTAGGTGGCGCACACAAGTCGAGGGGTATCTCTGCCGGCTTGGTGTGCGAAACTGGAGACAGATGGCGAGAGATCGTGGTGGCTGGAGAGGCATGTTGGGTGAGTCCCAGGTCCACTTCGGACTGTAGCGCCCTAAGAAGAAGACGGTCATTATTAGCTGAACCTTAAGTAGACAAAAGTGAACGAACTTACCGAAACTGAGCGAAATAGTTGCTGTGGTCACATTTTTGTATATTCGCTCGATTGCTTCAGCGATCTTAAGTTCCCACATGGTAAATATAGTTAGCCATTTAATCTTAAAGCTCTTCTTCTTTCTTTACGGCGAGGTTATGGTCCGGAATAAGAGGATCATAGCCCTCCCACTTTACTGCATCCCTACTGGTCCGCCTGTGGGGTTTGCCCTATCTCTCAAAGCTCTATCAGCGCAAAATAGGGTACCATTTCTACCTTCTTACCCAGATTCGCTTTGTCAAGAATATTCAATCAAAATTGGGAATAAATTCCTTCGGAAAACCCCTGTTGCTAAAAAACGTTCAAAAATGCTTAATATTCAGATTACTTAATGCTATTGGAACTGTTTGATGAGTTGGTTATATTCAGACAAATTATACTTGCGTATCAAAAGAATGTCAAATTTCCCATAACTCAGCAGAAGTACATAAAAATCTACAATTAATTCGTTTCCGATTGTTTTTAACCTCAAATCGATGATAGATGAAAAATTGATCGGTACACATGCACGCAAACATATTTGATGTACCTTCAAAGTCGAGGACTGGATCCAGTTTACATTTCATACATTTCTCCACTTCACATCCTCCTATACCACTCTTGAGATTTGTGGAATGTACATCCATTTGATCGTCGTTTTCAAGAAACAAACAAAAAATTAACATTCTGATCTCTTTTTCGTTTATAAAATTTGAAATTCGCTACAAAACAAAAAAAAACACCCTTTCTTGTGCTTTTTTTTTATGTGTTAAGACAAATTGGAAGAGATATTCAATCCTCCTCTTGATCTATTCCTTTCCTTCTTTCTCTCCCTCTTTCAGTGAGTACATCCACACGTATGTGTCTTTACATATCTGTGTCTAACAAAAAACTAATCGCGATCGCGCAAATAGTTGATTTTTCTTGTTGTGTTGTTGTTTTATTTTTTTTTTTCTAAATAATGGTGTTGCTTGCTTTTGCACTCTCTTATATGGAGGGGGGCTGTCATTAAAATACGGAGAGGAAAAAAAAAGAACAGAAAAAAAAGCAACAACTGCTGCGACCTTCGCATTCCAGAGCATACGAGGTTTTTAATGGTTCGATGGTGGCGAAGCGGGCGCGAACCGAGGCGCGGTTGGCCGGCAGCAAAACGGACAGCTGAATTTAACACAAAATAGCAAGTGTATTTGCTTTTTATGTTATTTGCTGGGTATTTATGTATTTATGATGCGTCTGTATCGGTGGAGTATGATTTTTATTTAATATTCTTGTCGAATATTGTAATGACACTACGCTGAGGCGGAGTGAGAAAGCGAATCGCGAGAAAGAGAGCAAAACTCGATAAAGCATGTATGATGAGGACAGAATATAAGCATTGCTAAGCATTAATGTTGCCCGAGTGGAAAATGAGGAATTTATTATTTGTACACGATAAATCTTCGTTTTTTGCTTTGCCCCCTACTAAACTGAAATCAGTATTATTTGCTATCAATAGAAAATAAAAATATTACATTTTTTTATCAAGGACTGACTGAATTCCGTCTTGATTTTCCCAACGATTGCGGTGAGGAATTTGTTTATTTCGCTCGAAAAAGTAGTTCTTGTGAATGAGAGGTGCTCGTTATGCTGTACCTGTTTTAGAAAGGAAGTTCTCGACTGAGATATGAATAAAAATTAGTTGCGATTGGCGTATTAATTTTGATCGATCAATATACTTTCATTGACAAAATTTATGTTTCTCATGAATTGAGTTGATTTTTTCAAGGTCCACCAATCAATCATTGTTTTTATAGTTTTTTTCAGGAATTCAATCGGCGGACTTTGAATCTTTCCGAAGTGAATTTGCATGTCCACACTTGCATGTATGTATGTACGCATGTGGAGTTTGTTTTGACTGACGTTCAGATCTCCCATTTCATTCTGGTGCATGTATCGAATCTACAGAGTTGTCGTTTAGATTTTCCTTGACTAGTTGCCGAGGAATCATATAAACATATGTACATACGGTGCTTTCAGGAATTTGACCGGATGCGCAGTGGCTGCGCAGACGACTGTTCAAATATTCAGATCTCTAGACAACTGCATGCTGAATTGCTTTAAAATATTCAGCCAGATGCGGCAGCACTGCTCAATTGCTGCAGATTTATTTTATAACTGATTGAATTTCATTTTTTCATTAGCACAGCCCATTATTCAGATATTCAGCGACAGACCGGGTGTTTTGACAGCAAACGTCAAAACGCTGTCAGCGCAGTTACCTGAATTAACGAAAGCACGGAGAACGTAAAGCATTTATGTAGATTTCAATTTTAACACTACACAAAGCTGATAATGACATCAGGGCCTACATTGTGACTGGAAGCCCTAACAGATTTAACCATCTATGTAATAGGGACCGTCTGCGTTCGCCTTAATAAATAATCTTTTTTCGTTATTTGAAAGTCCTTTCTAAAGGGCCAACCATAATGGCCTGGGCTTGGGCATAGCTTCTGATGAGTTAGAGACAATGGCGGAGGATCGAGTGGCCTGAAGATCTCTCGTGCGTGCGTTGCCCCCGTGACCCCTTTAGTGGAACATGCGGGTCACTGAAGATGAGATGATGAAATAAGATGAAAAAGCCTCAATTTTTGGAGAAAAATCATTATGCACGATGAAGCATTTTCGATTGTCTGGCTCTATTTATAAGCTGAATAGGCGCTTTTGGGGGCAACACAAGCCCTTAATTGATAAACTAAAAACGGGTTATTTAACCACCTTTTTGGAAGAAAATAATTCAGAGCGACGAAGCACGCTTCGACTTGGCTGGCAAACAGAATAGCCGCTGAAAGGCGGCCTTTATACATCGAAGGCCACTACATTCCACTAAATCCTGCTAATAAACAGGATTGTCACTATTAAGGTACCAAAAACACCGCATTGGTGCACGAAAGAACCCCACAACCTCGTAGAGTAACTCCATGATGGGCCATTTGGGTTGCCGGCATAATTTGGCCATATTTTTCTAAAGATGCTAGAAGCACTTGCTGAGAAGCTAGGCCCAGGTCCACCTCGGATTGTAGCGCCGCCATTATTATTATTAGAAGCCCAGGTCCTTCGAGGACTTTAGCACCAAATGACGAACAGGCGCTGCTATAGCAGTTACGGATGACCGCTAATAATAATAATAATGGCGTCTTTACAATGCGAAGTGGATTTGGGCCTAGCTTCTCAGGCTGACTTGACCGCTATTGGGACATGTTTAAAAACCTTCTTGCAACCTAATTGGATCAAATAGATCTACAGAATGTGGTTCCAAAAAGACTGCCACATCACACAAATCGCGTGCTATGATGGAAATTTTGTCAGATAACTAGATAGGACGAATAATGTCACAAAGTGGTGATGTCGACTGATTCCTACGATCCTCTGATTTGACCCCGCTCAATTTCTTCCTTGGGGACAGCAACAAAACATTGTGTCAATACAGCGTACTACCTTATCAACCGATTCCTTTCCGAACACGCTCAATAGCGAAAACTTTGCTTTCACTTCACGAAATCGTGGCATTTTCTTGCAAACGACAGGGATTATATTCAAAATTCGAAACGCAACATTAAATAATTGTTAAAAATAAACGTGTATTTAATTCAAAAACCACAAAATAATGACCAAAATTGCTTAATATAAATCTCCAGAAGTGTGCGAAATTTGATTTCGATTTGCACCACCTTACCGACACCACATTCCATATTCAATGTTAAGAATCATATGCTCATATTTGATCAATAAAGTATAAATTATTAGATTGTATTTCATGTCAAAGCGATGAAAAGAAATGACCCACGATTTAAAATAACAGATTTAACGATCCACTGACCTTTTGAATAATGGCAAATATATCACCTGTTTCTTGGAATGTGAATTTCATTTTTCGCATACCAAAACTTAAATATAGACAATCAACTCTCGAATAAGGTCCACAATCTCATTTAAAATCAATAAATGTTCAACTTAAATTCTTCAAGGTTTTCGGATCGTTAATTTCAAATGATCACTATAAATGCCTCATTATTATAAATTCAACATAAATTATCAAAACGATTTAGTCATCAAGTCTATGTAATAACATCGTCCACTACACTTTCAGTGAATGGATTTGGGTTCAAAACCAAGTGCCGTTGAACGGTTGCCTCAAAATTAAAATCTAATTCCAAACTCATGGTCACGGATTGCACATAAAACTCATCCAGAGGAAGTCACATAGTACCGTGATATGTCATTTTAACAACACATTTTTCATCTTTAGTATGGATCACCTGAAACATTTCCGGTGATAAAAGCTTCATATAAATATCTCAAAAGCATAGATAAATTCAAACTATCTCATCAAGGGGCACAAAGAACAAACACAAACAACAGTCTTAAGCCATGTTTCATGCAAAGCTTCTGCAGAAAATAATTAAAATTTATGTTTTTTTTTTTCTGTCCACATTCCTCACACATCACTCGTATCTCATAAAAGTGAATGTTATTGCGCCAAAAACAGATGTCATAAACAAACAGAGATAGACTCTTGTGGATATATGAATTTCATCATCAGCATACAAAACAATTAAGTTGAAGTAGAGTCTTCAATTGTTTTATTTCAATTAAAAGACTACAAACAGTAACTATCTTGTGTATTTTTTTTCGAACCTGAAAAAGTGCCTCAAGTACTCGCTTTGTCTGCGACTTTATCGCAGCCAGACATACGTGTGTGTGTGGGTCTGTATCTCCACCCATTTTCTTTCCACGGCACTATCTTAACATTCCATTCGTATTATTTGACTATCTAAGTAAATATCAAAACGAGATAAATAAATTCCACGAATTCTGACAAAAATAAAAATAAATTCACAAACAAATCGTTCTCGATACGCAACGCACAACACCTTGTGTGAGAATTATTTGTTATATTGACTTGAAGAAAATTCACAAATAGATATTTTTTCAAAGGTCAATGGCATAATTTATCGGTGTCTAATTAATATTCAGATCAAAGGCTGAATAATTACGAAGGGATTAGAAATAAATTAAAGTCAAATTCACACCGGAACTTCCTCTTCTCCTGACACGACATGATCAGACCACCCCGCTCGACAATGAGACAGGAAATTCCATTGGATTTTTTATTAAACTCGTTGGTCTCTGCTTCTCCGCATTTTTTTGTGAATCCGAGAGGAGTATTCATCTCTGTCATTAGGCCAAGTATCTAATCTTGGGAGTGAATTTTTAACACAATGTACGAGATAAGATATGAATTTCTTATATACACAGTCGTGTAAGTTTTTTTTTCATATGTTTATATTTTATTTCGATTGCCTTGTGTTCTGTTCGTAGATCTATGTTTAATCGTTAACACGTTTACGTATTTATTTATTTTTTTTTTTTAGCTAAGGTATGCCAAGGTGACAATATTGAAATGAGTATCACCACATCTCGTTTCCTTTCGTAATTTTATGTAGAATTTTGTTTTTGTTTCAGTTTCCTTTGGGGTTTTGTCTGAACAATTTTTGAATACGTACTTGAGAGAGTTCAATTACAAAATGAATGTGTTTCGGTTTTCCTTTTTTGATGCTTTTGACAATGAAAAACAAAACAAAACAAAAAAAGAAAAAAAAAAACATACGTGCCGTGTAAACCGGATGAAGGTGAGGAACTTAATTCTCCGGATCCACAAATATTCAGAGACCCGACCCGATGAAAAAAATGTTTGGTTTCCTTTATGAAATATGCACAAGTATGTGTGGACAACTTCCGGTTTAATCAAGCGGTTAATTTGAATGATTTTGAATAAATATCTCATAACTGAGTCAAAATTAATATAAATTTCGTTGGCTTTCAACAATTTGTTTTGCTATCTTTGATAAAAATCGAACAAAAAATTGTGCATATATCTTCAAAACATGTATTTATTCAAATTAAAAGCACACGAGTGGCTGCGATGAAGATTCCTGAGACACAAAAAAAACCTAAAAAGTGTTTTTTTGCTTACATGTGGTTTGGTGTTTGTATTCCTTTTTTGGAGAGAAAGAATTTGTTTTCTATTTTTTTTTTTGTATTTCTCTTCTTTGAAGATTGGGTCTTATTGATGATTAGTTTTGTTTATCTGTGTTGGTTCAATTTATATGCAGATTTGGGTACACGTGGTTCTATTTTGAGCGAAGCAAACATCCACTTAAATGTTTAGCAACATTCCTGATATGATTTTTTGTTTTTATTTTTCTGCTTTCTTCAAATGCCATTGGAGATGTAGTTATTGAATGACTTGGTGGAGTTAGACTGACTGAAGTACTAAATTAAAACATAAGGTTGCCATAAATTGTATCCATTCGATCAGTTTTCTGTACCTCCGTGTACGTAAATTTGTTAATAAAGGCCTTTTAAACGAAACTATTCAAATGTATTCTACTTTTTCACATTGTCACCGGCTTTGTTATCCCTATTCGCACATTATTTTAAAGCGGCGCTAAAGTCCGAGGTGGACTTGGGCGTTGCTTCTATAGCAACCAATTGGGTTGTGCGGACTATTGTTCTCTCACGATTTGAGGGAACGTACAGTTTTATGCTGACTCCAAAGAGCTAAAGGTCCAACAAAAACGGACGTAAGGATACATAATTCAACTAAAGCAATTAAGCAAATGCATTGTGACGATATTGCATAAAATTGTTCGCGGCTCCACCTCTTTCGAATCATTGACTGTCTAGAAAGAGTATAACTGTCTAGAAAAAGCTTATCAATCTCGCCGTTCGGAGTCGGCATTAAAACTGTAGATCCCCTCCACTCGTGAGAGAACAATAGCACGCACAACACGAGTGGTTGCTGAGAAGTTAGGCCCAGGTCCACCCCGGACTTTAGCGCCGCCATTATTATTATTATTATATTGTGACGATATCTACTAACCAATATTCTTCTCTCAGTTTCGTTAAGTTCGTTCAATTTTGTCAACTTACGCGGGAGCAAAATGGATCGCTCCTTACGTATGAAAATGTCAGTTGACAGCAGAAATTCTCCTTAAATTTCAACAAGCAATTGTGTGCATGATAACTGCTTCGCTCAGTTTCGTTAAGTTCGTTCAATTTTGTCTACTTACGCGGGAGCAAAATGGATCGCTCCCTACGTATGAAAATGTCAGTTGACACCAGAATTCTCCTTAAATTTCAACAAGCAATTGTGGAGATAATAACTGCTTCACTGGAGAGGACCTACAGTTTAATGCCCACTCCGAACAGCGATTTTGAGAAGCTTTTTCTAGATAGTTATACTCTTTGAGTAGTGTCAGTGACTCAAAAGAGGTGAAACCGTGAAAAAATGTTAGGCGTTTTTTTAAGATTCGAACCTTAGTTTGCTTAGGGAGTGCGAAACAAATCAAAAAAGGTGTGGCTTGAATAAATTCCTGAGTACTCAATTAACACAAAAGCACTTCCTCAAATATCAACCGTACATACATAAAGCTCAATCACATAACTCAAGTGCAAAATGAATCACAAATCTTCCTCATTCCGAAAGCGAAATGAATGTCAGACCGCAAGTCTACCCATAAACGGAAACCATACCCATACATACATTCACATTCCGCTTATATAATCAGACTTCCGAATAAGTCATACGAGAATTCCAAGAGGCTTAACCCTCTTAAAACGTTCGAAATCATGTGTCTGACTGATATGCCCTCATTGACGCAATGAATTGTTGAATCGGTACGAGTTTTATAACTTGCACCCGCCCCATCATTAAAAATGGCCACAAATCATTAACTACAATATAATTATTTTGTTTTTTTTTTTTTTATTTAAAACGAAAAACAAAAACCCACGGCTTTTACTGTCGACTAATAATTAAGATATTCTAACCCCGTCATCATCGTTGTTATTGCCCGGCTGACAGTAAATAGAATTTTGTTGTCTACTTGACTTTGACTTATTGATAAACGCCTTGAAGTGCTTTCAATTTGTGTTCTTATGACGGTCCTCGAGTGGAATGTGTATGTGCCTGCGTGTCTGAAAATACGTAGCAATTCCAACGATCAACCGTACGGAATAAAAAAAGCAAAATTTGTCCAGTACTCGGCAATTGTTTCTTAAGACCTCGCGCCTATCTCTGTTCTGTTCTGTTTCGATAAAATGTGTAGGACAAAAGTAGAACAGAAGGAATGTATCAATATGTCGTGTGGATTGGCACGTAAGAACAAGAACAGCCAGCAATCGACTCTACCGGTTGTTGTCATCTAATAAAGGTTTCTTGGCATGCATTCTTGGAATTCCTTTTGCAACATCGTGTCTCTTTGAATTTAATAGTATTGCCGGTTATTTCCCCATAAAAAAGTATATCAAAGCGGAGTGCAAAAGAAAGAAAGACTGACGAACGGCAAAAACAATGGCAAACCAAAAAGGATAGCCCAAGAACGCGAACAACAACAACAACTGAAGCGACAGCAACTGACGAAGAAGTGCACAAGTCGCGCTCTCGAAATGGCAAAAGTTGCTGACTTCTGCTAGGTTAAGAGAATAATAATTAAATTCTGTGGAATTTTTTTACATGCCTCCAGTCAGGGGCCACGGTATTAGACTTGCTATGTGTCATGTTTGTTCTGGTGTGTGGCTATGTGACCCAATGGCTTTGTCGGGCGCAAAGATGGAAAAGGAAAACAAAAAAAGGGGTTGAAGGAAAGCAGCAAGCACCCTTGTGAAAGAAACTAAATTGGATTCAAACTTCTCACCGGTCGGTGGGTGGATGGTTGGTGGTCATTGCAGGGCTGCGCTCAACCGCAACGAAGCTTGATATTCTGCACACAATTCAAACACACACCCGTGTGTGTACACAGTACACGTATGTATATACACACTTATCCACATATGTATGCATACATGGCATAAGATTCTTAGATACTGAAGCGAAGTAAAAGTCACAGAGTTTGGTATTTGAAATTCTATCGGGGCACGGAATGGCTTTTCGTTTCTTATGTGGCTTCTTTTGTTGGCCATTTTTTATGCCGGGCGGGTGAGAAATGTAAATTTCCCTCATTTTGTTGTATTTCTCTTCTGCGTCTTGCGTTTGAAATGTGTAATTCTTTGCACCTTGTGCTCTGTCGCATTTGCCAATGAGGAATCGGTCGGCGCGCTTGTGTGTCTCTATTTGTCTTATTAGCGAGGGATTAGTGTGTAATCCGCACCCCTTCTTAATTTAAAGCAATTTTATTATTTTTGATGAGTTCTGCATTTAAGAGGGTACAGGTGATAGATTTTCTAAAACGAGTTTAAGGTTACGTAATGTATTTATTTAGGTGACCGACAGTTAATGAAAACGTAATGAAACCTGTTTCATTAGCTTGTTCTTAATTGTAAGCATTAATCGTTCAGTTCGGAATATGCCCCGAAGAACTATAGATTGGCATTTTAATTTAAGCTCCAAACATTTTCTACTAGGGGGCACAGAACAGACTTTCAAGGACCAAATATTACGGACATGATAACTGCTTCACTCAGTTTCGTTAAGTTCGTTCAATGTTGTCTACTTACGCGGGAGCGAAATGAATTGCTCTCTACGTATGCAAATGTCAGTTGACACCAGAATTCTCCTTAAATTTCAACAAGCAATTGTGGTCATGATAACTGCTTCGCTCAGTTTCGTTAAGTTCGTTCAAATTTGTCTACTTACTCGAAAGCGAAATAGATCTCTCCCTACGTATGAAAATGTGAGTTGACACCAGAATTCTCCTTAAATTTCAACAAGCAATTATGGAGATGCTGCTTCGCTCAGTTTCGTTAAGTTCGTTCAATTTTGTTTGTTCATGCGGAAGCGAAGTGGATGGGGCCCGGACATAACGCCAAGCGACATAAGGCCAAATTTTAGCATTTGGTCTTATGTCTCTTTCTCAAAGTGACATAAAGCCAAATTTAAGAATTTGGTCTTATGTCGCTCTACAAAGCGACATAACGCCAAATTTTTTTGAGACATAACACCAAATAATTTTTTTTTTTTTTTTTTTCCTCTTGTACAACCCTGCCGTAAAGGCTGCGACACTGCGACCTAAAAAGATCTATTGTATCGACGGGCTGGAGTTAATCCAAAAGATTTACCACTTTCCTTATGAAAGATAGTATATCTTTTGTAGTGGAGTTTTTCAATTCCACTGAAGTCAGTATTTCCCTGTGGAGAATACGTTTCCTTAACCAATGTAGTGCCGGACATTCACATAAGATGTGCTGAGATGTTTCGTCTTCTTCAAGACAGAACCTACATTCCGTGTTTTGACACAAGTTCATTTTGTTAAGGTGGTAATACAAGCCGCAGTGGCCAGTAAGAAAGCCCGTTAGCTTTCTTATGCTCTCCTTATCTAAGCTAAGGATTTCCTTGTAGGAATAGGGTCTGATTAATTTTTTGGATTGCCTGAGACCTGACCCATTGGTCCAATGATCTAGGCGAAGTTTGTTTTCCCATTCATTAATCAGCGCTGCAGCCGTCGACCAATTGACACTGCAGTATGGTTCAGGGCCTATGAACGCAGTACTTGAACCCGCTCTAGCGAGTTCATCTGCTGATTCGTTACCTGCAATCCCTTTGTGCCCAGGGACCCAACCAAGTTTCACTTTGTTGTGTTTGGCTAGGGATTGCAGAGCATCGTGGCAACATTTGACGGCTTTAGAGTCTATTTGACTGGACGATAAGGCCTTAAGTGCTGCCTGGCTATCAGAAAAGATTTGTATAATTGCGCCCTTGATACCTTTACCAAGATTATGTCTCGCGCAGATCTCAATGGCATGGATTTCGGCTTGGAACACAGTGGGACTAGACCCCATCGGTACAGAGATCCCAGTGTTGGGTCCACAGACACCAGCTCCGACTCCAGAATCCATTTTCGATCCATCTGTGTACCAAACTAGACTTCTGGGGTCTAGTGTTGGGGCACCATTGGACCAGTCTACCCGGTCCAATATTTCAACTTCAAATAACCTGCCGAAACAGTTCTGCCTGACCATAGTGTCCGGCATTGTACAAAACATGTCTCTATTAGGGATTGAGTTGAGTATCCTAAGGTGACCCACTAGGTCACCTGGTTTGAATTGATATTCTAGCTGCAGTTTAATGGCATAGGTGGCAGCTATCTTCCTAACGAAGATGGGTAAAGGTGTCAGCCCGATAATAGCTTCGAGAGCTGTTGTGGGGCAGGTGCGCATGGCACCTGTTATGCCAAGACAGGCAACCCTTTGCAGTTTTTGCAGTTTGTTTGCCGATGACTGTTGAAGGGTTTTTGGCCACCATACGATGGCCGCATATGTGATAATGGGTCTCGCCATCATTGTGTACAACCAATGAATAATTTTGGGAGAGAGACCCCAAGTCCTACCGTAAAGACGTCTACTGGCCCACAGTGCTCTGGTAGCTCGCTCTATGGCGGACTTAATATGTGAATTCCAGTTAAGTCGTCTGTCCAGGATTACTCCGAGATATTTTACCTCGCTGGAATAAACTAGTGTGGTGTTGCCGATTATTATGGGTTCAAGGTTGATACGAGTCCTCCTTGAGAAGGGCACTAGAACGGTCTTGCAGGGATTGATCGATAAACCCTCTGCGTTGCACCATTCCACGACTTGCAGTAGCGCACTTTGCATCATATTGCAAATAGTCGTGTCGTGCTTACCCCTTATAACAATCGCCAGGTCATCAGCATAACCAATTGTGGTGTAGCCTGATCCTTGAAGATCTACTAACAGTTTGTCGATAACTAGTGACCATAATAAGGGGGAAAGAACCCCCCCTTGTGGGCAACCTTTTGCCGCGGTTACAGAAACCGACACTCCTCCGGAAGAAGATGTAATCGAACGACTTTCCAACATGGCTCTGATCCATTTGTTAGTCGATTCTTCGATACCTCTGCTACTGATCGCTCTTGCGATCGAGTCGTAGCCAGTGTTATCGAAAGCGCCCTCAATGTCGAGGAATGCACATAGGGCTATTTCTTTGGAAGCAAGTGCGCCTTCTATCTTTTTGACGAGATAATGAAGGGCACCTATGGTGGATTTACCTTTCCTATATGCATACTGGTTCGAGTTTAGAGGGTTAGACAACTCTAATCGTTCTCTAATGTAAACATCAATTAGTCTCTCCATCGTTTTGAGTACAAATGATGTTAGACTTATAGGTCTGTATGATTTAGGCAGCTCACTAGGTCTATTACCCGGTTTGGGAATGAATATTACGTTGACCTTTCTCCAGGAGATTGGTATGTAACCCCAGTTGTAGCTGGCTCTAAATAAAGCTGTCAGTTCCGGTAGGATGAGGTCTATTGATCTTTGCAATAGTGCAGGAAATATACCGTCACCACCGGGAGCTTTGAAGGGATCGAAAGTGCCAACAGCCCATTCAACCTTATCTGTACTGAAAATTTTTCCAGATAAACTTTTAACTCTTCTATTAACAAAGACCCTATGGTCTGTTGTGTTAGAGTGCACTTGAGAGGTGCTATAAGACGAGCCTGGGAAGTGCACCTGAAGCAACGTTTTAAGTGTTTCTTCTCTGCCCGTCGTGTAGGTACCGTCGCTTTTCTTTAAAAGTCCTACACAGTTTGCCTGATCTTTTGCGAGCGATTTGTGGATGCGTGCTGCTACTGGCATGTTCGCAATGTTTTCACAGCATTTCCTCCAAGTGGCCCGCTTGGATCGTCTAAGTTCAGAATTGTATTCTGTGAGAACGGACCTATATTCGTTCCACCTCTTCGTTTTCTTGGCAGAATTGAAGAGTTTTCTGACTTTACTCCTGAGTTTTGTCAGATGATCATTCCACCAAGGCACTTTGCGATTATTTGAAGTGGTCTTGGGGACACAACTGTCGTGATAGGAATTGATCATTACATTGTTTAATTGGAAGGCTGCTTCATCCAGGTCCCCTATGGACTCAATAGACGTAAGAAGCATCCCTTTTTGTGAGAGAACTAGTTCTCGATAGCGATCCCAGTCGGTGCGTTTGGGATCGTATCTGTTAGAGACATATGAGAGTTGACCAGGGATGTCAAACCTGATATGTTGGTGGTCTGACAAAGATGGTTCATCTGACACATGCCAATTTTCAATAAAATTCGAAATAAATGGACTTGCAAGTGTGAGATCAAGTATCTCTTCGCGAATCGCATTTATGAAGGTAGGCTTTGAGCCTCTATTTAGTATATCTATTTCACTACTAATAAGATATTCTAAAAGACACTCACCTCTTCTGTTGGTGTCACTACTACCCCAGACCTCATGATGCGCGTTGGCATCGCAACCGATGATGTAGTGCAGGTTGCCTGATTTGCAATAGCTGATGAGGTCCTGGACGTCCTTAGGTGGTATGACGCTGTTGTCATCCGGGAAATACGCCGAGGCGCACACGATGTTATGTGTTCCCCTCTCCGTCGGAACTTCCAGTAGTAGGGCCACCAGGTCTCTGTTAATGAAATTGGGAATGGGAAGAAAGTTAATATCATTGCTGATGAGACAGGCCGCTCTTGGCGCAGGGTCTCCACATTTAGAGATTAACTTACTTTTGCCATTCCGGAGACCTTTAACATGTCCGCTTCTAACCCAAGGTTCCTGGATAAGTCCAAGGGTTATATTTTCTTCGGCGAACCGCTTGCTAAGGGTAGCGGACGCGCCCTTCGCGTGATGCAGGTTCGCCTGTAGCACCTTGATGGAGCTCATTGATCCTCCATCGAGGATCTGGCCTGCCGCATCAGTTGGGCCTTTTTAGGGCCTTTCTTTTTGCGACAAGCAGCCGTTGAGGGATGACCTTTTTTGGAATTCCCCCCCGACTCTTCCTTCCGAGTAACGTGCCCTGCGGCGCCGGTTGTTTTCCTCGGAACTCCGGGCTTTATGCCGGTATTACGGTTTTTCGGTTCAACAACACGAGTCACCGTCTTTCCTGCTGCACCAAGGCCGCTGGTGCTAGCAATTGGCTCGCTGTCAACGGTCTTGGTTGCTGAGGCAGTACTGACCTCTCTTGCATGCCCGACAGCGCTGCAAGAGGGGACTGCAGATGACGTTGTTGTTGAACCGGCTTTTTGCTTGTTATGTGCAACAACACTGGTCACCTTCTTTCCTACTGCACTAAGGCCGCTGGTGCTAGCAATGGGCTCGCTGTCAGCGGTCCTAGTTGCTGAGGCAGTACTTTCCTCACTTACATGCCCTGCAGCGCTGCAAGTGGGAACTGCAGATGAGGTTGTTGTTGCACAAGCAGATGGAGAATCATCTGCGTTGACCTTCTTATGGGAGACGATCAACTTGACCTGACCAAACCTATAGCAAACCTTGTTGTTTAGTTTGCTCAGGGTCTTCATGGACGCATCGTCAACGGCAAAGACGAGATGAAGGAGCGAACCTTCTTTCATCCTTTGCATTGCCTTCCATGAAGAAGCTTGAAGGCCCTCATTTTGTGCTTCAAGCGTCGCTAGGACTTTGGTCGTTGGCAATTCGGTGCTCTGTGGAAAGAAACCACGGACTATGTGAGATTTGGGAAAAGATCCCTCCTCCACAAGTACAATATCAAGACCACTTTTGGCCTTGATAGCATCGAAATTGCTTTTCATCCACTCAGCAGTAGCACTGTCAGAGCAGATGAAAATTAGCCATCCCGACTTGTGTTGAGAGCCTGAGAAATGTGGCCACACGCCCCTGTTTCTCAGGTCAATCGACACGTCGATGACTGCCTCCTGTATTAGAGCCATTTGCTCTGCTGACAGAGGCTGTTTATCTATGTCAGCTGGGACGATTCCTAGTCTGACAGTACTAGCAACCTGACTGAAGGTGGGCGCGTCAGGCGCATGTCTTGCTTTTGCCTTTTTGGCTGCCGGTTCAGAGGGGGTGCGATCCTTTGATCTCACCCTTTTGAACTCATTTCCAAGAGGAGATTTCGCATATACTAGGGCATTTTCCCTAGTTTCGCCCTTGCGAATAGCTTGGTTGTATCTTCTCTTTTCAGCTGAGTTCAGTTTGACAAATCCACCTGGTCCTAGACGCAGCTTGTCAAGTTTCTTCCCAATGGAAGAACATCCGGATTTCTCCGTGACTACACTGCAAGTGTCTATGACCGTGGATGTGTCAGACTCCTCTGAACTGACACTAGCGCTGGTAGCTGTCAAGGATTGTGCCCATTTGGCCCCAATCTCCTTGTCAGCTAGGACTGTAGCTGGCTCGCTTTCGAGCTGGTTGACTATGGCCGAAGGTGGAGCGGCCGTCGGAGGCTCAATAGCGTCCCGAAAATTGCCGTCTGCATGCTCCACAGCATGAACAGACGCTGGTGAATTTGGAGCTTCACCATACTCATCTTTTTTTGAAATTTGTTTGGAAATTATGATCCCACGAGTATTCGGGAAATATATGTCACCCTAGGTAGCGCCCGATATGCCTAGGGAAGGCTAGATTAAAACCGAAGGTCGCCAGGTATTCGGAGTTCGCATACTAGAGACTAAGCTCTCTCTTAGCCACGCATCCCTCGGCGTATGCTGTTCCACCATTGGATTAGAGATTATTTTAGGAGGTTTACTCCTCCCGTCGCATACTTTGGCCGGATGTATACAGTTGAGAAATTAAGGTCGTGCATCGCAGGTTGGCGCCAAGAACCATTTGTTCATTGTGCGAGCCTGAGATACCAGACCTATAGTCTCGCTGCAGCATTCGTTGCCCGGTGGCCGCCCCGTGGAGGCAGTATGTCTTCTTGAAACGGTTTCTCAATAAGGATCGTCCATAGACTTTACCCTAAGAGTCCGCACCTGACCACCAACACCAAATAATAATATCAATAAACATCAAGTGGGTCATAATTCCACAATTTTTAATAACATGTATATGTGTAATTAAAATCAAATTGAACAGTGGAGTTAGTATTAGGGAACGGGTAAAAAGTGAAGTATGAGGGTTCAAGCTGCCCCCTGAAACCCCCAGCTTGGCCGCAGATAAGATTTGAAATAAGTGCGAGGTTGTTTCCTTATTTTCATATTTAGAATGGATTTGAAAAAGTAACATATATCCAACTTTGCACCTACCGCAAATCCTATCTGTGGCCAAGCAGGGGGGTTGCAGGGGGGCAGCATGCCCCCCCAAACCAATTTCACTTTTTACCCGTTTCCTCTTAAATGTCTCAGAATATTTAATGGAAGGTATATTTTAATAAGGTAAGCCTAAATCAGATATACAGCGGAAAGCGACATAAAGCCAATTGGCCTTATGTCGCTTTGTGAAAGTGACATAAGGCCAAAGCAAAAATTTGGTCTTATGTCACTTTGATAAAGCGACATAAGGCCAAGTTTTAAAATTTGGCCTTATGTCGCTTGGCGTTATGTCATGGCACCGAAGTGGATCTCTCCCTACGTATGAAAATGTCAGCTGACTCCAGAATTCTCCTAACATTTCCCAAAGCAATTAGGGAGATGATAATGCTTCCCACAGTTTCGTTAAGTTCGTTCAAATTTGTCTACTGACGCGGGAACGAAATAAATCGCTCTCTTCGTATGCAAATGTCAGTTGACAGCTGATTTCTGTGTCAATAAGCAATTATGAACACTTTAACGATGCTTCTAGTTACTGTTCGTTTGCCTTTGACATTAGCTTAAGTTTTCGTACGTCTATTATAATTGGCCTCTGATAGGAAAGTTGTTGTTAGGCGTGTGACAGTTATCGAAAAGATATTTTTTAGGAAATCATTTGCTGAATATGTACTACGTTGGAGGAATTTATAAAAATCACAAATTCGCCGAAAGAACAAACGCTGGAATGAATCGCTTTAAGCGACAGATGACAGATGAAATTTTTTCCAGTACTTCCAGCTTGAAAATTGCTTTCTTTACATCAGAAATCAGTCATTCGTGACTTTATGTTCCGTTCATACACTTTTTTAGGACAAAACTAAATAATGAGACGCCAAATTAGGCCAAAAACAAGCTGACTTATTCCATTTTTCCACTTTGTTATGTCAAAACATTTTTTCCAGGGTGGATTTGACATTTTATTGAGAGTGTTCGTCGCCAATCATCAAAGCCCAGATGACTAGTCAAAAAACAATGCCAACCGTCTGCGTTGTACAATAGTCATACCACCAAAGACCGGCTCAACTGATTTGAATGAAATCTTGTTCAGTAGTTAATCAAATTTCATTAATCTGGTTTGTTTCACGAACACATCTGTATAATCATGATGGAACATGAATAGGTTGTCGAATAAAAATCAAAGTCTCATCACAGTCGGACGCATGCTCAACCAAAGATTCTCAAAATCTGACGCATTCAATTTTTGAATATCATAACCATTCAGAAGATTTATCTTGAACGCACTGTCCATCAATCAAATCTAAATATCGTATACATACATCAGTTCATTCATGAATTATGCATGTAAATTTTGTAAGAAGCAAACCAAAACAAAAAAAAACCGCCATATTCCCAGTTTTAATTGTTTTTCGAATTTCTTGACTTCAAAATGTCTGCATATACTACATACAGTGAGTGTCAAAAATGTGCACCCACTTGCAAAGATGCGCTACATCACGTCTGACTAGAAAAATAATCTATACACAGAAATTATGATATCGTGAATAACGATAAAAGAAAAAAATTATTTGAAAAAAGATGTCAAAAATTGGAATTCAATTCAGAAATGCACACTTATTCTTCTTCTGATGGCGCTACAGTCCGGGGTGGACCTGGGCCTCAACCAACAAGCCTTCCCAGCTGGGACGATCTCTAGCCAGCTGCCTCCAAATAAGGTAGCCCTAAACGACGAACATGCTCGCCGAACTTGATCGTGCTCGCCGCATTTTCCTCGTGTATAGGATGGTTCGCGAGCCGCTCGCTGTTGGCGAAAAATTTCGATTTTGTCGTGTTCCTTGACTTTGATGTTCGCCGTGTAGGGCCATGTTCGCGAGCAAACCTCATTTTTGCTATGAACGTCGCCGAGTGCATATCGCGGATTAATCACAATGTCAACAGTCAGCCACGATTTTATCGAGGTATTCACCATTTGCGCTTCCCTATCACATATGTTGACGGTTTGAAGAGACAACACGGAATGAATGTTCGCCAAATGTGTTCGCCGTGTAGGGGATAACGCAAACGAGCAAGTTCGGCGAGCATGTTCGTCGTTTAGGGCTACCTTTATTTTATGTACGCCAAGTTGGCTGAGGTCCTTCTTCACTTACGTGCGCCATCGGTTTCGTGGGCGTCCTCTATTGCATCGAAGAATCCTTTTTATCATCTTACATAGACTTAAAAACGGTATAAACGGCAAATGGGCACCCTTACAAGTTGGCCACCAGTCTAACTTTTTCAGGTTTTGGGGAAGAAGATCGCTGTTTGATGATCTCCAGACCTTATTTCTGTGTTTTGAACTAAACGTCTCAAAATTTCTTTGGAAAATAATAAAAGACGGACTTATGAGCTCCATTTCTGTGCACACTCCCACGTGATGTGCAACTTCCCTCCTGTTCAAGTGAATACTGGGTGTCTACAAATGTTTGACCACCACTGTACATCTAACAGGAAATCATAAATTTCTTTTAAAATAAAATACAATAAAACACACAAATTTACATCTCATTCTACTCCCAAGCAACGGAGTGATGTAAGATCTCAAATATGTGGGTTTTTGCACATCCACCAGTGTCTTTCCAAAAAAAAGGTTATAATCGGGTTTTATGAATAAACAATTAAAATAGGCTTTATTTATTTTCCAAAATCATGTGATAAGACGCAAAACAATAATGTCTCTTCATTTGCAGATACACAAAGCCACAATCTTTTGAAGATTGTATTGGCGATGAGCTACCAGTTGGTTGGGAGGAGGCCTACGATACAAATATCGGTCGTTATTATATTAATCACATTAGTCAAACCACACAATTGGAGGATCCACGACAAGAATGGAAGAGTGTCCAAGAAGCGATGCTTCGAGATTATCTCAACGCCGCACAGGACGTTCTGGAGAAGAAGAGAGAAATGTATGATGTTAAGCAGCAGCGTTTGCTCATAGCTCAAGATGAATTCAATCATTTGAATACATTAGCTGCCAGTCGAAGTAGTTGTAAGTATTTAATTCTTTTTTTGTCTTTCTTTTAGTTCTCCCGCGGGGGGTTAACAAACCGATAGACTTTTTAGATACGAGTAGACACTAAATTTGTCTTGGAAGTGTCGTAACATGAATAGTCTTGACGGCAAAAATTATCTGCAAACACATAAAAGTCTTTTTTATCTGTTTGATCTGCGGATGGCGGATATCTTTGAATTTAGTTATTTTCTTCTTTTTCTTCTTTCGAGTCTGTCTGCGACTTGCCTTTGGCCGCTAGAGCCGTTTTTTTTGTGTCAAAATTGAGAGAGAAAACTTTGTAAAATAATTGATAGCGGCACTCCTTGCTCGTTCCATGATGAAATGGATTGGAGAACATTAAATGTCGTGAAAAGTAAAGAAACCTGTCGCACTCGTTACGCAACACCCTTGCTGGTGGCCACATTTCGGTTCGGTTCTGATTGATGGGACTTTTGAGCGGATTTGTACCCACTTATCTATGCGCCATTCCCCTTTGCATATGCTTACTTAAATTTTCTATTTTTTGTTCATTTTTCAGTATGTTCATCGTCGAGTTCGATTAACACCCGCCACGATCCTGAACTTCTGCGTGCCGATCTAGTCCTAGCCAAGGAGCGCGTTCGTCGCCTTAAACAAGAACTCAATCACATCAACAATGACATCTCATACACACAACGCGGCGTCAATACTCTGTACTCAGTTGGGGAGAAAATCAACGCCCGTCAAAATGGTTGCTATGACATTGCCGAAGTTCAAGCAATTCGCGAAGAAATGCTTAAGGTGCAAAAATCACTGGTGTCCGGTGAAAAAGTCCGAGAAGAACTTATGCGTAGTCTTGTGCAAATCAAAAACGAACTCAGTCGACAGCAGTACAGTGAGGAAGCAGCTGCTGATCTTCTAAATGCAACGTCACCATTTGATCGTGTTTGTGTGGCGTCTCAGACAGATCTATGCGGAGCGAATAATGACATCGTGAATAGCGGTGCTAGATTCGCTGAAATGTTCAAAACGAAACTGCAATACAGTGAGTGGCGTAAGAGGATTAAGCAATTGCAACAGCAATTAGCTGACCATGTAGAACGTATCGAACCAGGTCAACTAGAATCAGACAAAGATCGTTTGTTGCTGATTCAGGAAAAGGAAAAACTACTGAACGAACTGAAGAGTATTTCGTTGAAGTCAAAGTCACAGCAAGAGATTCATGTCATTCAGCAGACCAGGCGGAAACTGGAAGAGGACCTTAACGAGGCATACGAGGCTTCAAATCAATGCATTGCAAATCGATTGCGATTGCAGTATGAAAAGCAAACGCTGCTTGACAAACTGCAGGAAGCCCTGAAGTCGACAAAAATGCTTGAGGAGCGACTCAAGTCGTTCTCATCCGAGAGCACATTCTCAATAAGCAGCGGATCCAGTCTGGGCTCCCTGTCAACTGCAAGCAGTAAGAGCGCACTGAGTTTCACAGACATTTACCTTGATCCACTGTCAGTGGACCCGCATATTGACGTTGACCTACACAGAAGATCACAGGGTCTATTCCAAATGCATTCAGCAATTTCCTTGTCTCCGCGAAGCAGTCTTTCAATGGAAACCCCACCAGCGTCACCAATGAAGTACACCGATGCTCTGAAAGAGGAACCGACATACGCGAACGCTTCGAATTTCAACCTGCCCGCGGCGTCTGCTGGACAGACTGCAGCACCACACCAGAAGCCACCAAACTACGATCTGGATTCGGCTGTCTTGGACGTTATGATGCTGGAGGAGAAACTTCACGACCTGAAGACAGTGCCTATTAATTTAGCCGCCCCGCTTTCTCCTATTTATGAGAAGCCATCGTTGCTCGATCTGCCCCAGGAAATGTTGAGTCGGTCTTCGTCGACTTCAAATACCCGCTCAGTGTCTGCTGCCGTCAGTAATGAGTCTGTGGCTGGAGATTCGGGTGTTTTCGAGGCTTCCAGAGCGCACCTGCCCCGCAAAGAACTGGCTCAAGTTCAGATAGGATTGAAATATTTCAAGAACGAGGGAATATTCGTGGTTTCTCTGGAGAGAGCAAACAATATAGCAGCCCTGCTAACCACGGCGACGGACAATTCACAAGTGTAAGTTGTCCGTGGAATTGCTCGAGGAGCATATACTCATCTCTTCTTTCCTTTAGGTATCTTCGTGCTGCTCTCCTGCCAAATTCACTGCAATCCATAAGAACGAAGAGTGTGCCTGACTTCCACAAGCCAATGTTTGGTGATAATTTCGCTGTGCCAATCTCATTAAGTAAACTGCTGACAAAGAGCCTGCATGTGACCGTGATCAGTGTCAGTGGGCAAAAGGAGGAAATCATTGTAAGTACAGACGGGGGTGCGCCTTTTGGACTTTTCTTTACTAAAATCTTTCCTGTCCTCATCTCATCCTTTTAGGGAACTGTTCAAATTAGTATGGCTGAGTTCAATGCGGACGATTCCACGCTCAAGTGGTACAACGTTCTGAGCTCGAGGTTTATACCAAGCTTTGATGGACTAGAACTTCCGGTAGCCTGCAAAGAAGAATCATCCGATGAATCAACCATAACCTCATCACAGACATCAACGCTGACGAGAAATCAAGCTCCGGCATTTGAAATGCAAGCTCAAATCACGGAAGAACTGAAGGAGCATCTGAATCTGAACGATGATGCCGATGAGGACGAAGAAGAAGATGAACCAGAGGACGAGGAGGAGGACGATGGTACCGGCGATTATGGTAAATACGACACACAGACAATTTTTCTTTAACACATTTTGACTTCTCTCACTTGTTGTTGTCCACAGCTGAATTAACGAGGAAAATGTTAGACGAATATATGAATAACGTTAAGCAAGAGTACGTCGACAAAGAAACGAATACCGAATGTGCCTTCCCTCCAGAGAAATGCCGAGCGCGGCTAAGTGATCCCACCTCCCAGCAGCAACAGTCCGCCGACGATAGACCCGTCAAACGATCACAAACCTTCACACCCAGCGCTGCTGTTGGCAAAAGTCGCTACATCTGTCGACTGAATCGTAGTGATTCGGATTCTGCTATGCATTTCGGTGTAACCCCACATCAATTCCATAGAGGAGCTGTCGAAAGGAGATCACTGCGATTCCACACAAAGACTTCAAAACCAGTCACAAGTAAGTTCCATCATCCCACACATATGTCCCTGTCATTTGTTAAGCTGGAATCTTTCATCTCTCTTCACAGAACTACACCATACTCACATCCCCAGAACAAGCTTGGACTTGGAATTAGATTTACAAGCGCAACATAGCAAATTAGATTTCCTGAACGATGAAATCATCAAATTACAAAATTTGAAGCAAACGTACGTATGCCTAGAGTGTAGAGAAATTCGATGAAAAATGCTTATCGTTTTGCGTTTTCTTTTACAGACTCGAACAAGCCCGTGATAACCGAGATGCACGCATCGCTGCCTGGGCAATGGAAAATGAGGAGTTCCAAAGATTGGTCGAACGAGCCGATCCAGCTAAGTGTCCCGAGGAGAAACAACTTCAGCGATTGCTTCACAAGACATCAAAGGAAATCTACAAGCTGCGCAAGACGAAAGTCGCTAAAGGATCTGTAGATTTAGTCTCTTTCAAGTAAGTGTCAATTGATTGTTTTGATAGCAAAATGTTGCAGGGTAAAGAAAAATTCCTCTTCGTATGCACCGCGTCTCCTAGTAATCAGAAGACCCTGAAAATGGGCTTCTTCTTCTGATGGCGCTACAGTCCGGGATAGACCTGGGCTTGAACCAACAAGTCTCTGCAACTGATTTTCAGATCTTTAGCCAGCTGACTCCAATTACTCGCGCCAAGTTGTCTGAGGTCCTTCTTCACTTGTGTGCGGCATCTGCTTAGTGGCCGACTTCTATTACGTTGTCCCATGGGCGCGGAATCGAATCTTTAGGCTGGAGCAGTGTTGCCCATGCGTTCTAAATCGTCCAGCCATCTTAGGCGTTGAATCTATAGTCGCCTGGCTAGACTCATGTCGATATACAGCCCATACAGTTCGTGGTTGAATCTTCTTCTCCAGAAGCCATCAACTCAAACAATACCAAAGATTGAACGTGAAACATATAAGGAAATACTTCTTTATCTGCTCTTGAGATTGTCCATGTCTCCACGTCGTACAGCAGGACAGAACACCTTGATCATCCTCGTCCTGCTAAAAATGGCCTGCTCAGAACTGAATAGCCTTGAGTTTCGGTGTATTTTGCACCGAACATTTTAAATTCAAAGCATGCCTTGTGGGAGAAGAAACTACTACGCATATCTTCCTTAGTGCGACGAGCAAGAGTAATGACCAATTCTCCACGGAGGAGCTACTGGTTTTGGCTTCTGTTGCCAATTTGAAGTGCCTCGCTAAGGTAACAAATGTCTTCTCAATCAGCATTCCCTCCATATCAAACTAGAAGTCTGATCACCAGACGCTGGACGGTCCGCTGCGCATTTTCACATATGTCTACTCCAAGAATCTGAATATTCACATTGACCTTCTTCCGGAACATTGCAGCGTCTTGCCAGCTGAGATAAAAGAGGCTCTGTCTTGGGTTAGGTTAGGTTCGGTTTTGGAAGGGGAGTGTGATGGTTAAAGCATCATTTCCACTCGGAGGCCATGGGGCCCATTGTGAATTCCTTCAATTGCGGAGTACACAATATATTAACCTATCCGGTCACGGGATGGCTGAAACCATTTTTAGAAGATCCGATATATCTACATTCGCTAAGTTCGCAGTCTCTGTGAAGAATCTTTGGCCCAGCGAAGCTAGGCGCCGATTCTGGAGAGCTGGGCAGTGGCAAAGCAGATGTTGGATCGTCTCAGTCTCTTCATCTCATCTCGGAGTGATCACAGGACACTGCCCCATCGAAACAATGCTCCGGAAACGGAATGCGGAATCGCTGGATTTGCTAGAATCGCATATCCACGAAGAAGCCGTTGTCCGTTGCTTTGCACTGGTTAGTGCATGGCGTGTCCCTCTCCCACCTCCGTAATGGCTCACTATGCCACTGCCCAGTAGCTCGTAATTTCTTCTGGCTCGGACCGACCGGCTGCTCGCACACTCACTCGACCACTGCCACCATTCAGACCTGGCTCCGAATGGGGCCCTGGCACACCAGGATAGGCAATATCCGAGTCTGTTCTTGATCTCTTTGTCATGAGAGGTGTTGCGCTTTGTTTGTCAAGCTTTATGCTTCTTCGAACGAAAAGGGCTGTACTTCGATGGTTTGGTCATGTGGCACGAATGTCCCCATCTTCACGACTTCCGAGGCGTGCCTTGAATGCGATTCCATCAGGTAGGCGACCACTTGGCAGTCCCAGGACGAGATGGTTGGACCAAGTTCAAACACTGGTTGCGCTTGGGCATAGCTCCTGATGAGTTAGAGTCGATGGCGGCGGATCGAGTGCCCTGGAGATTTTTCGTGCATGCATTGCCCTCGCGACCCCTTTAGTGTAACATGCGGATCACTTGAGATGAGATGAGATATCCACGAAGGAGATGTTCCAGTAACCAATGGGTCTATGTTGGTCTAAGTGAGACTGCTAACCTGCAGTTGGTCACTTGAACTTACCCTAACCTAACCTAGTGTGGCGAGCAAGAGTAATGCTAACTTCGGCACGAAAGCTTTCACCTGATAGAAATCTTTAAGGAGCTGCTGGTCTTAGCTTTTATTCTTCTTCTTGTTCTTGTGGTGCTACAGTTCGGCGTGGACCTGGACCTCAACCAAGAAGCATCTCCAGCTCTCTAGCTCTCTCCAATTGCGTACACCAAGTTAGTTGAGGTCCTTCTCCACTTTTGTACGTCACCTTAATGTGGACATCGTCTGTTGCGTTGTCCCACTGGGTCAGAGTCGAAGATTCTTCGGGCCGGAGCTAAGCTGTCTATGCGCTCTAGAGAGAAGAATCTCCTCAATTTCGCCGTTTGGAGCTGGCATTAAACACACAACGGCTGGTATTTGCTGTGACAGACATACTTGATCAAAGACGCTTCACGTGACGATGGTTGGCGAATAGTTGGCATCTATCAGATTAAGTCTGGTCTGCCGACAGACAATCCTTGATATTCTTACCTTCCCTTGATTTCTATTCAACAACTAATCTCATGATTTTTTTCTTTGCAGAGAGAAAATAGCCTTTTTCACCCGCAAAGGACTATCCGTACCCGAACTTCCCCTCGAATTCATTCTCCCAGAGGATGTTGTCATCGAAGAAGATGAAGCCGAGTACGAAAATGAAAGTGGCAGCAGTAGCCAATCACCCGCCATTGCCATTAATACCGCTTTAGTCGAAGCGACTGCTAATAAGCAATCAGTCAAGAATCTCATAACATCATTACCATCGACGCCGTCGTCGCCATCCCCTGCATTACCAACACCACCACCACTACCATCATCAACACCACCACCACCACCATCATCATCAGTTTCTGCCAATTGTATGCCAAGGGAGCTACCCTCCTATGCGGCAGCCACTGCTGCTTCAAAATCCAGAGCAGCAGCTGCAGCATTAGCTGCAATGAAAGCATGCCAGCCATCCACATCAGCGGCAGCCATAGCAGCTGCAGCATCTGCTGTATCAACAACGACGACGATGTCCAGCACCGAAGACCCCTCCACCACTGAAAATAATCGATTCGACTACGTCGTCGATCGCACCTACGGTGTCGAGGTGTAGACACTTTACCCCGGAATTTATACTTTGAACTGCTGTTTTGTAAAGAAAATTGTTAATATTTAATAATTACGATTAGGGAGAAAATCCACACATGAAATGAATGAACGATCGGAATGAGAAGAGGAAAAGGAAGGAAAAAAACTGATAATCTACTGTGCCTTAGAGAGGATTAGTTTTTTTTTTTAATTTAAATTAAATTTAATGTTAAGGAAGGAACTTGAAGGAGGAAACGTGAACCATTTGAATTTGAATCGAAGATATAAACATTTTGTAGCCCTAAGACTATTTAAATTAAATTATAAACAAACAAACAAATATATATGATATATTTTTATACACACCTAAGTAGCGAGTAATTGAAGAAATGAATTTGACGGAAAATACTAAGTAAAGAAATTTTCTCTAGATATATATGATATACACGTGAACATACAAAACATAAATTTACCAAGGCTTGCGTTTTTGTTGAGCTGAGATATTCTAAAGAGTTAGATGTCAATCTATTATTATTTGTAGGCGTTAGCAAAGATATTACTGTGTAGTATAGATAACCAATTCATTGTTATTATAGTTGTAGCTTGTAAACTCTATTAATTAAATTATAAACCAATAAAAGAAGCGCGATCTAACACGAAACACAAAAACAGACCACAAACCCCACATGTCTTACTAATTCCGCGTAGTCCTCCTCTTCATTTATTAATATTTTTATATTAAAAATAAACAAAAGAATCCCCATTCTCCCCCTTGAACCCTGATGAATCGCAGATCCGATGCATTCATTAGAGTAACCACACATGAGACCCATGTCTCCCCTGCCCCAAACCATCCCAGAGTTTGCTAAACAAAAAAAAAATCAAGCAAGTGTGCAATAAAACAATGAAACATAAACTAAAAAGTAGTTTAACTGAAAAAAAAAAAACAAGAAAACAAACAAAAAAAAAAGCATAACTAATCTTATTCGTGAATTATTGTATCATTATTTTGTTTATAAGCCAACTAAAGAGAACCATGTGTCTGTATTTAATCAGAACAAATTAATTTAATTTTTCTTCTTTTGTATGTGTCGCAGAATGTGAAGTGAGTTGATTATGATTACGCATACATATACATGTAAACATATATGAGAGAGAACCAAACTGTTAAAACTAAAAGAAAGAAAGAAAGAACGGAAAGGAAAGAGAAAACCTAAATTTGCAGTGGAATTTGTTAGAAACTTGCTTTTGTCCAAGCTGAGCGCTTGTCTCGAGGGACGCCGATAGTGAGGCGGTGCCTTGGACCGTCAGCTTGGCTTTGTTGTAATATATGATGAATGATTTTGATGAATTGAAATGATTAGATGTTTAGTTAACATAATTATATTAATATATAAACCATACATATACATATTATGCCAATTGATGAAAATATACAAAAATGACATAAAACCAAACATGTATTTGTTTTATTCGCTCTCATACGCGTCGTTTGTGCATCTGTTGTGCTGGGTAACCTATTTATTTGATTGAGATCAATGCAACATAATTTTCGCAAACAATACACCCCTCACGAAACCTCGAGGTAAATGAACTAGGGGAAGCAGGGGGTACCAACCAACAGCCAACCGCTGTTCTTTTGGGCTCAAAAGGCAATTGAGTAGTAGAGCCCTCTCTAGGAAGACCAAGTTGACTTTGTATAAGACCTTGATCATCCCAGTCCTGCTGTACGGCGCAAAGACATGGACAATATCCCAAGCGGATGAACAGTCTCTTGGCCTTTTCGAGAGAAATGTTCTACGCGCGATCTTTGGTCCTGTTTGCGTTGATGGCATTTGGAGGAGAAGGTTCAACCACGAACTCTATGGGCTGTACAGCGACATGAGTCTACGGATCCAACGCCTAGGATGGACAGGCCATGTAGATCGTATGGACAACTTAGCTCCGGCCTGAAGAGTTTTCGACTCTGAGCCTGTGGGACAACGCAACAAAGGACGTCCACGCACAAGGTGGCGCACACAAGTCGATGGGAACCTCGGCTGGCGTTTCCTTTACTGATATAGTGTAAGGTATTGGCATTTGCCGAGACACCACACCTAAGAATCTCCTTATATGATTTTCTCGTTTGACGCAATCTGCAGATGATCTCTCACTTTTTCGAATTTGTGTGCATTCCACGCCCCACTATGATAAATTTTTAAACAAAAATTTTTACAAAAAACCTAATCTTATGTTTTAATGACAAAATCTAATTGTTTTCTTAGTTTTTGACCCAGTAAAGTTGAATCAAACTCTTTTCTGCAAAATACTCCCATTACTTTGAACAGCACTTTTCGGTTCGCAATCACTTCCTTGAGTAAAATCCGCGAACACACAAACGCAGATGTGCACATTTTTACTGATTTTGCTTGCAAAGTACCGAAGGAATATTTACCAAAATGTTTTTACAGTCTGCGCGAAATGGCAATACCAGGGAAGCAGTTAAATTGATTTCAACGTCGCGCTTCTATTATTAGTATACACACATTAAAATTGCATTTAAATTATCTTTGTGATTTTAATTTTTCAAAAATGTCACCCAGCCTGCGTGAGGTCTGCCCCGAAAAACGATCACCAGCAAATGATGGCGATAATGGAACGACAAGGGATGAAAACATTCTTGCTTCACCCGAATTAAAATCCGATTAGAAAGTGGAGGTTAGTTTTGGCGCCTCCAAACCATCTTCTTCTCACTTATATGCTCCGTTGGGTACTCTCGTCGTCTGCCACCTTTGCTAAAATGCTAAAATTCAACAAACTGTTGAACATCTCTATATGACTGACTTGTGCTGTAAACTAGAGTTGTACCGAATAGTGATTTGGCCGGATACCGGGTACCGAATAGCCGGATAGCCGAATATTCGGCGGCCGGATATCTGCCCAAATTAAAAGTATAATAGTTTGGTGCTCTGATACTCAAATCAGACCGGTACAAGTCAAACCAACTTAAACATGTTTTTTTTCCTTCTCCTCCACAAGATATTCTTACTTTCCACACAGCAAAGTTTTTGAGATATTTTTGAAGAGGTTGCGAAAGCAAGTCAGATTGAGTTTTCTGCCAAAAAAAATGCCGCCAACGAGCTTGACTTATATCTCAAAACAGTTTTTTTAACGGAATAGTGACCCTTGGGCTTGGTGATCAGTAAATGGAAGACAGTACCCAATTTTGCTCAAATTTGCCAAAACTTATTTTTCATCTCCATGCAGCAGTGGATACAGTGAGAGACTCTTTTCTAAAGCATGCATCGTATACGAAAACAAACGTAATAAATTATTACCCTGAAAAACTAATTTTCATTCACCATAATTTGGCTTTAGTAAGCTTCCAATATTAAATTGTTTTTTTTATTTTGTTGTATTTTACTGAAAAAACGATTATCCGGTATTCGGCCGGATATCAAAAGACTATTCGGCTCTGGCCGGATAGTATGAAAGAAGCCGGATAGGCCGGATACCGAATACTTGCCGGATATCCGTCACACCTCTATTGTAAACCCCATTTTCTTGAGCGGATAAAGAAAGAGGTTGAGTTCGTTAACGTCAACAAAATGCGCATCGCGTAAGCATCACTGCATATGTGATGTGGCGCAACGATTTTTTTTATGTTGCGATGCATAACGATGCACTAATTTTGTTGGCGTTTCGGAACGGCTTATTGTTTTGTGTGCCAATTGTATATTTTTTTTTTCATGTCAAAAAAATTGACGACGATTTTCCTAAATAATTTAGTTAAAAATGTTGGCAATTACAATGCTAGCATAATTAATTATATTTTAGACATGAAAAAGAGACAATTGAGTCAGAAAATGAAAAACATTTCATCGCATCACACAAATCTATGATGCGCTGATTGCTTTTGTTTGCACAGTAGTTGCTTTCATGTTGCATTTTAGAACGCGATGCAAAGCATCATTGCCAAATGTTTGCAATTAAGAACACTTGACTTTGCAGTACTGCGCTCATACTGCGATCACGAACTCAGCCAGACTTCACAGCTGTTTATTGTTGCGAAAGGCCAAACGATGCAAATGGGGACCACGGATTGCCTACTGGTAATATACACCAATTGTTGGGCCCATACTATTGTATGATGTCATTGTCTGATGGCTAACTTATTGTAATCTCCTCGATCGCGTTCAAAGATCGACGAGCATCTCTATCAGCGCAGCACTGAGAACCACATAGTCTGCTGCATTAGACATATTTCCCCGGCAGACAAATAGAGTGATGACCTGCTCACCTATCAGCAAAAAACTGTCGAGAGTGGGACTGGAAGTGAACTTCATTGACTCCAATATATATATTTCCAGATATCTGCATGAATTTTGCAATGTCAAGGGAAATAATGACGGTCAAAGAACACTGTCTTGGATAAAACACAATGTGGTATCTAACAGGGATATCATCATTTGAACAGAAAGTCGAAACTGCTCAATGACCCCTCTAAGTTTTTGACTGTCTCTTAACGAGATGGCCGAGCACTTCAAAATTCATCCCATTTCATCCTGAAAATTGCGAATTTCCAAAATTGTAATTAGCTCAACCAACAACTGAATACTCAGAGAAGCTGTTGCTTTATACATAAATAGCGTACTTCGTATTATTGGGTCCAGTAGTTTAGAAGTTTATCCCATGCACATAGATAAACGACAAACAATATTATAATATTTACAAAAAATTCAAATTCAACGAACTTAAACTGTAATACCGACTTTGCACACGGGAATGTGATATCCCAAAAGTATGCATACGATTTGCATTGCATGACCAAGACACAGATGAGTCCGTAAACGATTGACTTGGGTCTTGTCGCTGTTCAGCGTGTACAGTTCGTATTTGCAGCTTCATATTTAAATGACATTAAGGCATACGACTGGATGCCGCAGTTGTTAAGTGCCTGCTCCAAGATAGAGGGGTCCCAGGTTCGAATCCCAATGAAATCGAATCTGGTCCAGTCACCATTTTACCGTTGGGATCAAATTAACGCCACTGGACCAATTTTAAGTCTGAGTGCTCGAGTAGTGTTTAAAAAAAACGCTCCGAAAGAGGCAAACGGCAGAATAGCTGGGGCTATTCGTAGCTTCAAACCTTATAAATCTTCCGGTTCCAATGACACCATGCCAGCGGAACTCCAATTGAACCTAGAATTGACTCTGACTTGGTTGGAAAACAGCCTGCGCCTGTCCTACATCCCTTTTAGATGGAGACAGGTGAAGGTAATTTTCCTACCGAAAGCAGGCCGTAGTTCCCATGTTCCAGCAGCCTATCTTCTTTCCCACTTAAAACACAGGAAAGACTCAGAGGTCTCCATCTTCGCTGGAATATAGACCCATCTATATGTCAGTAGAGTAATCATCACTAAGCTGGGTTCCACTGCCACTAGCAGACTTGCCAGCAGGGGAACAGCACAAGGTGGAGTTCTATCTCCTCTGCTGTGGAACATCATGGTTACTACTACTTTTGTTACTGTATAAGGCAGGGCGCAAAGTGATAGCCAGTGTTGTAGACGTATAATAGTTGGCGTATTAAACACACTTTTTTACGTGTTTTACATTTGAAAAATTTTGCTGGTATATAAAAGTTTATAAAAGCAAGGAATAGGTATAAAACTGAAAAAATGTATAAAAGTCCAAGAAATGCAAATGCATATAATTGTAGGTACTTGCAAAATTGTATACGCTCTGTAAAATAAACTCACTAGTTATGTTCAGAATTGTAATGTTTATTTAGTATTATTTAGTGGACTGTATTACATTTTACATTTTAGGAATATAATTTTAACTCGACCGCTCTCCTTGAAGTTCGTCGCCTGAGTGCCAATAGCGAACTCCTGGGATGATCCTGCATGCACACACACACACAGAATCGGAGATATTGTGTGGTAGATAATTCCTTTGTGCGCTTATTCTCGCATGGGCTCTCGTTCTATATTAAGAATATTGAACACGCTCTTTTACACTTCTATACACTTTTATACCCTTTTATACTTTCAAATACAGTTTTATACATTTTGATACACTTTTATACGTTTTTTTACGGAAAAAGCATAAAAACCAAAAAGTGTGACATTTAGAAACCCTGGTGCTTACCAGTGCTTAACGCTACATGTTCTCCAGTACCAGATTGAAAAAGTCACATGACAGCGCACATCCTTGCCGAAATCCACGGTTCAGAAGTTCGAGAACCGGACTACAGGGTGCATTGCGATTTTTTTAAGCTTGGCACGGTACATTTTTTCAAGTTTTTCTAAGAGTCTTTGATTTGGCCCGTAGGATGAAATAGTTTCCTGGGCTGAATGTTATCCTATGAAATCGATAGAATCATGGTGGGTATCGGTTTGGAACTCAATGACCTTTTCCAGGGTTTGCCAAAGTGCTAACATTTGGTCTAAAGTTGCTTTTCTGGAACGGAAGCTGCACTGAAATATGTCAATTATTTCGGTGCAAAAAGGCATTAGAAAGTTTACACAGTACGCTGGAAAGGATTTTTGGTGGTATGCATCAACAGTCTGGTCTTTAAAAAACAGATGAATTTTGCTAAATAAACTAAACGAACTTTTCCCAAAAAAATTTAAAAAAATGGAAAGAAAAACACATTTTCTTTTTTTACAAAATAAACGTTTATTGAAAATAAATAATCGGAATACAACGACTCGCTGAAAATAATTTAAAATAAAAACACAAGGCAAACAATCATAAAAATAAAAAAAAAAAACAAACATATGACAGTATTATGGTGTGAAACTGATTTAACAATAAAAACAATTTCTGTTGAAAAATGTAAATATGGGCATCGAACGGAAACTACAAATAATTGTATGTACATTCATTCATTGTAAACATCTAACTTGTATGTTTTGATATGTATTCATAAACATTTATAGTTACTACGCAGTAAAAGAATATATATTTTTAAGTTGGTATATTAAAATTAAACAAAAAGTTAAATTAAATTTAGAATTAATTACATTCTTGCTTGCAATTCGCTTGGGTAAGAGATGATGGAAAGTTTTGAATGAGTGTGCTTATCAAATGCAATGTTAACTTAGTTTTGTTGGTAAAAAAATTTCTTAAAAAATGCTTTTTCTCATTAGTGGCCAAAAGAAATTCCACATTAGAGCTTATTTCGAGGTATTTCAAGCAATTTGTTTTTGCGTATATTTCTCGGTTTTGAAACGACTCTGTCGTCTCTAATTGATATGGTGCATCATTTTTTCTAGGAGGTTTGAGTAATAGTAATAGTAATTGATAGATTGTGGAAGTGGTAGGGAATATGCGTTCTGGAATTTCGTCTGCAAATAAGTGGGTGACCTCGGGTACTGGATGGTTCTCTTAACATTTTTACAAACTTATCAGAAACATAGTCGAGAGTGGGACTGGGATTATATTGACTCCAATATACACATTTCCAGACATATGCCTGATCATTGCAGCATCTATCAAGCGGAAATATTGACGAAAAGAATGTGGTATCTAACAGGAATAATATCATTTGTAGTTACAGCTAGACTGTAATCAGATTCAATAATTTTTTGTTCAAACACAGCCATACACTCTTTGACGTTAGGCAAAAAGGGTTTAAGTCAAAAAGCATTTTAGGTTTTTGATTGGATTTAATTTAATTTCGTTCTCTTTTGTTTGGTATTAACGACTTAAATCTAGCACAATTTAAGTTCAGAGCTTATTGGTCATAATTTCTTTTTTTTCGAACACATTTAATTCCGATTTGGAAATAATTAATCTATTTTCAATTTGGTTTTACGAAAAACTGCAGTTTCGGACTTAAGACCTTTTTGCCTAACGTCAAAAAACTGTCAATTGTCTCTCAACGAGATGTCGAAGCTTAACTGCCCAACTTTAACATTCACCTCATCTGGGTGGCGGGCGACAGTGACGTTCCGAGAATTTGCGAAGTCGATGAACTCATCGAATGTGTGAGAAACTCTCCACTGCGTGGAAACGTGAAGTAAGCTAGCAAGACAATCGCTATATCAATACAATTTTTAATAAAGCTCCAAACTCATAGCAATAATAATAATTGATCAAAATACTCGTAACAGGGTCATTAAAAAGGACCCTGATAGTTGTCATCACAAATATAGTCTTCTTGCTAACGGCTTCTAATGGAGATGTAGAGATAACGAAGGGGAGGAAACAAATAGTGCTCTCTCGCTTCACACAGGTCTTAGCGATGCCCTACACGCACCATGAAAACATCTTCCATAGTCGCAGTAATAACAAAGTCTTCGCTCTTAGTTCTATACTTTTCTAAGAATTTAAGGAGAAGATAGCCAGTCCGAGTCCGAAGTTAGTATTCGGAGTTTTGCGCATTTCCGATAATCGCTGTTATAAGGATGCATGTTCAGATGTTTTAGTGTTGTACAACAAATAGTTGGCAGGGTCCTTTGAAATTTAAAACGAAGTTCGAGTTGCATCTTATCACCGCTTCTTTTCATAATAGCTTAGTTATCAATAAGGAACATACAAATTTTTGAGGTGCCGTGAAATAATGCGGAATTTTGGATTTCGGCGTTATTTCACTTTGTGAAAGCGAACTAATGCCGAACATTGCTTGTGAAATAAAGCCGAATTCAGATAAAACGCAATCGAACGACGAATTTTGGAATTCGGCTTTATTTCACGACACCGCACTTTACGTTCCCTAATTGGCTTCCAAATGTTTTTAATGTTCTGAAGAGGAATGGGATGTGGAGATGGTAGAAATAAATGATGAAACAAAATGGGACCTACTAGTCTTGCGGTGCCGTTTTTCTATTGGCGTCTTTGTTGAGCTTTCTGAACGACTGGGAGATAAGTTTGATTAAGGGACCCGCTACTACTGTGGCGGTGTGGCACAACTAACATCAACCTTATATCATAAGGTAAATGAGGATTAAACGAAATATACAATATTTAATGTCAAGCAAAGATCGATCCATCACCCACGATCTGAGACAAAACATCACAATCGGAAACTACAAGTTTAAGGTAGTTAAGGAGTTTTTCTCAAAAAATAACATTTTGGTGGAGATCCAAACTATAATAGTCCTCCACAATCGCTGCTTTTCGATATATCCAAAAAACTAAGATCAAAACTCCTGATCCGAAGAACTAAAATCGTGCTTTGTAAAACCCTTTCTGGATATAGTCCTGAAATTAGATTCGTCGACTGGCTAGGCCACATCAGGCGCCTGAAAATCGATTCTCCGGCTAAGAGCGTCTTTCAATCATACTCTCCTGATTCGAAAAGGAGGGAAGGATCAAACTTATAAAGTATAAAGAATAAGTGTTCCCTGATGCAAGACAACTCGGTCTTGATGACTCGAAACCAAGTGCCCAGGACCTTTCAGAAAGTCAACTTTACCAAAAGCAAAGACCCAAGGTGTTGCTCTGTACCAAGTGGGACCAGAAACTTCTGCGAACTTCTGAATCCGAATGAACCTGTTTTTTTTTTTCTGAGGATTTTTGAGGCACTATTGGAGCACTCAGACTCAAAACTGCTCCATTGTACTACCAGGTAGCATCCCACTCCAGCTCCGTTAATTTGATCTCAACGGCATATTGTGACTGGACCAGATTCGATTTCACTGGGATTCGAGCCTGCGACACTTCTAACTTGGGGCAGGCACTACAGTCGTTGAATGAACTAGTTGCTTCCGATCGTTATAAGCAACATTTGGAACGTCTGAATCAGAGTCTTATGCAAAAACGACCAGCAATTGGGTCAAATCAGTGTAAGTTGAAAACGCTCGGCCACATGTTGCGAAAGTGGTTAAAGAAACACTGCTGCAGTTCTCCCTCACCCAGTATACTCACCAGATGGCGCTTTCTAATTAGCGAGATGGTAATCATTGGAACACGCAGTCGACGACAAACACTTGAAGAAATACAAGAATGGGTCGATGAAAGGATCACTTGCAAATCACAGTCGTTTTATCGAGATGCATTTCACAAATTACCAGAAAAATGGGAGAAATATGTTGATTGATGTATCCCTTCATTTTACTTTTGAAATAAATGCGATTTTTCGAGCAAAAGAGCTTTAAAATTAAGTTATGGTCCTAGGGTGAAGAACATCAGCTTCGGGCTTCATCACAAACTCAGAACAGTGCAATGGGTAGGATGTGCACCAATACGTGTCACAACTGATACAGCCTATAGTCTGGAAAAGGTGTGCAGCAATACTGCATGCATTTTTGTTGTATATAATACTGCATGCATTAATGCGTGCAGAAATACCCAAGGAAACAGACGTCCAGTAAGTTTTGGCATCTCGTCGCATTAGATTGCTGTCATTGTGGAAAGAAATTCGTTTTGTCGTGGAAGGCGTTATAAATTATAGGAAATAATTATTTTGCTATTACTGTCAAACCAAGTAATTTCTTTTCCATTTCTGTTTTCGAAGTCGACTTCAAACTGTAAACATTTACGCCAAGTCCCAAATTGAACCAAATTGAATGTAGTACAATGATCTACTACATGTGGATTGCATCAAAATTTGAAATAGAGACAACTTACATCGATGCGTGGCCGTGCAGTAAACAAATGTGTCCACTTAAGGTAGCCCTAAACGACGAACATGCTCGCCGAACTTGCTCGTGCTCGCCGCATTTTCGTCGTGTATGGGCATGGGCTGGTTCGCGAGCCGCTCGCTGTTGGCGAAAAATTTCGATTTTCTCGTGTTCGTTGGCTTTGATGTTCGCCGTGTAGGGCCATGTTCACGAGCAGACCTCATTTTTGCTGTGAACGTCGCCGAGTGCATATCGCGGATTAAGAACAATGTCAACAGTCAGCCACGATTTTATCGAGGAATTCACCACTTGCGCTTGCTTATCACACATGTTGACGGTTTGAAGAAACAACACGAAATGAATGTTCCCCAAATGTGTTCGCCGCGTAGGGGAGAACGCAAACGAGTAAGTTCGGCGAGCATGTTCGTCGTTTAGGGCTACCTTAAGTGGACACATTTGTTTACTGCACGGCCACGCATCGATGTAAGTTGTCTCTATTTCAAGTTTACGTACTGCCGTCAGCAATCTGAAATTTTGAATTTTGCAAAAAGATATAAACACGAGGCTTAAAAAGGCAAAGCAGGATCTGAAGCTAATGTTGTTAAGCATGTTGATTAACCATGTCTTTCCGTTAGAGACTAATCACCGTGTGTGGTCTGGCTCACACAAGTGGTGCAGAAGGCTGCGCTGCAGCGTTAAAAAAGCCGTTCCTGTGCGCCGGCTCTTAAACAACCCCAATTGCAGCACGAGTTTCTCAATACGCTTGAGAAATTTTGAAAGAGTAAAGCACGAAACTAAATTTCAAGAAGGAAAGTGAACAAAAATGAATTAACTTTCTAAACGACTCCTTTTGAAGGTATATTTTATTGCTGCAGTCATTGATTGGTCCTGTTCGATCCTGAAAAGAAAACTCTTAACCTATCTATTGAAGGCGAAAGGCAAGCTCAAATGTAAATAAATTTAGCACCAAAAAAACCCTGATATACTTAAGCTTACTAGCTTACAGACTAAAGAAAAAAAGACGTTCTCCGCTGAAGATTGAGTAAGTATTGGCGTGCATGCATGAAGATAGAAAAAGAGAAGGAGGTTGGTGCAGAAGACGATGAAAACATAACTACGTGCTTTTCATTCATAGGTGCAGCCCTAGAACCCAGCCTGCCCGGACTGGTATCTCAGATTCTGTGGTGTGTACGGATTGATACCGTGATTGAGTGCTAAAACTTTACTAATTATATTCAGTTCGGGAATATGATTCAATCGAGTACCTGATTGGTAGGCGGCAGCCACACTCTGCAGTTGATTGTTGGTGGGCGCGGTTAGCTGCTGCCGGTAGAAGTTCTGATTCTGAGCGGGCGTGAATTGATTTATGCCAAAGTTGCCGGTGCCAGACTCTTGACGGAACTGCCGGTTGCGATGGAGTTGCTGCAGTTGTTGCTCTTGCTGCTGCAGGAGCTGCTGTTGCTGCAGCAGTTGCTGCTGCTGCTGTTGGAGTAGGTTGTTGTTGCCGCTGAGGAAGGGAAGGTTCTGGAAGGCGTTGTTGTAGTTGCTCTGTGGAAGATTTTGGTATGGCGATAGCTCTGCCGGCTGGGATACCACCGTTTGCTGCATGTTCGGAATGAAGGGGATTTGGTTTGATTGCTGTATCTGAACAGTGGACGGCTGGGCTTGGTTGAAGCGTTGAAGGACGTTGTTGGCGAAGACGTCGGGGTTGCCGTTTGGAGTGAAGACCAAGTTGGCGGCATGATTGCCCGCAAAGGCATTGTTGTTGTTGGCATTGAACAGATTGTTATTCTGATCGGCGTTGAATTTGGAGGGCTCCTTGACGGGCGAGTGCTGGTTGTGGGCGAAGTTGTGGTTGTTGGGTGCTTTGGTTACTGGCGGGATGAACTCAATCGATGGTCGGATGGTGTATCCGCTTTTCTGACTCGGGCTGGATGATGGGGGTGGCAGAATCGTCTGGGGCGGTACTTGTTGTTGCTGTTGGCGTTGTTGAGTCTGTTGCTCAAGGATCTGGAGTTGTCTGGTTATTTGCTCCTGTTGCTGCTTGGCCTGAAGTTGCAACTGATAGATCTGCTGCTCTAGTGCACGCTGCCGTTCTATGAGGTAGTTGTTCACTAGAGGGTAGTCTGATGGTTGCTGCTGTTGCTGCTGCTGCTGTATGGCCTGAAATGAAATATAATTACTCACAAATCACACACAATGGTAAATGTATCTTTCAAACCAAATCAGCTCGTAGAGCATTCGAGACTGGCAGACGAGAGTGGGTTGTCTTTGGAACGTCATTTGTCCTGAATTGTGCAACGTTTTCGGAGGGCAGTGCAGTAGGGAGCAAGTGACCAGCTGGCAGTACGTTAAGTCTCGAAATAGTGGGTCCGGCGCTAGAATCTGCCTGTTGTCCATCTGATTTCGTGGCGGTTGCAAGAGAGTCGATTATGGGAATGACATTCTTCGCAGCGCCCCTCTCATCAAGATCGACTGTGAAGGCTGTGACCAAAGGCGCCGCCTGGATCTTTATGTCGTTTTTGTCCACCAATTCAATGTTCTCCCCGTCTTCGTTGTGCGTCGGCCGAGGGGTAGTCGTGGTGGTTGTGGTGGTCGTTGTTGTGGTTCGGACTGTCGTCGTGGGAACTGGCTTCTTCTTGAGTTTTGTGATCTCGAATTGAATCTCGGATTTGTTCTCCGAGGAGATCTCGTTTGTGCGGTCGGATGATATACTACGGGTGGCTGGACGAGTCTCTGCGGCTATGGTTCCATTGACCACGTCTGGGGAACCGAGGTTGACGTTAGTCTGGAGTTTGGCTTTCTGTTGTTTTTCCTTGCTGATAAAGGAGAGAAGAGGTTGTTCTTGAGAGAGTTTCTCATCAAAGGTTGCGGTGAAGAATTGAACTGTCGGGGCCACATCACCGGTCGTGCTTTCCTCAAGGATTTCATCGACCGTATGGGGGGTAGTGATTTGCACAACCTGTGCCTGGACTTCGGGTTCTTCGTCATCTGCTGCAGAGGAGTCTTCATCGGATGAGTATGACTCGGCGGCTTGTTTTTCGAGTTTGTCAATGGCACGGAGTAGTGCTTGGCGCACAGTGTCGTCGATTTTCTTGATTTTCTCTTTCGGAATTATCTCGTTGTTTTCGGTCGATGTGTCTTCCTCACACAGGGTTGTTGAGGCGAGCATAAGCAACAGAATGCACGTCAATGGTTTCTAAAATGAGAGAGAGAGAGAGAGAGAGAGAAGAAAAAGGTCTTTGGATGAGATTTCGAGTTTACAAAGATATACAGTGATGGAAAAGTTTTCACACAGTCATTCAAAAAGAAAATTGAATCGTCTAAGCCCATGCGACGTTTAAATTTAAATCCTTAAGAAAAATTTTAACATTAAGCAATTTAGTGTTACAAAATAAAACAAAAATGTTTTCATCCAAAGAAAATAACAGAAGAGCTTTTAACTTAGGTTCTCTTTAAACGCTTCGTTTCCTTTGAAAATGAAATTTGTGTGAAAACTTTTGCTCACCACTGTATTTCAAAAATACAGTCAACCAATCAATAGCCTCTTCAAGTCTTAACTGAGATGTACAATTTCTTCACAGCCTATTACACTGTTTGTCAAAGATCTCAACACCTTTGTTAATTTAATTTCATTTACTGTCCCGCTGTCACAATCGTTTATCTAAAATTATCTCACTTTCTCACGGTGACAGGGCACCGGCAACTCAAGCCCTTTAAGGGTCGCACGATCCAATCCACAAGCCCTGCTCCATCATTGTCTGCTGGCTGTCATAAGAAGAATGTTCCCATGCACTCGTACTTGCCCTCCGAGGAACACACTCGAACCCTAGTTCGCGTAACATCATTTCGAAATGTTCCACTCGGCACGGTGGATCGGACACCTTCAACGGTTGGATTGGCCATCGCGCACAGATTTTCAGAGTACTTCAGTGAAATTATAAATTTCCCGGTTAATTGAACTGCCATAGCAAAGGTTACTCAGACGTGCAACACCAGACACACACACACATTCCCAGAGCCCGCACAGCAGGTGCCTGAGTGCTGGGCTCAGACTCACCTCCTCATCGCAGATGTACCCACGACAATTTCAAGGAAATTAAGTATGAAATCCGTCTAGAGGATGGTAATTTCACATAATTGCTGACACTTGATAGTATTTAGAAACCGAAACGGCACTTGAGGAGTTTCACTCCCACCGGGGCATCGCTGACGATGGCGGCAACCTGGAAAAATGGGTCATGCTGTTATGCAAGCCGAGTGTTTGTCTCTGCAGAGCCTTGCTCTGTCAAACTTTGTTTTGTTTTGGACTCCAGTGTTTCCATTGCGCGATGGTGCGAACTTTAATAAGTGTGTTGTTATGCTCCAGGTGGTGCTTAGTGATTTTCTAAGCACCGCCTGAGGCGGTAACTTGACGCTTTTGTCTGATGTATTGATAATCGAATTTGAGGGAGACCATCTTTGGTTCAGGCTCATTAGGGGATTGTTGTGTTAGGTGCGTTTGGATTGAGATATGCGATCTTGTGTTATGCAAGAACAGAGAGTGCAGATGATGTTACTTTCATATGCATTAAAACTAACTAACTAGTGTTACTTTCATTAGACGTTATTTTAGGGAGCAGATGTCAAGAAGTTTGGCCCTGGTCCATCTCGGACCGTAGCGCCGGCATTATTACTAGATTTCAAGATAGAGTTGAGTGGAATTTACTTTTCTGTTGCTACTTAAGACCCATACTTGCTAGTCAACACAGTGGACAATATGTCACCTAGGTGTCGATTTATTGACCGTTTGTAGATGATTACCTAACCTAATTTTAAAGTTGATCAAACTAAATCAAGAATGAAAAGCCCACTCATCGGGCATGCTTTCCTCCGACCATATCTTAAAGATGAGCTGGTGCATGCGTCCTACCAGATCATCTCCAGCTGGCTTAAACATTTCAGCGCGCAGACTATCTGCACCAGCAGCTTTATTAGACTTCAGTCTCAATATCGCTATCTTGACTTCGTCTAGATCGGGGGACGGTATTCTCTTCTATCATCGTCCGTTGTGTTGAGTGAAACATTCTGCCCGACAGAGGTATTTATGTCCTCATCGCTGCAGAAATGATTTTTCTTGATTGTCAGTATCGACTGCGTATCTACTACTAGTTGTCTATTCTCGTCCCGGCAGGCTTCTGTCCGAACTTTATACCCATTCGATAAAAAACTTTCGGATATCATTCCTGTCATAACACCTCTCCATCTCCTCGATCGCGCGCTTCTCGTCCTCTTTCTTTTTTTTCCTGAGAAGCCGGTTCTCTTCCCTTCTTCTCTGTTAGAGCTCACGAACAGCTTTCGTAGTTCGATGCAGCGTTGCCTTGTAGGCTTCTTGCTTTGCTGCATGTGCCTCCCTGCACTCGTTGTCAAACCAGAAGTTTTTCCTAGGTTGTGTTTTAAAACCCAGCACATCAGTACCGGCTTCTCTGATGGCTTTTTGACAACGTTTCCATTCTTCGTCGGCGACGTCGAACTTTTGGAGAGTTTCAGGGAGACTGATGTATCCGCCAGTGTTAATTTGCCATTCGTCGTCGTTCGCTGCAATTGGGATTGTGTTGCTCGTCTACGTCAAAGATTTCACGCAAGGATCTTGGTCTTAAAACTTACAAAATACAGCTCATGCAAGATGTGAAGTCAAACGACTTGCCGCAGCGACGAATTTTAGGTTAATTGTCCTTAGAGGTGTTGGAGGAAGATGTGAGTTTTTATCGACAAATTGTCTTCAGCAATGAAGCTAATTTCCGGTTAAATGAGTATGCCATTAAACACACCCGCCGTATTCGGTCCAATGAGCAACCTCAAGCGATATTTTTTCAAAGATGACCATGAGAACAACTTTACCGCTGAAGGCAGCCACTGTCGTTCAATGATTTCAAACGTTTTTTTTTACCCAAAATGCACGAGCTAAACTTTGTCCACATGTGGTTCCAGTAAGACAGCGCTAGCATCGACTGGATGGCGCAGTTAGTTCGAATCCCAGTGAAATCAAATCTGTGCGGCACGTAGCGTTCTTTTTTGCTGAGTTTTTTGAAACACTGCACTGGAGCACTCAGACTCAAAACTGGTCCATTATACTACCAGGTAGTAACCTACTCCAGTGCCGTTGATTTGATCCCAACATCAAATGGTGACTGGAATAGATTCGATTTCACTGGACACCCCTCTAACTTGGGGCAGGCACTCAACCAACTGCGCCATCCAGTCGTACACGTATAGTGAGTGGATTGGGTGTTAACTATTTTTCTTTCTCCACCAAACAATACATGGTTTCATTTTCTATTCGCAAAAACAAACATTTCTCCGAACATAATTAACAACATTTAATAAGTCTTGTATTTGAATGTTAATTCAGTTTATTAATTCAAATAAAATAAACGACTGAATTAAATTTGCATATGCACAAGGAATCTCACAGTTTTAAGCTAAAAGTGAAATTACCTCAATAACACGATTGACAACTCAGTTGGAGTTTCGGTGTGGTGCATGTTAACTAATTGAATAGGTCGAGCTTTATTAAGCTATACACGTGGTTTCTGTGAGGCCTTGTACCTATTGCCCTACTGTAATTTATTCAATAAGCAATGACCTTGTAGAGACAGCATTGGCACCATTTTCACTAACATATAATTTTCCGTGTGCGGATTCAAGACTTTTTCGAAGCGGTAATACGCGAACCATGCAGACACAAGCGTCTGCACCTAGCCTCTATTAACGAACTCCTACTGTCACCTCCCCGTGGCGAAATCCGGGAGACGAGTACCCTCGACAGAAGATGGGGTAACCAACCCCCGTGGGACGTCTCACAGCCTGCAAGAGGCTACCGACACCGGATCCTTCCGGACCCCTTTGTCCGGGGGCTAAACATGGACCTGTCCTCCCAGTTGGAGGTTGTGCGTGGGGTTAACTTCCTCACCACGTAAAAAACGTACGAGTTCAGAGAACACAAACTGCCTCGGATATGGACGGATTTACTGTTGACGACCCCAGCAAACGGAATAAGGACAATGACTTTCGGTTCTGCACATGGAATGTGAGGTCCCTGAACAGACCACGTGCAGCCGATGAACTCGCGGAGGCCCTAGACTGCTATAAAGCAGACGTTACCGCAATCCAGGAAGTGCGGTGGGAAGGGCCGGGCAAAAAGAGGATGAAAAACTGCGATATCTATTACGGCGATTGTTACAGAGAGCGAAGGCAGCGATTATTTGGATGTGGATTTGTTGTTCGAGGCAGACTTAGGCAAAAAGTCTTAAGCTTTAAGTACATAAGCGAGCACCTCATAACAATCCGCATCAAGGCTAAATTCGGCAACATCAGTCTAATCTGCGCCCACGCCCCAACAGAGGACAAAGATGACGATAGCAAGGATGACTTCTATGATCTCCTAGAAAGAACGTACGATCAATGCCCCAGCTACGACACCAAGATCGTTCTAGGAGATTTCAACGCTAAGCTGGGTAAAGAGGACATCTTTGCTAGAGTCATCGGTAAACACAGCCTGCACGACACCACGTCCGAAAACGGACTCAGGCTGGTGGACTTTGTTACGGGGCGAAACCTCTCTGTAGCTAGCACGCGGTTCCCACACCTCGACATCCATAAAGGGACCTGGCGGTCCCCTGATCATTCAACCGTCAACCAGATTGATCACGTTGCGATCGACGTCAGACACTCCTCCAGTATTCTTAAAGTCCGAACGTTCCGAGGCGCCAACATCGACTCGGACCATTTCCCTGTTGTAGCCAAGCTTAGGACACGGATATCGAGAGAACAACGGATTCGAGGAAGACAACCACGGTTTGACGTCGAAAAGCTACAATCGCAACAGACTGCCAGGAACTATACCGATCAAGTCTTCCTGAAACTCTCCGAAAGTTCGACGTCGCCTGCACTAACAATAGACGAAGAATGGAAACGTTGTCAAAGACCCAGCAGAGAAGCCGCTACTGATGTGCTGGGTTTTAAAATACCACCTAGGAAAAACCCCTGGTTTGACAACGAGTACACGCAGCAAAGCAAGAAGCCTACAAGGCAACGCTGCATCGAACTACGAGAGCTGTTCGTAAGCTCTACGAACAGAGAAGAAGGGAAGAAAACCTGCTTCTCAGGAAGAAAAAGAAAGAGACACGAGAAGCGCGCGATCGAGGAGATGGAGAGGTGTTATGGCAGGAATGATGTCCGAATATTTTACCAAAGGGTGAAACTTTTATCAAATGGGTATAACGTTCGGACAGAAGCCTGCCGGGACGAGAATAGACAACTAGTAGTAGATTCGCAGTCGTACTGACAATCTAGAAAAATCATTTCTGCAGACTGTTAAATAGTTATGAGGACACAAATACCGCTGTCGGGCAGAATGTTTCACTCAACACAACGGACGATGATAGAAGAGGATACCATCCCCCCGATCTAGACGACGTCAAGAAAGCGATTGAGATTGAGACTGAAGTCTAATAAAGCTGCTGGTGCAGATAGTCTGCACGCTGAAATGTTTACAGCAGTTGGAGATGATCTGGTAGGACGCATGCACCAGCTCATCTGTAAGATATGGTCGGAGGAAAGCATGCCCGATGAGTGGAATCTCAGTATTGTTTGCCCGATCCACAAGAAAGGAGACCCCTTTGACTGCGCCAACTATCGAGGGATAAGTCGCCTTACCATCGCCTATAAGAACTTTTCTGCAATTCTAAGTGAACGACTAAAATCTTTCGTCGCCAAACTGATAGGTCCCTATCAGTGTGGTTTCAGGCCGGGGAAGTCCACCATCGATCAAATCTTCACACTGCTGCAGATCCTGGAGAAGACCCAAGAAATGCAGATCAACACACACCACCTATTTGTCGATTTCAAGGCCGCATATGAAAGCGTGTATTGAGACGAGCTATACAGCGCAATGTCTAGTTTTGACATTCCTGTCAAACTCGTCAAACTGAGCAGGGTGACGATGGAGAACTCTCACTGCTCCATCAAGGTCGGTAACGAACTCACCGAGACCTTCAATGTCAAAGAAGTTTTTAGACAAGGCGACGCGCTGTCATGTGATTTCTGTAACATCGTTTTAAGAAGATCGTGCAAAACTCACTGGCCCACACAAGAGGCACGATCTTCCAAAAGTCCGTTCAACTGCTTGCTTACGCAGATGACATTGACGTGATTGGGCAAACACAGCGAGCCGTTAATGATGCGTTTGCTGGCTTTGAAACGGAGGCGGCTAAAATGGGTCTGGCGGTTAACAAGGGCAAAACCAAGTACATGCTGTCATAGAGAAAGGACGCACAACATCGACGACTTGGCCAGAACGTCACCATTGGCAGCTATTACTTTGAGGCAGTCAAGGACGTCGTCTACCTTAGTTCTGCGGCAAATAGCACAAACAACATCAGTACCGAGATCAAACGCAGAATAACTCTTGCCAACCGCTGTTTTTTTGGGCTCAAAAGGCAATTGAGTAGTAGAGCCCTCTCTCGGAAGACCAAGTTGACTCTATACAAGACCTTGATCATCCCACTCCTGCTGTACGGCACAGAGGCTAGGACAATATCCCAAGCGGATGAACAGTCTTTTCGAGAGAAAAGTTCTGTGCACGTTATTTGCTTGATGGCATTTGGAGGAGAAGGTTCAACCACGAACTGTATGGGCTGTACAGTGACATGAGTCTAGCAAGGCGTCAACGGATTAAACGCCTAAGATGGCTAGGCCATGTAGAGCGTATGGACAACTTAGCTCCGACCGGAAGAGTCTTCGACTCTGATATTGTGGGACAACGCACAACAGGTGGCACACACAAGTCGAAGGGGACCTCGGCCGCCACTAGAGCACCCGTTGAAAGGTGCAACGAATGTCCTAGGCAAAGGACGTAGCTTTATTGTAATCGACTTCAAGCTAATAAGAGTTGTTGCCTGGCTGTATTCCGCGTCCAAGGCAGACTCTACAACGTCAGCCTTTGTGAACGTCTAATGCCCTTTAAACTGCACTAATTGCCACATACCAGTGCGGTTTCCGGTCCGGCAAATCAGAAAATCGGCAAAATCGGAAAGCTTCAAATCGATCCGCATCACCACTCCATCAATTTAAAACAAGCATACGACAGCATTCGTCGCAAGGAACTATGCCATGGCCAAATTCGAGATCAAGCTCGAGCCCCCCTCTAAAAAAAATACGCTTTGCGCTGTGCTAGGAAATCCGAGCCGTTTGAAACTTGCATACAATTTCGACAAGGAGATGCGCTGTAGTGTGACTTCTTTAATCTGGTTCTGAAGAAAATAGTGCGGCGGGCAGATGTAAACACTGAAGGCACTATCTTCTACAAATCTTTCCATCTTTTGGATTACGTAGATGACATCGACATTGCCGCACATTCCCAGCATGCCGTTGTAGAAGAAAAAGACATATCAGTTGTCACGCTATTCTTATCTTTTTGTTGGCGAAAATTTGGGGGAATTTAGGGACAATCTTCTTCAAGTCCTCTTTTAATTTCCCATCAAGCCAATATGCAAGTGACGGTTCAGTCTTACAAAGTTGGCTGCTGTACTTAGTACGCGCAGAGTAACAATTCTTGTCAAATAGTCTTTAAATTTCTTTTTCTTCAAGTGGCGCTACATGAGACCCGATCTTCAACCTACATGCCTGTGCATGCAGCGTGATTATTTGCCAGCAGCCTCCAGCGTCACACTTCGCACAAGTAGAGATATCATTTAACTTGTGCGCACCACCATATGCTCGTCGCCTGCTGTGCTGTCTCTCCAGGTTAGATTCGGAATCTACCTGGGCTAGAGATGTGGTGTCCATTCGCTCTACATAGGCGTTCGATCCATTTACGTTTGTCCTAGTCGATATCGCTGTGTCATCGATCAAATCAAGAATTATTTTTTCTCAAAATGCCTTCGAATCGCTTACTAACAACCCACTAGCACAATCAGTTCCACAGCTACTCGTATCTAAATATGAAATCTTTCATTCGGTAGCACGACTAATGATCGACATTAATGACCATTCGATATGACATACGGTGCCTACGCATTCGCCTAGATGCGATAAGAGTTCTTAGCTGACACCGAAGCATTCAAACGAAACTGTTGCTTGCCCATTGACACCTGCCCACAAAACGCGTTGAACGTTTATTCGCTTAAGTCACTGATCATTATTCACTATAAATTAGGATTTCTTTCATTCGTGGGAATTGATTTTCTCCCGACAGAAATTTAAATAATTTCTTATTTCTAACATTTCCCCATCCGCCTGATCCTCCTTTGATTGATGAGGGAACCTATTGAATGCAAATTTTATTGAATCCGAACAAAACACCACCACCCGAGGGTAGACCTCGAATTGATTTCATTCAAATCATCTGACAAATTGATGCTTAAGCTGAAGGCATGGGGTCAAGAGGCAAACTGGGTTGAGGCACAGCCTAATGATGACAGAGGCATGGTTGAGCAGCGTCATGGGTAGCTACTGAATCCCTCAAGGGGGGGGCACATGTTCGAGAATTCCTTCAGGCAGGTAGACGTTTTTCTTCTCATCTGACAGCTACTGTCAGCATAACCGCATGGAAGTTTGGAAACTTAATGGACCCGAAAGAAATGTTGTTATTTATGACTCATGGGAATTATACAAAGTTTAGGACTGGTGCGAACGAAATTATGCAGATTGTATAGAATTAATCACCGATTCGACACGGTGATTATTGAACAAGTGGGGAGAACCTTTTTTCAAAGAAATTCAGTGATGTCTTGATAGACTTTCCAAAATTTCAGATACAAGCATTTAGCGGGAAAACAAATTTTACAACAGGATAGATCTTGGCTCTTGGGCGCCGTGGCGTAGTGGGTAGGCGTGTCGACTCCAAAGCTTGAGGTCTAAGGTTCGAATCTCGAAAAAAAACCTAACATTTTTTCACGGCTCCGCCTCTTTCGAGTCACTAACAATGCTCAAAGAGTATAACTGTCTAGAAATAGCTTCTCAATCTCGCCGTTCGGAGTCGGCATTAAACTGTAGGTCCCCTCCACACCTGAAAGAACAATTGCACGCACAACACGAGTGGTTGCTGAGAAGCTAGGCCCAGGTCCACCTCGGACTGTAGCGCTGCTAGTGCCGTTAATTTGATCCCAACGGCAAATGGTGACTGGACCAGATTCGATTTCACTGGGATTCGAACCTAGGACCTCTCTAACTTGGGGCAGGCACCTAGCCAACTGCGCCATCCAGTCGTTTTCGAGGCCGAGCATGGTGTCAAAGCCAAGTTAGCGGTTTTTAACTCAGTATTTGTCCCAACTCTCACCTGTGGTCATGAAATTTGGGGAATGACCGAGATTAGATTTCTTCGTGCTGTTGTGGGAATCACTCGCCGGGATAGGGTGAGAAACACGGCAGTTTACGAGGAACTCAACTTTGGGCAGCTGCTTCTTCGTACGGAAAGGGCTGTACTTCAATGGTTTGGTCACGTGGCACGAATGTCTCCTTCATCACGACTTCCGAGGCGTGCCTTGAATGCGATTCCATCAGGTAGGCGACCGCTTGGCAGACCCATGACGAGATGGTTGGACCAGATCTAAAAACTCCCTTGGTTGTGCTTGGGCTTAGCTCCTGGTGAGTTTAAGCCGATGGCTGAGGATCGAGTGGCCTGGAGATCTCTCCTGTGTGGGTTATCCCCACGACCCCTTTAGTGGAACATGCGGGTCGCTGAAAATGAGATGAGATGAGAAGGAGAACTGCCTTCTCAAAGGGAGAACGGTTGGGAAATGTAGTCTATACACATCTTATAACCTCTTGGATTATACTTACCAAACGTCATCGCAATGACAGTTGAATATAGACACCTCAGTAATGGCGCAACATTAAAAATGACACCACTTCCTAGATGAAGTCGTTCATATGGAGCGTTCACAAGTTTTTTCTAACTCAATGAATGAAAAATCCCCATAGCAAAGAACATAAACTCAGGAGACGAAGATCGGTCAATCAGGGTTAAATCGGTGCTTCCGAATCTCTACCTAAGACCCACTTCAGGTGTGTGTAATCCCTCGCGAAAAAAAAAGAACTAAAATATTTTACAAACCACTAAACATAAAACCCAACACTTTTATCTTTATGTTGACTTTTATGATTTTCTCACAAATTAACACGCTGATCACCGCATCCAAATACACACACCATCCAGATCCAAGAGAAATCCATAAACGTCTGAAATACATTCAGTAAATGCAGAGATACTCGTTCCCCTCCCGGCCGAAGTTGGTTTTAAATATTAAACGATCCCACCGTGGATCGCTGAGTTTGAATATTTATGAACTCCGCAAACCTGTGGACAAAGAATCCACAATGAGCATAGAAATTAGTTCGATAAATATGCATGTCGATGCGGTGACCATAACTCTGCGTGAAAATCTACGACAAGGTATCGGCATGACAGTTGTCCGATAGCAATTTATTCAAGATTTGATTGCTTGATGTGGAAAGAGTCGAAGTCAAATTGGCAGAAGGTCGTCTCTTGGCGATGCCATTGTTCAGTTGGCTGTTATAAGGAGTAGGCTCTTGGAATGTAAATTGTGCTTTGCATTTCAGCGTGGTCTCTGTGGGATTGAACAAAATGGAAGAAAGCAGAGGCACTACAGCGGTATGTGCAAGTGAACATAGTTCAAGGCTTTCTTGTGGCAGTGACACAATTTCACGATTCTTAGAAAAACCCCATTTATTCCGAGCATTAATACGATTGAGGAATTGATGAGGTGCATTTCTACGGCGCATATGAAGGTAGCAGAAAATTGTGACTAGACAGCAAATTGTGAATAAGTGCATCGTCATTTATGTGAAAGGCTAGAAAGTAATACTCGTGAAATAATTATCGAGTGCATGCACAGTTCGAACGGAAGTCGGCCGTTCAGTAGTAGAGTCACAATCGACAGTGAAAATTAGAAAAAATCGTATCAGCAACAGAGTCCGACCGAAGGCCAGTTTTTCGGCCGATACCGAAGCCGAACTTCGGCTTTTTGATCACCTTCGGCCGAAGCCGAAGCCGAATGTTCGGTCGGACTCTAATCAGCAGACTGTTAAATGTCGACGAAGATCGGAACATCTCTGTCAAGCAGAATGTTTCCTTCAATATGGACGATGTCAAACGAAAATTCTGATCTTAGACAACAGTATTGAGATTGTAGTCAAGCAAAGTTGTTTGTGTGGTCTTTTGAAAGGTCCTGGATGCGATCTGGTTGGGTGCATGCATCAACTCATTCGTGATCTGTGAGTATGATCTAAAGAAAGTTTATGCATTCTCTAGATCAGTTGCCCAATCCACGAAAGATGGGACCCTTTGGACTGCACCAAGGATCAATGAATAAGTCTCCATAATATCGCCCATTTTCGCTATTTTTGTGGGAACGCTTACACCTCATATGACATATGACAGCATGCATAGAGATGAACTATACAGCCTTAAGTCTAGCTTTCACATTCCCGTCAAACTAGTCAGGTTGTTCAGTTTGACGATGGAGAACTCTCGTTGCTCCATGAAGGTCGGTAACGAACTCTCCGAGACCTTCAATGTCGAAAAAGGATTTAGACAAGGCGACGCGCTGTCATTTTTTTTTTTGAGGATTTTTGAAACGCTACTGGAGCACTCAGACTCAAAACTGGTCCCTTGTACTGCCAGGTAGCAACCTACTCCAGTGATAGTGCCGTTAATTTGATCCCAACGGCAAATGGTGACTGGACCAGATTCGATTTTACTGAGATTCGAACCTGGGACCCCTCGAACTTGAGGCAGGCACTTAACCAACTGCGCCATCCAGTCGTGTAAGACAACTTAGTCTTGACAAGTGGAGGCAGCGTGGGCGGGACCGTCAGCGACGGAAGACGGCATAATCCCCGTCGCAGAACCTCCATTGGGCGGGACCGTCAGCGATGGAAGACGGCAAAAGCCTCGTCGCAGAACCTCCGGTGGGCGGGACCGTCAGCGATGGAAAAAGCCCCGTCGAGAATCTCCGTTGGTCGGGACCGTCAGCAATGAAAGACGGCAAAAGCCCCCTCACAGAACCTCCGTGGGGCGGGACCGTCAGCGATGGAAGACGGCAAAAGCCCCGTCGCGGAACCTCCGTTGGGCGAGACCGTCAGCGATGGTAAACGGCAAAAGTCCCGACGAGAACCTCCGTTGGTCGGGACCGTAAGCGATGAAAGACGGCAAAAGCCCCGTCGCAGACCCTCCATTGGTGAATTGACTGATAAATAAGCCTTTTTTTTGACAGGGTTACCCTAACAGGTAAAAGGGAATATCAAAGAAATTAAGCGTCAATCCTTCCGGAACTCTATCCAAAACCATCATGCTGACTTTTTTTTTAAATATTTTTCTCTAGCCATTAAAAGAAGAAAGCAACTTCAAAAATTAAATGCAGGCTACACCCACCCATCATGAGTTATTCACGGCATCGCAGCGAGTCTCCATAACTGTATGCACTTTTCCATTGAATAATGATCGAAGAAAAAACGCAAACAAAAAGTGAAATTGATTTCCATGTGGCACGACATGCGCAGCGCACATCTCAAATGCTCCTCACAGGTCCGACTGCGAAAGCCATTCCGGTTGTGGCGGGTGAACCCCGTCCCTCACTGCATTCCAGTGAATCTCTGCCCAGCACTGCGTTCAAGTGAACAGTGCAAACATTGATTTTAAAACAGTTCCTTAACACCACCAACACGAAAGCGCCTCAGCGCGTCACAGCACCACCTTGCGCACCACCACTCGAGTAAGACGCGAGGTAATGACAGCGATTTCATCAATGGACAGCCCTGATCTGCATAAAACACTTAATATAAATCATCGCTATCATGTTATGAGGCTAATCGGGATCGAGATTTAAATAAACATGAGCTCTTCATTAGAAAACCGTGCGCTATCGGTTTCATCTTGTGAATGAGCCGAACATCAGGGCTTAGTAGCCCCGCGAGATGTTAACCAACTCTCTTGATGTAACCTGCGGGATGACAGGCTCATCCATCCCGCCTAACACAGAGCACGTCACCAATCTCGCCTTATCCCAACAACTGTCCGCGTGCGAATGCCCGATCGATTTTAATTGGCCAATCAAATAAGCATTTGAATTTAGATCGGTCGATAGATTATGCAGATGTGCCCCGGCCGTTATACAATGTTGACTTGTAATGCGCTGATTGTTGTGTGGATGTTATCTCCAGTCGTTTGGTGTGTCCCCTGCTTAATTAATCGCTACACATGTAGATACACTCGGCGATTATGAATATCATCACGACGGGTTGATATTTACAAATTTTTGACATTTACACTCATCAAGCGGTGGAGTTTATTGTTTGATGAAATAATTGCTGGCCCGTTGTCTGATGTCGATTTTGAGGGAAACCGCAGAGCGAGCTCTGCCAGGTGAATACGTTAGGCATGCAATTATTGCCAATAATCACAACGGGGGCCAAATGGTGTTAATGGAATGATATCTATTCATGATAATGGTCGCAAATTAATAAAAACTGAAAATGATCAAAACAGATTGACTATTTAAGGATTGTCGCTTTAAATTACTGCGCGTGTCGATTTTTGATTCAAGAGCAAGATGAAGATTTAGAGGAAACTTTATGATTTCCTGATTATAGGCAAATGATGTGAGAAAAACGAATGATTGTGTGTTGCTCTTGTGATTTTAAGGTTGTTTTTTGTACTAATTCAGTTCTTCTTCGTTTTGGGTAGCGCTACAGTCAGCGACACTTAGCAGATTATTGTTACTCTCTATTCTCTAGTTTCGAAAGCCAACTTGTGAACGATATTTTCGTCGTGGACACTGTACGTCGGTTGCGAATCATCGGGCCCTTTATCTTTCATCCTGGCTTATTTGCACCTTTAAATGAATTTTTTGATTAAGCTTAGGCTGACCAGACGTCGTCTATTAAGAGGACATTTATTCTTTTTGTCTCATAAAATATGTCCGGTATCTTTTTGGAAAATCATGCAATTTGTCCTCTTTTTTGGTTTTCTTAGTTAACTACATTTTTCGACATCACAAAAATACAACAAAACTTTTTTTTTCAAAACTAATTTAGAAATTTTCTGCATCTTTCTGGTGCGAACACGACCTAAAATATATCTGTACCTAAACTCATTCAATTCTGAACACAACACCATCTTTTGTATTTTTTTAATAGTCGTCTGAACACACACACTCATTTGACAGCTCATTTCATGCCTATTTTTTCTGTTTAAAAGTAAATATACCGTATTCCTGTGTTTTTTCTAATGTAAAAAGAAGTGAGTCTTAAATTTTTATTTGAGACTGATTAAGGCGTCCTCTTTTTCATGCCCCTGGATCTGGTCACCCTAATTAAGCTAAGTTATGTGCATGGAACCATCAGACCGCTTTTTTAGGTAATAACAGCGTGACTTATCACATCTTCTACTTGTTACTTCCTCACTAGGACTGAGGAGGAGAATTCTCGTATACGAGGGCAAAACCAGGTATATGCCGTCATCGAGAAAGGACGCACAACATCGACGACTTGGCCAGAACGTCATAATAGGCAGCTATAACCTTGATGTAGTGAAGGACGTTGCCTACCTCGGCTCCGCAGTAAACAGTATAAACAACATCAGTACCGAGATCAAACGCAGAATAACTCTTGCCAGCCGCTGTTTTTTTGGGCTCAAAAGGCAATTGAGTAGTAGAGCCCTCTCTCGGAAGACCAAGCTGACTCTATACAAGAGCTTGATCATCCCAGTCCTGCTGTACGGCGCAGAGGAGTGGACAATATCCCAAGCGGATGATTAGTCTCTTGACCTTTTCGAGGGAAAAGTTCTGCGTGCGATTTTTGGCCGTGTTTGCGTTGATGGCATTTGGCAAAGACAACTATACAGCCTTGGCCAAATGTATTAGGCACCCTTAACTTTTTGTTTTTGCTGCCAAATCACTGATCGGAAGTAATTAGTTTGAATTTTATGGTTTTCGACGACACTATCTGAGGTTGTAAACGATTTTTATTTTTTCCACTTATTTCATTAATTTTTTTGGTTTTTGAATATATAACGAATCTTAGCAGGTGCCTAATACATTTGGTCAAGGCTGTAGGACCTGACATGAGTCTACCCAGAAGGATACAACGCCTAAGATGGCCTAAGATGGACAACTTAGCTCCAGTCCGAAGAATCTTCGACTCTGACCCTGTGGGACAATGCAACAGAGGACGTCCACGTCTAAGGTGGCGCGCACAAGTCGAGGGGGACCTCGGCTGGTTTGGTGTGCGAAACTGGAGACAGCTAACGAAAAATTGTACAGGCTGGAGATGCTTGTTGGTTGATACCCAGGTCCACCCAAGACTGTAGCTCCACAAGAATAAGAAGAAGTATTTATGTACAGAATCGCAGTAAGGTGAACGACGTCCTTGGTTAGGGCTTCCATCGATGGTTGGACTTCTCGAGAGCACAACCGCAGGTGGCATGACTCTCCAAGATGTAGACAGACCCAGCGCATGCTCCCCAACGTCTGTAAGAAATCCACGGCTTTCTTGTTATCTCTTAACAGAAAAGACAACTTACCGACGTACTTACGGGGCACTTCACCTTCGCCAAACATCTAAGTGTGCTTGGTTTAAGCGATGAAACCCTCTGCGACGAATGTGGAGAAGACGATGACACTGTAGAGCACTTCCTCTGCCATTGTCCCGCCTTTACTCAGATCAGGTGGCAGTTATTCGGTGCTGATGAGGTGAGAGCTGATGATGTAGGCTCTTCATCACAGAAGCGCCTACTGGTCTTCATTTGGAAGACCATGAAATTTCATGAAAAGTCGGTTGCTACCTGGTATATTACAATGGACCAGTTTTTGAGTCTGAGTGTAGTGTTTCAAACCCTCCGACAGAAAAAAAACACATACAGACGTCGAACGATGACACTTTCTTGGTACGGTCTAAATATCAGGTTTCCAATTTAGCCGTTATCTAGAATGACGCTATTTAATTGTCAGTTTTGGCGAAGATTAATTCCTCGTTCTTTAGCATTAGATCATCATCAAACCCGTGAAATTCTAATGAAATTTAACTAATATTTGGGGCGATGCCTATGTGGGTAGTATTTAATGTTTGGTTATTTTGGCATAAAGTTAGACAGGAGCTCATTGGACTATCCATGACCATTAGAGATTGTTTCCTTGACAAATGTGAAGTCATTGATCTTTGACTATACATGGTCCCAGAAATAACTCTGCTCGTAAAACCATTGATTTATCGTGGACTGTATTTAACGACCATTTTATCACTGAACGAACTAGTTAAATGGCCATCGTTAGAGATCGTGCGATATGATGTCATTTGATGCCTTGTTGTGGGTCTATTTAGTTTTTGGTGTAAGCCGACAAATCGCAATTTATTCAGGCGGTGACCTCTATATGAATCATTTTATGTTGGTTTTTTTGTTTGTAATGTATTTTTATTGTTCAATCCATGTTTACCTTATATCCTAGACAAAAATACTTAAATCTAACTTAACTATCTTAACAAATGTTCTTAAATCCAACTTACTGACCCTATACGGGTACTTTAAGCTAATCTATGTTACATTTAATATGCCGTTCGGCGTAATCTATCTTAATTTTAATTTTATTGTAAAGAGTCTTTATTTTTTTATCCAAGAAAATTTTAAAAAAAACTTCGTTTTTAAGGTTCCGTCTACAACAACGGAACCTTTCTAATTTCGGTGTGTCCGTCCGTCCGTCCGTCGTTTCTGTCACACTTTTTTATCTCCGAAGTTTATGAAGATATCGGCATGAAATTTTGGAATTAGGTACTTCAGACCTAGATGTCATTGCCTATGCAGCGATTTTAAAAAGTTGGGCCATTTGGGGGTGGCTCCAGTACAGGTGAAGTTGAAATATATATCAATCGACAGATCTTTCGAAATGAGGTGGAGGTTTCTTTCAACACTTTTTTTATCCAAAATACCGTTTGGAAAGTATGGAGCTCCAAAGTTTTTTTAAACCATTTCTAAACCAAAGTGTTTAAAAATCTGGAAAAATCACAAAAACTTGGCTTCATTGAGTACTTTCATTTAAAACAATTGCGAGCATTCTGGCCCTAATGGTTTTGGAGATATTGGCCAAAAACGGTCAATCATCGACATGCGAATTTTGAAGATCTGAAAACGCAGTTTTGGAGACATCAATATAAGCATTAAGAAATGATAAATTTCAAAATATCGATTTATTTTTTATTTTATCTAAGATTTAAAATGAGAACAATTTTCATTTTCACACATAATTTCATGCTGTGTTCGGCCACTCTATTCGTTGATGAGTGTTATCTTTTCGATCTCACCCCTAAATGCCCAACAGAAATGAACACACACACACCGCAGGCATGAGCAGTGATTGGGTATGTGTATGATGGAAGGGATTTTCTTTGTTGGATAAACTTGGATAGAGATATACATAGGTATATGTAGGGATGAACATTTGTTTGTTTGGATGTTTGGATGTATGAATTTATGAATAAATGGTTGATTTGGGTTGAAGTTAGAAGAAAATTCAACTGAAATAGTTTGGAAACGTTGTTTCATATTCAGAAATCATCCATCAATATTATGCGACGGAACCTTTCCCGTGCGAGTACAACTCGCACTTGCCCAGTTTATTTTTATTTTTTCTCTTCTCTCTAATTTATCTAACTTAAACTAAAATGTACAACTGACTTACAACTTCTTAAACTACGCTTAACTATGTCCGTAACACTATACGGACGTGTGCACCAGGGCCTAATATGTTATTTATATGCTTAACACATATATATGCACCTTTTTTTTCTTGGATTTTTTTTGTTTTTGTTTTTTCCTCTGTACTACTTAAAACTACCTTAACCTATGTAAGTTGGCCCTAAGGAGCCAATTGCTCCGTCATTGCTCTTGAGAAGTTAGCGGCGTCGAAGGCTGATTCTAGTGCAACCGCCAATAGAAATGCCGTTCTTTGGCAGACTCTGCTCTATCGCAAGCAGAAATTGCCCTACTGAACCGCAGAAGATCCTCGTGGCTGCGAGCGACGTCTGGCTCGTATTGAAGTCACCTGTCCACTGTTCGGCGTGCGACATGGAAGATGATAGGACATCCTTCTGCATCCTGTATCAGGCCTTTCTCGTCCAAATAGAGGAAAGCTTCACGCGAAATAAAGTCGTTAAGTTGCACCTTCTCATGGTACAATATGTCAGGGTAGTAAGCCCCAAAAATCAGACCGTTGGTGGAAGTCATAGCTCTGTACATAGTACACTGTGACCCCGAATCAACTTAATAATAAAATTATCTATCCTGATCATGTTTGTCTCGTTGTACAAGACCTCGTTGGGATAGAATTTCTTGTACTCGGATTCGTGTGTGCGATACAACCGGAAGCAGGCACGAAGACACTGCCTCTCGAACACCCTCATCTTTTTCATCTGGGAAGGACTCACGCTGAACCACACTGGACAACCATACACCATGATTGGCCGGATAAGGGCCATGTAGCAGATCACCTTCACTCTGGTATCAAGTTGGCTGCTGTAAAACAACCTACTTGCCACAGCGAAGGCTTTCTCAGCTTTGGTCAGCGCTGTACCTGACCATACAGATACTGGTCCAACCAAATGTCAAGATATCTAACTACATTTTTCACGGCTAACGGCTGTCCCTGTGGGTCAACTATGCCGAACTTGAGCCAGTTTCTTTTCGTGTCCCTTGTGGCCTTGGACATCGGGGTTCCGAAAAGGATAGTTTCGCATTTCCGGTAGTTGATCCTCAACTTCCAGTCGTCGTAAAATCGTTGAATTTTATCGAAGTCACGCTGCAACAAACTATTTATTACTTCGATCTTCGGACCAGATCTGTACGCGATCAGATCATCGGCATACGCAATTAAGTTTGGCATGGAACCTATAAGATCACTAGTGAATATATCGAACAGGATCGACGAACCAACTGCCCCCTGTTGCAACCCATTTTTGATGTTAAAGACGGTGAATAGAATGAATGGGTGAGGCCCAGGTCCACCTCGGACTATAGAGCCCTAAGACGAAGAAGGAGAAGAAGACGTCTCTTCATCTGAGGGGATTACTTCTTTGAGAACATCTATAACCTCCGTGTGGTATTTATCACCAGTCTTCTAAGCCACATCGAAGCTCCAAATGGTTTCATACAAGTGTACAATTGGATTAAGACATGATCAATCCGCATAGCAGCATGGACCTACTCAGGCCCAAGTACACTACTCAGCCATGTTTAAACCTCTCTTCCTATCATGCCTCAAGTGGCTCCATCTCGTTTCTGACATTTCAACAGAAGTCATTGTTTGGAAGACCCATCCTTTTACTTGTCAATTGCGCAGTGTTTAGTTATGACGCCGATAAGTATTCCAAATAATGGCCTGATTAGGGAGAGCGAACATTTGTGGTTAGGCATGGACCCAAGAGACACATTGTGTCCACAGATCTCTTGGGGTTGGTCGATTTAAGGTTTTTGAAATGTTCAGTTGGATGCACAGATTGCACAGAAGCTACCCGTTGGAAGTATACGTCCGTCGCCTATTATTCAGGGCAAATCATCACAATTCACAGCTACAATTTCGAGGTAGTTACGGACTTTGTCTCTCTCGGGGCAAGCGTGAACTCCACAAACTACATCTTGGTGAGGATCCAACGTAGAATCGCCCCCTTGGTAACCGCTGCTACTTCGCTTTGTTGTAACAAATCCTGCCCCAAAGACTTGTTCTACAAAACTCTAACCCTGCCAGTTTTGCTGCATGGAGCCAAAAGCTGGATGACAAGCCGGAGACCTGATGTTTGGTGCCTTGAAAGGAACATTTTTACTGATCCTGTCTACGAGGAAGGCAAATGGAAGAGAAGTCACAACAGTTGTTCAGGTTTATGAAGCTCTAAGCATTTTCCCTTGCATAAATAACTCCTGCAGAATGATAGATATAAACAACGCTTCCCTTGATAAGATTTCCCCAATTAACTTGAGAGACAATCGCTTGCGCTCGATGTATCCCTCGTGTATCCCATGTCATAAAATCGGGTTTTATTATGCAAGAAATCAATTCTCTTCATCAGCAATTTATCACTTCTGTGAGTTTTATTCAAAGGATGAGCGAAAAAAAATCAAAATTTCCACAAATCACCTGCAATTCATATTGCATTCCGGTTGCATGCGAAATAAGAGTTTTTACAACTCGACGCCCGCCTCTGCTGCTATCATCTCGTTTATTCAAGTTGCCACACAACCTTACGTAAAGAGTTTGGTAATGCCCAGCTCATGCATGTAAGCAGATGAGCTGAGACATGCCCAGACGAACATACTGCCATCCATAGCGAAAGAAGATGTGCACACCGAGGATAAATTCCAGTGAACTTTCTCCCCGTGGAGGAGGCAGGAGTCGGAAAACCTGTTGTGGTTACATCAACTTCGATTTCGTCCAGTCAACGAATTTTTCCTTACCAAAGGCGAAAATTGCCGATGATGACATTTGGAGTCGCTTCACTTGGCTAAAAGGGCTACGAGTCCAAGATCACCTTGATTTTGTGAAAGTTTCAGTTATCTTCTGGCGAACCTTCAATGAACCCAAATGATGCTGAGAGACAAGTTGTCGTCGCTGGGCGCTCAATGACTGTCACGCGAACAAGGAAAATTTTCTGCAAAGATGCAGTCGGTGTGGGAACTGCGCAGTCAGCCACCAATGTCAATGGCATCTCAATAGACTGGGGTTTCACTTTGCGCGGAACACACAAAGGCTAGTGGTGGCATCTTCAACAACAGCAACGGTCGGCTGTCGGAAGAGGAGAAGATGGTCGTCGGTGATAATAAAGCATTGTACGGTCTCGAATTAATTTTTCATTTAGCATCAATATGATGCATGCATTGTTGCTGGGATTTTGTTTGTGACCCCCCTCTGGGAAGTCGCACGGAGCTGATAATGAAAACGAAATTTATTGGGCAGGAACTAACCGGACGTGTGCGGGTACTACCGGGTGTAATTGAGAAATAATTAAAGTCTTTCTTGGTCAGCTTTCTACTGTTCACTCGGAGGGGATATGATAGATGTTAATATCATTTTGAGGTTCGAAGACGACGGTGAATATGCACTGTTCCAAAGCTGGAGTTTGTGGAGGTATTGATTGGTAATGATTTTTGCAAAAAAAAAAAAGAAGAAATGAAAATTGTTAATGGAAAATGTTAGTTACGTACCCTTCAGGATAAATTGGATTCACTTGTAAGGGAACAATTTATTGCGGACTGGAACTGCGTGATATAAGTCGTGTTTTATTCAGAACTGTGTACCCAGTTTAGTAACCACTTTCAATAAAACAGTTTAGCTTCAAAATTGTAATCATTTGATGACATTTAATGTCAAAAATATACTCTCAGCTATTACTTTGTCTGGATGGCTGGATGTTGTAGGAATCGGGTAGGCACTGATTGGCGTCAACCTGGCGATGCCCAGTGTTGTAATTTTTTCTAAACATCAATTGTGCTTATTTTACCTCCAAGTGGTAGCCATCGGGTACTGGTTGTAGTTCACCCGAACTCAACCTGCTCAACTTATAAGTGCGACTTCTTGTCCTAGAGGTTACAAAAAAGGAACTGGTCCTCCAGGTTGGGGGCCGTGGGGGTAACTGCCCGACCACACCAAAAAAAACTAGTTACGAAGCAACAACAAGCCTCGGAAACGGACGGAATTACTGATGACGAATCCCGCATACGAAATAAGGACAACGATCTTCGGATCTGCACGTGGAATGTAAGGTCCCTTTATAGGCCACGTGCAGCCAGGGCCGGCCCTACCATATGTGCAGGATGTGCAAATGCACAGGGCGTCAAGCGCTTGGGGGCGCATTGTGATCCTAAACAAACAATATGCAATTTATCGATATACTGATTTTCGTAAAATTTTAGTTCGTCCAAGCTACCTTTGCCTTTTTGAACGCTTTTTGAACGCAATTATTTTCAAATAATACAAACTAAATAATTTCAACTGTTCATACAATATACCATTCACACGCAAGACTGTGCAAGATAATTTCTTGCACAAGCACTCAAATTTATCCTTACGAAAAATTCTCAAAATAATAAACTCAATCCTCAGTTCCGATGGAATCATTTGAGTGACAACGTGCAGGTTTTATTTCTGCACATATAACAATTACTTAGTACAATGACATAATTTTTCGTTTCTCTCTCTCTCTTCTCTTCATTCTTCACACAAAAGGCCAATCACGCACAGGACTGTGCAAGATAATTTCTTGCACAAGCACTCAAAAATCTCAAAATAATAAACTCAGTTTCTATGGAGGAGAGTAAATGTGCAGATTTTATTTCTGCACGTATGTAATTTACTCATTATACATATTTGTTTGAAAGGAGAATGAGTACAGTGGGTATATATACACTACCTCATAAAATTAAGCATACACCCAAAACAAAAAAATATTTTTTAGTTTTTTCTTCTTGAAAAATGTAATGTAATGTATTAAAAAATTCAATTATACATATTTCATTTGTGGGTGATTTATGTACATATTGACTAGAAAAGTCTTTTCTCTATAATTTTGTTTGTATTTTATTTGCAATGAACAAAAATTCCCATGTCTTGTCAAGCACAGATACAGGATGTTTTTCGAAAAAGTTTTGAAAACGGAAACAACAATAGACTCACCTCGATCTAAACTGAAATAAAATATTAGATAGAGCTAAGCTGTTTTGCAAACACTAATTAGTTTCGATAAATTTCTTGATTCTCAAGCATTAACTTTTCGAGGAACTTCTGAAGTGTTGTTTGAGCTTAATAATGGTAACTTTTTACAGATTGTTGAGGAAGTAGCCTTATTTGATTTGGTGTTAGGAGAGCGCTTGAGGAAAATAACGAATCAAGAAATCCAAAATAAATATTTGAACAAAAATATACAAAATTAGATAACACGTATCTTTTCTACAACTGTTACTAATCACATTGTGTCCATGCTAAAAGAGGCCAAATTCTACGCTTATTGTTGACTATTGTTGTTTTGAATTTTTAAAAGGAGAAGACAATACCGGAGAGGAACTTACAAAGTTAATTTTAAACAAACTTGAATTATAAGGAATTTCAATAAGCAACTGTCGAAGTCAAAGTTACGATAATGGTTCAAATATGAAGGGAAAAGATGCTGGTCTTCAAAACAGAATTCGACCAAGAGCATTTTCATCCCATGCAGCTCGTATTGATTCAATTTAGTAGTCAATGATTCAGCTCGGTGCCTAATGAGCAACTGTTATGTTTGAAATGCTTGAATAATATAATAATAATGGCGGCGCTACAGTCCGAGGTGGACCTGGGCCTAGCTTCTCAGCAACCACTCGTGTTGTGCGTGCTATTGTTCTCTCACGAGTGGAGGGGACCTACAGTTTTAATGCCGACTCCGAACGGCGAGATTGAGAAGCTTTTTCTAGACAGTTATACTCTTTGAGCATTGTCAGTGACTCGAAAGAGGTGGAGCCGTGAAAAAATGTTTGATGTTTTTTTCGAGATTCGAACTGACGACCTCGAGCGTAGGAGTCGACGCACCTACCCACTACGCCACGGCGCCCAATGCTTGAAACATCATCTAAATTTCCAGAAACATCTTCTTTACGATGGTGACGAATGTTACGAAAATAGTTTAGAACCGAAAAAAAGTTTTAAGGTAGAATTTTATTTGAAAACACTAGATCAAAAGAAAGTTTTGAGTAGCTTTATATATGATTCAAGCGAATTCAACGAATTTTTAATTTTCAAATAACATTAAAATATTTTTTTGATTATTAGCTAATGCTTCAAAAATACGTTCCTCATTTCTTAGTTAGTCTTAGTCTCCCTTGTAAAACCAGAAAGCTCATGTTTAGAAGTGTTAAATTTTATATATGTATATAGGTCAAACCGAGATTATCTTGCTCCCAATCTAGTTATTGCTCTCCCAATTCAAACTTAAGACAACCATGTTTAATAAAATAGGGGGGAAAGGGGGGGGGGGATGTGTGGGCGCTAAACGCAGGTCTTGCACAGGGCGCTCATTTAGCTGGGACCGGGCCTGCGTGCAGCCGAACAATTAGCGGAAGACTAGACTGCTACAAAGCAGACATCACCGCCATCCAAGAAGTGCGATGGGATGGGCCGGGCAAAAAGATGATGAAAAACTGTGATATTTACTACGGTGATTGCTACAGGCAACAAAAGCAGCGCTTGTTTGGATGGGGATTCGTCGTTAGAAGCAGACTTAGGCAAGAAGTCTTATCGTTCAGATGTGTGAACGAACGCCTTACGACAATTCGCATCAAGGCTAAATTCGCCAATATAAGCCTAATATGCGCACATACCCCCACAGAGGAGAAAGACGACGACACCAAAGACAGTTTCTATGAGCTCTTGGACAAGACATACGAGCAGTGCCCTAACGAGTGTCGGCAGGCGAATGCAGCTAAGCAAGAGGCCTACAAAGAAGGACAAGAGTTGCTCGTGAGCTCTACGAGCAGAAAAGGAGAGACGAACACCGGCTTCTCAGGAGGAAAAAGAAGGAGCATGAGAAGCGCGCGATCGGTAGAATAGAGAGCTACCACTGCAGGAATAAGGTAAGGAAATTTTACCAAAGGGTAAAGTTAACCAGTCAGGGTTATAAAGCCCGAACCGAAGCCTCAAGGGAACATGGTAGTAGTAGAACCACAGTCGATGCTGAGGATATGGAAGAACCACTTCTGCAGACTGTATAACGGCGAATTCCGCTGTCAAGGCAGATTGAACCATTCAACCCGAATGAAAGGGACGATGTAGATCTGGATGAAGTGAAGATAGCTATATCTAAACTAAAGTCCAACAAAGCTGCTGGAGCTGACGGCCTAGCGGCTGAGCTTTTCAAAGCAGCGGGCGATGACTTGGTAAGGAGCATGCACCCACCAAAGAATTATGCAAAACTCGCACGCCAACACCAGAGGCACAATCTTTCAGAAGTCCGTCCAACTACTCGCATATGCCGACGATATTGACATAATCGGAAGAACACAGCGTGATGTCAATGACACTTTTGTGAGTATTGCGACGGAGGCCGCGAAGATGGTAAATGAGGGCAAGACCAAGTATATGCTGTGGCGCAGTTGGTTAAGTGCCTGCCCCAAGTTCGAGGGGTCCCAGGTTCGATTCCGAAATCGGTCCAGTCACCATTTGCCGTTGGGATCAAATTAACGGCACTGGAGGTTGCTACCTGGCAGTACAATGGACCAGTTTTGAGTCTGAGTGCTCCAGTAGTGTTTCTAAAAATCCTCCAAAAGAAAAAAAAAAAAGTATATGCTGTCAACCAGATAGAACACCCAACACCGACGTCTCGGACAGAACGTCACAGCAGACAGTTATAACTTTGAGGTAGTCAAGGACTTTGTCTACCTAGGCACCGCTATTAACTCAGACAATGACACCAGCGCTGAAATCAAACGAAGAATAACTCTTGCTAATCGCTGCTTCTTTGGGCTAAGAAAGCAATTGATAAAAAAAGCCCTCTCTCAAACAACCAAGGTAACCCTGTATAAGACCTTAATCGTCCCAGTCCTGCTATATGGCGCAGAAGCATGGACTTTATCAAAAGCGGATGAGGTTGCTCTTGGCTGCTTTGAGAGGAAAATTCTTCGGGTGATTTTCGGTCCCGTCTGCATAGAGGGTGAGTGGAGGAGAAGATATAACAACGAACTGTACGAGCTGTTCAGCGACATTGACTTAGCCAGAAGTGTGAAGATCCAACGATTGAGATGGCTAGGTCATATAGAGCGAATGGAAACCATTGCTCCGGCCCGAAATGTCTTCGAATCCACTCCCGAGGGACGGCGCAGTAGAGGAAGACCGCGACTCAGGTGGAAAGGGACCTCAACCAACTATGCGTGCAAAACTGGAGGCAGCTAGCTAAAGATCGAGCTGGCTGGAGACGCTTGTTGGTTGAGGCCCAGGTCCACCCCGAACTGTAGCGCCACCTTAAGTAAGTAAGTTACTTTGTCTAATGAAAACTATTCCACAATTTCATTGATAAACACTAACGGATAACGATATAAAAGCAGTAAAATGTTGTGTTACATTGCTTATCCTTTTCCGTCAACAATTCCCTAATTAAACCCATCACCGTTTACCTAAATGCAATACCTACGGATACCAGAAGCGAAGGAGGCAGAAAAACCTGATCTTTGAACTGATCCGATGAATGACTTCCAATGAATGCTTTACCAATTGTTGGCGCCCCGGTAATTAATATTGCTTTTTCGCAATTAAATTGCTCGCACCTTGTCTTCTGTTTGTTTCTATTCTTTTTTTCTTTCCATCAAACTTTCACACTTTCTAGTGCTTTTATAATTTAATTATATCCATCTTCAAAAATACTTTCTCACGCATAAGTACATACGTCCACTGCAACACCCACGGATCCTACTCTTACTCCAGGGACTTTGGCAACGGGGCTACCTTAACCTTAACCGAAACCCATCGATCAACAGACATAAAGACACGGCCAATAGACACCCTAAGGCTGTGTTTGTCTTCAACGGAATTGTCTTCAAATAACTTGAGCTTACTACGCACGGTGTCAAGGTGTTGATGGATTTTTCTTGTTTACCCTACCCAAAGGCGGCGTCTATTGATGTAAATTATATTCACATGAAGTATCTCTTCAATTGGAATTCCGTTCTCATTCACAAACTTGATAATTCGAAAACAAGAAAGCGAATACATCAGATGGGTACAAATGAAGAAACAAAGTGCTGATCTCAGACAAGCAATGGGATTGGGAGCGAGGCGATACATGCTCGTGCAAAGGTATCGACGCATCTTCGAATTGATATTGCTGTTCGATTTATCCTACAAAGGAGCCCGCGAGATGTGAACTCCTTACGCATTCATTGAATTATTAATCATTGGCGGACTTTCTTTTTCAGTGAATTTCTCGTAAGAGTCTGTTGCATAAGAGATTCCGCAGATTTTGCGTGCAAAAATTCAGATTTTCATGTGCGCTTGCAAGATGCAAGGAGGTGATGAGGAAAGTTCGGGTATGGCTGAGTTTTTTTATGCAATCAGTCTCAGTATCTTCTTTATTACCGCTTGAAGGCATGCATAGCGGTTGCATGGCTACGATCAAAACGAATGATCGACTTGAATCGCAGGAAACATGCATTTTAGTCCATAAATCAATCTGGATTTGATCAGCGAGCTTTCGTAAAACTTACCAGTGCTCGCCACGTCCTGGGGATGTCGATGATCTTATTTACATACTTGGGAAATAATCATGCAACAATGTGAACAAATACGTTGATTTCTCAGAAACTTCAAGTGACTGTCAAAATATGGGGCCATCCAATTCGTGGTCCGGATTAGACATCCATATTTCAATCACATACGTCAAACCGAACTGTCAGTCGAGAAAGTACATGTTTAGTTTAAAAATTGCCATTTTACAATACGGATCACTTAGCAACTTGGGCGTGTAAAAAATTGTGAAAAAATAGTGATTCAGCAGCAGGTACATTTCCTGCATTACGAGCAGATTCCAGTTGACATAATCATTCATCTGAACGTGCTATATAGGCGAAAAGGGACTGGCTCTGTCACAAAAGTCTTAAGAGCTATCCATAATCAAAATGCACGCTCTGTAGAAAATATGGCTGCCGTTAGTGAAAGTGTTGAAGAGAATTCAAATCTATCGTTTGTTCGGCGAGCAGGGCTTATCTTACGGCACATTGTTCCATATAGAGTTCAATTCACACAAAAATTTAAGCCAGCTGATCACGATCTTGATGTCCGAACGTTCCGAGGCGCCAACATCGACTCGGACCATTTCCTTGTTGTAGCCAAGGTAAGGACACGGATATCGAGAGAAGAACGGAGTCGAGGAAGCCAACCACGGTTTGACGTCGAAAAGCTACAATCGCAACAGACTGCCAGGAACTTTGCCGATCGAGTCTCCCTGAAACTCTCCGAAAGTTCGACGCCGCCTGCACTAACAATAGACGAAGAATGGAAACGTTGTCAAAGAGCCATCAGAGAAGCCGCTACTGATGTGCTGGGTTTTAAAACGCCAACAAGAAAAAACCCCTGGTTTGACAACGAGTACACGCAGCAAAGCAAGAAGCCTACCGGGCAACGCTGCATCGAACCACGAGAGCTGTTCGTGAGCTCTACGAACAGAGAAGAAGGGAAGAGAACCGGCTTCTCAGGAAGAAAAAGAAAGAGCACGAGAAGCGCGCGATCGAGGAGATGGAGAGGTGTTATGGCAGGAATGATGTCCGAAAGTTTTACCAAAGGGTAAAACTTTTATCGAATGGATATAAAGTTCGGACAGAAGCTTGCCGGGACGAAAATGGACAGCTAGTAGTAGATTCGCAGTCGATACTGAGAATTTGGAAAAATCATTTCTGCAGACTGTTGAACGGCGATGAGGACACAAATACCGCTGTCAGGCAGAATGTTCCACTCAACACAACGGACGATGATAGAAGAGAATACCGTCCCCCCGACCTAGACGAAGTCAAGATAGCGATATCGAGACTGAAGTCTAATAAAGCTGCTGGTGCAGATAGTCTGCACGCTGAAATGTTTACAGCAGTTGGAGATGATCTGGTAGGACGCATGCACCAGCTCATCTGTAAGATATGGTCGGAGGAAAGCATGCCCGATGAGTGGAATCTCAGTATCGTTTGCCCGATCCACAAGAAAGGAGACCCCTTTGACTGCGCCAACTATCGAGGGATAAGTCTCCTTAACATCGCCTATAAGGTCTTCTCTGCCGTTTTGTGTGAACGCCTGAAACCATTCGTGAACAAACTGATAGGTCCTTACCAGTGTGGTTTCAGGCCCGGGAAGTCCACCATCGATCAAATTTTCACACTGCGGCAGATCCTGGAGAAGACCGAAGAAATGCAGGTCGACACACACCACCTATTTGCCGATTTCAAGGCCGCATATGACAGCGTGCATAGAGACGAGCTATACAGCGCCATGTCTAGTTTTGACATTCGTGCTAAACTCGTCAGACTGAGCAGGATGACGATGGAGAACTCTCGCTGCTCCATCAAGGTCGGTAACGAACTCACCGAGACCTTCAATGTCAAAAAAGGTTTTAGACAAGGCGACGCGCTGTCATGTGATTTCTTTAACATCGTTCTTGAGAAGATCGTGCAAAACTCACTGGCCAACGCAAGAGGCACGATCTTTCAAAAGTCCGTTCAACTGCTAGCTTACGAGGATGACATTGACGTGATTGGGAGAACACAGCGAGCCGTCAATGATGCGTTTGCTGGCATTGAAACGGAAGCGGCTAAAATGGGTCTGGCGGTAAACGAGGGCAAAACAAAGTATATGCTGTCATCGAGAAAGGACGCACAACATCGACGACTTGGCCAGAACGTCACCATAGGCAGCTATAACTTTGAGGTAGTAAAGGACTTCGTCTACCTTGGCTCCGCGGTTAACAGTACAAACAACATCAGTACCGAGATCAAACGCAGAATTACTCTTGCCAACCGCTGTTTTTATGGGCTCAAAAGGCAATTGAGTAGTAGAGCCCTCTCTCGGAAGACCAAGTTGACTTTGTATAAGACCTTGATCATCCCAGTCCTGCTTTACGGTGCAGAGGCATGGACAATATCCCAAGCGGATGAACAGTCTCTTGGTCTTTTCGAGAGAAAAGTTCTGTGCGCGATCTTTGATCCTGTTTGCGTTGATGGCATTTGGAGGAGAAGGTTCAACCACGAACTGTATGGGCTGTACAGCGACATGAGTCTAGCCAGGCGTCTACGGATCCAACGCCTAAGATGGCTAGGCCATGTAGAGCGTATGGACAACTTAGCTCCGGCCCGAAGAGTCTTCGACTCTGAGCCTGTGGGACAACGCAACAGAGGACGTCCACGAACAAGGTGGCGCACACAAGTCGAGGGGGACCTCTGCCGGCTTGGTGTGCGAAACTGGAGACAGCTGGCGAAAGATCGTGCTGGCTGGAGAGGCATGTTGAGTGAGGCCCAGGTCCACCTCGGACTGTAGCGCCCTAAGAAGAAGAAGAAGATCACGAAATACGAGTATGTTCGACATACGCCGATTGGGTCCTTGGTCGTAAGCATTTAGATGACCAATTTTCACACAATATTACAGCAACGAGGATAATTTTTCAGTTGGCAAATACACAAAATTCAGTCTTCGACTCTGAGCCTGTGGGACAACGCAACAGAGGACGTCCACGTACAAGGTGGCGTACACAAGTCGAGGGGGACCTCGTTCGGCTTGGTGTGCGAAACTGGAGACAGATGGCGAAAGATCGTGTTGGCTGGAGAGGCATGTTAAGTGAGGCCCAGGTCCACCTCGGACTGTAGCGCCCTAAGAAGAAGAAGAATACACAAAATTGTCAGGTATGAGGTATGAAGTGAAGATTAACATGTAACTGTCAAAAAATCACTGTATTCTCAAAAAGTCACTGTATGGCATACAATTTGGTCTGGTGTCATTGATTCATAATTCTTCGAAAATGGGGAAGTTGTAGACGTCACCGTCGATTATCATCGCTATCGCCAAATACTAAGCAGATACTAAAGCCAAATTGTGAAATTCGTCATTATTTCGTACTGCGTTATATCTTAGCACAAATTAAATCACGTTCAACAAGAAAAACGGATCGAACGTCCCAGCTCTATCCTCTTCGACAAGATTCATCACACTAACTTGACCTAACGTAACTTCTCGACATTGCCAAAGACGAAAATTAAAATGGCGAAATGTCTTATAGTCTGATGAATACAAGTTAAATATATTGGATGCACTGCAACATGACAACTTCCCCAACAAAGACTCTCAAGATAGTAGATCTAAACTGCTTCAAAGGTCAGTGTTTTCCTAAAAACATATTGTTTTACCAACCTGGCAGCACCGAGACCAGGATCTGCCTTGGCAATACCGAACGGGAGTGAGGAAAACGAAGAGATTGAACGGCCTTCGAAAATAAAGTTTAAATTTCACCCGTTTCGGGTGGTTTTATATCGTATAGCATCATTGCCAAACGTTTGCAATTAAGAACGCTTGATGTTGCAGTACTGCCCTAATACTCCGGTAACAAACTCACCCGTACTCACAATTTTTAAACATTTTAGTGGCTTCCGTTGCGGCACAAAAAAAAATTAATTTTCGGATCTCCCTTTTATCAACTACTGATTACTTGTAGTGGTCTTAGATGGTGCTCCTTAACCATCTGTCAAACCACTCGATCACAATGGCCCAGATATGATCGAGCTAAAAGCTGAGGAAGAAGTTGCTGACGATGGTGGTTGAAACTCTTACCGCCAGGAAGATCAACTTCAGCAAACATTATGCTTCTCCCTCTTTGTTTGGCGCTACGGTCCGGTGTAGACCTAAGCCTCAACCAAAAAGCCTTTCCAAACAGATCGGTCCATATCTGTCCTCCAAATGCGCACACCAAGTTGTTTTAGGTTCGTCTCCACTTGTGTGCGCCACCTCAATCGTGGACGTCCTCTGCCGGTTTGTTCCACAAGCTCTGAGTCAAATATCTCTTTAGGCGGGAGCTGAGTTGGGCTTAAGCTACATAGCGTAACCACTATAGGCATTGAATACGTAGATGGCTGAATAAACTCATGCCAGTTAAAAAATAATAAGAGCACTTCTACTCAATTCCTTCTTGAGCCCACAGAAACATCGACTGACAAAAGTTAGATATTCTTCGTTTGATACATAAATGTGCTGATATCGCGTAGACGCGTCGCCTTTTTTCACACTGAAGGCCACGATCATTCTTCACCGATTTCGATGAAGCAGTGAGAGTTCTCCAGCGTCATCTTACACAACCTGACAGGTTTGCTAGGAATCTCCAGACCAGATATTTTGTTGTGTAGTTCCAGTAGTTCGAGGTCGCCAAAAATGCTGCGAAATGTTTAAGTTTCCTTAAACGATGCAAGAAATACTTCACCCTCTCTGATTCGGCTTCAATTTATAAGGCCTACATCCGCCCAAGCTAAAGTATAACGTTCATATCTGGTCTGGTGCTCCCAAGACCTCTCTGCTAGATAGAATATAACAGCGAGTGATAAAACTTATATGATATAGTAATTTCGCGAAGTCAATAGACTCGCTCGAACAATGACGTAATGTGTCTTCCTTGTCACCCTGTCATCACTATTTTAACAAACGATGAACAATTGAGCTAGACAATTGCATCGTCTCCTCCGTGAATCCACCCGCAATACTCGTCTCGCAAGGAATGCTCATTCAGTTTACCCTTCAGCCTACTTTAAGTAAATTCAGAGACTCGATTTTAGCTGTACCCAAACCACTCGAATATGGAATTGTCTTTCCAGCCCAATATTCCCAGCTCACTACAGGCATTTTAGAATAATGTGTACAGGTGCCTCTTCTCTCCTTCTCCATCTATGCCTTCGGCCCGTGCTGTGTTTTGATTCTGGACACTGAAGGGTATTCGTATACCTCACTTGTGCATACATTATAGAAAAAAAACGTCGAATCAAGAGGCAATTAAATAGCAGGCTCTTTCTCGAAAGACCAAACAGAGAATTGATCATCCCAGTCCGCATGGGCATATCGAAAGTCGACGAATAAGCTCTTGGTCTTTTCCAGAGTAAAGTTCTGTCTGCGATCTTTGGTCCTGTTTACGTTAATGACGATTTGGTGGAGATGATTCAACCGTGAACTACTCAGGCTGCACTAGCCAGGCGTCTAGGTGGCTGGGTCATATAGAGCGCAACTTAACTAAGGACCGAAAAATATTCGTTTCTAAAGAGACAACGCAGTAGAGAACGTCCATCATTAAGATGGGGCACACAACTGGAGAAGTACCTGAACCAATTTTAACAACCCTGAACCTCCAGCGGCCGCGCTGTCTATTTTTTTTCCGTTACCAACACTTAACGGCACAAATTACGCAAAACTTACGTGAATTTAAGAACACGCTTAACTTAACCGGGCTAGTTTTTCAACACTTCAGATATTTATCAGATTTTCAAGAAACGTCTTGATCACTTCATTTAAAAATTCCCATCCATTGATGATTGATTGATGCGCTCGTACAGAGCATGTTGTCAAAGTTCCACACCTGGAGCTGTTAAGCTGCTCGCCCATTAATCTTGCTGCCATCGTATTTCTTCAACCTTCTGATGCCAAGCCAACGCTTCAGTCCCACCACAGCTCATCTATCTCAGGAAACTCGTATCTTATTAACCAAAGGTCGATGCAAATCACAATCACAATGGTATTCCTGCACCCTGTGCGCCGCATCAATCGCTTCCACTTCCAAATAAAACTATACTTGTTTTGTGAGGAATTAATAGTGCGGCATGAATATTCCCAATGTCAGTGGATGCCCATCAAAGTTGCCTAATCACCCGAACGGGTTTCTAAGATTCATCACTCGCAGTCGGTATAACTGATTTACAACGGGGGCTATTGTTATACTTTTGTTCATGTTTCACATGCAATCAGCTTTAAATAAATTATTATTTCGAATAAATCCATCGAATGCATTCGAGGAGAATTTCGGCATAACTGCGACCGAACCATCAGCCAAACATCCCGAGGCAACCGACGGACTTTTTCCCGCTCGTCTCGTCATCGGGGAGATTAATGTGGCGTATTCGTTAGCTGACCCGATTGAATTGTTTGGTTAACGTTTGCCGCAGCCTCCGAGAGAAATGTGAGCATGTCGCGGATAATTAGCTAAACGCTCGAGCGTTTTTCAAGCAAACATACCCATCCCCTGACAAAGTGCTAATTTCGTTTTGAAAAAAAAAAAAAACGCTCGCTTACAGAGCTAATGTTTACTCGGCGGTTAGTAGGGCAGGTAGGCTTGTCTTTCAACTCATGAGCGAAGACCGTCTTGTGAAAGTGATGATGGCGAGACTCATCTGCGCAATGAAACGCCTCACCGACAAAGGGTCTAATGAAAGAGAGTTCATTTTCTGGATCATGAGATGGTCTAGTGCAAGAAAGTTGTTGCTAAACGTGGGACTATGGAATTTACATCACAAGTGTGCAACTGGGTGAATGTAGACCTTCCAAGTTGAATCTGTTTTCCGGTTTTTGATGAAGATGCTCGTGTTGTCATCGTCTAGGGCGAGTTGACGATCTGATTATGCGCTTGTTTTAGTTTTATTGCATTTTAATGGCTCAATTGAGAAGACCCATCATTTAAGGCACTCCAGATGGACCATAAATCCATGTCAAGGTCATCCACACAAGGCGCAGTAACGCTATACTAGGTGACTGATTTATGGCATTTTTATCACCTGCTATGCGTCCACGGAGGTAAATAGTCTTAAAGAGGGAGTGCTAGATAACATTGAAGAAAAACCGGTCAAGTGTGAGTTGCACTTGGGCGCCGAGGGTTCCGTCTTTGAAAGTAGTAGTTCCGAATATCAATCAACTGACTTCGAGATCCATAAAACTGCATTATCTTCTTCATCATCGGTGGCTCTAGAGTCCGGAGTTGAATTGGTCGTAGCTTCTGCAGCAACCACTCGTGGTGTGCAGGTTATTGTTCACTTACGAGTGAAATGAATCTACAGATATTGACAGTTATACCTTTGAAGCATTGTCAGAGACTTGAAAGACGGGGTGCCGTAAAATTAGGAGTTGTTGTGTTTGGGAATCAAACCATAGACCTTAAGCGTCTTTTGACATTACGGCAGCCTAGCGAACGGTTTCAAAATTATTACAGCCGATCACTTTTTTTACGCACAATTTTTCAGTGTGCATGTGACGGATTTTGCCGCATGAAATAATTGTCAGTACTCCGAAAATGTCTACACTCTCTCAATATCAATATCCAACTCCAATTCCTGGGCATAAATATTTTTTTAAATCGAAATTCTGCCGTAAAAACATGCAGTGCCTCATCGTTGCCGTAGGGTTTTGAGGCTTAAAAAGAAAGAGCGCCAACACTGCTGCATCGCTGCAGAGCGCTGTATTTTTTAGCACAAGCAGTGCCGCAGCTTTAAAAAGCACTCGTGTACACCTGCTCTTAGAGCCAGGATGCCCCAAATAATTTTAATTGAATGTTCTCTTGAAGTTCCAGTCATCGTGCCAGCAACGTGCCCGGAACTGTCAGCGATGGGACGCAGCAATTGCTCAGGCTCAGACTCTCCAGGCGTCGTTGGCCTAATAAGTAAGTGCGTGAGTTCACATTGAAGCCGACTTTTTTACAAGACTTTGGCACTTAGATTTCCAAATGGGACCCAATATAGCATTGAAACTGCTCTTTCGTCCTTTTATTCTATCATTTTTGATTGCATTCTGAAATCAGTCCCTTCTAAGACCACCAAAACCTCTACTTCCTCCCCACCTTGGTATAACAAACACCTACGCTTGCTTCGCAACAAGAGAAACAAACTCTGGGAAACCTATTTAAAATCTCGGTCTGGTTTTGACTACTCCATATACCAGCGATTCCATTAAGAATTTGCTGAACAAAATGAACGTCTTTATCAAGAGTACATCAACCGAATGCAATCTAATCTCATTACAGATCCCAAGAGATTTTATCATTTTGTTAATACCAAACGGAAATGTGATAACTACGAGTACCCTGCAACTTTCAAAGTCGAAGATACAGTTTCGCCCGACCCGCAAACCATTGCAAATCTCGGACTTTTTCAGTCAGTCGTACTCCGACTATTCCACTGACGTTGATGTTGATTATTTCTCCTACATGAACAACTGCGCCCAAATTTCACTAGTTTCTATCAACATCACCGTCCCCATCGTTGAAGAGAAGTTAAATAACCTAAAGGGCGATTATACCACTGGTCCCGATGGGTTACCAGCAATAGTTCTCAAAAAATGCGCAAATCTCTTGGCCCAACCTCTGATATCTCTCTTCCTTATGTCCACCTCTCAAGGATCCTTCCCACTGCTTTGGAAGAATTCATTCATTGTTCCTATACATATCAAAGGCTCAATGAGATAAATAACTATCGCCCTATAGCCAAACTTTCCTGCATTACTAAAGTTTTTGAAAGCATCGTTTATTGAATTTCCATTTCAAATCTTTGTTTTCTTCTTTACAACGAAGTTTTCTCAAGGGCAGGTCGACCACGACGAACCTCTCGCGCATTTGAACATGAGAAAGAAGTCGATGTGATAGCTACCGACTTCAGTAAAGCATTTGATAAAATATAACACGATATTATTTTGTTCAAACTAACCGCTCTAGGTTTCCCACCATGTCTCGTCAAATGGATAAATTCTTATTTGGGAAGAAAGCCCTTTGTCTCCAAGTCTTTTAACGCCACATTAGGTGTTCCACAGGGTAGCCACCTGGGTCCTTTAATTTTCGGCCTTACTACGAATGATGTTGTCTACTTCATCAAGAACTCGAACCTCTGAAAATCTTTAATTACATCACTTCTCCCTCCGACTCTAAACCCCTTCAACGTGATCTCAATAGATTCTCTTTTTGGTGAAAGAAGAACTTTCTCCAGTTGAATGTCAGCAAATGTCAATCTATTACATTCTCCCTAAAGCGGCTGCAACTATGAATGAATTAATTGCTTCCGTCTGTTATCTGCGTGACCTCGGTAATCTGCGATTTCCGTTACCATATCGATAACATAATTAATAGAGCTAACACTGCACTAGGCTTTGTTAAACGTTGGTCAAAAGAATTTTCAAGCCCCTATGTCACACCTTCGTTAGACCTATCCTTGAATATGCCAGTCCGGTCTGGTCCCCCTACTATCTTGCTCACATCCAACGTATAGAAGCCACCCAGCGCAGATTCTTACGTTTTGCTCTTCGCGATTTCAACTGGGCTGACAGAATTAATTTGGCCCCTTATTCGGAAAGCCTAAAACTTATACGTCTCGAATTTCTTGAAAAGCGTCGCGAAATTGCAGACTTACTCTTCCTCCACCAACTACTTACTGGTCACACAGATTGCCCCCACCTACTTGAAGTCGTCTCCTTTAGCAGCAATTCCCACTACCTAAGGTCTACTTTTCTATTCTGCGTTAGTTCACACCTTTTGGAGCTCAATACCCCTGAAACAGAAATCCAAATCAAAAAGTTAGAAAACGAACCTTTACTTAATTCGGAAAGACCTACTGATTGGCACACCATTCGATGAATTGCGCCAAAATTTATGAATTTATCACAACTTCAACGCCAGTCAAAACAAATACCCCTACTCTTTCCCTACCTATTCTCATATGCTTCGTAATTTGGAATTTCAAAATTTCATATCGATATCTTCATAAATGTAGAAACCGTGGATAATGTGACAGACAGACGGGGTGTTCATGTCGCTGTAGAAAGCGACTGGATGGTGCAGTTGGTTAAGTGCCGACCCCAAGTTAGAGCGGTCCCAGGTTCGAATCCCAGCGAAATCGAATCTGGTCCAGTCACCTTTTGCCGTTGGGATCATATTAACGGCACTATCACGGGAGTAGGTTGCTACCTGGTGTAGAGTTTAAAAAAAAAATGTCGCTGTACTGTCCTTACTAGTAAGTAGTAAGATCCTCTCTTCCAATTGCCATCAACGCAAACAGGAAAAGAGCGCACTCACATCATTTCTCTCGAAATTAACAAGAGCTTCTTCATTCACTTTCGATATTCCCCATGCGATATTCTCTCCATGTGGGCGCCGTGGCGTAGTGGGTAGGTGCGTCGACTCCTACGCTCGAGGTCTAAGGTTCGAATCTCGAAAAAACATCTAACAATTTTTCACGGCTCCGCCTCTTTCGAGTCACTGACACGGATGAAACATGGACACAGGTACTGGGGCTGGATTCTACCCGGACACCTTGCATAAAGAGGAATCATTTAGACTCCCTAGCTTGTGCAGTGTCTTCCAGAGATCCTGGCAATAGAGGAAGCAGCTAAACACAAGATCAATATGGCTTCTGGCGTTGGACCGAAACTCGATACATATGCTCGTCGAAGTGATCACAGGACACTGCCCCATCGGAACAATGCTCCGGAAATGGAATGCGGAATTCAGCGTTCTCTGCAGGAGTTGCGGAGATGATGAAGAGACCAAGACGATCCAACATCTGCTTTGCCACTGCCCAGCTCTCCAGAACTGCCGCCTAGCTTCGCTGGGCCAAAGATTCTTCACAGAGACTGCGAACTTAGCGAATGTAGATATATCGGATCTTCTAAAAATGGTTTCAGCCATCCCGTGCCAGGATAGGTTATTAGATTGTGTACTCCACAATTGAAGGGATTCACAATGGGCCCCATGGCCTGCGAGTGGAAGTGATGCTTTAACCATTACACTCCCCTTCCAAAATCTAACCTAACCTTCGAGTCACTGACAATGCTCAAAGAGTTTAACTGTCTAGAAATAGCTTCTCAATCTCACCGTTCGGAGTCAGCATTAAACTGTAGGTCCCCTCCAACAATAGCACGCACAACACGAGTAGTCGCTGAAAAGCTAGGGCCAAGTCCACCTCGGACTGTAGCGCCGCCATTATTACTGTATTTGAAATATTTTAGCAACACAGCCTTAGACTTACCGTAAGAACAGGCATCAGCATCTGTAAGCATCTACTCTTCAAATATCCTACCTCTGATTGCCCCCTCAGGTGTCTTATAATCGGTAGAGAAATGCAAATCCGCCAAAAGAGACACGCGAATCCAACCGCAAAGCCGCTCTCAATGTCTTTTCCTGACGTTGACTTAATTAATTCGTTAAGGCTGTCGATCCTCCGCGCACAAACTACCACCCGCCGCCAGTCGTCTATTAATCACATCCAATTGCATTGTGTGCGACGGATTATGAGAATCGCAGTTAATTTAATAAAATTTAATTACTTAAGGGCAAGCTTCGCTGCTGGTATTCAGCTTTCTGGGTCAGGTGCGTCCAAGTTGCCGCGCAGTCTCGGTCGCCTTGCCATCTTTGTATGGTAATTAGATGATCTTTCCCAAACAAGAAAAGCTACTCTAATGATGTGTTTATTTTATGAGATTTTATGGCGTTCGAGACAACCAGCCACCGTCCGTTTCTGCTGAGCAACGACTCTTTTGTTAGCTAAAGTCAAATAGATGACGCTACTCTTCCCTGACAGAAGAACTGCTTACCACATATTCATACAATAGTTGACGCTGCGCGATGGACACGTGTTATGAATAATAGACCCATCTTCAGATTTATCACGACCTCGCCGCGTTATCCCTGCCTCTGTGCAGCTTGTGTATCTTGGAGAAATTTCTTAAATTCCTCCACGGCAAGCTGCGAGGCATGAATAGTTTTATGGTACGAGTACACACCCTCAACCGTGATGCATGGTTATGGAGTTAATGTAACTCCAAGCGGTGTGCACAAAGTCTCCGAGGAGCTATTGGCCCGAATGAGGATTGATGAGTGTACGCCGCGAAAGTTGCGTGTGGAATTTATTCATAAGCGCAAGACTCCTCAATAGGTTTTTGCAATCTTAGGCATTTTAGGAAGAGCAGAGGTGCTGGACCCAAGAAAAAGTGTTACTAAAACATTATTTTTTTTTCTCTCTTAAGGTGTTTTGTAACGAAAAGGGTTGGGTCGTTATTAGCTGGTCTTGGAGTAAGTGGTGGTTTCGATGTGTAATCGTCAGAAAACGCGATCGTATGCAAATCGTTATTTCTGTTCAACCGCAAGGAATGACTTTGTGATTTGTTTGAAATTAATGAGAATTCTTTGATTTTTTTTTGTTTTGTTGCACAATTCTTATCTAAAAGAAATTTTTTTCAAGATTCATGTAAAATTTTTTCACAATTTCGAAGAATTACGTCCTCATCTAATAATAATAATAATGGCGGCGCTACAGTCCGGGGTGGACCTAGGCCTAACTTCTCAACAACCACTCCTGTTGTGCGTGCTATTGTTCTCTCACAAGTTGCGGGGACCTACAGTTTAATGCCGACTCCGAACGGCGATTTTGAGAAGCTTTTTCTAGACAGTTATACTCTGTGAGCATTGTCAGTGACTCGAAAGAGGTGGAGCCGTGAAAAAATGTTAGGTGTTTTTTTTTCGGGAATCGAACCGAGAACATCGAGCGTAAGAGTCGACGCACCTACTCACTACGCCACGGCGCCTACTTCCTCATATATATATATAAAAAACTGTTTGTAAGTGCTTTGTGGCTTTATAACTCACGAACGATCAAACCGAATTCGATAACATTTTTGGAGTTTCTTCGTATGGTCATGTAGACGGTTTATCTAAAGTTTGCACAAAATTGGTCAACCCCTTCATGAGTTGACTTTTCATGTCAAGATCTGATTTTGTTCTTATAAAAAAACAACAACAAATATGTAGGCGACTATGAGCGTGTACTGTATGTATACTGTGTGCCGAGGTCATACACATGGCAAATAAACGTTGTAGCCCATACACGCATACACATTGACAGCTGTCAGTGAGTGATCATGTTAAGGTTCGTTTTCATCGAACTTGCATTATGAATGGATGTAATCGGCAAGAGTAGCATTTGCTTTAAATCTGTTTTTTTTTTCAAACTTGCAGCTAAACATCATCAAACAAACAAATGCACATGTGGACATTTTATTCACGCTTGTCGATAAGTGTTGTTGTTTTGTTGCTTTTGGTATGCGAATAATTGAATGATTGAGGCAATGATGTTTAATAGAGAATGTATGTAAGTCTATGTTAATAAAATTTTAGTGTTTGTCTGTCGGATTGTTCGGGCTAATCTCCGAAACGGCTGGACCGATTTCAAAGAAACTTTGCAGAAACTTGAAGAGGAGGTTATCAAGAGTGACTTGGGCTTTTTTTTTTTCATTTTTGGTTTATAAGACTTCGAGCTATGCAACCTATGTCATTATTCAGAGTTTCATATTCATGATGCCTAAGCAAGTTTTAAGAGACGACGTGAGCAAAACTCAATTTTTAATTATTATTTTACCATTTGTATCTATAAATATAGTGAGCGCCGTGGCGTAGTGGGTAGGTGCGTCGACTCCTACGCTCGAGGTTGTCGCTTCGAATCTCATCAAAAAACATCCAACATTTTTTCAGGGCTCCATCTCTATCGAGTCACTGACAATGCTGAAAGAGTATAACTGTCTAGAAGAAGCTTCTCAAGCCCGCCGGTCCGAGTCGACATTAAACTGTAGGTCCCCGCCACTCGTGAGAGAACAATAGCACGCACAAAACGAGTGGTTGCTGAGAAGTTAGGCCCAGGTCTACCTCGAACTGTAGCGACGCCATTATTATTATTATTATTATTATCTAAAAATATAACATTGAAGGTTCGTTTGTATGTATGAGATGAATTTCTAAATAATTGCACCGATCCTTACGTAATTTTCGACATTATTAGCACCGATCGATCAGGAATCGATCGTAGGCTATAATAAAAACAGAAATTCGCATCTCTCAGTAAACATTCGACGGAGAATTATAAAATTTTGCACACATTTAAAGAACACCGTGAAAAAATAGATCCTCTGGAAAGAGAAGGGGTCTCGCCCACCAGAGAGGGCGAAAATAGAGAAATACAAAACAGCATCCACAGCTTCGGTTCAAAAATTAAATGTCATTTTCTACTGAAATTAAGTCCAATCGCTTCTAATTGTTGGCGTTGATTGACTAGATACGTCTTAGGCTGCGGCCACGCAATAAGCGACGAGCGACGAGTCTGAGCGATGGGTGGGCATTTACTGAGCGTCATCGCTGAGCGATTAGTTGCGAAAATGTCATTTTCAAGTTCAGTTCGTCGTAATCTTTTAGTTGAAAGTCACGTTCATATGAATAATCCTCTGGCTGTCGCAGATGCCCTTCACTTGAATTTGGAACAACTGTCTGCTTTACGAAGATCATCATTTCAAAAAAAAACAATTACAAATGTGTCCAACTTCATTCCACTGCTTTTCGGTGACATTTTTATTTATAAAATCCTTCTAGCTTCCTTCCATAGAACTGGGAGTTTTTGAACAGCTGAGATCAAATTTTCTACTATAGTTTCTCTATATTCTTATTTCGTCGTTCAGCGATCCACAAAAAAAAAATAAAACAGATTTGGTTGCCGAGCGATGTCGCTCTATCGCTTAAAAAAATCGCAAATCGCTCAGTGCTTTCGTGGCCACCTCCATATGATTTCATGTATTTTAATTTTTTTGCGTAGCTCAGTAGCTCAATCGCTCGTCGCTCATTGCGTGACCGCAGCCCTACGTTTACATAGTTTATCCGGTGCCGTGAACGAAGGCCATATGAACTAACGCCATAATGGCGTTAATTAGCTTTTGAAAGTGAATTAACGCCATAATCCACTTATGACTTTAATTCACTTTCAAATTTGAACTAAAGCCATATGGCGTTAATGTTGGAATGTGCAACCCCCCTGCTGGACCACATGTAGGATTTGAAGTAGGCGCGAGACTGAGTGTATCCATGATTTTTTTATCCATGATTTGCATGAGTTTAAAGAAAGTAAATATAATCAAACTCGCACTTACTCCAAATTGCATATTTGGCCAAGCAGGGGGGTTGCAGGGGGGCAGCATGCCCCCCCATACGTACCTCATATGTATGTATGCATGTAAGGGAGGTAGGTTGGTTGGAAACTAAACGTGGTCCGATCATGGTGGGACATTGGACAGATAACGCGCTTTAGAGCTCAAATACATTGTATGGCATTAGTTCACATTCGAAAGTGAACTAACACCATATGGCTTTAGTTCAATTTTATGTATGGCTTTAGTTCAAATTTGAAAGTGAATTAAAGCCATAAGTGGATTATGGCGTTAATTCACTTTCAAATGCGAATTAACGCCATTATGGCGTTAGTTCATATGGCCTTCGTTCACGGCACCGTTTATCCTACAGATATTTTTTGAGGATCGGCCACGTAGGGTGGCGCTACCATATGCTAAGAGGTCTACTTTAGCTTAGCCATTCGTGTTTGCTGCTGTTCCCCCAAGTGTAGAAATGACCAACAGTTTTACTACGATTTCGAATAGCGAAATTTGAGAAGCTTTTTATTGACAGTTCTACTTTCTGAACATGTTCAGTGACTCGAGAAAGGTGGTAGGATATAGGGGTCAATCTTTTGCATATCTTTTTCATGCACAAAAAGAAATACACCGGCGACAAATTACACGATCTTGGAAAATGTTCTCCACCTCTTTCGAGTCACTGACAATGCTCAAAGAGTATAACTGTCTAGAAATAGCTTCTCAATCCCGCCCTTCGGAGTCGGCATTAAACTGTAGGTCCCCTCCACTCGTGAAATAACAATAGCACGCACAACACGAGTGGTTGCTGAGAAACTAGGCCCAGGTACACCTCAGACTTTAGCGCCGCCATTATTATTATTATATTGGGTCATATAAAAGTTAGAGGGGTCCCAGGTTCGAATTGGTGAAATCGAATCTGGTCCAGTCACCATTTGTCGTTGGGATCAAATTAACGGCTCTATCACTGGAGTAGGTTGCTACCTGGCAGTACAATGGACCAGTTTTGAGTCTGAGTGCTCCAGTAGTGTTCAAAAAAATCCTCCAAAAAAAGAAAATAAGTCTCCGCGGTTTTTTGTTACTAGATGGTGTTGGTGTATATACTCGTATATCTGGAAACACTAATCTGATTGTGTTAAACGAACACGTGTTTGAAAGGTGACATGTCAGACTACATTTTTTGTGAAGACAGCTGTGCAATTCGTTGCCCGTGTTAAAAGTTATACTGATTTGAATATGAGTAAAATATTTGAAGCAAAACGCTATGTGATGCGTTTTTACTATAAAAATGGGAAAAACGCTACAGAAACATGCCGACAAATTTGTGCAGTCTACGGTGAGAATGCTGTTGGTGAACGCCGGACCGGCCGGAGTGATTTGTTCGATTCCGATGTAAAAGATGCACCTCGCACTTGTCGGCTTTGTTACTGAAAAAGTCGATGAAATTTTGCAACTGATGGGGCAAGACCGGCACGGAGTGGAGGCACTAAACATCATCCGTATGACAGTTTGGAATCATCTGAAACGAGTAGGCTACTCAAAGAAGCTCGATGTTTGGATGCCACATGAATTAACGCAAAGAAATTTAATTGACCGAATAACCATCGGTGAAGCGCTACTGAAACGTAACGAAATGGAACCATTTTTGAAGCCATTCATTACGGGCGATGAAAAATGGATTAAATACGAGAATATACGGCAAGCGATCATGGTCAAAGGCCGGTGACCGACCACAAATGACTTCAAAGCCTCGATTGACGGCAAACATGATTATGTTGAGTGTTTGGTGGGATTGGAAGGGAATTGTCTATTATGAGCTGCTAGAGAAATGGTCAATAAGATCCTCTACTGTGCACAACTCGACCGTTTGAATGAAGCAATCAAGAAAGAGCGACCAGAATTAGCTAACAGAGTTGTTTTCCATCATGACAATGCTAGGCCACACACATCTTTGATGACCCGGAACAATTTTACGGAGCTTGGTTGGGAAGTTTTGATGCATCCACCGTATAGGCCGGAACCTGCACCCTCTGATTACTATGTGTTTCGGTCCCTGCAATCAATTTCAAGATCTTATAAACATTCTGTAAAAAAACAGCTTTCTTGAGTCACTGAACATGTTCAGAAAGTAGAACTGTCAAGAAAAAGCTTCATAAAACTGTCGGTCATTTCTACACTTGAGGGAACAGAAGCAAACACGAAGAGCTAAGCTTAAGTACACCTCTTAACACATGGCATCGCCGCCCTACGATGACAGTGAAATTTACATATGTGCCCGATCTTCGAAGGTAAGTAAGACGTCAGGGGTATGCCTACTTCCAAAGGAGACGCCAAAAATTGACTAGGAAAAGGAAGAAGAAATCGATCCTTCGGAACTGAACCCAAATGTTTGCTTTTATTGTTTTTATGGCTTAAAGATGGATAAGCCTTTGAGCTCCTTTGAATTTACAAAAGACATTGAAAAATTAAAAAAAGAAACACCAAAAAGCAAGTAATTGGAGGACAGAAGAGATGCTTTTGCATTCAGGTAAATCTTCTTCGTCTTGTGGTGGTATAGTCTGGGGTGGGCCTCAATCAGCAAGACTTTCCAGCTGCCACGATGTTTTGCCAGCTGTCTCCAATTGCGCTCGCCAAGTTGGTTGAGGTCCCTCTCCACTTGGGGCGCCATCTTAGACGTGGACGTCCTTTGCTGCGTTGTCCCACTGGTTTAAAGTTAAAGATTCTCCGGGCGGAGCCAAGTTGTCCTACATGGCTCTAAATGGCCTAGCCATCTTAGGCTTGGATCAACAGACGCCTGGCCAGACATACATCTCTGTACAGCAAAACAGACAACCCGCTCAGTACACAGGAAAAATAGGCTTAACACCTAAAAAAGATGGTAACCAAGATTTAAAAATTCAAACCCAATCTGAATTATGTCAACCATCTTCCGTGCCCCAAGGACCTCGGGGGAAATGCAATCTTCAAACACAACTAAGTGTTCACTTCTCGCTCGACAGTATTCCAGTTTGCGAAATTTTATATTTACAAACATCCACAAGCACAGTTTTGACAGCATTAAGTGAAAGCCCCGCAGTGAGTGTAACCAGTAGTTATGGACAAATTATGTGTCAACAAACTTCCGAGAGTGCGAAAAATTTATCACTTGAGCAGCAGCCAGCCACCACTCGAACAAGGAAATCGACTTGATTGACAACTTAAAGGATCCCAGCAAATAGCCAAGCAACCACTTCACCGAGACGTACACGTAATCAATTTTATTTGCTCTCCTCGTCAAATTCAGGTGATCTTAAGCCACCTTTGATGACTTCACGCGAAGGAGTACAAGGCCTACCATCAAATTTCGAAACCAAAACAAAAGACTATGTGGATCTAGTGTCATTTGTCATGCGAGTGTCAAAGCGATCAAGCAGATACCATCTCTATGGCCAATTAACCCGTCACTCAAGCACATACTAGATCTTCAAGAAACCCACAAAATCGTGCCCCGAGACAAAACGGAAAATCACTAACGTCTAAAATTATTAACTTAACGCTTAGTCGTCGGTTTGGATTACATAAAAATGAATTATTGCGTGTAAGGCCAGTAGCGAGGCCCACAAAATAAATTAAAAACCGCACAATGCGCCCATTCCCACATTCATCTTCGGTAGTTTCTCGAGGCACAACAATGAAGACACCGTCAATCAAAGGAAACTTACCCACAACTGCATCTTTAATAATCCAATGATCTCTCTTGCTCCCCTTGATGGACGATTGAGGGCCGAAAATGATAGAGATTACGGCTTCACCCGAAAGCAAACAATTTCTACAAACAACAGACCGCCAGATCGGGGTAAATACCAGCGCTGAAGGAGGATCGGAAGCAGCGGGAATCGTGTCTTTGGCTAATTGCAAATGACCACTTTGCGAGAAAAGTTAAACCACTACGCTGCTTGGGTATAAACAAACACTCGACGGACACAATTCGAATCGGAATCTCGAATATCACACGAAACGCGCGCGGTTTCAATCAGTCACCACCGAGGAAATTCTTTTGTATACGGGCTGGGAGACGTCGGTACAGCAGAATGTGCATGCGAACTGGATTCTGCGAGGAGCGTTCAGTGCTTTTCGTTGGAGGGTTATTTGCAGACTGCTGGTCTGCCGAGATCTCGGGCAATAGCTGACGTTTCGCCGTCTCATACGAGCCAACCACTGTAGCAGATGTTCGACTGCAGTTGGTCTCCCGCCCCACCAAGAAACAGTGCCCGCCGTGGTCGCGCAAGAGATGAGACACTCGTTCCAATAGACACCGAACTTTGTGGCGCTTGCCGGAGAAGACACAGCGCTCCCAGATGGATTTCCAGCTCACGACGGCTGTTGGCTTCCAGTTTCGCCGTCCTCTTCGGTAAACACTTTCGTTGGCAATTTCGCTTTCATTCGGCTGAGGGAAACCTTCAAACAAAAGCTAAAGTGAAGAGGCGTGGATTTGAGCGTCGCGCACGGTTGCATCCGCGGTCTGTTGTGTCTTCATGATAAGACATTGTCATCCGAACATTTTCTGGTAATCAGGCTTATTGTTCGGTCTACACGAATGCAATCGTCTCCCAAGAGGCACGGCCTTATCCCATTTCATGCGTACTTTTCCGACGGCACTAAGCCGATCTAAAATTCATGTGATTGATGTTGGTGACATAGGAAATGCTCTCTGACATTGTGCAATGGATAAGTCATCGAAGATGTTGGGAAATTGTCTTGTTCCGTGGAAGACAATGAATTATTGTTTTGAGAAGTGGTTTAAGGGATTTTGGGTGGAATTTTAGGCGAGGTCGGTCTGCACTGAATTTGGACTGGGGTGTAGGAATTACCACTTTGGCGAGACGCTGATTTGATTCGTTTCCAGCCAAGCATAATTCTTCTTTCATAATCATCAATGCGCACTCTTACAATTTTTAAGAAGTTTCTAATGCAAGCAGCTCTGAAAAATTGTCTATGGGAGCTCCTTATCAGTCCGCCAATTCTCAAGAAACTATTTTTTAACTATTTTCTTACCAAAACCTTTGATTTTATGGTGAGGAATATAAGACATCAACGAGAGTAGTAAGGCAGGTAAGTAAGAAAAGTTGCTGCCCTCTACACTCGTTCGCTTAGAGCAATCGTTTAGATTTCCACAGGGATCTGTTCTTGGACCACTCTTATGGAACATAATGTACGGCGGTGTTCTACGGCTAAACCAATCCGAAGTAGTGCATGTGATTGCCTTTGCCGACGATACTGCTGCCGTCACAGTGGCCAAACACGGCAGTGGCAATTATAAAAAATTGGCTAGAAACCGCTGGTTTGGAGTTAGCCAACCACAAAATATTTTGCCCAAACTTCCTTTACTTCAGTTGACATCACCGCGGTCATCGTGAAAAATAAGATTGACAAACTTAAAAATGAATATTCCGCTGGTCCAGAGGGCCTTCCTGCTGTAGTTCTGAAAAAATGTGCAAATTACTTATCTCAGCCTCTAGCGACACTTTTCCGTCCGTCTCTTTTACAAAGTGTCTTTCCTAAGGCTTGGAAAAGCTCTTTTATAATCCCCTTACATAAAAAAGGTCCAAAAAATGAGATTGCAAACTACCGGCCTATAGCCAAACTCTCTACCGTGCCTAAGTTATTTGAAAGCATTGTTTATGATACAATGTTTTTTCACTGTAGGTCTATCCTTTCTTTCCATCAACACGGATTTCTTAAGGGAAGATCAACTACGACAAACCTGACAGAATTCGTGTCCAGCACCTTGTGCGCATTGGAAGATGGCAAAGATGTCGATGTTGTCGCTACTAATTTTAGCAAAGCTTTTGATAAAATCTCGCACACGATTATGCTTTTGAAACTTGATTATACTTTGAAGCTCTTGGCTTCCAAACGGAGTTTATTGCGTGGATCAAGTCGTACCTTGAAGAGCGTCAATGTGAAGTAATTTTTAGAACCTCTGTTTCCAATTCTTTTACAGCCACATCTGGGGTCCCCCAGGATAGCCATATTGGTCCGCTGATTTTCATCACAGCAATTAACGACATGGATAACTTTATAAATTATTCTCGTCTTTCAGTTTATGCGGACGACATAAAAATGACAAATAAATTTCTATCTCCGCTGACTCTTATGAACTTCAAATGGATTTGAAAACTTTTTCGACTTGGTGTACAAAAAATTTTCTTGTTTTAAATGTTATCAAATGCCAAGCTATTACATATTCTCGTAAGCGCCTTCCGACTACCCCTCGAACTTATTTTATTCGCGACGAACCCGTTCCCGCAGTTACTTTACTGCGTTACTTAGGTGTCACTTGCGATGACCCACATCGAAAATATTATTAGTAGGGCTAATTCTGCCCTCGGTGTCGTTAAACTCTGTTCGAAAGAATTCTCGAACCCTTGCGTAACGAAGTCCCTCTACTGTACTTTTGTTAGACCGATTCTTGAATACGCTAGTCAAGTTTGGACTCCCTATCAGGTTACGCAAAAATATCGAATCGAGTGTGTCCAACGGAGATTTCTTCGTTTTGCATCACTGATTGTCCTGCGCTGCTTCAAAAGATATCTTTCAATACCAATCCCCGTTCCCTTAGTATAGTACCTCTCTAACGGTGGCTGTCCTTATAACCAGCCGCAAAAAGTTGGAATATCGAACTTTCCGGGTAGGCAACCAGCTGATCAATTCGAAGGAGTAAGTATCATCTCGGTGTTATATTAGACAACAGGCTATCTTTCAAAACACACATCAAGTACCCAAGCAAGAAGGCCTCGCTGGCGCAGGGAGCGCTGTCCCGAATGCTTCCGACTACTTTCATGGGTAGTCAGTTCAGTTCTTTTATACGCCGCACCAATTTGGGCAGAAGCTTTGAAAATCGGGAAAAACAAAAGGATGCTGACATCAGGGCATAGGCATGACAGTAACAACGGGTTGCAGGACAATCTCGGACGATGATGGGTTTTCCTAGCCCCAGATGCGGCAATTTTTTTTGTTAACGAATCCGCCGAGATAAAACTGCGCCGGTTTCACCAGGTTTAATGACGAAAACATGGCAAATAATGCACTGAGTAATGCATATTATCCAGCGCATTGGAAGACGGCGGTAGTGAAACCCCTCCCCAAAAGGGACAAAGATTCCTCTCTTCCGAAAAATCTTCGGTCTATTAGTCTCCTTCCATGCATAAGCAAAGTTTTCGAGAAGATTGTCAATAGAGTTCTGATACAGTGGGCTGAGGACAGAAAAATAATACCGAATAACCAATTTGGATTTAGGGCGGGGCATGATACTGTACATGCCGCGTCAAAATTGGTGTCGGATATTCAATGGAACAAAGCAAAAACCCAGTGCACCGGGGCCTGCCTCGTTGACTTGGAAAAGGCATTCGACACCGTATGGTTAAAAGGTCTCTTCCTTAAGTTGACGAGGATGGGTATAAGCAAGTCGCTGCTTTACACGATTTATGACATGGTAACAGGTAGAAGTTTTATTGTTAAAAGTGGCAACATGATTTCCACCAATGTTTTCCAAATAAAGAATGGGCTCCAGCAGGGTGCAATTAACTCACCAATCCTTTTCACTATTTTCACCAGTGAACTGATTGGCTCCATGCAGCATTTGATCGCATACGTCGATGACTTGGTGGCATACAGGACAGCGCCGAAGGTTGAGGACATCAACATCCTCCTGCAACGTGACTTCGACAAAATTCAGCGATTTTGCGACTACTGGAAGTTGAAAATCAACTACCAGAAGTGTGAAACCATTCTTTTCCGAACTCCGTTATACAAGGCCTCAAGGGACACGAAAAAAAACTGGCGTAAGTTCGGCATAGTTGACCCGCAAGGGGAGCCGTTAGCAGTGAAAAGTGTAGTAAGGTACCTAGGCATTTGGTTGGATCAGTGTCTATATTTCGACAGACATATAGCTACTGCACTGACGAAAGCCAGGAAGGCCTTTGCTATGGCAAGGAGGTTGTTTTATAGCAGCCAACTTGATACCAGGGTGAAGGTGATCTGCTATATGGCCCTTATCCGGCCAGTCATGGCGTACGGTTGTCCAGTGTGGTTCAACGTGAGTCCTTCCCAGATGGAAAAGATGAGGCTGTTCGAGAGGCAATGTCTCCGGGCTTGTCTCAAGAAGTACAGAACCCCAGAGTCTGAGTACAAGAAATTCTATTCCATCGAGTTCTTGTATAACGAAGCAAACGTGAACAGGGTGGATAATTTTATTATTAAGCTGATTCGAAGGCACGTTGCACGAGCCATGACCTCGGAAAACGAGCTCATATTTGGAGCTTACTACCACAATGAAGCATATCATATCATTCTTGTACCTTGACCGGATTGGCTTAATCCAGGATGCGGAGGGATGTCCATTAATCTACCACGTGGAGCGAAGGACAGTAGATACGCGACTCCTCTACGAGAGCGACGTCGCAAGCGTTAGTCCGGATGATCTCCGGTTCAGTAGATCCATCTCTGTTCGCGACAGAAGGGATTGTGAAAAGCTTCGGGGGTTCTATTGGTGGTTGCAGCCCCATCAGACGCCCCAGATTTTGTCAGTTTAATCAGCAAATTGTTGGTCCCTTACGGCCAACTTACATTTAGGTTAGGGTATTAGATAGGGTAATTTTAAGAAAAAAAAATATAAAAAAATCAAAAAAAAATATACAAAAAATAGTAAAAACAAAAAAATAAATTTAGATAGGTTAGTTTAGGTAAGTTTAAGTTAGGTAAGTTAGTGTTAAGATAGTTTAAGAATATAAATAGAAAAAAAAAATTTAGATTACTAAGTTTTTAATTAATTTTTCTTAGCATAAGTATTTTTTTTAGTATTATTTAAAAATATATGTAAAATAAACAAAAAGAAGCCGAAAGGCAAAGTAAATTGTAAATTCATAGATAAACTTAGAGTGCCCGCATAGGGCCAGTAAGATAGTATATGTATAAGAACCCCGTTTTGTATATCTAGTTTAAGTATTTTTTTCTAGAATGTAAGATTTTTAAAAGATAAAAATAAAAAAAATGCATTAAAACTAACTAACTATAAAACTGCGCCGCGTCAGAAAAGTTGAGTTTTCGCCCAAAATCGTTGTCCAATTCAAACTGCTCTAAGTCTGCGAAGCGGATGGTCGCACGCCTTCAATTGTGACTCAGCAATTGGACCTTGTAAGCAAAGAAACCAAGATCTTTGTGCAGAATTCTTCTCAGGATAGTGTGTGAAATGAGATCGAGAGATCGATAGCGAGTTGATGTTCGTGATATTCGTGAGTCTCATACTCTCAGCCACAGCGGCGCATTTTTATCTCGGCCGCTACGTTAACAAACAAAATTGCAGCATCTGGGGCTCAGAAAATCCGTACGTTCTGCATCCACGAGAAGCCAATGCATCCACAGAGAGTGACAGTTTGGTGAGGATTGTGTAGTGGTGGCATCATTGAACCATTTTTCATCGAAAATAAGGTTGGGAACAACGTTTCGGTCAACGGTGGGCGTTATAGAGCCATGTTAATCGACTTTTTTTTTTACTGAAATTGAAGACATGGATTTGGACGACCTCTGGTTCATGCAGGATGACGCGCCATGTCACACAGCCCATGCCACAATCGATCTTTTGCGCACCAAATCCCCCAATCGTGTTATTAGACGTCTTGGTGATGTCAATTGGCTGCCTCGGATCTGTGATTTGACTCTTTTCTGTGGGAAACCGATGTTATGTAATTAATCCGGAAACGATTCAAGCGCTTAAGGCTAATAACATCCAAGCAATTGGTGAGCTACAGCCCGAAACCATCAACGACATCTTGAAAAATTGGGGTGACAGAGTGCGCTACTCTCTCCTTAACATCGCCTGTAAGATCTTTCCTACCATTCTGTGTGAACGCCTGAAACCTTTCGTCACCAAACTGATAGATCCCTATCAGTGAGACCTTCAATGTGAAAAAAGGTTTTAGACAAGGCGACGCGTCATGTGACTTCTCTAACATCGCTCTTGAGAAGATCATGCAAAACTCACTGGCCAACACAAGAGGCACGATCTTCCAAAAGTCTATTCAACTGCTGGCATACGCGGATGACATTGACGTGATTGGGCGAACACAGCGAGCCGTCAATGATGCGTTTGCTGGCATTGAAACGGAAGTGGCTAAAATGGGTCTGGCGGTAAACGAGGGCAAAACCAAGTAAATGCTGTTATCGAAAAAGGACGCACAACATCGACGACTTGGCCAGAACGTCACCATAGGCAGCTATAACTTTGAGGTAGTTAAGGATTTCGTCTACCTTGGCTCCGCGGTAAACAGTATAAAGAACATCAGTACCGAGATCATACGCAGATAACTCTTGCCAACCGCTGTTTTTTTGGGCTCGAAAGGCAATTGAGTAGTAGAGCCCTCTCACGGAAGACCAAGCTTGACTCTACAAGACCTTGATCATCCCAGTCCTGCTTTACGGCGCAGAGGCATGGACAATATCCCAAGCGAATGAAGAGTCTCTTGGCCTTTTCGAGAGAAAAGTTCTGTGCGCGATCTTTGGTCCTGTTTGCGTTGATGGCATTTGGAGGAGAAGGTTCAACCACGAACTATATGGGCTGTACAGTGACATGAGTCTAGCCAGGCGTCTATGGATACAACGTCTAAGATGGCCAGGCCATGTAGAGCTAATGGACAACTTTGCTCCGGCCCGAAGAGTGTTCGACTCTGTCCTGTGGGACAACGCAACAGAGGACGTCCACGTATAAGGTGGCACACACAAGTCGAGGGGGACCTCGGCCGGCATGGTGTGCGAAACTGGAGACAGCTGGCGAAAGATCGTGCTGGCTGGAGAGGCATGTTGAGTGAGGCCCAGGTCCACTTCGGACTGTAGCGCCCTAAGAAGAAGAAGAAGAAGAAGAGTGCACTACTGCGAAGCCAGCCGAGGCAGCCACTTGAACGACGTTGTACTTCATAATTAATGGCAATTTTTGTTCTTACTAATAAAGTTACAATAAATCGAAAAAATTCCTCATTTGTGGTCCTAGGCTTACTAGTTTCCGAGCCAATAAAAAGCATCAGTAATAGAACCCCATTTTTAACCAAGAATAGGTGGGTGTTTAACCGAAAAGCCAACTTTTTCTCGAAAATGGTAAGTCTGGCTTAGTTTTGACCATAACAAGTCTCGTGCAGGCATTCAATTCGGACATTTTGAGCCCTCATTTGTGGTCCTAGACCTACTAATTTTGTTCATGTGATTGCATTTTTAAAAAGGAACTTGTATTTGGCCCACCCTTTACTTTGTCAATATGATTAAAGTTATAGTTATTCACAATTTCCACGTACTCAACTGCCAATTCCGGTCTTTGTCCATATATTTTTTCAAAATTAAAAAATCCACACGACTCACTGCAACAATCAGGAATACAAAGTGACTAAACCAGTATCTATTGACTGAATTTGTTAAGCCCCAGCTCTGTGAACTTTCTACCTCCTTGTCCATTAGGCAATAACCGCATAAATCCAAGCAACACACGCCGCGCTACGTGTCTAAACAAACAAAACCGTGCCCATTATCACCACAGGATGTGATATAATCTTATCACCTCAAAACATCATCCGTTAATGCATTATTAATAGACGAACCTGACATATGGCGCTGAATTATCTTAATCCCCGACAAAGCCCACACACTGTGGAGGAGTACCTCTCCCGCAGTAGGTAACCCAATCGACGATTAAAGTATGTTAATCTCAAGATCTATTCGCAGCATTGTGGTGAGAAATATTGACTTTTAACAATATCCGCAAGATTTAATGACAAATCTCCTTAAAGAGCCCCCCCCCAGACAAATGTGTTGAACCAACACTCGAAGGGGGGCATCCGCCCACAACGGCTTCCATGCCAAGGCGACGCTGGGCTCCGAAATTCCACACGCGTCTGTATGGGATCCAATTTCTAAAGACCAGCCATGCTGGGCGCTTGATTTATCACAGGCGTTTGCGAAATGAAACGACTCACCTTCGATGATAAATCACCACTAATCCGTGGATTTATGTCTCAATCATGTTAAACAGTTTCCCACTCGAGACGAAAATCGTGCGACCGCTTACTTCCAAAGCCTCAAAGGAAGACATGAGACTACAGTCGATCTGCACTTTTCACTCGGAACTTATGAAAGCGAACACGAGCTCATCTAGCCGAATCCGACCCCTTTTTGAGGAGTTGCAAAATGAAGCTGAAAGTCATCATCAACGTCACCAGCGAGTGGGACCGGGAATGTGCAGGAGTGAGCACGTTTCCGTGGCGCTAGTATTGATCAGATGCTTCAAGCTTTGCCTTAAAGGAGATGCTTTAATGCGGTTGCAATTTCACTTTTCCTGTGACGACGAGCAAGAGACACCGAAACGCAGCATATCCGAGTTGCCGTTCATCGAACGATGGAAAAAGAAGATGCGACACAACACATTAACCGTGTCTGACTAGAGGGATAGCTAGGGGGGCTGTAGACGTGTGTTATTGTCGTCTGCAGTGGGTACACGTAAACCTGTGGAAGTAATTTTCTCGTGGTTTCGACCTCAGGCAACCTGCTTTCTTCGTGACCAAAGCTGGTACATCAGTATGAAGGAACACGTATCCGACGATAAGCATCGTGCATTATTTGCGCATTTGCCAAATGGGCAAGAAAAAAAAGTCAACCGCAATGGATGATAAAATTAGGTTCGACGAGGCATGGCTTTCGTGGTTTTACCGGTCGATCGAGGTGTAAGTTAGTGAAGAAGCTTCTTCTGAGCGGAGGAAATGCCTGGTTTGACTGGATGTGGTAAGGTAATGGTATTTTGCGATATATTGACGTGGAAATTAAAATTGTGTGAAAAGTTAAGGTTACATAAAAATCACTCCCAGACAAAAAATACACCTGAAATATTTATGAACAATGCTTGAAAGTTCTGAGCAATTTCTTGACTCCGGCTGGCTGCACAAGCAATTAATGTAGCCTTTCTACTATCCATCCTACTAAAAGGACTAGACCGGAAATTACTGTGCAAACAATATATAAAATTGATGATCCACTGTTTGATAAATCAGTGCGATTGAAATGAAATACTTTTTCTTTTTTAGCTCAAACAATTTGTTTCAATTTTCCTCTCTTAGCGGGATACACTTTTCTGAACTATATTCCAACTTATTTAAATTTGATTTATCAAAACACGCGTTTTTGACCTTTTTGATGCATGTTCGCCTGCATAAGTCCACTATTTCGACTGTTACTTCATTTCTGGTGTGTAGTTGTGTATCCAGAATTCATCAACTGTTATGAAACCCCGTTAATATTCACTTGAATAGCGCTTGAAGAGTCGTTCCTTGACCGGATTGTCTTAATCCAGAATGCAGAGGGATGTCCATTGATCTACCACGTGGTGCAAAGGACGGTGGATAGGCGACTCCTCTACGAAGGCGATGTCGCAAGAGTTAATCCGTATGATCTCCGGTTCAGTAGATCCATCCCTGTTCGCGACAGAACGGAGTGTGACAAGGTTTGGGGGTTTTACTGGTGGTTGCAGCCCCATCAAACTCCTCAGTTGGCGTCAACTTAAATACATAGATAACGGTTGGTCCTTACGGCCAATTTGCATTTAGGTTAGAGACTTAGATTAGGGTAATTTGAAAAAAAAAAATATAAAAAGCCAAAAACAAAAAAAATGTTAGATAGGTAAGTTTATGTAAGTTTAAGTTAAGTAAGTTAGTGTTAAGTTAGGTTAAGAACATAAATAAAAAAAATGTTTAGAGTACTAAGTTTTTAATAAGTCTTTCTTAGTATAAGTACTCTTTTATAATAATAATAATAATGGTGGCGCTACAGTCCGAGGTGGGCCTGGGCCTAGCTTCTCAGCAACCACTCGTGTTGTGCGTGCTATTGTTCTCTCACGAGCGGAGGGGACCTACAGTTTAATGTCGACTCGGACCGGCGGGCTTGAGAAGCTTTTTCTAGACAGTTATACTCTTTCAGCATTGTCAGTGACTCGATAGAGATGGAGCCGTGAAAAAATGTTGGATGTTTTTTGATGAGATTCGAAGCGACAACCTCGAGCGTAGGAGTCGACGCACCTACCCACTACGCCACGGCGCCCACAAGTACTCTTTTAATATTATTAAAAAAAAATATTTCAAGCTCACATAAGAAGCCGAAAAGCAAAATAAGCATTTAATATCTTTATAATCTTAGGTTAACTTAGAGTGCCTGCATAGGGCCAGTAAGATAGTATTAGAAACCATTTGTTCCATATCTAGTTTAAGTATTTTTTCTAGAATGTAAGATTTGTTTTAAAGATAAAAATAAAAAGATGCATTCAAACTAACTAACCAATTGGCGCTTGAAGAGTTTTAAGTTTTTTTTCAAAATGTTCATGCTACTCCGTTTTGGTCCATCGTCAGTAAATGCGGCCCCTATATTACCGATAGTTCGAGTGACGGTTAGAAATGCAAACGATACATGTTTCGTTCATAAGAATCGATGTTAACATCGATGTTTTGTGACCGATACATCGTCGATACATCTACGGCAAAACTGTCAAACATCGGCATCGTTCATTTATTTCGTTAAACATTAACAAGATGTGTTATATATAAAATGTGCTTGTATTTGTGTAATAATAATAGGGTGTAAAGAGCTAGAGATGCGCTATACAATGTACTTTACTATAAATTAGCCTCTCCTCCTCCAAGTGGTATTCCCTGGGCGTCGAGTAACCCTCAAGGAGACTGGGTATTCAACGGTGCCATGACATAACGCCAAGCGACATAAGGCCAAATTTTAAAACTTGGCCTTATGTCGCTTTATCAAAGTGAAATTATTATCAAATAAGACCAAATTCTTAAATTTGGCTTTATGTCACTTTGAGAAAGAGACATAAGGCCAAATGCTAGAATTTGGCCTTATGTCGCTTGGTGTTATGTCCGGGCCCCGTATTCAACTCCTATGGAACTGTGGTTCGTTAGCTAATCGGAGAGGGTTCATGTTTCGGCATGTATTGGCTGGATGCGTAAGCATCTGTGTCAACAGCCACACTAGCGCCTGTTCACCAAGGGAGTGCGGCTGGAAGCGGGTGTCTGTCTTTGAGCAAGCGATTCGATATATAAACGTGCATGAAGGTCCCGCTCGGAAACCGTAATCCCGAACCGTAGAATCCTCCAACGTCACTTTGGGTTTTTCGTTGGCCTGACACTGCCACAAAGTAAAAATCCAATCATCAACGAAACCGAAGACAGAAAAGGTTTTTGGGTTGAAACTGGCAAGACTAGTATATTTTGTTGTTTAGGTACAGTACGTCGAAAATATAGCCAACAATTTGTGTGATGGAGAAGATAAATAAAACATCGAAAAATATGTTCTTATTTTTTGATTGCCTATTAAGAGAAAAACACAATACTGTGCTCGAGCTACCGTTTTTTTGTAACGCAAGTAGTCCTTCGATCTTCACACTACGGCAGATCCTTGAAAAGACAGAAGAAATGCAAATCGACACACACCACCTATTTGTCGATTTTAAGGTACATAACAACGTGCATAGAAACGAGCTATACGGCACCATGCTTAGTTGTGACATTCCAGTCAAACTCATCAGACACTCACTGCTTCATAAATGTCGGTAATGAACTGACCGAGACCTTCAATGTCAAAAATTGTTGGCATTAAAACGGAAGCGGCAAAAATGGGTCTGGCAGTAAACGAGGGCAAACCGTAGTACATATGTATATGCTGTCATCGAGAGAGGACGCAGAACATCGACGGCTTGGCCAGAACGTCACCATAAGCAGCTATAACTTCGTGGTAGTGAAGATCTTTGTCTAGAAGAACAAGATGAAAATGAAAATTAAATGACAATCCGAATTTATTAGCTGTTTATTTATTAGCTTAAAATCAACATTTTAAGGGAAATGTAAAAACGCACGCATATTCAACATGTAAAAGAATTCGACGGTAGCATCAACGCAGTATTGCGTTTAAGGCATTACGCTCATGACGCAACGATTGACAAGAGTAACTCTTTGTTTTATTTCTGCAGTGGCGTTGTTGTTTGAATTAACTGCGGGGCAAAAGTAGGCAAGATCTTGCTCTACCTCAAAGTTATAGCTGTCTATAGGGACGTCATATCCGAAAAATCGGTGCTGATTGTCCCTTTGCGTAAACAGTATGTACTTTGTTTTGTCCTCATAAACCCCAAGTCCCGGACTTGTGATTAAAGCGCCCATCAGCTCATAAATTTCCTTCAGTATTGCTGGTGAACGCATGTAAGATTTCTGTGTTGAATGTTGTTAAAAGCTACTTCGATGTTCAGAAAGTCTACAAGAGAGAAGGACTACAAGAAGGGAATTAAGTGCCTTATCTACAAACTTGCTCTTGTTGTAAATATGTTGAGTAGATAGTCTGCTCGATTTGATTTTTAATCTAATATGGTAGTCCGTAAGCTTTTCGAGGGAATGTCAGTATCGTTCGACCGATTCAAAGAAAGTAAGCCACGTTCACTGCGCCAACTACCGAGGAATAATTCTTATAATTGATCGCGTATAAAATCTTATTTGCCATTTTGTGTGAACGCCTAAAATACTTTTTCTTCGAAAATGTCAGTGTTGGCCAGGCCAAAATAGTCCACAGCAGAACACATTTTCAAACTACGACGTATCCTGGGAAATGCATGAAATACAGATCCAGACGTTGTCGTTAAATCGTTTATTTTAAGTCCGCGTGTTACAGCGTCTTTAGATAAAGACGAGCTATACAGCGCCATGTTTAGTTTCGATGTTCCTATCAAACAACATCAGTCTATCAGGAAGCCTACCAGATTCTTATCGGTTTTTGGAAGAAATAATGATAGGCTGATAAAACTAAGGTAGGTGAGCTTTGGTATGAAGGCCATTTTTGGAAAATTCTGGGTCTATAGGGATGTCTATCAATGAGGGATAGACGACGTAGGTTGCTACTACACGCATTCCGGTGTTCTGTCCTTGTACACTCTTTTGCGACCGTAATCAAAGTGGAAGTAATCATCTGAAGCATAAGGGATCGTCCTGTCCTATTCGTCCTTTTTTTGATATTATACTAGCAACGGACAGGTGATGCTGGCGGCAGTAAAGGATCGGCTTTGTTCGTTTTAAGAACCGATTTTCCTTTATGTTACAGTATCTTTTCTGGCACACTTTACACACCTGCTCCTGTAACAGAACTAAAACAAAAATAATTTCTATAACAATAAATTGAATTTATTTAAAATTGTATATTAAATCCTGGATCTAGTTTACTCTTAAAAATCTCTTAAATTTCGAAATATCCTGTCTGCAAAAACCGTCTCTCAAAATCCGATGATGTTCTTCAGCTTTTATATTTCACTAGGTTCTTAACAAAATATACACTGTCTCTTTCCAGTCGTTGCATTTACATTAATACTAAAAGATTACACCTACATAACTTACACTGTCAACAATTAGAAAAGAGAATAAACGTTAAATATAAAAACCCCTCCACGAAGCCAAGAAAATTTAAATTCGTGTGTGCATGGACATTTCTCTTATTCAAGTCAATACATGGATGTAAACATTACTCTTAAACACTATTGTCCTGCAGAGACGAGACAATAAGTGTAGTTTGTAGAATGGAATATTATTTATCTATGATTATGTGTGTATACGGAATGACATTTGTTCAGGAAGACATTGAGTTTGACGGGAACTACTTTCCGTAGCTTGATACTGATTGTGTGTCGGATTTTGAGTCGTCGGAGTCCGACTGACTGAGCTTGGTGCGTTTTCGTGCTGCCCATTCGACGAGACAGAAGCCCGCTGTGCCGATTGTTCCGAAGATAACCAGAATGCCGAGTTGAGCGCGCAGTCCCAAGTACGGTGAGTAGAAAAAGCTTATCGCTGCAGCAACAGACTGGAAATTAGAAATAGGTTAGACCTCATACCTGTCTTTCATGAAGAATCCTTACCTGTGTGAATTTGAACAGAGCGAAGGCACCCACAGAGTTCTTAACGAAAACTCCGCCCAGCATGGAGTAGATTTGTGTGTTGAAGCAGGCATCGCCGAAGCCGAGGAGGAAGGCGCAGAGAAGGGCCAACCAAGGTAGTGGTGGATCCAAGACAGACACGTCCGACGTTGTGCGGAAAGGAGCGCTGTTGGGCAGGTTGAGGAAGATCAGAAAGAATGCGATTAAGTGAATAATGTATCCAGCGATGACGATTGGGTCACGTCCGAATCTAGTGGTTTTCGAGCCCAACAGGCCAAAAATACCTCCTCCCAGCACTTCACCAGCTCCAATGCAAATGCCGGCTAAGCCCACAATTTCCTTGGGAGTGTTCGAAATAGCCGAGGTGAAACCAATCGATGATCCATAGACACCACTGAAGAACGACAGCTCAAGACCTGAAAATGAGTTCAACTATAAGTCTTTCCTCACAAAAAACAGCGCACATTTCATACCTGTGTAGAAGAATGCCAAGCTCAGGAGCAACATGTCCCTGGTCATGAACAGTTCTCCAGCGCACTTCATTGCATAGATGGCACTGCTGAATCCAGACTGAGCTTCCTCCAGCTCTCTGTCATCCGATGAGTTGTCCTCAACTGATCTCAAGGTGGACAGGAACACAATGCCCAGTATGGCAACAGCGATTAAAACACCAATCACCAATTGACGAGTGCCTGCATCGATGGTTGTCTTGTCTTGGAACTGATAGTAGACGAAGAGGTTTCCGAAAAACATGCTGCACTGCAGGAGAGCCCAGAAGATCCCAGAGTTTCGTGATATGTTCGTTTGGTCACTACAACGTGCCAAGAATGTGCCTTGACCGGTCCATGTTACCGATGCGCCAGCACCCAGGATCGCACTGGCCAAGTACAGAAGCCATGTGCGTGGCCACAGGAACGTTACCATAAAAAGACTAAAGTTTAAAAATTAATGCACCTGTTGAGTGAAGGGGATGTAAGTGTACTCACGTGTATGTAAGGGAACCGACTAACATTGCACATCGTGGTCCGGTGAATGATAGAAATGAAGGTGCCAGCCAATTGCTTAGAGCAAAGGAAGCGTATATCACAGCTAAACTGATGTAGCCATCGCCCTTGAAACTTTCATCTTCTTCGGAAATACTGTCAAGAATGGTTTTCTGAAATGGAGAAAATATATTTTTGATTAATAAAGCGTTTAAAGTGTTGCTATGAAAAATGTCTTGATAAATGCATACTTTAAGGTGAAACCGACGCAGTATTAACTTAGAGAGAACAAAGCTTTTGTGTCCAGATCATTTGCAATCATAAAATTCATTCTGAAACTTTGGCTTTAAAATGCTCAAAGCAACCTTACATAACCTACATTTGATTTTAAGGTGGCGTCAAATGAAATTGATTTCTGAAGGAGATTTCCAAAAACTTATAGAACTGAAGACAATTAGCAAACGACACAAATAATTCAAGGCAGCTAGATGCAATACAGCATTGGACAGGACTCTAGTATCGGGTTCTCCAATAAGGTCTTGACAACTTTTTTTTTTAAATAAAACGCAAACCGTTAAGTATATCTGGAACATTTATTATTGGTTTGAGGTACAATCAAAACATCGGAATTCGGCGACATTCATATCTCTACCACGGGTACGTTTGCACCGGTGAATTTGTTGAACCCAATTTTCGACGACTCTGCCACATATTTAGACGGAAACGTCCCCTATCTCTCGTTTAGTATTGGCTCTGGGCTACTCTAACGAAGCCGGTTTGTTGGCATAGACCAATGATTTAACGAAGCTTCATAAAAATAAACTGGGCAAGTGCGAGTTGTACTCGCACGGGGAAGATTCCGTCGCATAATATTGATGGATGATTTCTGAATATCAAACGACGTTTTCAAACTGTTTCAGTTGAATTTTCTTTTAACTTTAACTCAAATCAACCATTCATTACTACATTCATACATCCAATCAAACAAACATTCATCCATACATATACCTTTATCTCTATCCCAGATTATCCAACACAGAAAATCCCTTCCATCATACCCAAATACTATTCATGCCTGCATGTGTGAGTGTGCATTTCTGTTGGGCATTTAGGGGTTGAGATCGATCTAAGAGATGACTCTCATCAACGTATAGAATGCTCGACCACAGCACGAAATTTATGTGTGAAAATGAAAATAGTTATCATTTTAATTCTCAGATATCTCAAAATTTCCACATAAATCGATATTTTGATGAGGCCTTCAAACCTGCGTTTTCAGATCTTCAAAATTCGCATGTCGAGTTTTGACGGTTTTTTGCCAATATCTTGAAAACTATTAGGCGCGCTGGGCATTTTCATTGATATAGAGGGTGCTTTTGACAATGCGACTTTTGATGGCATGTGCAACTCAGCCAGAGAACACGGTGTAGATGAATCATTAGTGCTTTGGATTAAAGCAATGCTGATGAACAGAACTATTATTGCGGACGCGGACTGTGGCCAGTATGTTATGGCGGGGGTAAATAGGGGCTGCCCGCAGGGTGGTGTCTTGTCTCCTCTGCTATGGTGCATGCTGGTTGACTCTCTGCTCGATGCTCTTAATAGTTCCAACATCTACGCCCAGGCCTATGCGGATGATGTAGCTGTTCTGTCTGTCGGATCATGCCTAGCGGATGTGTGTTCAAAAGCGCAGGCAGCTCTAGACGTGATCGACGATTGGTGTACCAGAAATGGGCTTTCAGTCAACCCTCTTAAAACCGAGGTTGTCCTCTTTACGAGAAGGAGGAAATTGACTGGTTTGACTCAACTGGTACTAAAAGGTGTCACTATCCGCTTTTCCGATGAAGCTAAGTATCTGGGTGTCATTCTAGATAGGAAGCTTCTGTGGAAAAAACACATTGAAACGAAAATTGCAAAGGCACTGTCAGTTTTCTGGCAGTGTAAAGGAATTTTCCGCAAAACCTGGGGTCTATCACCAAAAAGATCCGTTTGGATCTACACGGCTATGATTAGGCCCCTTCTCTCCTATTCATCGGGCGTTTGGTGGAATAAGCTTTCGCGTAAATACGTAACTGCTGCTCTCACCAAGCTTCAAAGAACGGTCTGTCTCGGCTGCATGGGGGCCTTCCCTAGCACGCCTGGCTCTGCTCTTGATGCCCTGCTGAATCTCCCCTCCCTAGATGTCTATATCATGGGGTGCACTCTCAAGGCCATCTTCCGTTTAAAAAGAAGTGGTTATTGGTACAACTCGCACTGGAGTTTCGATGACCTTGCGCACCGCATCTCCTTTGACCCCAGTCTTATGGATATGCCGTCTGACGCACGGACACCAGTACTCCAGCTGCGACGAACATACAAAGACTTTCCCTGTACTCAGGACTGGCTCTGGCCAGAATCTGAGCCAGGAAAGGAATGTAGTCGAATTTTCACGGACGGCTCCAAGACCAGTGAAGGATCTGGTGCTGGTGCCTTCGTGGAGAGCGACAACTTTAGACTGCGGAAACCTATGCGATCCTAATGGCTACGAGCTATATTGTGAAGAATAGGTGGAAGGGGCGAAGTATTTGTGTCTGTAGCGACAGCCAAGCTGTGCTTAAGGCCTTGCTCAACCCTTTAACCACTTCCAGAATAGTTCAGGAATGCAAGTCTTCTCTGAATTTGATCGGTAGCTTGAATTCGGTAAGATTTGTCTGGGTTCCCGGGCACCACGGGATCACGGGAAATGAGATCGCTGATGAACTTGCTAGGCGAGGATCAGATGAGGCTTTCTCAGGACCTGAACCTACGCTGGGACTGCCCGCGTCCTTGGTTAGGGCTTCCATCGATGGTTGGACTTTTCGAGAGCACAACCGCAGGTGGCATGACTCTCCAGGATGTAGACAGACCAAGCGCATGCTCCCCAACGTCTGTAAGAAATCCGCGGCTTTCTTGTTATCTCTTAACAGAAAAGACTGCAGACAACTTATTGGCGTACTAACGGGGCACTACACCTTCGCCAAACACCTAAGTGTGCTTGGCCTAAGTGACGAAACCCTCTATGACGCCTGTGGAGAAGACGATGACACTGGAGAGCACTTCCTCTGCCATTGTCCCGCCTTTGCTCGGATCAGGTGGCAGTTATTCGGCGCTGATGAGGTGAGAGCTGATGATGTAGGCTCCTCATCATAGAAGCGCCTGCTGGTCTTCCTTCGGAAGACCAGGAAATTTCAGTAAAAGTAGGTTGCTGCCTGGTAGTACAATGGACCAGTTTTGAGTCTGAGTATTGCAGTGTAGTGTGACAAAAACATACGACAAAAAAAAAAAAATTAGGGCCAGAATGCTTGCAATTTTTTAAGATGAAAGTACTCAATGATGCCACGTTTTTGGGATTTTATCAGATTTTTAAACACTTTGGTTTAAAAATGGCAGGTTTGGTTTAGAAATGCATTAAAAAACACTTTTGAGCTCCATGTTTTTAAAACGGTAGTTTTGATCAAAGAGTTTTTAAGCAAACCACCACCTCAATTCAAAAGATTTGTCGATTGATATACCACTGAAGGGGTGCGTCAATGTTTCAAAATCAATGGCAACTTTAAACTTGAAAAAAGTGTGACAGACACGACAGACGGACACACCGAAATTATAAAGGTTCCGATTTTGCAGACGGAACCTTAAAAAGTCTAGAGGTGTTAAATCACACAATTTAGGCGGCCAATCGACAGGATTATTTCTCGATATAACATGTTCATCGAATGGGGTTCTCAATAAGTCGATTTTACACCCGCTGTGTTGCTTGTGGCACAGTTTTATTGAAACCATATATCATTAATGTCTAGTCCATGCAATTGAGCAAAGAACTGACGTTGCAACACGTTTCTGTAATGATCCCTATTGACTGTAACGTGACGGTCATTATCATCAACGGAAAAAAAATGGTCACCGACATGAAAATGGCCAGCAGCATAAAATAGCATACAGTTATTTTTTGTAGATGAAATGGTGTTTCTTGAAGTGAAGAGTCCGTCATAAAGCGGTTCCTGTCTTCAAATTTTAATGATATCATCGACAATGTCCATAACTCTGGCGCATAAATCAGGTTGAATTTGACCGATGGCAGGCCGTTGTGGTTTGTGGCTTTTTTAGACCTGCAACTTCAGAAAACCCCACAAGAAAAAGTCGAACGCGGTCAAATCGCACGATCTTGGTGGCCAGTTCATATCTCACCTCCACTGACACTGACATTTTTCTGACAGTTGTCGCTCTACAGAATTTATATTTGTTACTGTCTGTTCATATTATCATCATATCTATCATATCATATCATCATATCCAGTTTTTTTTGCTGATTACCATCCATTCCCTAGCTTCTACAACAACCGTTAATGTTGTGTGTTCTTGCTGAGGAGATCTACAGTTTTATGCAAACTCTGAATGGTGAAGATTGAGAAGTTTACGTGGCGGTTACACTCTCGCGATTTGTCAGTAACTTGCAAAAGTTGTCACGTGAAAATTTAAGTTAGTGGTTGCCGTATCGAACGTGCAATCTTCTGTTTATGGTGTACAAACGTTTACTCTTGGATATACAAAAAAAAACACAGAAATATTGCTGTCATAATGGGAAGGAAAAGAAAACTGGCACTGGAATTTCGAATTTGGACGCCATTTAGCATTTTGCATTATACCAGAATCCGGTGAACGGCTAATAGAGAAACCTTACAAGGCGGTGTACTCCCTCCCCTTCTATGCAACGTTGCACTAAACGAACTGCTGTTAAATCTGGAAGGGGCTGAACACAAAGTGGTTGCCTATGCGGACGATGTTGCAATAGAGAGATCACGAAGCATGCCTTTCATAAATTTACCCACAAAAAACGGAACTAGCACTCTTCAAGAGGAAATACAAAATTCCACCTTTCAACCCTCCTTCTCTGTGTGGTATAAAGTTACCAATCACAGATAAAGCCAAGTTCCTGGGTATCTGCATAGATCGCAAATTAAACTGGAAACCCAACATTATAGAGCGAATCAGAAAAGCCTCTACGGCGCTGAACTTCTGCAAAAGAGCCAATGGATGTAAATGGACATTACAGCCTAATATAGCATACTGGTTACGTACAGCTGTAGTCAGACCAGTATTAATATATGGAGTCGCAGTATTGCTGACAGCAAAGCTGTCAACTGCAAACTTCTTAACCGTGTGCAAAGGAGCCCTAGGACAACCCCATCCGCTGCACTGAATATAATCAATATTCTACGACTAGATGGCGCAGTTGATTAAGTGCCTGCTCCAAGTTAGACGGGTCTCAGGTTCGAATCCCAGTGAAATCGAATCTGGTCCAGTCAGTATTTCCCGTTGGGATCAAATTAACGGCACTGGAGTAGGTTGCTACTTGGCAGTACAATGGACCCGTATTTGAGTTTGAGTGCTCCAGTGTAGTGTTTCAAAAAAACCTCCGACACAAAAAAGTATAGTCCTCCATCTTTCGGAATATTGGCAATGGCAATAAAAGAGGTGCTGTCTTGGCTTAAAAACTATGTGATATCCAGGAAGGACGACATCATATGTTTGGATGGCCAAGCAGTTAAATCTCTGAATGCAGTCAACTTTCATTCTGCCGCCTTTCTAAACTGCCGCCGATCTCTTGACGAGATGACTGAGATTAAAATAATATCCACCTCATGTGGGTGCCGGGACACAGTGACATTGCAGCGAATTGCGAAGCCGATGAACTCGCCAGGCGTAGAACAGCTTCATCCTGGTGGAGAACTACTGCCGATGCCACTTGTTACAGCTAAACATCTCCAAAAAAGAATTCACTACTAGAACCACTAATCGTAGATGTTGGAAGGCACCACAAAACAAATCTGGCCTAAGCTGAATAGGCTCAGAATAGACAGATCTTCTCTCAGGACTCTCATTGGTCTCATCACGGGTCACTGTGCCATTGGCACATACGCCTCAAGTTTGGGAAACCCTCACAATGACTTCAGTAGAAGCTGCAGCGGCGCGAAATAGGAGGAGATTGTAACACATCTCCTTCACCCGTAGTAAAACGTACTTACTTCTTCGATGACTTGAGTGAGTTGGACGACGTCGACCTCAGTCAACTCATACGCTCTATAGCAAGCACCAATTGGTTTAATTGGCTTATATTGGCATAAGTGAGACAGTCTGCCTGCAGTCGGCTACTGAAATCTAACCTAATCTAACTTTCTACAAACGCTTTCTACAGCCTTTCGGAATCGTATTTAAATTGCAATCCTAATTCTCAAGCAATTATGCAATTTTACGCATATCTAAGAACAATCAAAGCACGTTTGTGTCACACATCCCAACTTTTTTTTGAATTCAGTCAGATTTTCCAGTTGTCAAGATTTCATACCCAATGTTTGTCCAAGTACTTAATTTGTCATGTCTGTGAGTGCAAATCGAAGTCATAAACTCACATTTATGGTTAAATCAATGTTCAGGCACGTACAGATATACAATGCAAAGTTGAAAGCACGTTTTCAATATCATTCAATATTTAAATTCGTACCGCGTTTATTGCTGGCAGTTAAACGCGAATTTCCGACTTTGGAAACTTGGCCAATGAATGGAACGTAACCTTGTGATGTAGCATTTTAGGCGCCCAAAATGTACATAAGAGAAACCAGAAGAAGTTGCATGAAAGAGAGAATGTCATAGTCATGGAGGCAAAGAGATCCAATGAAGATATTTAATTTCATTCACTGAAGGGGGGGTGAAATCATTTGAAAAAAATACGCCTTTAGTTTATTTCGCTAGTTTATCTGACATCAATCAAGTATGTGCTGGACTTGTTTGTCTGCCACAAGGTAAGCTGGATGTGGAGGGTGATATCAAATGATCCGACTTTAGTGTGACGAAGCGACTTTTCATTACATAGTCCCCCTATCATCAGGTCATTGGGGCCATTAAATATCCACAAGAATGTATTTAATCCAGGAAAATATTTCATTCAGCTAGCTTTTGTAAGTGCGCCATAAATCGAGTGTATTCTTCCGTAAAACAATGACGTTTTGGTAGACGGAAACAATGGATGGAAATGCATTAGTATTTATAAAGGTTATCGGCAAGGCCTGGTGGAATAGCTTTGTTAGAAATTTATTGAGACAGAACAGTCGTTTCTGTTCGTGCTCGTATTTTTGAGTTAGGGTTTCGGACATCAGAGTCGATACGGCAGTACCTACAATTATGTGAATTTATCAAGTACGAGTATGGTATCTGCATGATGCCAGATCAGGTGATTTTGATTTGGCATGGAGTTGTGGATACAGTGGATCAATAAAGAATTCGGACACATACCTTCTAACTTACCTTATGGTATCAAGTCTTGTTCTCTGATGAGAGTAAATTTAGCTTATTTAGATTCCATGATGTCGCTTGTGGCGAGACCCAAACGAAGAGTTGAAAAAATTAAAAGCCACGGCATAACATGGTGGTGGCTGTGTACGAAGGTAAATGTCCGAGTTCTTAATTGATGTGCGTCGACTCCAAAACTTCCAAGTCTAGGTTCAAGTCCCAAAACGAACAACAGAATCAGCACAAAAGAGAAAATTGTTCATTATAACTAGAAACAGCTTTTTAATCTCGCCGTTCGGAATCGGCATTAAATTGTAGGTCCCTTCCTCTCGTGAGAGAACAATAGCATGTACAACACGAGTGCTAGGCCGAAGTCCTCATCGGACTGTAGCGTCACCATTAAACAAAATAAAAAATAAGAATAAAAACCAGTCACTAACAGCTAATGAACGAGTCTCTTTGTGTTTCTTGAACAACCTTGTGTCGTGTCACTTCCGAACAGAGGGGCTCGCTGTATATTGCGAACTTTATCAGTTGTTTGCAAGGAGTGATACTACGATAATAGTACGTTTACACCGCACCCAAGTTCAACATTTCGGCTGGTTTCTGCATTTCAGCCCAATACATTTGCATTGCATTTCGCCATACATTTCCTGTATCCTGGAATGCAACATTCCATCGAAAATCTGAATTTCGTCGTTGCATTTGTAAGTTCGTCAAATCGAACAAGCCTCTTTACAAATTCAGCATGTCATATAATGACATTTCAGTCCGCTGACATAAACAAAAAACAGCTGTTTTCCCATTAGTTGAGAGCTTCGAGTTTCAACGTGAACTCCATGCCTCTATATTGAGTCAGCAATATATTTAATATGTTCGAATTAGCACTTAAATTAATATAACAAACTAAATGGTGCAACCACTTCTGATTTCCAATAAGGAAAAAATATCAATAATCAATTCTAACACTAGCTGTCATTTGAAATGCTGAAGTTGCAGTGGGAACGCAAAATTGGATTTCGAATTTTTTTTCCTAAAATGTTGAATTTGGGTGCGGTGTAAACGTACTGAAACATTTTGTTGGTTCTATTCGTACTTTTAAGAAATTAAACATCATATTTTGAGCCCAGCTTGGCATGGATAGGCATCATAGCCTAAAATGAAAGAACAGCCAATACAGTGTACTGCACCCGGCGAATCTGCTCCAAAGAAGGCAAAGACGGTTCCATCGGACGGAAAAGTCATTGCCACCGCTTTTGGGATTCGCGGGGCATTACCATCACCGACTATTTGGGGAAGTGAAGAACAATCATACAATAGTACTGTGCTGAATTATTGGAATAATATCCTACTGAATTTATAAAAAGAAACGGCCCAATTACTGAAAAAAATGTTCTTTCACCACGACGACGCAACGATTCACTCGTCCTAAATGCCACAATTAAACAGTCGAATTACGCTACGAGATACTTCATTATTCTTTGGGTTTGAGACAGTGCAGTATATTTTTGTTTCCAAACAAAAAAAAAATCTCTTTGCGGACAGCGATTCATGTCAAACGAGGGAGCTATTGAAGCAGCACAGGCTTACCTTGCGAAGTTCGACAAATAATATTTTTTGTTGCCGGACTAAATGTATCAAGAATATATTGAGTAATAAATAAAAAAATGCGTTTTCTTGCCCATCACAGGTAGGGATGCAAACGATGTATCGTTCATAACCGATTCATCGACGGCAAAACAGTCGAACATCGACATTGTTCATTCATTTCGTTAAATCTTCCAAGTAGTACACCCTGGGCATCGAGCAACCCTCAAGGAGACTCCAATGGAACTGCGGGTTGGTGGCTAATCGGAGAGGGTTCATGTTTCGGCTGGATGCGTAAGCATAGCAGATCTTGTGTCAACAACCAAACTAGCGCATGTTCACCAAGCGGTTGCGGCTGCGAGCAGGTGGCAGTCTTTGAGCAAGCGACTCGCTAAATAAACGTACTTGAAGGGTCCGCTCGGGAATCCTAATTCCAAGCCATAGGATCCTGCAACGTTATTTTGGGAAACCCCAGTTAGCCTGATAAGCCACAAAGTTAAAACCCAATCATTAACGAAACGGAAGGCAGAGAGGGTTTTTGTATTGAAACTGACAAAACTAGTATATTTTGTTGTTTAGGTGCAGTACCTCGTAAATATAGCCAACAATTTGTGTGATGGAGAAGATAAATAAAACATCGAAAAACCATCTATGTATCGTTGTTAATACCGATGTTTTTTAACATCGGTTTTTGTAGTGGAACCATCGATGTTTTCAAACATCAATGTTTTTAAGAACGATGCTGGATCCCTAATCACAGGTAATCATATAATATAATATAATATAATAATATAATAATACATAATGTAGCCCTCATAAACTCTGATAATTAAAGTAAATACATATTCACAGTTAAATTATATTAACAAGCACTCGATAGAAGAGTTGAGATAACATCAATCCAAAAAATTCAAGTTGGAAACTGATATAAAATCCCTTAGGAATTAGCAAAATCATAAAAACAAGCAAACAAATGACACTACTAGTCGCATAACAACCTCCCTTTTTGTCGAATCTAATCTACACGGGAAAATAACAAAACATAGAAAGAAATAAGCAAATCGTTATATACATACACTACAACACAAAATTAAGCATACACCTATCAGAACAAAGAAAATTATAAAGAATTATAGAGAATAGAGTTTGCTAGGCAATATGTAAATCACGCAGAAAGTTTTTGAGAATTTTCGGTTATATTTTCAAACGGAACAACAATAAACCACTTTTGATAAGGTAATATGCAAGTTGTTTGAAAACACAGGACTAAACACAGCGCTTAAATAAAGCTTCTTCGTACAACACAGAGGAGGCTATGTGAAGTTGTGGGATTGTATAGCTTCAAGTGTCTGCGGGCATTGAATTCATAGAGAATACCATGGGCAAAATTGTATATTTGAATATTTTCAAGTAAATTCTACGGAGTTTCAGAAAAATGAAGCATACATTAGGATTATTGCTTTTAAAAAGACAATGACCCGAAGCATACCTCTTACTAAATACGCGAATAGTTGCTTTATATTGCCCCAAGTGCAACATAAAACACCTCCAAAATCAATTGATCTAGGCCCGATTGAACACCCATGGCGTGGGATAAAACTGCTGCTTGAAGAAAGTCTCTTCTCAAATAAGCAGAAGCTAAAATTACAAAGTCCAAGCAGCTTGGAAAAGCATATTGTCATCTTTTACGGAAAAACTTATAAAACCCATACCGTGGCGGTTAGAAGCTGTAATAGATGCTGGAGAAGGTGCTACCCGATAGCGAAATTTAATTTTTTGTCGTTTTTTATTTAGTGTTTAATCGATAACTTGAATCAACTTTTAGTTTTTTTTCAGTGTATGCTCAATTTTGTTTAATTTAAGCACTTTTTTCGCTAAAAAATAGTCTGTTTTGTTTAACGTTTTACTGTTTTTATTATTTGTTTTTTTTTTTTAATGAAACATGTGTTATTGAAACTACATTTTTGTTTTTTTAATAAATTACTTTTTTCAAGAAGAAAAAATCAAAAATATTTTCTTGCTTTGGGTGTATGCTTAATTTTGTGAGGTACTGTACATATTTTCTAGCCTTTTAAGCTCCACAACTAAGAAGAACTTTTCTGACCAGCTGAAGAGAATTTTCTTGCCTATGAACTGCAATCGTGTGAAATACTTACACATGCAACGGACAACGTGTCAATTTTATTCTTAATCATCAAGTTGAATTCACTTATGAGCAGAATAGACACATTTGAATGTGCACATCAAAACAACAACAATTTTAATTCAGTAGATGCGACATTGCACTCAGTGATTTATTCCGAATGAATCCAAGTTCGATTGTCATTTTTACATCGGTGAGCATGTACATGTTGTCACTCGCAGATGTGTTGAACCTGATAATTCTAGGCGATTAAGGTTATCAATCTATTGTTAATTTAGAGAGAACGCGTCGTAGACTTTTGATAGGTAGTCACGTTTTGTCGTTAATTCAATATACTCGCAAGTAAAGAAGAAAGTTTGCCTGGGGAAATACAAACGTGCCTAAGGCCAAATTTGTTTTGTTTTTAATGTGTTTGTTGTAAGAGGAGATTTTATCTTGCCCATATAATTAGCACAGATATCCACGTAGTGATTGGAATTCAAAACCAATTGATGTTTGAGCTAAATGAGCAGAAAGACACACAATTTCAATGGTTTTAGATCAACAATTCGAAGTACATTTTTCAATGATCACAGATCAATGAGTTTCAGTTCAAGTTCATCTTCCCTTCTGGGCAACTGTGGTGGTTACATTCAGAATGTCCCGAAACCATCAGCATCACGTAGAACCGTGCTTAGTCTCGGTACAAATACCAAATCAAATAGCAATGACTACTTTAGAATGAAGTGTTTTAGAAAAATTATGCATGTGATTAAATAATCGTTAACGTATTGGAATGCATAGATAAAGAAATGAATAAGTTACGAGATAGGAAGGACAACACTAAATTAGTTATTAAACAAGCAAAAAAATAGATAGATAATGGATAAAAAATGGATAGTTAGGTAAAGAGAGGTAGGGGGTAAGATAAATAGATAGATAGATAAGAATTGAGGTAGCACGTGTTTGACAACAGAAAATTAGGATAGATTACATCTTTATTTTGAAAGATCTATTTTTACTTTTTTCAAACCTGCATCTAATAATAATTATAATAATTATAATATAAGTCCGAGGTGGATCTGGGCAACGCTTCTCAGTAACCACTCGTGTTGTGCGTGCTATTGTTCTTTCAGGAGTGGAGGGGACCTACAGTTTAATGCCGACTCCGAACGGCAAGATTGAGAAGCTTTTTCTAGACAGTTATACTCTTTGAGCATTGTCAGTGACTCGAAAGAGGTGAAGCCGTGAACAAATTTTAGGTGTTTTTTTTCGAGATTCGAACCGTAAACCTCGAGCGTAGGAGTCGACGCGCCTACTCACTACGCCACGGCGCCCACAAATTTCGTTGTACCCTCTAACAAACTCTCTCCAAACTATCGGCGTGGCCCAAAGCAAACGGTCTCATCAATGCTCTTAAAACGGAAATCGTCCTCTTCACACGGAAATATAAAATCCCTTCAATCAACCCCCTTACCATTGACGGAATCAGATTCACCGAATCTGCCAAATATCTAGGACTCATCCTAGACAAGAGACTAAACTGGAAGCTAAGTATAATGGAGCGTGCCCCCAAGGCTACGCTTGCTCTTTGGGTATGTAAAAGAGCAAGCAATGGGGTCTCCAACCTCACATGACCCATTGGATCTACGTAGCCGTCGTAAGACCCATACTATTGTATGGAGTGCATGTCTGGTGGCCCATACTAGACAAAGCCATACACTACAATTACCCCAGGAAGTTCAGCGTCAAGCCTGCATCTGCATAGGAGGTGTATTGAGAACTACGCCTTCAGATGCTCTGGACGTTATCCTCAACCGAACCCCACTCGACATTTTTGGCTGACTACTAGCAAAAAACACTGCTGTTCGTCTTATGGCCTTTTCAGAGTGGACCAATACCCCCTATGATCACTCCCCTTTACTAAGGTCTCTAAACTTCCCGACTAGAAGACTGGACCACGCCACACCCCAATACTTTCCTGATAGGAGCCTGATTCCAGATAGAGACTTTTGGAATGACAATCCTAAACCATTTGCAGGTTCCCTGCACTTCTCTACGGATGGGTCAAAGGTCCAGGATGGGGTTGGCAGTGGCGTTTTCGCCAATGAACCAAACACAAGTCTCACCTTTCGCTTACCCGATCACTGTAGCGTTTTTCAGGCGGAGAAAATGGCGATTAATGAAGCCCTGAAGAGCCTGTCCTGGCTCAAATGGAATGTAATATCCGCGCGTGATATTTGCATTTTCACGGATAGCAAGGCAGTCATCAGGGCTTCGGAATTGGTCTCTGTAAACTCAAAGGTTGTAATCAAGTGTCGCTCATCTTTAGACAAGATGGCCGATCAGTTCAATATTCGCTTGTGTTGGGTACCAGGCCATAGAGATATTCCGGGCAACTGCAAAGCGGATGAGCTTGCCAAGTTCGCTACTTCACAGCCATTGCTAACTAAACACAGCCACTTGGGTATGCCCCTCACAACTTGTAAATTGTTGCTAGCAGATGGGCGAGTGGCACTACGCGCCACACCTCCAAATTGATCTGGCCTAAGCTAGATCTCAGAAGATCTAAAGAATTAATCTCTCTGGACAGATCTAACATAAGTATAATAGTCGCTGTCATTACAGGACACTGTCTCATAGGCATGATACCATACATGCCCCGTCCAAATTGGTCTCCGACATTCAGTGGAATAAGAATAAGGCAAGCACGGGTGCCTGACTAATAGACATGGAAAAGGCGTTCGACACCGTCTGGTTAGAAGGCCTTTTCCTCAAGTTGGTCGGGCTCGTAAACCATTGCTATATATAATCTATGACATGATCGCTGGTAGGAAGTTCGTTGTGAAAAATGGCAACGTAACTTCTACCACCGTCTTTAACATAAAAAATGGTCTGCAACTGGGAGCAGTTGGTTCGCCGATCCTGTTCGCTATATTCACTAGCGATCGTATAGGTTCCATGCCAAATAGATCAGGTCCGAAGGTCGAAGTAATAAATAGTTTGTTGCAGCGTGACTTCGATAAAATTCAACGATTTTGCGACGGCTGGAAGTTTTGCGACGACAGAACCCCATTGTCCAAGGGCTCAATGGACACGAAAAGAAACTGGCGCAAGTACCTGTATGGTGGAAAACATGCAGCTACAGCGCTGATCAAGGCTAAGAAAGCCTTCGCTGTGGCAAGTAGGTTGTTTTACAGCAGCCAACTTGATACCAGAGTGAAGGTGATCTGCTACATGGCCCTTATCCGGCCAATCATGGTGTATGGTTGTCCAGTGTGGTTCAGCGTGAGTCCTTCCCAGATGAAAAAGATGAGGGTGTTCGAGAGGCAGTGTCTTCGTGCCTGCTTCCGGTTGTATCGCACACACGAATCCGAGTACAAGAAATTCTATCCCAACGAGGTCTTGTACAACGAGGCAAACCTGATCAGGATAGATAATTTTATTATTAAGTTGATTCGGGGTCACATTGCACGAGCTATGACTTCCACCAACAGTCTGATCTTTGGGGCTTACTACCCTAGCATATTGTACCATGAGAAGGTGGCCCTTAACGGCTTTATTCCGCCCGAAGCTGTCTTCTATTTGGACGAGAAAGGCCTGCTACAGGATACGGAAGAATGTTCTATCATCTTTCATGTCGCACGCCGAACAGTGGACAAGCAACTTCAATACGAGCCGGACGTCGCTCGCAGCCACGAGCGTTGCCTTGTGAGCGTCTTGCTTGGCTTCGTGTACCTGCCTGCAATCGTTGTCAAACCAAGGGTTTTTCCTAGGTGACGCTATAAAACCCAGCACATCAGTAACAGCTTATCTGATGCCTTTTAACAGTGTTTCCATTTTTTCTTCTATTGTTTGTGCAGGCGGCCTCAAACTTTCAAAGAGCTTCATAAAAACAATAATCAAAAATAGTTCTAACCGCTAAGCGTTATTTACTTAAAGTGGCAGGCACTGTTGCCTGCTCAACCTGCGTCTCATGCACTTATCTTGTTTCCATTGGGACTGGTGGTTCCACGTTGTCGACAGGCTCTGCGATCGTTAGCATGGTAACAAAATCGAAACTTTGTGGCAAAATATGCCAACCATGCGCACTCTGATAAAGTTTGTGTGCTACTAGTTAACTTACATTCTTCCACATTTATTTCAACAAACAACGTATGCACAGTTGACATGAGAAATATTATCCTCTACGTGCAGCAAATTAAAAATTCAAAAAAAATTATGACACAATTGGGAACGAGTACATTAACCTTTCATTAAAATGGTGGTTGTTTCAGGGTTTATTGTCAGCAAAACATTTGGCCAAAAAAATATTCCATGCAAGAGCATCTTCGCAAGAATCCCAAACAAAGACCGCCCTAGCTTTGACAAAGAATGCTCCTAGCTGTGACAACTTGAAGCTTCAACGGATTTTGGGTGCCACATTTAAATGCCTTTAAAGCTTAACTAACATTCCATTTCAAGAGCCGATTCTCCTTTCACTAGACTAATTAAGCGCTGTTCCAAGTAATCAGGCCATATCTGATTCACAAGCGAACTTTATTTCAGCCATTCACAAGTGTGCGTGGTCGGTTTCGCTTGAAAAAGCACATTCGTTGACTAGACACACCCACTTTTCTTCTGCATCACCACTTTGCTGAGAGTGGAATTTGTACGACTGATTGATTTTCTCTCTGAACAATTCTCACCGAGACGGCAGCTTGTTCCGAATAAATGTGCAAATATATGTACGCACAGATTGTATAAATCAATTAAATGCGGGAGTTTCTGTAGACTTGTTTTGGAGAGTGCTGTTTAATTTAATACACGCTCAGCTAAATACGAACAACAGATCGAAACTGGTTAAGTGTCACTAAACGCTGACAAATTTGTTTTTTTTTTTAAATGACGCACTTCAGACGATTCGATTTGTTCTTTTTAACGGTATAACAAAATCAAGGTGACTTTAAGCAATCATTTCACACTCGTTGACATACACAAGCCAAACTGGAATGCGGTATTGTCTAAACGCCAGAGATACCAGTTTCTCAGACGTGTTCTACATACACACAACCAAACGTCGGCCAAATGATCGCTCATATTGAATTGCGCCCATTCATTTCTACAGTGTTCTTGACCAATTTCTTAATTGTGCTCTAATCAGTGAACATGACCAAGTGGGACTACCACTTGACACTTAACGTAAAAACTAGTATTCTAATTGCAAGACTCTGATAAGCTCGCTGAAAAGACGCAGTTTACTCGAAAATACTTCATCGATTTGCAATCAGCACAGAAATTGGTTCAAGTTGAGAGATTTCAAGGACAGATACGATGTGATTGCCGAGAAGGTTGGCCGCCAGTGTCAGTAGAAAAATTAGACTTGTAAACCCCCTCAGGGGGTAGCTGAACGTGAATTCTTAAAGCAAACAACTTGAAGTTAGAATGAATTAGGTTTTGATATTCATATCCAGTTTTCAATCTTGGAACTGATTTGGTTGTACAACTTGGTTTTTGAGATAAACAATTCATTTTGGTTTAGCAGTAGTCTTTGTCTTCGTCTCTCTATCATCATTTTTCATCGAATTTCTTAGCCTTGACTCGAAAATCAAAGTATTTCAAAAGTCGGTGAAGGTTGTGTTCACTTCCTTTTTAATCTGCAACAGTGAAATCGAAGATTTGTGCATTTGTGGGTTTGACTAGATTTAATTTTTGGAAAAAAAAACAATAAAATTTGAATGAAACTTCATTTTTAGACTACTTGAGGTCAGATTTCCATAAAAATGTCTTTGGAAGACGGTATTTCTTCACTTTTGATTATTATTTTAACAATTCCAAACCAAAAAAATCCCACGCAAACCTAAGGAGTCAGGAAAGTTGCAGCAAGTTGAATAAATTACCGAAGATATCTTTGAATTTGACAACATTTTAGAGATCGCTCGTTAACTAAAAACTCGTGACTGTGAATGGAAATTGCTTTTTTAAGACTTGACACACAACACAAACCAAAATTTCATTTTTTTCAAATTTCATTTTTTAGCAAACAGCTAGCATATGGATTTTGCAAATTTCTTCTTTAATTCGTGACATAAATCGAGGTGGGGTGGCATTAAAATGTTTGGTGGCGTTACTCAGTAATTGCAAGATATGCAGGTCTCCTTAAAAACAATGTTTGCAGACTATGTCTGGAGGAAAAACAGGATGCGGCATAAATATTGTGACATTGCCCTGCATTGGCCACCAGATCGAGATACTGATTCATTACTAAACAGAAGTTCAGTTGATGATCCAGTAACTTTTCTGGTGCCTATTGTCCAGACAAGCGATACTGACAAGCATTAGTTCAACTTACTTCATCACTATCGCCCGGTCTTTCTTTAAATTTGTCTACAGTTTGAGTACTGAGAGCAATATCGTATGATCGGCATTAGTTCTTGAGTTAACTTCATCTTATAAGGATACAGTCCAAGACCCTTTCGCTAAATTCGTCATAATGTGGTCTTATCGATGCCCAATTCTTGGGAACGCCATGGAATCAATTCTTTTGGTACGTTTGCAGCAGACGCTTGAACGGCAGCAATATTCTCGTCATTTCGACCAACCCGTTGTCTCACTGGCCCGGGAACATCCAGCAATGAAAATTTAGACACAAATTTGTTCACTGGACTATGAATTGCTTGTTTACTGGAACTAGAATTACGATCGAAAATTGGCGTTAACGTTCTTAAAGTTGCCGTCACCCACATGGAATTTTGGTAACAAATTGAAATTATTTGCAAACGTGTTTCGTTCGTGAACTTTACCACGATGAATATATTATTTTTGCTGAATGTTTTAACATTAACAGTTTGGTCATTTTTTTAAGGGTGGTGCGTTCACAGTGGATTTTCGAATTTATAAAGTACAAATTGGAAAACACTTTATTCAGGGTGGACCAAATACAAGTTTCCACCCCTATCATAGGATCCGTCGTAACCTCGATCGCGTTCGGAATTCGGATATCGGTATCATAGAATTCCATCGGAACGAAGGTTCGTAACTTTGACGTACAAAAATGTCGAAATTTGTAACAAAGCTATCATAGGAGCCGAATGAATCGGAAATCTGACAGATAAAATTAAATTATCCTCCGAAGGAAAATTGTTGTCGGAACTATTGATAAAATAAGTTAAGTCTGTGAATTTGTTCCAAAAATACTATTAAAACACGGGTAAAGTACAGCAAAAATAGTTTAATATTAAATTGTATGCAAACCACAATAAAAGTTTGTATTTTCGTTTTATATTAGAACAAGGAATACAAAAAAAACAGCACCGCAACTGGAAGAACAAAATATACAAACAGTATAGCCCGGATATCGAGAATCAACTGCTCGGATTCGCATGTTATTGTCACAAATCTAAAAAAAACATTTTTATAAAATACCTTGTATGTAAATACTTCGAGAATAGAATATATACATACCAACATAGCATTTCACCAAAACTAAAACTTTATTCTCCATTTCCAACGGGTTTGAGTGGTCTCGCAATTTTTTCCTGTGACCTTTAGGAGCAATTCGTATTCTTCTTCAAGACCTAAAATTGCTGGCGCTATCGTATCCATTGTAATATTTCTTTTAATTTATCACTTCAATTTCAAAAAACTACGAATGAATAATGGGAATCCAATTTAGCAATTGAAAAGTGACAGGAGTCTAAGTTCGAATTCGAACATAATGTTACCAACCAACCGAAAATTAAAGATCTTACGACGGATCCTATGATACCTTTTCATTCGTATTCGGAACGGAGAAATGAGTTCGGAGGTTTTCTCCAATGGATCCTATGATAGGGGTGTTCTTTTTAAAAATGCAATAAAATGAACAGAATTTAATGTTACTATCAGTATTTTTCTTTCGTCTTTATGTGCAAATTCGATATCTTTGTGGAACAGACGTATAAAAATTCAAATGCGAGCTACAACTTATGGCACACAGGGTGGACCATCTAGTGGTATTATTTTTATATGTATATATGTATTTTGACACTGACAGCTGTTTCCCGCTTGAAATCCTGAGAGAAAGTCAGTATCATACCTCCCCGGAACGAAATGAGTCGCTTTAGGCTGAACAACGTTGGGAAATATTGAAAACTAATTTCCGAAATGAACGTCCAAACAGTGCGTTTTTTGAAAAGAAGTTTTGGCCGAAATGAAGCGCGGTGGGTGCGCTTCTGCTGTACACAAGTTTGTGCAGCAAAGGTCGTGAGACTGGTATGCTAGTGAACAACACTTATGGTCCCCATCATCTTACGGTGCGGACAGATAAGAATGTGGCTGCTCTAGCCGAGATTGTGAGATATAATTCACGAACATCAATAGGCCATCGATCTCAACAGCGCAACATTTCACGCACTAGTCTGAGGATAATTCTGCACAAAGATCTCGGATTATTCGCTTACAAGGTCCAATTGACTCAGCAATTGAAGGTGCGAGACCAACAGCTTCGTTATCGCTTCGCAGTTTGGGCCTTAGAGCAGGTCTTAGTTTGGACAACGATTTTCGGCGAAAAATCATCTTTTCTGACGAGGCGCATTTTCATCTCGGCGGCTACGTTAACAAACAAAATTCCCGCATCTAGGGCTCAGAAAACCCGTACGTTATGCATCTACAGAGAGTGACAGTTTGGTGCGGATTGTGGAGTGGTCGTATCATTGGACCATTTTTCTTGGAAAATGGTACTGGGAACAACGTTTCGGTCAACGGTGGGCGTTACATGTTAACCGACTTTTTTTTAACTGAAATTGAAAACATGGATATGGAGAACCTCTGGTTCATGCACGATGGCGCGCTATGGCACACGGCCCGTGTTATCAGCCGTCTTGGCGATGTCAATTGGCCGCCTCGGAGCTGCGACTTTTTTTTGTGGGGAACGGTGATAGACCGATGTTATGCCTATAATCCGGAAACGATTCAAGCACTTAAGGCCAATATCATCCAAGCAATTTGTTACCTACCGGCCGAAACTATCAACAGGGTCTGGGAAATTTGGGGTGACAGAATGGGTGCCGTGACATTGTGCCAAATGCAAAAATTTGGTGTAATGACGCTTTTGAAAGTGCCATTGGGCCGAATTTTTTCATTCGGCATAATGTCGCTTTGGTAAAGCGTCATAGAGCCAATTTGGTACTATCTCATTTTGGACGGAATAGGTATATGTCCCCTGCCTGGGGCACTGTAGGATTCGGAGTAGGTGCGAGGTTCTATGCGTTTAGATTTTGGCAAAGTCTATGGAAATCATGTATAAAAAGAATGTTTGAATGCGCAGAACCTCGCGTCTACTCCCAATCCTATAGCGACCCAGGCAGGGTGTTGCAGGGGGCAGCATGCCCCCATACCTATTCCACTATTTATTAGCTTGCTGCAAATTTAGACGATCTTGCGACATTTGGCATAATGTCACTTCTACAAAGTGTCATAGGGGCAAATTTGGCAAAATCTCCCAAACTAATTTGGTCCTATGACGCTTTTGAAAGCGACATTATGCCAAATGTTAATATTCGGCCCAATGACACTTTCAAAGCGTCATTATGCCAATTTGGCACAATGTCACGGCACCGGCAGAATGCGCCAGCCGAGGCAGCCACTTGAATGACGTTGTATTTCATAATTAATGGGAATGTTTGTTCTTACTAATAAAGTCATAATACATGGGAAAAAACTGAATTTTGTTCATTTTATTGCATTTTTAAAAAGAAACTTGCCCACCCTGCACATAAGAAGCATAACATCTACAGTAAATAAGAAAGCCCCAAAATTTCGAATACTATTTTCATTTATCCTACTCTTAGTGTATTGTGCTCCAGAACAATGTTTTTACTGCATCTAACCTTTGTGGAGCAGTATTTTTGATTACTTTTGCAAATGAAACTCGTTTGTTCAAATGTCTTCTCATTAAAAGACATTAATCTCAGCTTTAGTATGATCATATTCACAATTTACACAAACAGTTGCTTGTCATTGCAATCAGTCTCGGTTAATTTGCAGTCAACTCGATTACACATGATGCCATTACCACAATAAAATGTCAATGGAATGACAATAAATTTCAATTATACACGATTTAATCAAATTTAAGCCTCTACATCTTAGAACCTTTGTTTCGGTTTGAGTGCGCACACAGGGTCGACAAGGATTTCGCCAGCGCACTGCATACATGTGAACGCTTTTAATTGGTATTCTTGTCAGTGCCTCTGACAGGTGGAGGAGATATGTGATTGCTCCCCCATAACGATAAGACCCGTCAAGAAATTTCCCTCAGTCGCTGAGTGTTTATTTACAGAAGCGATAAATGAAAAATGCAATTAATTGAGGAAAATGTACGTACGAAGGTACGTTTATCGTTCCTGTTCCCCAAGTAAGAATTGATTTGAGCCGAAAAATGATTAAACAAAAACATTTGGGTCAGATGCAGGTAGAATGGCGATAAGATTGTTTGCTATCGAATGCGTGAACATGTCTCAAGTGTCTTGTCACCCAAAGTATTTTTAGAATTTTGAACAATTATTCTAGATATTTATTTACTTTAGATGGTCGACTTAAGGCGTGCAGTCGGACAGTAAACAGATTCAAAGGCATTCATCGAGTGATTTGAAAAGATTATGACAGCTTCGTAAACGCTTTGTTTTGTCACAATTCGTTGAAGTAAAGTCATTGATTGCTCATGTGTAATAATACGCTTTTGAGTTCAACAACTCTGTTAAACTTGGTGACGGATCTTGAAATGAGATAATTGGGGTAGTCAAACAGCGCATGCATTGATACCACGATCGATTTGTGGCACACTTAAGTGGGTAAATGCTTTGACATTGTTCTTTTCAAAAGACACAGAATAGGAGACAGTGTAGTTCCACTGATGAGACACGGGGATTCATAGGGTGTCCCAGTTTGTACTTTGCATTATTAGACAGAAGTAACTGTCTAAAACGGGCGCCGTGGCGTAGTGGATAACTGCGTCGACTCATACGCTCGAGGTCTAAGGTTCGAATCTCGAAAAAAAAACATCTAACATTTTTTTACGGCTTCACCTCTTTTGAGCCACTGACAATGCTCAAAGAGTATAACTGTCTAGAAAAGGCTTCTCAATCCCGCCGTTCGGAGTCGGCATTAAACTGTAAGTCCCCTCCACTCGTGAGAGAACAATAGCACGCACAACACGAAGACAACGAGCCATCAGAAAAGCCTTGGCTGGCATTAAAAGGGAAGCGGCTTACATGACTCCAGCAAAACTAATTATACTCGTATGTTGCCATCGAAAAGGATCGACGTAACTGACAAGTAAGTAGAGGACTTCCTCAACTCCATTTTGCGCCTGGTCTTTGATCCTCTTTGCGTGGATGCCGAATAAAGGAGAAGATTGAATAAAAACCTCTGGGGGCTGCAAAGCAACATGGACCTAGCCATGTTTCCACAAATCCATCGCCTTAATTGGCTAACCCACGTAGAGTGTATCAACAAATGTGTGTAAGCACTTCGTTGTGATCGAAAGGCAAAACATTTGTCATCACAAAGAACTAGAATAGCATGTTGCTCAACACATCTCAGATCAGCACTGCAGCTCCCATCTTCACATTCATTCCCAGACTTGATAAAAATTCTACCGTCAAGGCCAACTGGAGTCGCGAAATTCTAGTCCCACAGTAGCAGGTTTGTCAAGTTAATCGCCGCCGCCGTGTGCAAAGGTGTCAAGTGCACTTGCGGTTTATTACTCATGTCTTATTTTTTGACATTCCCACTCACTTCACACACGCGTACACACGAGTACATATGAACACACGTGTTCCCAAGACGGTAAAAGGTATTCTCCTTCTGAAAGGTCATCCGTCCATTTAAGACCTCGCCAATCCTTCTTTTCTTTTTCTCGTTGTGCAAAATCATAAACATTGGGTTTGGATTACCATTTACCGTAAAATGTTGGCGAAGGCGCCCTCATTCGACTCATAGGCGGCAAAGCGAAACCACATAAAATCGAAATGGAATCTGTTTCGAGGTGTTGGCGGCAGTGAAAATGTATACAAAAGGCACTCAGCCACTAACTCGGTGGCGAATGGAGAACTCGATTCAATTTGAGTTCGAAGCGGTAAGGCACTCATCGAGCGACCATTGAACCCAGATGGGATTCAATGCGGCAACAGTGCAAAATAAAAACGAAGAAAAAGAGATTGTTTACGTGGTGAAAAGGCGAATGATGAAAGCCCGCCGGCAGGGTGGGGGGATTCGGATGACAGATGAAGGTGGTTTTGATTATGATGCAGTTCGTGGCTTTCATCGGCGTTAACTTTCGAGAGAAAACTTTGCATTTTTTATTCAAATTAATTTGAAATTAAACACTTTTTGTATGCGGATGTGAATTGGCAGTAGATGAGGATGAGTGGTGTGTCAATAAAATGTACTAGAGTCTTTGATTGATCGAGAGGATGCCTCTTGACGTGCAGAAGATTGTTGAAGAACATCTCTCTTGTCAAGTATTTGCCTCGTGAAAGTGTTAATTTTGACTTGCTCTGAAGTCACACTTTCTGATCGAATACAATTTTATATTCAATTTATGCATTTTTAGTGTAGATGCTTGCAGTTTGAACAATGATGGCAGTGAAAATGTACACAAAAGGCAGTCAGCCACTTACTCAGTGGCGAATGGAGAACTCTATTCAGTTTAAGTTCGAAGCGGTAAGGCACTCATCGAGCGACTATTGGACATAGAGTGTCGCTTAGTCGCATCGAGCGACTATTGGACATAGAGTAGACAAAAGGTGCTTGATATCCTCCTTCTTTTCTATAACATTTCAAATAACATTTGCGACTGGAGATCGTCAACTGGCAACTCCTTCTTTGGCCATCGATTTATTTTTTCGATTTAGCGTTTCCGCCTCAGGTTAGTTCGGTATTTCGTAAGATTAGGACGGCCTGACCACTTACGGAGAAATTCTTGTGGCTTTTTTGTTGGCGTCGGACGAAAAAGTCGCAAATGGCAACCCTTAGCAGCACTACCTAGCTTAACAAATCGGTGCAAAGGCTTACTGAAAACCATGTCTATCTTCTGTCCCATTTGGGAACCAAGAGGGCATTTCCAAACCCCCCTCTCAAGATCTAAAGCCGGGAACTCTGCGTAAGGGGTGAAGGAAGTTATTAAACAAAACAAAACAGACTTGGAATGACGTTGTCTGGAACTCACAAGGAGGAGGAGAAGGAGCTATCAAAACTTTCAAAACTTAACTAAGAACATCCCAGCGGACGTGCCATGAAAACCCTTCTCATCTCATCTCATCTTTAGTGACCCGCATGTTCTACTAAAGGGGTCGCGGCAATGCATGCACGAAAGATCTCCAGGCCACTCGATCCTCCGCCATCGACTCTAACTCATCAGGAGCTATGCCCAAGGGCAACCAGACGAGTTTTTAAACTTGGTCCAACCATCTCGTCCTGGGTCTGCTGTGGGTTCACCTGTTGGAATCGGATTTAAGGCACGCCTCGGAACTCGCGATGATGGGGACATTCGTGCCACGTGACCAAACCATTGAAGTACAGCTCTTTCCGTTCGAAGAAACAGCAGCCCACTGTTGAGTTCCTCGCGCACTCCCGTGTTTCTCGCCTTATCCCGGCGAGTAATTCCCACAACAGCACGAAGAAATCTTATCTCGGCGCATGTATTCGCGATCTTATTCTTTCGGTCATTACCCAAATTTCATGACCATAGGTGAGAGTTGGAACAAATTCTGGGTTAAAAACCCCAAACTTGGCTTTGACACCAAGCTCGGCCTTCCTGATTACAGATTGACCAAGCTGTTTCAAAATTGACCCAGCTTGACCAATCTACAGGAAAGTTCAGCATTATTCCCCCTATCACTCGTGAAGAAGACCCCGAGATACTTAAACTTCTCCACCTGTGTCAATGGGACTCCACTAACATGTAGAGTGCATTGAACAGGCGTTCTGGAAATAACCATAGCCTCGGATTTGTCCACGTTAACCTTTATCCCAGAATCAGCACATACGGCCACAAATCTATCCAGTGCGCGCTGGAGTTCCATCTGGGAGGATGTGAGGATGACTAAGTCATCTGCAAAAAGAAGATGGCTTACCCTCAACTCTCCCAATGTGAAGCATTCCTCGCCTCGACTGCGCTGCAACATCCAGTCCATATATATAATGAAAAGGAGAGGTGACAAGACGCACCCTTGGCAAAGTCCAACGCCTACTGTGAAAGGTGTGTATTTACTACCGTTAACCCGAACACAGCTGCGACAGTTGGTGTACAGAGAATGAAATGGCCCTCAACAAAGAACCATCAATCCCATACTCCTGCAGAACACTCTCGAGTTTACCTCGAGGAACTTGGCCGTATGCCTTTTTCCAAATCTACAAAACAACTGTAGATCGAATTGGCGTACTCCCAAGCCTTCTCGGGTACCATTCTTAAAGTGAACAGCTGGTCGGTTGTACTTCTGCCGGGACGAAAACCGCACTGTTCATCTCCCATCCTGGATTCGACCATATCTCTACAACGCGCCTTCAACACCTTCGTGTAGAGTTTACCCGGGAGACTTAAAAGAGATATGCCCCTGTAGTTGGAGCACTCTCTTTTGTCTCTCTTTTTGAAAAGGGCGACTTTTTAACTCATGAACGGTCAAACCGAATTCTATAACATTTTTAGGGTTTGTTCGTATGATCGACGCGTTCGTGAGTTATGACTTTTTATGTCAACATCTGATTTTATGTCCTTATAAAAAAAACAACAACAAATTCATAGGCGCCTATGAGCGTGTGCTGTATGTACACACGGCAAATATACGTTGTAGCCCATACACGCATATACATTGACAGCTGTCAGTGAGTGATCATGTTATGGTTCTTTTTCATCGATGATGTAATCGGTAAGAGTCGCATTTGATTAATTTTTGTTGTTTATAGAATAAAAATAGTTTTGCCTCGTAAATCTGTTTTTTTTTTTGAAAAACTTGCTTTCAAACAATTAGCCTAACACGAATGTATATGTGGGCATTTTATTGGCGCTTGCCGCTTGTTGTTTTTTCGTTTTTGGTATGCGTATAATTGAATGATGTTTAATATAGTGTGTAAGTAAATCTATGTTAATAAAACCGTAGTGACTTTCTGTCTGATTGTTCGGGCTAATCTCCGAAACAGCTGAACCGATTTCAATGAAACTTTGCAGGCATGAAGAGGAGGCTGTCAAGAGTGACTTGGGCTTTTATGGCTTTTTGGTTTATAAGAATTCTAACTATGCAACCTATGGCATTATTCAGAGTTTCATATTTATCATCTAGCTATGCCTAAGCGAAAGTAGACAGCACACAGTCACCTGAAGTCGCGAATGTGCAAGTTCTAAGAAACGACGTGAGCTAACCTCAATTTTTAATTAATATTTTACCATTTGTATCATAAATATAAAATTGAAGAATCGTTTGTATGTATGGAATGAGTTTCTAAATAATTGCACCGATCCTTATGCTATTTTCGACACTATTAGCGCCGATCATTCCAGAATCGGTCATAGGCCAAAGGAAAACCAGAAATTCGCATCTCAGCAAATATTCGACGGAGAATTATAAAATTTTGCACACATGTAAGGAAGACCGGGAAAAATTAGATCCCTTAGAAAAAGAAGGAGATACGCTCACTAGAGACGGCGTAGCGAAGCACGGTGGATACCCCAGTTTAGTATAAAAGTAATTCAAAAACAAAATTGGATGATTAATTTTCCGCCACCTTGTACATTCCACTTAAGCCAGGGCATTGCTCCACGTATTACCATAATAGCTGCATAAAAAACTGCTGAAGTGATCAGGAATTAGGATCAGATTAAAATTGTATAACTTTTTCTAAGTTAACGCCCATAACTAAGTTTAATTTATTTAGTTTTATTTGTAACCTGTTCGCGTTTAATCAACACACTCTCCTAGCTAACTTATGCCAGTCTAAGTTATTGTAGACGCACAAGAGATTATATCACTGCCTAATGTGTCAACCGGTCTAACCGGTTAGAACTTTATCTATTGTCTGTGCATCTTCTCTGTGCAACACAACGTCTGGCGTGCTTTCTGATGCGTTCACAAGCTATGTGAATATGTCCACGGTTTTCCTGATGTAATATGTAAATAGACGGAAGACAGGCACTCTTTCATAACAAGATAATCAGTACCTCGTTTATTTTTTATCAGAAACTTTCGTGCAGCAATAAACTTAGACGGATGCAGACTCGAATGATCCGACGATAATGCATTAACTCAAAGGGCATTCACCACAATCTATTCTTCGTTTCTTGCAGGCCTATCTCAATATCAGAATAAATAACATCAATCTGTCAGCACTGTTGTATCTCGGACGTGTACACCACTCCATTCATTCATTTACAAAAAGCAAGGGTAAACACTTTGATGAGTTTATACCCTCATTTGATCAGCTTATCATCAATCAGTTAAAATTTGATTACATCTACTCGTCCACGATATTGAATTCCACACGGTAGACGCAGGGAATTGTATTAATCAGCTTTAATTGATTTCGGCTCGACCGATTGTTCGAAAATGTTCGTCGCACTGTTGAGCTAGAAAGTGAGAGCGAGTTCCTACCCGCAAGTAGACGAAAAAGTGAGTCTCAATTAAGATTCAAAATGCAGAAGTGGTTGAAAATGCTTGTAGTTCGGCAACCTTTGTGATCTCGTAAATTAAATTTGTACGTTTTTTGATTTAAAGATAACAAGTGATAGGTAAAATGCACTTGAAGCGTACACGACAAGATCTACTATCGTGTACATTTGTCTAGCCATTAATTGAAAACAACATGCCAGCAGAATTTTTAAGGAAAACCATCGGCGATTGTTGATATTTTCACTTTTTTGTTGGTATTTTCTTTAAATGTTGGAAGAAATTAAAAAAAAAAGGTTAAAAATATCTTCATTTTTTAATTATTATCAATTTATAACCACGAATATAATGGCAACCAATTCACGTTCAATATCAAAACATGGTTTTAAACAGGACAAGGTCCAGTCATATTGATTTCTTCAACGTATTTTTTTTAATGTCGGACGTTTTTAAGACTCTACACTGGAGCACTCAGACTTAAAAACGGGTCCATTGTACTGCCAGGCAGCCACCTACTTTTAATGGAATTTTATTTCTTCCTTCGGAAGACCAGCAAACGCTTCTGTGATGTGGAGCCTACATCTTTAGAGATAATAGGAAAGACGCGGATTTCTTACAGACCAGCATGCGCTTGGTCTGCCTACATTCTGGAGAGTCATGCCACCTGCGGTTGTGAGAGAGAAGTCCAGCCTTCGATAGAAGCCCTAACCAAGGACGCAGGTAGTCCTAGCGCAGGTTCAGGTTCTGAGAATACCTCCTCTGATCCTCGTCTACGAAATTTAACGGCGATCTCATTTCCTATAATCCCGTGGTGACCCGGGACCCAGGCAAGCCTTCGCGAATTTAAATTTCTAATCAAATTCAGAGAAGACTTGCGTTCCTGAACTATCCTGGAAGTGGTTAAAGGGTTGAGCAAGGCCTTAAGCACAACTTGGCTGTCGCTATAGACACAGATACTTCGCCCCTTCCACCTATTCTTCACAATTTAGTTCGTGGCTATTAGGATCTCATAGGTTTCAGCTTTGAAATCCGACGAAAATTTACCAGTCTAAAGTTGCCGCTCTCTACGAAGGCACCAGCACCAGGTGACAAAAACCAAGAGGGACACGTTACATACAATTGAGCCAAGCAATGATACTCAAAAACCAACAATATGCTAAAAGACATGACAAAATGCTATTTCAGAACGACAACGCTCGACCACATGTTGCAAGACTTGTCAGGGAAACTTTGGTGGCGCTCCAATGGGATGTCCTAATCCACCCGATGTATTCACCAGACTCGGTCCCTTCCGATTTTCACTTGTTTTAGTCAACGCAGGATGCTCTTCCCGGAGTACGGTTCACACCAATTGAAGGCTTTGAAAATTTGCCTCATTCTGTCTTGACCCCAATAGATATACGGTTTTTTTTTTGCAAGGTATCCACATTCAAGGAGATGACAAAAAATTATGGAGAATACTTTGAATAATGTACTCATCTGATGGCACTACTGGCCGATGTAGATCTGAGCCTTAAGCCTCTTCAGCTGGCACGATTGTTAGCCAGTTGCCTCCAATTGGCTCAGGTTCCTCTACGCTTGTGTACGCAAACAGTCTCGTGGACGTCCTTTATTGCGCTGTGTTATGGGCGCGGAGCCAAAAAATAATGTATTCATTCTTGTGTAATTGAAACAAAGCCATGTATTTGCAAAAAAAAATCCTCGTTTTTAAGTTATTGACCCAATCGAGTCGCAAATTCAGGATAAAAGGTATAGAATGTAGTCGGCTTCTTCAACAACGAAGGGTGGCAGGCATTTATTGTTGAGGGTGTATTGCACCGCTAGCTTTAAGATCTATTGTGCCCCCTTTCAATACCTTAGCACAATTACGAGTACAAATACAGCGTTGTATTGAGGGTAATGGACTCCTATTGTGCATAGATGAAGAAATCTGTTCCAGAGTATTCTCTCTAAGCCAGTTTCTTTCAAAAATCTGAGAATGAGAGATGGTTCTAGTGATTGCATTCCTTCTTCTGATATTAGGTACTTGTCTAGACATCTTTTCCTTTTGTAAGCTAGTGCCGCACAAAATCCCAGTATATGTTCCGGAATTTCATTAAATTCTCCACAAAATCTGCAGAGAACTTCTTCCGATAGTCGCAGTTTACTTAGATGCTCCCTGCGTCTACAGAGCGCCGTTAGGAAGCCTGTTAGACCTAGGAGCTTTTGAACCTAGGAATTTCTTGGTCTTCTTCATTCTACGAGCGTTGTTCCAGGTTTCTATCCGGTTCCTTCTTTCTAGTTCCCTGAATTCTTCTCTGAGGAGATGGTCTCCTACACCGCAGAATGGTTCAAGGCCTATGAAGGGTTTTGATGCTCCCTGAGGGAGGGACTATTTCATTGCCTTCTATCCCCGTATGGCCAAGTATCCACGAGAGCTTTACTCGGTTTCTCCTACTCAACTCCTTGAGCTTTTGCAAGCATTCCCATACAAGCTTGGATTTGATGATGTAGGAGTCCAGTGCCATAATAGCGGCTCGACTGTCCGACATAATTGTCGCAGTCGGTATAGTTCCTTTCATGATTGATCCGAACGCATCTGTCTATGGCATAAATTTCCGCTTGAAAGATGCTGATACATTTGCCTATTTTTTTTTCGGAGGATTTTTTTTTGAAGCTCTACTGGAGCACTCAAACTCAAAACTCCAGTGCCGTTGATTGATTCCAACGACAAATGGTGACTGGACCAGATTCGATTTCACTGGGATTCGAACCTGGGACCCATCTAACTTGGGGCAGGCAGCCAACTGCGCCATCCAGTCGTCACATTTGCCCATGGGTTCGAAGTATTTTGTCCAGGGTCCAAAAACTCATGCTCCAGTTCCTTCATCAGTTCTTGATCCGTCTGTACACCAGACGTGTTCTGTGGACCATGGATTCATTGCTCCAGTGGCAGACATTACGATGTTGTTTAAGATACCATTGAACTATAAACAATATTCTTCAACCATCAGTCTTATCGCCAGTTCTTGTATCATATCTTGTAATTGCCATCTTTCTGGTCACCAAATAAAAAAATAGACAAGGGATTTAAAGGCCAATACAGAGGGACAGTTGAATTTGACTCATATTGACTAAGAAAAGTCTTCGACTCTGAGCCTGTGGGACAATGCAGCAGAGGACGTCGACGTACAAAAGTCGAGGCGGACTTCGGCCGGCTTGGTGTGCCAAACTGGAGACAGCTGGCGAAAGATCGTGCTGGCTGGAGAGGCATATTGAGTGAGCGCCCTAAGAAGAAGAAAAAGACTAAGAAATCCGTGGCGTTTTGCAACAATACTCAAAAAGTATTTTCAAAACAAACACAAAAAGTGAAGAAAAAGGAATTATGTTTCTGCTTTCTGACTTGCCACAATTGTTATCAAAACGAATGCCACAAGCTACGAAGCAGTGAAGTAATGCAATCAGTTAATGCACCATGAGCAGCATCCTGTTTGCTCATGCAAACGTCTTGTTGTTTCGACTGTATATCAATCACTTATTACTCGAGAAACTCACCAGAACTTGACATATTTCATGAGGTTGATAAATGAAAATAAAACATAGTTGACTCTTAACATTTTCAAAATGCAACAAACGTGCATTACTTATACCAATTGGGCGGTGCCAAGAAATTCCTATAATCAAGAGAATAAATTATGAGAATTCATCCCCCTTCTAATCCGATTATAACCCACAATCGGTTGCCACTGTATTCCCGAGCGTTGCATTCTACAGATTTACACTTTATTTAGAAATGAAATCAATCCTAATGAAAGCAGTTTTCAAGAAGAATGATTTCCCCTGCTAAAAATATTTGTTTACACTTTGTGCAAATAGTCAAATTCCCAAGCAATAAATCAGCTGTTTCCACTATTCGGCTAACTACACTGCAAAGAGCGCGTTTATCGGGTTCTCTCTTAAATCACCCCAGCCCACCCGTGATTGAGAGTCGAGTGTTGCGTAAAATACCAGCAAAAAGTGAGCGGAATTGTTAATAGAAAGCAGCGAAACAGAATAAAAGCAGTCGGCGACGTAATGATGCGGGGCTAAATAAAAACCACTCAGTGCAACAGCAGACACAAGTGAAAGTGAACTTTTTTCTAACACTGCTTCGATTTACATAATTAAACCACTAAACACTACAAATCGAGGAACTGAGATCAAAGCAAGATACGCTAAATATGCACCACCTACCTCGATGTTTCCCATCGTTTGAAACGATGTAAAAACGAACATGAAACCAAATCCAAGAATCAGAACGTTGACCAGCTTAATATCCATGGTGAAGCTGTTCTCTGTTGTTTCAAATTAAAATAAAAAGTCCGTTTTTAATGTCACAACAATGTACGCACGCACTGAGATTATTCCTTCAAACGAACTTATCTCCGGAGCATCACTTTTCCCGGGTTAACAAGATACACACAACGACTCAATTTGCAGCGTTTAATTGATATGAACGATAATCAAGAACCTCACTTTCTCATTTGTAGGCGCGCAGACACAATTGTTGTGAAAAACAAGTCGCATTCAAATGAATTTCCAAAGCAGAACCCAGTGGGGAATGTTGGGATATTACCGAATGCACAAAATAAAACAACTTGCCAAGTGTACACGTCGAGCGGAGAATATGTAATGAAGCTGAGATTGAAAACAAAAAAGAAGAGGAGTTTTGTGTTGTAGGATTTGGTGTTCCACTGCTGGCATTTCATGTTGCAGTGGGGGAGTAATAACAAGAAAAATCCCCAACAGACTACGTAGTTTCGCCGGAAACGAAGGGGAAATATCATGTATATGACCCCCCGCTGCCCATTATTGGGCAGCAAATACGAATCAGGTGGACTTGATAACTGTCAGTGAAAGAGAATTGCAGTTTTGTTTATCCGTCAAAATATTCCATTGGTCTTATTGGAAATGTGTCGGTAAGGTGGGTTCTTTTTTCACTTCATTGAGCAAGAAATTATACTTGTAAATCCATTTTCTAATTAGTCGAGTTGATGTTGTTGGTTTTATGGAAACTTTTTCTGTAAAAAATAATAAATTCAGTAAAATATGGTTCTAAAAAAATCATTCTCTACAGGGTGCTTTCAAAAATTCAGTAGACGTAGCAGTCTTTTAGCAAACAAAAAGCCAATATGCCTTGGACTGCAGCTACGCTAAGCTTAAAGACATTAGTTAGGTAGGTTAAAGGGTGCCCTTAGGACTAATGTCGGAGTTCATTTGGACCAACAGTTTGGGTACATTGAAAACAAAGGGATTTTTCATTTGGCGTTTTTCGCATTGTGCAGCCAAAGCAGCGTAGAGATAAATCTGGATAAATCCACAGGAAACGAGCGCTGCCGCATCTGTCTGATTATTTGAAAGCTAATCAGCCCACAGGTCCCAAGATTTGAAGAATTACCTGCGCAATTTCTGCAGGGTTTGCGCAGCCGACTGAGTTATTAAAAACGTCAAAAGTTATCCTTTGATAATTTTTTCTAGTTTTTACCGTAATAAAAAACCGTAAACCTTAGCATATTCATGGTCAAGCATTTTAACAATTGACTTTTTCTCTCTCTTTTTAGGTTAGAACTTAAACATAATTAGTTCTGTTTAGAAGCTGGACGTTTGTGGATATAGACGTTATCCCAACATTTTTCATGATACCTTGAAACGTTATCCAATTTTGCTTATTAAATTTTTACAAAATTGATACATTTCATTTTTGGACTTCTTCGAGTATTTAACTCTGCGCCTCTTTCAAACATCTTGTAGAAAATATATTTTTAAATCAATTTATTTTTAAATCAATAATCTAACGTTCAAGAGTATTGTTGTACAACATGATCATTGATCACACACAAAATATTTATTAATACCCAAGGACAAGTTGACGCCCAAATATGCTCCCTTAAAGGCTGCTTCAATTTACTCAAAACAAGGAATATTTCCTCCATGCCATCCCTGTTTTTGGACCTAATACAAAGATTACATAGCCCGCAGGCTGAATATGGTGGCTACGTGACGCGTGTACCGTTGACATGTTGTTTTCAACTCTCTACCAGCTGCGGGCAAAAATACTTTGATGGCCACACACCACAAATGCCAATTCTGACATTTCACTTCGCAAATGGTGGACGTCTTTGTGTATTTTCATATTGTCTTAAGTTGAAATCGAACATTTTCTACTCGCGCGAATCGAATCAAATGAAAAATTAGTAATTAAATGTGCAAAATAAGTGAAAAATATTGAAAAATCTATCAAATTGGGAATAATATAATTTTCAATAGGTTTTCACTTTTGTGTATGATTGTGTGTGCGTTGATTGTCGTATAATGTCAGCTAACCGCCTCAACGCAGCCGAAAAAGACCTCGAAAAATTCATAAAATTCCTCGCTCTAAAGTCGACACAAGTTGTAGTTCAATCGCGACTCGGTGAAAAGATTAAAACACAATGCAATCCGCTCGCGACTGGTAATGATTGGTTCAATATTGTAATTCATGATCATCCAGATGTGTTTGCTGAGACGAAGAAAGCATTAAATTTATCACCTGGGGAAACAATACTCACTCGTTTGCCAATTTGTGTGGAAATTTCACTGAAAACCGTCGAGGGAGATCAGATGATCCTCGAGGTTTGGTCATTGGACTTGCAACCGCTTGCGGAAGGAAAAAACGAACAGGTTCTGAGAGCTGCCCACGCCATTTACAATCGCATGGGCGTTTTGCTAAAATCGTTGATTTCACTTACTCGAGCAACACCCGCATACAAATTATCGCGTCGGCAGTGCCCTGAATCATACAGCATCTATTATAGGGTGTACGTTGATAAACCACAAGTGCATACACTGGGTGAAGGTTATAAGAACGTTAAAATTGGACAGTTAAATACAATTGTTGGCAGCTTAAACATGTCGGTGGCATATCGAACCAAAATGACATTCTCCCCTACGACCCAGCATTCAGATACTGCAATGATGCTAAAGAGCGATCACTTCCTGACTGATCAAAGTCCCAAACACATCAGATATCATCACATCAAGAAGGCAGGCGAGAAAAAAGTCATCGACATTGATAAGCCACTTAGGCCAGGCGCCTTTGTGGACGTATCTAAGATCAAGCAGTTTACAGAAGACGATTACATTTTGCCCGAGAAGCCGCCCTTTGACTGGCTGGTGAAGAGGACCCGCGCCGAAAGTGAGAGTTCACTGAACGAAGATGGTACACAATCGCCAATTGCCACTTCAAACAACAACAACAATGTGAACTTTAAAAACTACGAGCAGCAATCTCCCATCAAGAGTTTACTTGTTCCTGTAGCACTGGATGAGAAAAAGAGTAGAAAACCCTCGAGAACTTCCCTTCCTCCCGACGATGAGAATCTTCTGAAGGAGTTGATATTCCCCTTTGCCAGCCCCACATCGCATACCAACGATTTGGCGAAGTTCTTCCGCGATTGCTATCATGCTCCACCACTGCACTCCTGCGAATTGAACGAAACAACTGAAACCGAAGGTGTCACCACAGACCTAGTGGACGACCTGTCAAAGCAGTTGGAACAGTTCGAAACCTCATTGGAGGACTACGAGATCCTTGTATCACAACTGGGCTGTTCAACGACGTCCTCGAAGAGCAGCAGCACGAAAAGTAACTAGAGTCTGTTTTAAAAAGAAAAAAACAAGGAGAGAGTCGCTGATATTAATGAATAATTGAGATCGCTTTTGACTATTTTTTGACGTATTTATCACTAGATAGGGATATTTTATTATATTATCGCGTTAATTTTTTGTACACTCACATGTATTTACTGAACGTTACTCAATCGAGAAAGAGAATGTTATTATAGATTATTACTAAAACTAAACAAAAGAAATAAAATTAAATTAAATTACATAGACTTGTAGACAGTGTGTAGATCAAGTCGAGACCTACGAGCCGATCAATAGAGAATACATACGGATGCATAATGTTTACTTAATTGTTTGTTATTTTTAACTTGTTTACTTCAGTTTCGATCATGTTAGAGATTCCCCTTACATTCATACAAATATATTCTATTTTATACGTTTTTTTTTTTTCGTTCTCTTGTAACACTTTTTCGATAGAAATAAAGGTTAGGCTACAGACATTTTTGTAAATATATACATACGTACGAGTATAATAATAAAGAAACGAACATTTTTAGCTAATAATGATCAGCTTAAGAAGAAAACAACAACTCGTTTGAATTCCATCGTCTCCTCTTGGTTTCGCTTTGCATTGAGTGAAACAACGCTGTTTAGGTATTTCGTGCCCCCTTTGATCTGGCGCTCCATTCGGCTGACACCACGTCGTCGTTTTCATTTATTTGCTTTCCCATTGGCAACAAGTTGTGATTAACTTCAGTTGCACTGGGTTTCGCGCTTTTGTTTCTCTTTTCTTTTTCATCGCCTTCGCCTTTTCTGTGAAATTTTGTATTTTTCAGCGATTTGAAAATGTGTAATTTTCGCTGTCGTTGTGTTGGACAATTAAATAATTTTATTATTCGCCGGGCCAATGTTTACGTGAAGCAACTATTTTTAGAATTTATTTGCTCAAGAAAAACAAAAACAAAAACAACAAAATGCCGCACGTCGTGCGGAAAGGAATATGCATATGTGTACGAAAGTACATATGTATGTACATTCTCAACTTAACTATTCAACAGAATTGTATTTGCATTAAGTTTTTGAATTTATTTTTGCTTGTTGCTATCGGCGCGTCAATACACACGGCCGCTCGAATGTACTTATCTTGCCGTGAATGTGTGTTGGACGTCTTTTAGCCTGTGAGAGGGGCGGATTTCGATTTGGATTCGATTGTACGCTTGAATGAGCTGCATACACACACCAAGCGTGATTGTATTTTCTGCTGCACTTCTTATTGTTGGCTTTTTTTGCTGTCTTGGTCGCCTGGCGTGTGCTGGTTTATTAATTGTCTTCTTCCTCTTGATAGGCGTGGAATGCAATGCGTTTCGGGTCGAGCAGTAGAAACCGGTCAAATGTAGATGTGGATGATTTATCAGCTCAGAATGTGTTTTCTTACATGTTTTTTTTTTTTTTTTTTGTTTTTGGTTTTTACGCTTGGTGGCATCTTGCGTAATTTGCTCTGATATGTAGTTGTTTTGCTGAATTGTCCTTCAGCGGGTCGATTACCTTTTGCATATTATTTGTTGTTTTCTTATTTTTTGTTGGCATGTGTGCACGATAGCACGATAAGATAATAAATTGATATAATATGAGATTTCTGTCGAGAAACAAAACAACAAGTCATCCTCTGCACGTGACTATTTTCACTCACGCCTCACGAATGACCTTGAAAAAGAGTATACGTTTTTAAAAATATACGTACACAATCTGTGATATATGTAAGTAACCATATCTGAGTCCTCAGATGCTATCTGCTCGGCAGGAAACTGAAGAAATAGAGAAAAAAAAGCATCTCTGTACAGAATCTGACTCAAATACAGGTCTTTCACGTGACGGCGTGGGGGATAAGATCAGTGAGCAAGTTCGGTAGATCGGTAGCGTAATTAGGTTGTCGCTTATATGATGATAACCGGTATTACCCACCGATGCTTAAAATTCAAAACACAGATCCAAAATAACTACTTTATTTTGCAAATTCGAAGTGAATCATATTAGATTAGGTGTAGCTGTAATGGCGAGTACACAACTTTATTTTTAAATATGTTTAGAAATAATTTGTTTACGGATATGAATTGCCAAGGTTATGTAGGTAACAATGGTCTTTGTAATGTGTACAGTTCGTTTTTAATTTTGGTATGAGGAACCAAGATTAAGTAAGTGATGGGGGTTTTCATAGATAAGTTGTTTTTCTATGGTGCTCATGAGTTTTTGTTTACCACATTTGTTCTGTAAATCAATTTTTCTGTCACGAATACACGTGACTGTGAATTTAGGGCGGCAGCTGCAAATGTTGCGTGGTTTTTTTTTTACCTGAAATGATACCGAACATTAAGGACTTCTTCAGGGATGCAATACATCAAAAAAGGATCTGGCAGGATGTGCGGGTATGTACATACATAAGTAAGTACATGTGTGATCTCAAATCTGTAATTGGAGATCTGCTGCTGGGAAAGTCCATATACAAATGTGTGTATGTATAACTGGCAGGTGTGTACATGATCCCAATTGATCCTGACATTAAATTGAGTCTGAAACACATCACGCCAAATCTTACAGGTAAACACGTAGATATGCACACAGGAGCAGCATGTTTACACTGCCTAGGTTTACAGTGCGTCAAAAAATGCGCATACGGGAGTTAAAATTGGGAGACATTTTTAAAATCTTACGAATTTTTATAAATTGCTCTTAGGTTCGGTTAGGTTTTGGAAGAGGAGTGTGATTGTTAAAACATCACTTCCTCTCGGAGGCCATGGGGCCTATTGAGAATCCCTTCAATTGCAGAGTACACAATCTATTACCCTATCCTGTCACGTGATGGCTGAAACCACCCCGTGCTCCTTATGAATTTTAGAAGATTCGATATACATATCTGCATTCGCCAAGTCCGCAGTCTCTGTGAAGAATCTTTGGCCAGCGAAGCTAGGTGCCGTTTCTGGAGAGCTGGGCAGTGGCAAGCAGATGTTGAATCGTCTCGGTCTGGATTCCGCATTCCATTACAAATTACTCTTACTTTTCTTTTGTTTTGTTGCTAATTCCTATCAATACTTTTACATACAAGAAATGCATGCAAAAGATATCAATTTTGGACAAAAATACAGTAGGATCATGAAAGATGAACATATAAAGCTGTGTTCAAAATAATAGCGATATCTCACAAAATGTAAAAAAGGTAAGTATAATTTAACAAAGAATATTACGCCATCTCCTCGCAGGCCAATCGGCATCATTTTTGGCAAATTTGATCCGAGCTTGCAGATGCTTATTTGTCAAGAGTGGGACCTTGCGTGAGCTTCAGGCGATAAGTTTATTTTCTAACAGCCATCTGCGAATCGAAATCTAGTCTGCTATGACCTTAGAAGATGCCGATGGGTTGTTTTTTCAAAGGCGTACGATTAGCCTGTCATCAGCTTTGGACGTTTTGTGTTTCCTTTCCCGAGTTTATAACTTTTCGACATAGCGTAAGGCATTGGCAATTACCGAAACATCACACCCAAGTGTTTCCTGAAACTCCTTATATGACTTTGACGCAACCTGCAGATGAGCTCTCACTTTTCCGAATTTATGTGCTTTCAACGCCCCACTACGATCAATTTTTAAATAAAAAATTTAACAAACACCCTAAAATGTTTCAATGACAAATGCTGTTTATTTTCCTGCTTTTTGACCCAGTAAACTTAAATTAAACCATTTTCTGCAAAATACTCCTATTACTGCACTTTTCCGTTTGCAGTCACTTCCTTGAATAAAATCCGCGAACACGCAAGCGTAGATGTCCACATTTTTACTGATTTTAATTGGAAAGTACCGTAAGAATATTTACCGAAATGTTTTTACAGTCTACACGAAAATGTTTTTGTCAGGGAAGCAGTTAAATTGATATCAACGTCGCGCTAATATTATTTTGAACACAACTGTAAGTATAAAATAGTTCCCGTTCATTTTCTCCAATTATTCATCATTTCAAGCATCGAAAGCAAAAGCAAATAATCCGAGCAACCGAATTGCTAGTGTAAAACTCGCTTACCAATATGAAAAAATTACATGTACCCCTATTGAAACACTCATTTACTGAGACAAATCGGTACTATTTTGTTGTAGATTGTCACGATCAAGATTTTAAGCAATTTCAGAAAAGTCTCCAGCAATTGCCTGGGCTCACATCACGTACAGTGGTGGACAAAAGTTTTCGTACGAAGTTATTTTTAAAGAAAACTACATCTTTTTAACGGAAGCGACATTTTTTTAATTAAATCCGTTTGAACATGTAATAAATATGAACAAACAAAAAAGAAACTAAATAAATAATAAAAAAATGTTTTCATCCAAAAATTAACAAAAAGCTTTCAACTTTAAAAGCTTTGTCTTCTTTGAAAATTACTGTGAAAATTTGTGCCCACCACTGTAGCCTTTCAGACGACTATCGTCCAGACAACTGAACTAAACGACATCGGTCAGGATTTACTTCACGTTTTTTCATGCTTACTAGAAGCAAAACTATCGTCCAGATATCGTCAGACGATTGTCGTCACATGTGATTAGAGCTCAGGCTATGCGGTATTAGTATTCTCCGCTCGGTGATCCCCCACATAACACTTGCATTTTAAAGAAACATTGGCCTTCTAAGGCCGCCTACTTATCCAACAATTTAAACGGCTAAACGGAATTTTTTAAACTGATTCGCTTCTCATGCTAGAAACTCGTTTTCGTACTAAATTTAATGTCATCATTTGTGACGGGTTTGTCCGGAGAAATAAAGAATTTTGCATATTTGGTCAACTACTGAGTTAAAAGCTGCTAATTTGGCTTTGACACCAAACTGGCCCTTACTAATTACAGATCTACCAAGCGGTTTCAAAATTGACTCAGCTTGGCCAATTCTACAGGGAAGCTCAGCATTACTCCTCCCATCACTCGCGAAAAAGATCCCGAAATACTTAAACTCCTCCACCTCTAGCGATGACTCGGTGACTCTAGCGATGACATCCTCCTTATCCAGCTTAGTATTTAGAACGGTCTTGATGTCTTAGTAGAGATATTGATAGAAATAACATGCTTTCTGTTCAGAGATTATGAAATTCATTTTTCTTGTGATCTGACCCTATGCCCAAGTCTAACTCGAACAACAAATTCACAGCCAAATAATCACAAACTTCGCTCTCTGCAGCAATCGCCGTGATATTCGAGTATATCGCAATCTTTCGTCTTCCTTTTTGCCAGGCGCATCACGCAGCACTTCCTAATCGTGATGCAGGAAGTCCGCTTTAAAGCCTTGGTGAGCTTATCGGATCCACGTGATTTATTACCGCACCTCACGTTCAGCTCAGCGTGCAGGTCCGAAATTCGTTGTACTTTTCCGTTTATTGGGGTCGTCAAAATCTGTTCCATAGCTATCGCAGGCTATGATGATAAACCGCTCAAAATGAAGTGAAATAATTCGGATCATTGAACCAGCATAATCTTATATAACCTTAAAAAATTGCAGGTCGCCAGCTCATGTGCATTAAATTATACCGAAATGCAGTTACGATGGTGGGTTAAGGACAACCCACTTTTTTGAGGGATCAAAAGTAGTCAAATGCAATAAAGACGTAGAATAGATCCCAAACTTCCACAGATCAGTCAATATGTGATCTCACTTAATCTTGGAACAACCTTGTTCAACCACCGTCATTTTCAAGCAGCTGGGTAAATTATCGCTTATGAAATGCGTAAGCAGAATACACACATTCATGATTGTCTATGTCTACACTGGGTCTCCCGACTTGAGTTATGTTTTTTCTGATTATAGTTTTTCGTTTAATCACCTCGACATTATGTGGATGGTTTTGGAATCTCTGGCTTGTACTTGACCGGCCACATTCAGTGTCGTCATTTTGTTAATTGTAATGTAGTTGTTTCAGAAGGTAATGCACTTAACCTTTACTTCTTACATTTGTCGTCAGCGGTGTTTTTGCGGCTGTGTTCGGTATGCTCATTTCTTTTTATGTTTAAGCTAAGATGTTCATTATGTGCATAAAATATTAAACGACCAGCAAGTCGGATTGAAGAAGTTTCTGGACATCACTTTGTCATGTGTTTTCCACCCAAAACGGAACTGATAACAAGTGACCGTGGATAAAATTATCGAAAGTTGCGGTAAAAGTTAAGTGACATAAATAACCAATTAGGTTATCAGTTACTGGATAATCAATTTAATTGTTCATATATTATTTTAAGGTTATAGGTTAGTCACGTGGTCAGTGTTTTATGGAGGGCATGGTCTACACCTCTAGTTACGAAGGAATTAATTACAAGTTTACACGCAACGAAGGAAATTAATGTCATTAATTTTTTATTGAATTTATTAAACTTACATGTCAGCAAAAACGCTTAAAACTACCTTAACTAACCTTAACTATGTTGTTCTTAATTACTGGCTGTGTACAGGCAGTCTGTAGCTTACTTTGCAAGCAAAATACTTTGTAAGTAATCTACATACTCATACAGTCAGCGTCAAAAGTAAGTGTACAGTCATTAGGTAAAGTTCTCTCCTCTAAATCAAAATTGTCCGGAATGATCTACGGCAGGCATTGATACCTCAAAATAAAGCTCTGAAATCGAAATATGTAGGCAATATTCTATTTAACATAACGGTCAACATAAAGAGGTTAATTTTAATCAAAAGAAAAATGCGTTAGGGGTGAACCCCAAAAAGAAATTGTTTATTGAAAAAAATCGTGCTTTGTATGCCACTTCTATGGTTTCCAGTTTTCGTATCTGCCGGTCTAAATGTCCGTACAAATTTTTAATGAAAACGAGCCGTCATGTCTTACAATCATTGATATTGTACAACCATATGTACGCTCACTATTCACTGCGGTTTTTAACACTTTTCGCTTCTAAATTTGATAAATTATTTTATTTTTACGCTTGCGTTAAAATCAAACTTCATTTTTTTCTGAGGTTGGCTGCCTTAGATGCGGGGATATGTTCAGTTGGTGACAGCTGTAAATCTGAAAGCTGAATGATTTTGTTATGTTAGACCGTTGATTATTAGGGTCACACTGACTCTGTCTAAGTGAAAAATGTAATTTCGACTCGAAACAGTCGCGAGACTAAGCCGTCCTCTAGCGGAACTTCAATTTTGTTTTAAAGGATGTATTTCCAGCTTGATAGAAATTTATATATTGAGATCCGTGGCGTAGACACCTATTCCTACTCTCTTACCCGCCTGGGATCCAACCGTGAAAATTCGTGGAGGACCATTCAACATCTGAAGACCAGAATTTCAGTCAGATCTGGAGGGCACACTGCTTAAAAAGTTTTTCTTAAAGTAAGATTGAGGTATGTAGTAGAAGGTTGGTATTTTTGGGGAAGGAACCGGAATTTATCGGAAATGTGGCCGATAAGGTGTTCAAACCGCAAGTGGAGCACTCCCACCACTACCATATAAATCTAGTGGAAGAGAATTATGTCAAGAGGTCCGCATGGAGACAAAATTCATGGAATGATGTATGACAAGTTCTTTATAATCCCATAAAATTAAAGGCGTCGCAAAGTCAATACCCATTCTAAGAATACACTTCAATTACAATGTGGAATTGTTTTCGATAAGATTGTTACTAAAATATAAGTAGGAGCACTTAAGTCAGGCTGCGTGATGTCTTATAATTACTTGTCGATTGATTTTATCAATTCTCCAGCTCAACATTTTACGATAATAACGATGTGATTACAGACTTTTAACAGTTTTCAGATAAACGTAGGGGTAAATGCATTGTGCGCAGTTACGTTCGAGCAGACTGCCCCACCAAATGTCAACAAAATTAATGAAAACGAAAGTTTAAATCGAACTGAAGTGGTGGTACGATAAATTAAGGGTTTTATTGCAATCAAATGAGATAAGAGTGATAAGACTTTTATGTCATAAAATGCACCCTGCGATATTGTTTAGTATTTAACGTAACTGAACAAAATAGCAGTTGTTTTTCTTTAAAACGTTGCTGAAGAAAGGGCCAACTATAATAGTCGTGCGAAAACTTAAACTTATGTCAAAAGTAAACGAAAAATAACCAGAAGCATCGTTCAATTTCAAAGTGTCCATATTTGGTTATTGAAACTTAAGGATAATTCAGCTGTCAACTGACATTTGCATCACGTAGAGACTGAATCAATTCGCTCCCGCGTGAGTAGGGACAAGTGACCGAACTTACCGAAACTGACCCAAGCGGTTACTAGTCTCGCATTTTATCATTTTTGTGTATTCTGTACTGCCATTATGGTTGAGTTTTAAGACTTCTTGAGACTACGATAAAATTTGAACTTCAATAACTTTAAACTAAGATTTAACAAGAATTAATTGCTTCCCTCAAACTGAATGACATATTCCATATATAGTCAAAATCGGTTATACCGACCTTCAACGGACTGACGAATTTGGTCGTTGTAACCGATGTCCTTGAAAGCGATTTTGACTGCATAATTTACCGGGGAACCTAGAGAAAGTAAAGTACATTGTAAGAGGTCGATTTGGCCGACGGGCAGCTATTCAAGCTGATACCAAGATTCAATCACAAAGCATACAGGCCTTACATGCCTTGGGCTTACTGCTTACTATTTACCTAGCGGGCTCCCGACCTGTGAAGGGTCCCTGCCTGAGACACGGTAGCCTTCCATGCCCTGCGGTCTCGGGCACGTTGCTTCCAGTTATCCAGACCAAGCACTCTGGCATCCGTGATAGCTTGGTCCTTGAAACGAAGGTTCGGTTTCCTTTTCTTCTCGAACCTGTGAGCTGTGATTCATAGATCTTCTTTGCTGGAGCCTTATTGTCCATTCGCTCGATGTGGCAGATCCAGTGTAGTCGTCATTTTTTGGGTTTTTGGACTTCATCCACATATTGATACAGCTCCATTCGCTAAGCCTTAAGCTTAGCTTGGCGTATGTGAATCCAGCGCCGAAAGTGGCTATGGCATGTTGAGGGTAAAGTAAGAACTAAGATACATGTATAGATATCTGTATCGTGGGATGGTAATCGCAGCAACGATTGAACTGCATAGGAACACCATAACTATTTTGTCTTGCGCAACGGAAGATAGCTATCATGCGATCGTCCTGATTGGGTATTTTCTTTGATTCAGTGCCAATTTTACCGCAGACTGTAGTGCTACTTTAAGAAAATAACTTTTAATTGTTATTACTTCGATTGGAACCTTTGTCGACATTTTAATAAAATATACGGGTTATCTTGCTACCAAGGAAGCCATGTCGACGGCCACCACCTTTTTATCGGTTTGCAGGGCCGCATGTGATAGCGTGCATAGAGACAAACGCCATGTCATTCCTACCAAACTTGTAAGGCTGTGTAGGATGACGATGGGGAAATCTTGCTCTCAATAAAATTAAATAACAAAACTTCAATGCCAACTAAGTTTTAAGCAAGGCCGAGCGCTGTCTTGTGTTTTTTTTTAAATTTAATACTTGAAAACATCGTGCGAGACTTAATGGTCAAAACCAGTCGGTTCAAGTACTAACATATTGAGAAACTTATTGGGCGGTAACTTAATACGACGAAGAAGAGGAGGCTTGTTACCGAATAGTCGATACATTTCAGCAGCATTTCTAGCATCTGCTCAACGAGCACGACAAGGAGTGTCATACGAAGAAATCTATGCTCCAGACAATGCGAATGGAATAGAAGCTCGTTGTGTCTCATCTGCAAAAAAGACAATATCAGTTTTTCAAAACATTTTCCGATACTGTGTGTAAGTCTAATAACTTTGTGCACGGCACCAATTGGCACGTATCAGTGCGGCTTCCCGCATGACTACAAATACACTTCGACAGTTCTTGGAAGAGAATAACGAGTCCTCGTTCAAGTGGCTGCCTCGGCTACGTTCGCAGTAGCGCATTCTGTCACCCAAATTTTCCAAGACCTTGTTGATGGTTTCGGGCTGTCGCTCACGGATTACTTGGATGATATTGGCCTCAAGTGCTTGAATCGTTTCCGAATTGTTGCATTACATCGTTTGTTTATGGTTTCCCATAAAAACTCCAAAGGGGTCAAATCGCAGCTCGGAGGCGGCAAATTGACACCGCCAAGACGGCTGGTAACACGATTTGGGAATTTGGTGCAGAAAAGATAGATTGTGGCATGGGCGCGCCATTGCGCCTTGTTAGAAAAGATGATTTTTCGCCCAAAATCGTTGCCCAAAATCAAACTGCTCTAAGGCCCAAACTGCGAAGGGATAACGAACCGAATGTTCGCGCGCCTTCAATTGCTGAGTGCAGTCAATTGGACCTTGTAAGCGAATAATCCGAGATCTTTGTGCAGAATTCTCCTCAGGCTAGTACGTGAAATGTTGAGCTGTTGAGATCGATGGCGAGTTGATGTTTGTGAATTGAGTCTCACACTCTCGGCAGCAACACCGCAGCCACATTCTTATCTGGGCGCATCGTACGACGACGTGGTGACTGACCATGAGTGTTGTGCACTAGCATACCAGTTTCACGACAAGCAAACTTTGCACAAACTTGGGTACAGCAATCGCGTTGGGTGCTTCATTTCGGCCAAAACTTATTTTCAAAAACGCACTGTTTGGGCTACACAGCACTCACTTTGGAAATAAGTTTTCAATATTTCCCAACTTTGTTTAAGCGTAAAGAGAATCATTTCGTTACGCGGAGGTATGATACTGACTTTCTGTCAAGATTTCGAGCGGGAGACAGCATTGAGTGTCAAAAAACATATGAGTAAAAAAAGACACTAGATGAACCACCCTGTAGAACCAAAAGCATGAAATCGAGCAAAAATCGATCCGTTGCTAATCGTCTGAGATATAGGAACACAATCGATAGCGATATCTCGGAGGAAACGTGGATTCTATTCCAACATCTTAAGGGAGATCCAATACAGTTTTGCCCTTAGTAACCACTGCCGTGTCGGTTTGCCTGCATGACTTGGTTCACAAATCCTGCCTTAAGGCACGAAAACATGATCTATAAATGTATAATTTTGGCCCTACCTGCGAGAAAGACAAATATTAAAGGAACAGAAATGTCCTTTAAAATGGAGGAAGAGTCATATCCTCTAACTTGAGCAGCTGTTCAAGAAAAGTTCTGGAATGTCTGAGGCTAAAATTACTCGATCATATCGAGCAAATAGACCCCAGTGCTCAAGCTAGGAATGTCTTTAACCTTAGCCTCCTGGCTCGAGAAGAAGAGACGAACCTAATCTTCGGTATAAAGATCTAACGATCGTGTATGGAAAGCACTATGGACTGGGCACGAAGTTTCTGAATTGTAAAGAAAACAAGTGAAACAAAAGACTTTTTTTTTTACGAAGAATTGTATTTATTCAAACACGTACAAAAAAAGAAAACAAACAAAATATTCCATAGCATCTTTCAACTTCGTCTTTGGCCTTTAATACACTGACCGGCGATTTTTTTGGGTGATTCAAAAAAATACAGCATTTAACATATGAAAGTGTAAACAAATAGGTGGAGACAAAAATTTAAAATAACGAAGGGACTGATCACAACAAGTTAACAAAAGGAGAACGAAAGAATTTAGGAAGATGCTATTGACCATTATACGTAAACAAATATGAGGTGTAAGAAATTTGGAAAAAGACGAGGAGTGGATACAATGTTAGGGCGATACTGCGTGTTATAGCACGTAACTCTTTGGTCTCCCGCGACCAGCAAGTATTGGAGTCAGTGTAAACTCGGGCTAAGCTCTTCTTCTTCTGATGGCGCTACACTCCTCGGTGAAAATGAGCCTCAACCAACAAGCTTCTCTAGTTGTCACGATCTTTAGCCAGCTGCGTCTAATTACGCACGTCAAGTTGTTTGAGGGCCGTCTCCAGTTGTGTGCGCCATCGGTTTCGTGAGCGTTCTTTATAGCGCTGTCCGACGGGCGTAGAATGGAAGACGAGGCTCAGATCATAAATAAATTAATAAAACCTAAGATAAGAAGCCCCTGGAAGGCAATGATTGAGTGATTACTTTAAAGTGGACATTTGTGAGGTTGGACGGAAGATCGATAACTGGTTGAGAAATGAGAACTGCATGTATGAATGGCAATAACTTGGTTTGGCAACACCGTTTTGTGTTTCTAGCTAAGAATCATTCAAACTCTTTCTTTTACTTCAACCACGTAAATCAACTCAGAGACTCCGGGAAGGATCACATTAAAACGTCAGATCCTCGCGTTCTACAAACGCAACCATCTCAGAACTTGCGATTTCCGTTTGCACGTTTCCGTTGAACGTAGCTGCCGAGATGATAATGCGCCTCGTCAGAAAAGATGATTTTTCGCCCAAAATCAAGCTGCTCGAAGGCCCAAACTGCGAAGCGATAACGAAGCGGATGGTCACGCACCTTCAATTGCTGAGTCAATTGGACCTTTTAAGCGAATAATCCGAGATCTTTGCGCAGAATTCTCCTCAAGCTAGTGCGTGAAATGTTAAGCTGTTTAGATCGATGGCGAGTTGATGTTCGTGAATTGCTTCTCACACTCTCGTCCACAGCAGCCACATTCTCATCTGTGCGCACCATACGACGACGGGGACCATGAGTGGCTGGTTGGCTAGTGGGTGGAATGTTGATATCGATGGCGAGTTGATGTTTGCGAATTGAGTCTCACACACTTGGCCAGCACATTCTCATCTGTGTGCACCGTACGACGACGGGGTGACCGACTGATGATGATTGTTGTCCATAGCATACCAGTCTCACGAATTTTCTGCACAAACTTACGTACAACAGTCGCGGTGGGTGCATCATTTCGGCTAAAACTTCTTTTCAAAAAACGGACTGTTTGGACTACACATCACTTACTTTGGAAATAAGTTTTCAATATTTCCCAAGCGTAAACGACTCTTTTCATTGTGCGGGGGTATGATACTGACTTTCTGCAAGGATTTTGAGCGGGAAGCAGCTGTCAGTGTTAAAATACCCTATGATTTAAAAAAAACCAATAGATGGCCCACCCTGTACATACATTCATCAATGATTTCTACGGCTAACCAATATTAAATGCCAACGACTAGGAAATTATATAAGTAGAAAGAATGACGTCAAATACACGATGATAAAACTACTGTATACATATTCAGATCTAGAGAAAACATCCCCAGAACGTGTGTTATCGTTACTAGACATTGATCGATCGGAACATGGATATTGGCGGGAGTGAAACTCTTATCCATACTTTTCTGTGTAGATGTGTGATAGATGTATATGGCTGCCAAGGACCACATAACTAGAGTCCAACCGAATGCCAGTTTTTCGGCCGAAGCCGAAGCGGAACTTCGGCTTTTTATCACCTTCGGCCGAAGCCGAATTTTCGGTCGGACTCTATTTGGAACATATTTTGCAAGTTGCATTCACACCATTTTTACGAAATAACCCCAAATTGGATTTTTAGCTTTCATTTTTCTATCATAAACCAGTAGAATTAAGTTGCATGCTTTTATACAGACCACTTAATTGTTTACCAACTTGCAAATGCAAAATCTTTTGATTTTAAAGCTTTACACAAGCGCACTTTCAAAATACAAAATATCCGACAATAACAAAACAAAAAAACGCACAGTTCCTTAATAATAATAATGGCGGCGCTACAGTCCGAGGTGGACCTGGGCCTAGCTTCTCAGCAACCACTCGTGTTGTGCGTGTTATTGTTCTATCACGAGTGGAGGGGACCTACAGTTTAATGCCCACTCCGAACGGCGAGATTGAGCAGCTTTTTCTAGACAGTTATACTCTTTGAGCATTGTCAGTGACTCGAAAGAGGTGGAGCCGTGAAAAAATTTTTGATGTTTTTTTCGAGATCCGAACCTTAGACCTCGAGCGTAGGAGTCGACGCACCTACCCAAACAGAAAATTCAACATTCGCCTTCGGCAAAATCTTCGGGCTCACTTGGACGAAGCCGAGTGTTTTGCCGAAGATGATATTTTTATGTTCGGTCGGACTCTACACATAACGTGGTCGAGTCCATAAATATAAAAAAATGCAGCAGTCCTTCAAGATTTGCTATCATAAATAAAAATAAACTCCATTATCTTTGCATGACAGCAGTTGACAACTGTGTTCATAAATGCAAAACGAAAGTCAAATTGCGATCAAGTTTGCAGTGGTTTTTGTTTTGTTGCAGACTTGCATGAAGATGGCGGAAGAAAACAACCAAACCGCGGCACTAAAAGAATCTGTAATTTTTTGCAATGTCCTACTTATGTTGCATTTGTGAAGTATTTTTTTTTTGGAAATGGAGTTCATAGATGCTTTGAAAAAATGTTGCATTTATGAACTCACCCCTTGTTCTTGGCAAACCACTTTTCTACGGCTTCAATCAGATCTCAGCAAAAGGATCTTTGAATTTAACTTAATTAGATGCATCTAATCTTATTTTTTTTTCAACTAGGTATACGTGCCTAGAGCCATCATACCACCACACTGCTAGCTACCTAGACTTTATTCCATGTTGGAGTGGAAAAGTTTCAGTTTGTTGTTGGCGCCAAATACATTGCTCTTCCAGATGGCATACAAGATTGATTTACCCGACTAAACTAATTTGATTAAAAATTTATAAAACCGTATATGACCTCTTTCTCGAACTATCAACATTTAGAGATAACATATTTTCACAGATGAACCCGAAGGTTCTGTATACTAAAGTCAGAAAATTCATATAACTATCTAAATCGTTTTGCGGCATTTAGTTGAATAACAAACGTACATATACACCAGGGGGTCGATAGGTGTGCTACAAAACAAAACTGATTATTTCTTATCCAACTCCAACACAGACTTACAGTACTTACACATCAGTCACTCTTAATCATGTTTTCAAAATAAATCAGCACACTCGACAAAAAAAATAACTCTTTATTTTATGATAAAATGACTGGCTTATCAGTGTTCTTAGCTTGACACTTAATGCATGCTAAAAACAGCAATAACAAAACGAAACCCAAAATATTGTTTATTGCCTTTTGGCGTTCATATTCTGAGCAAATGAGTTATATAACATTGAAAGATATTCAAACCGGCTAAGCGGGGCTGGCTGTTTGGCGCCAATGATCTTGAGACGTGCTGTTTCATAATGAAGAAAGGTATGCCGGCCAAATTACCTGCCACGTCATCTACGTTTTCAGTCGTTTCCTTTGCATTTTGTTTACGTTTAAAATCTCTGTTCGGGATTTAGTTGGACGTACGTGCAAATGCAGATGTATGGAGATATTTTCTTTTACACATTTAAGATTCTTTTCGAGGGTCTGACAGATGACTCAAATGAGATAATCAAAGAATCAATGACTACTGTGTTCTGAGAATGCCTAAAAAATGCATGCATATGTTAACTTCGCCTCGGCGAAAGGGTTGACGACTCTCTCGAAAGCCATAAACAATGTCCAACAGTTTATTCGAAGTCACACTGCGTATGGTCACTTAAAATATGTCACTTTTCCCAATTGCATCGTATAATTTAAGTTATTTTTCGGGTTTCGCAAGTCATCAGCAACATTTGCATTGCCTACCTTTTGCTTTAAACCGATTGCATTGACCGATCTTGCATTTTTTTGGTTGATTTAAAAAACAAATTGAATTGAGGTTCGTCAATTCAAGTGTGTTGTTCCTCCATCGTATCAAAATAGATAATTTTTTTTATAGTCACCATCAATTGTTGGAATATTTGAAGCTGGAAAGTATATGTATTAAAAATTAAATTTTTAGATTAAAGCAGTAAATTTTACTTGCTCTTACTTTTCATGTCAGCGTTCCATGGGAGGTGTGGTCTTTTGTCTATTCTCTGCCATCTCGATAATCTCGAGCACATTGGTTTTGGCTGTCAACACCAAATTGCCTTCCATCAGGGATCTTTTTACGATGAATCGGTCTTCCTCTCGTTCTCGAATCTGGAGCATTCAAAGATTCTCTTAGCTGGAGGTTGTTTATGCGCTCAATGTGGCGGAGCCAGGGTGTTCAACAGATATTCCAGAATTATGTCCCCATCCTTGTACAAGCTGTACAGTTCGCAGATATGTTTTTTTCTCACTTTTTCTTCCTCGCAGGCAAGGCCAAATACTAGACGCAGAAATTTCCTTTCGACGACGGCGTCAAGAATCACGCCCACCGTCCCGCTTTTCGTTCAGCTTATGGCAAGATAAGGCTATTATTAGAGCATTATTTTGGTCCTTCGAGCCAGGTTAAACTGCCGTAGCAACGGTTACTAAGGGCGAGTTGGCACTCTGCATAAGATCTCCACTAAATGCCAAAACAGATGTGCAGTAATACTGCATGCATTGATGCATGCGGAAATACACAACAAAACATATGTGCAGTAAATGTTGACGTCTGGTCGCATTCGTTTGCTGTCATTGTGAAAAGTGGCAATGAATTTCAATAAAGAAATTCCTTTTATCATGGATATGGAACTTACTTACTTACTTAGCGGGCTCCCGACCCGTGAAGGGTCTCTGCCTGAGACACGGCAGCCTTCCATGCCCTGCGGTCCCGGGCACGCTGCTTCCAGTTATCCAGACCAAGCGCTCTGGCATCCGCCATAGCTTGGTCCTTGAAACGGAGGTTCGGTCTTCCTTTTCTTCTCGAACCTGTGGGCTGTGATTCGAAGATACTTTTTGCTGGAGCGTTGTTGTCCATTCGCTCGATGTGGCCGAGCCAGTGTAGTCGTCGTTTTTTGGCTTTTTGGACTACATCCACATCTTTGTACAGCTCGTAGAGTTCGCGGTTGTATCTTCTACTCCATTCGCCCTCCTCGCATACGGGACAGAAAATTCGACGGAGGAATAAATTAGAGAAAATAACTATTTTGTTATTACATTTGAAAAGTAAAGCTATGTGAAATTTCATCCAATCAGCATCGTATATAGCCGGTTCTCGTCAGTCACCAAAAATAACTCGAACTAGCAGTAGAATCCATTCAAACACCTCTGATCCTTGGTGTACCTTAAGCCCTTAAAATCACAAAATTGTACCAAATTATATAATATTATTATTAGCTTGCTGATTTACAACATGTGAATTGCATCAACATTAGAAATAGAGAAAACTTGCATCGATGCGTGTCTGCGCAGTTAACACATGTGTTCACTTATATATAAATGCACGTTTTAATGCACACCTGTTTCAAGTATAAGACGTGGCCATAGTGAGCGATGAATTGATTTTCCCCGATTCGTTTCTCGAAAAAAACATCAAACATTTTTTCACGGCTCCACCTCTTTCGTGTCACTGACAATGCTCAAAGAGTATAACTGTCTAGAAAAAACTTCTTCATCTCGCCGTTCGGAGTTGGCATTAAACTGCACAACACGAGTGGTTGCTGAGAAGCTAAGCCCAGGTCCACCTCGGACTGTATATTATATATTATAAACACACAAATATTCCACTTTGAATAATCTAGAGAAAAAAGTTGCTTAAGTTTCGAACAATACTGTAAGCTTAATTTTTTAAACGGACTTTATGGTTGGCTTAAAGTGTGTTTTTTTTTATATTTTTTGTATCAGACAAAGTTGTCTTTTTTGGATGATGCATAGGCGACCCTTAGATGTTGCGGCAATGTTCTACCATTCTATTTTGTAGTAGCCTAATGTTTTTATACTTGGCAACCCTTCACAAGAAATTTTCCCGTTTCCATCTCACTCTTCTACATCAGTCCTCACGAGGAACTCCCACTTGCCTACACATTTCGAGTTGCCGCTTCAGAAAAGCAGACATTCCATTCGGCATGCGTGCACTTAACCCCTAAGTGGCTGATTACAAACGACTGGGCAATCCGCCTGGGCAGGCAAGATTTCCTGTGTGTGGAACACCCGAATCGGTTCAATTGCACCATGTTTTCATTCAGTAATGTTCTACCGTGAATTGAGTAATGCCCTCTTTTAAATTATAATTTCTCATGAACGACGGATAACATTTTTTTGAGGTGCAGCAGTTATTTTTGCGTCTAGTACTGTATGTATGCAGTGAAAAAAAAAACCTTAAAATTGCATTTAAACCGTTCCTGTAATCAATTTTCCTAAAATGTCAAGCAGCATGCGTGAGGTTTTACTCGATCAACGATCACCAGAAAATGAGGAAAACATGTCGAAAACGGAACGAAAAGGGATGAAAACATGCCTGCTTCACCCGAGAATCCAGTTTAAAAGTGGATTTTCGGATGAAGAAGGCCAATTTTCGGCGCATCCAACCCATCTCCCTGTCGCTTGTGAAAAGCGTATATTGTATCTCCCTCAAACCTGCCTTCTTCCGCTCTTGTAATCAACCGCTAACTCTGCAGATGATCTGGCGCATGTTTTCTTTTAGAATTTAGCAGCTTATCGTAAGGAGATCTGATGACAAATGATCACACATTAATACATACTAAACTTAACTGAACCCATGACCTACTCGTATGTTTTTCGCTGTGTACATACCTTACTAAGAACGTTAAATTCATCAGAATGCCCCAAAATATTACGTATGACCAAGTATTATACAACACTTAAGACTGATTATCAATTGCTGGATAATTACATTCAATAGAAAGCAGACTAGATCTAGCTTAGAGTAATCACAATGCTTCAAACAAACTTAGGTGCATATTTATGAGTTACTTTTATGCGATTCTTCATGTGAATGAATGGTTTATGAAGCTGACAGACGTTCACTTCAGTTCTGCATACCAATTATCGACGTCATGTGAATGAAGAATGTCTAGACGGTACAAACTATTAATATCAATCGTGTTCTGCATACAAATTAAATGCAAATGAGTGCGTACTTAATTTCGGACGGCAGGGCAGGGAGATAGCACTCATGAACTTCAAACTCAATTTGTAGTCAGCGTCATTTGGTGTAACCTGAGGTTTGACACTATTTGCGTCACATATTCACTGTATCCATTCAAAAAAATATATTTTTAGAAGTGCTTTATAAGTTGACCTTGAGCTACAGCTTACTTTTGAAGCTTGTAAACGTGAAAGTGACTGATTGGTAGATAATATTTTATATTTTAATTAACAGCAAATCGAATTAAAAATCAAATTTGGATTCGAATATCCAGACGTAATTTTGCTGATTCGGCTCTGGATATAGGAGGTTTTAAATTTTGGGAAAACAATCATTTTTTGACTAGAAAAAACCTAATTTTTAAGATGACTCACAATGCGGTTTTTAAAGCTCAAGACACGATCATAACTAGTCTTGTTTGACAATAAACTTGACAATTAGAATAATGTCATAGTTGGGGATTACTTGTGGAATTTCTGTATCTAGTTCAAACTGACTGTTGCATAGTCTCACAGGCTTGGAGTCGAATATTCTTCTTGTCGGAACTAAGTTGTCCAAGCGTTGGACCTGTAGATGCTTGGTTCGAATTATGTCGCTGTATATATTTCTTAAACACTACCGGAGCACTCAGACTCAAAACTGGTCCATTATACTGCCAGGTAGCAACCTACTCCAGTGCCGTTAATCTGGTCACTGGACCAGATTCGATTTCACTGGGATTCGAATCTGGGACCCCTCTAACTTGGGGCATTCACTTAACCAACTGCGCCATCCAGTAGTTTTTGATGGAATCTTACCCTCCATAAAATCAAAAAGAACCAAAGATCTCTCAAAATTACCAAGAGCTTCTTCGTCCGTTTTGGAAATTATCCATCCCTCTGAGACGTAGATCAGCATTGTGATGATCAATATCAGCTTGGTCATTCGAGAAAGGGCTCTATTACATTATTGCGTTTTTAGCCCAACTAACAGCGGTTGCGTTTAACCTCGCTACTGATGTTGTAAGTACTGTTTACTGCGGAGCCGAGTTAAACGAAGTCCTTAACTACCGTCAAATTATAGGCGCCCATTGTGACATTCTGACCAAGTCGTCGTTGTGCTTCAATTCTGGATGACAGCATATACTTCGTATTGACCTCATTTACCGCCAGCTCCAATTATCCTCTTCCGTTTGAATGCCAGCAAACGCTTTATTGACGATTTCCTATATTCGACCAATCACGTCAATGACATCGACGTTTGTACAGACTTTTGAAAGTCAGTTGGTTGTGAGTTTTGCACGACTTTCTAAAGTATAAAATTGGAAGTCACATGACAACGGGTCGCCTTCCCTAAAACATTTTTTGACATTTAAGGTCTCTATCTGCAAACATTTTCTGTCTTGTATAAAGTGACGAGTTTGGGAGGAATGACAAAAAGATCTTCTCCATGCACGCTGTCAAACGCGATGAATAAGGGGTGAGTGTCAATCTGTATTTCATGGACTTTTTCCAGAAGTAGTGTAAATATGTATCTGGTCTATTGTAGACTTGCCTGGCCTGAAACTTTACTGATAAGAATCTATCAGATTGTTGGTTGACAAACGGTCTTAAAAGTTCATACAAAATGGCAGAAAACATCTTATACGCGATGTTAAGAAGACTAATTTCTCGATAATAGTCGCCGTGGTATGAGTCTGTTTTCTTGTGGATCATAAATGATTTACGTCTTTTTAGAGTTTCGGTTTTAATTCGCTTGGAAATTTGTTTCTTCCCGTTTCAACTTAATACTTACAGCTTGCAAAATTCACTCGGAGGACTTTTTCGCTCAGAAAAATTAAAGGCTCTGTGGGAAGAGCATCATGATATAAAGCAGAACACTTTTTAAGACACAATGAAAATGTTGACGAATATTGTTGCAATAACGAAAACTAAGAAATTCGTTGACTAAATTAATTCTTAAGTCCCTAAAAGGGACATTTATCCTCTTTACACCTGCAAATATGTCTTCGGAAATACTTGGCGCCTAACTCAATGCGTAGTGTACTGGCTATAGTAGTTAGTGGTAAGTGTAACAAGTCCCATCATATACACTCAGCGTCAGAATGGTTTACGTTTGGCATTGATAGCTCAAATAAAAGCTCGGAAATCATACTTCAAAATAAGTTACAAAATAAATAAAATAAAATAGATTTAGTCCAAAAGACAAAAGGGGCTAAAAACAAGCGTCAAAAGTGAGTGAACACCTGCACTCGATCAATTTGTACTGGGTTCCAGGACATAGGGACATAGCCGGCAATGGGATAGCTGATGAACTTGTCAGAACAGGGTCAGTGACCGACGCGTCACAAGCAATTCAGGGTATTAAACCGCCACTGTCAGGGCTGAGGAATAAGGTGGATACAATGATCATTGAAATGGCAAACAGTAGATGGCGCGGTCTGTCTATATGTGTGACTACTAAAGCATTAAAGCCCAGATACGATCGAGCAAAAACCGACAAGATCCTTCAGTGCGACAAAGAGTTGCTAACGATGGTGGTTGGAGCTCTCAGTGGCCATAATCATCTTAGAAACTATGCCATGAAAATGTGACGAGGAGGAACGAGAGGACACTCCTCACTACCTCTGTCACTGCCCTAGTCTTTGTCAGTTGCGTCATAGAACACTAGAAGAATTCTTCTTCCAAGACTTACAAGAAATTTCAAATATACCTCTTAGATCTCTTTACAGGTTCATAAGGAAATCGGGATGGCTCCGGCACAACGAAGGACCATGAGTGCGACTAGGATTAAAAGGGGACACTATTCTCCAATTGGCAATCACAATGGGTCCCTAAGGACCTAAGTGAGACGTGTCTTGTGCCCGTCTACCCACATACCTACCTACCTAGCTGCCCTAAAAAAAATGGATCTTATTGAAAGAAAAATTTACTTTGTATGCCTTTACCGCTGTTTTAAGTTTTCGTATTTGCCGGTTTTAATGCTCATACAAATGTTTAATAGAATCTAGCCATTACGTCTTACAGTCATTGAAACAACTACATATACACTCAATTTTGAATGCTGTTTTTACCACTTTTCTCTTTTAAATTTCATTAATTGTTTTATGTTTACCCTTATGTTAAGTAATATACACTCTGTTTAAAAGAATGTTTTTGGAGCTTTAATTTGATGTATCCATGTCTGTTATACATTATTCCGGTGAATTTTAATTTAGTAGATAAACCTTCATCAGATGACCGAATTTTTCACTCACTTTTGACGCTGATTGTATGTATAGAGTATGTTTCAAACCTGACAAAGCTTCAATGACCCACCAGCTTGAGTAACAGGATCATTTAGCTGTACTCACAGCAGCTCCCTAAGTATTACTACATATTCTTTATCCCCCTCGACATTTTCTGAAGCATCAGTGGAACCACAACTGTCCTCAGACTATGTGCATTCGTAACCTCGGCGAGAAAGTTCTACACTCGAATTTCTCAGAGGAGCGTGTGGCTCGAGCACCTGACCGGTAAATCTATAATTACACACATCGACAGCCAATCCACCTTTAGAGCCGTAGCATCAGATATTCTGACATCGAAACTGGTGAAGTTATGTAAAATAAACGTCAATAAAATTTGAATTGTAAACGCGGTAACCATATGTTGTGTATCAGAAAGAAACCAAGGAACTGAAAGAACGAGACGAGAATGATAACGAAGAAAGGGTTTAAAGTTGGAAAAGTCTTTAACTCCACCAGTATACTGTTAAGCTTCCTTAGGAAGAAGGGAAGAGATGAGGCCTTAGAAAAAGTTAATAAATATATTATCTCATCTTCAGTGACCACCATGTTTCACTAAAGGGGACGTATATATAACGAAGCGATCCCTCTGAACATTTTTGAACAAAAGACGATAATTATCATTCAAATTCAGTCGTACAGATACACACATAGTGGAAGGCATGTATACCGGACACTGTGCAATAGTTCCCCATGTAAAGCGCTTTGATATCGCCCATAGCGAATACTGCAGAGATTGCTGAAATGGAATCAGTTTCCAACCTGCTTTGCGATAGTCTACCTCTAACGAGATTGCAAACTCTGAGCAAAAAATTCTTTAACGAATTAGCAAAGATCTGTATAAGATTGAACTGAAAAGACTTCTGAAATTCATACCTAAATCTGGGTGGTTTTAACCGGACATAGACGGTTCCCACAGTGATGGCACTCTCTATTGACTCGATTTGATCGTCTCGCTAGGGCATCCTACCTGATTACCTAATACAGAATAGATTACGGTTCTAATTTCCTTCTATTCAATCAAAATTGTTCATTTTATGATTCTTCTCAAATTACAATCAATTTTATCGCGCGGGAACCACTGATTATACAAAATTGTTAGTTCTCTGATGTGATCTACTCTTCCATGTCCATGTCGCCTGTCTTTCTGTTGACAGTAAAGAACCACTTTAGATAGCATTAAAAAACTTGAAAACCATATATTTAACGGTCGCCCACACACATGTACACACAATGTCTGTATTTAGGTACGGTGTCTAGTTTTCTAAAGAGGAAAATCAAAATCACAAAATCTTATTTAACCTTCCGACGATTGACCACAAAAATTTTATTTGACCTAGTAACAATCTGGCACACTTCACCAAAATCTGTAGATAATTTTGAATTAATCTTTCACACCTACGAGTATGTATGCAAGCTCTCGCGACATTTGGACGCAGTTTTCTCTTTCTTTAAATAGTCTAGGGTGAAAAAGTCACACACAAATTTAATCATTAGTTTGTCTTGCTTGTCGAAACAAAAACAATTTAATAAAACAAAAAAGTCATTCGACCTTGTCACCCGAGAAAGATACAACTACTGGATGTGTGAGTCATCTGGTGGGCAGCAGCTGCCGCATGGTAATTAGAAATGTTTACTTCTGCTCTCGCCTAGACTGGTTTCGTATGGAAGAATAGATGTAACCCTATTCTTTATGATCAGTATCAATGAGATGACTTAATTTAGTGCGCAGCCAAATTTTTGGAACGTAAACAAGAAAATTAATGCAGCTACTTTATCAGATATTTTCTGAAAGAAGTAGGATTACATCTGGTTCAGGTTTACAAATCAGTTGAGATATCAGAATTATTTTATGGATTTTCAATACACTCAGCGCCAAAAGTGCGTGAAAAGACAGTCATCTGTAAGTTTATCAATGAATGAGCTGGGACAGATATGGATGCATAAAATTAAAGCCCCAAGGTCGTACTTTAAAATATGCTGTATTTTATTTAACATTTAACAATTAATCAAATTTAGAAGAGAAAAGTGCTAAAAACTGCAGTCAAAAGCGAGTGTAGATATGGTTGCGTTCACGATTGTAGGACAAATAGAGAAAATAGTTTTTTTAGGTTTTGACAAATTTCAAGCCCATATGCCTTTCTGAAAATCTTCGATCATTCTTTGGGACATATAATTTCAATTGGAGTGAAAGAGTTAAGGGCTATTCACATGAGCGGCAAACTGCGAACTACGAAATTCGCGAATCTTGACACTTCATTCACATGGAATTCGCTGTTAGCCGAGAATTGTCTGTTTGATTTCTTGAATTGCCCATAGATTTCGCGAATTTTTTATACGTTAATTTGTGGATCGTGAATTCAGTTTGACAATTCGCCAAGAGATTGTTGAGTTCGCAGAAAAAAAGCGAAATCAATAATTTTCTTATTTAAACAATACTTTTTGAGTTTTTACTTCATGAAAATACTCGATAAATCCAAACGCACATCCTGGCATACCAAAAAGTGAACATTTTTGCTGATATTTCCTGAAATATGGTTATTTTGAAAAATTCGCGTTCTCAGTTCGTGCTACATATGAAAGGCCCTTTAGACCGGTAGACACGAAAACTAGAAACATACATCGTATAATTTTCGTTTCAATAAGATGATTCATTTTATATTGTTTTTATGTCTTTTTTTGATTTTTTTTTTGATTTAGCAACATTAGCGCAGTACTGCAACGTCAAGCGTTCTTAATTGCAAACATTTGGCAATGAGGCTTTGATGCAACATGAAAGCAACGATGGGCAAACAAAAGCAACCAGCACATCATAGATTATTGTTATGCGATGATTTTTTTTTATTTTCCCACTTAATTGTCTCTTTTTCTTGTCTAAAATATTTTGAAGTATGCTGGCATTGTAACTGTCAACATTTTTTACCAAATTATTTGAAAAATTGTCCGCAATTTCTTTGAAATTTAAAAAAAAAGAAGCAATTGAAACACAAAATAATAAACCGGTCCAAAACGCTAACAAAATTAAAGCATCGTGATGCATTTCAACATCGAAAAATCGTTGCTTTGTATCACATAGGCAGTGATGCTTACGTGATGCGCATTTTATTGACGTTTACGAACTCAGCCAGGTTCCTATTCGAAGGATTCGAAGGGTCGAAATTCAAAACTTTCTCTGGCAACTGACTGACTATATTTCAAAAACAAACTGTCATACAAAGTTTTTCAAAATTATCGCTTGTGGTTAGCATAATACGTGGTAAAAAAAAGACATACTCGGGAAATTAAATAAAAAAATCCTGCCAAAGCACATAAAGTGACCTCACAAAACAAGACAACATTAACCTGAATTTAAATCTGAAATAACTATCACACAGGACGTCTAGAGGAAAGCCGATCTTAATCGGCACAAATAAAACCTTTACTGTATTAAGGACGATCTGATCTGGCTTGTGAGCGACGTCATGGCGTTGTAGGCATGTGCGTCGACCCCTACGCACTTCCTTCATGTCTAAGATCAAACCCAGAATAAGCAACAATTAAAAAGAAAAATGTTCACGGCTCCATCTTCTTCGAGTCACTGACAATGCTCAAAGAGCAATATTGTCTAGAAAAATCTTGCCAATTTCGTTGTTCGAAGTCGGCATTACACTGTTCTGGTACAGTGCATGAACCATATTAAAATTTAATAATAAGATTACAGTCAACATCGCTTATAACGACGTCGGTTATAACGACAAAATTCTTAGGTCCCGCCTGAGCTCCATTATATGTAATCCAATAGCCTACGAAATCGTTTATACCGACATATCGCTTATAACGACCAAATTCGTCAGTCTTACTTAATTGAATTTTTTCGCGAGCTCTTCTGTCTCTCCGAAATTTATCGCAAATTTATCTTTTTAAATCATCTCTTGTGTGGCTACAAATTAAAATCGAAAGAACGTTTGTATCAGTTCTTTTGATCAGCTAAGACTGATGGTAATGGTTTTCGAAAAAAATAATAATGAAAAAAGATTAACGCCATATGCATCATTTACTAGTAGGAGAAAGTTATTGCATTTTGCAGAAAAATTATCTGTTCATGATTGGTTATAAAATTATTTGGATATATCCATTGAGAATCGATTTGGCATCACTGAAAATCATTAGAAATGTCAAACATTGCCAGATGCCAAGAGCATCATCTGACAGTTGTCAATTAATCAGAGAAAAATTGCACAAATTTTTCTAAATCACATTTTATTTTACCTTATTTATGTTAAAATTCTTTTAATTTAGTCAATTAAGGTAAATAATTTTAAGTGATAGCTCTTCCAGAATTGTACAATTAAGCACACACCTTCCTTTTGACACTATAGCGTCGTGTCGTTGAAGAAATAAACTCCTACGTTAGAAAAATTTTCTTTTCATCCGCCTTCAACCAAATTAGGGAGAGGCTGTTTCGTCGACATTCATCATCGATTCTTGCGAGGAAAGATCTGTACATTTTGATTAAATCATCGACACAATGCCACCCGTTGTCCAGTAAGCAATCACTTGTGCAAAAACATTCTAATCCACAATCATACTCTTTCTTAACAACATTTGTTATAAAATAAAAAAAAAAAACAACAAAGATTTGGTTTGCCCTCGATAGCATTCCTCAGACCTTGTACGGAGTCAATTCATTTTCCACTTACAATTCCCTCTATATCAGCAAAATAAAGTAAACATTACAGTTCTATTTTTAAATAATTATGCTTTCATACATATGTCGTCATAACCACTTTTATGCTTGAAAATAATTTCACTTTTCTACTAAGAGGCAGATGTTTTTGTTAGACTGATGACGTCATGTTTATTTTATATCTTAAATGAATGAAATAATTCGATGGGAGTGCGGTGCGAAGCAGTGAAGGCTTCCTGTTGCAAAACAAAACGAAACTAACGTAGCCTGCAATCGTACGCGGGAGAAATGCAGTATCGGCAGTTTTGTTGGCAGAAAATAAATGGAAACAAACTTCTTGCAAGGTGGCTTGCGATATGAGGAAGCTTAAAATATGATTCATATCATTGAAGTATTTTTTTTAAGATAAGAAAAGCCTGAAATTGCCTTGCTTAAATATGTGACAGTCTTAATTCGAAGCTTTAACGCTATTGACGGAATTTCTTAAAACCTAACGATCAAGATGATGTACTCAAAAGCTGAAGTGTAATACTCACAATCATTTGCTTTAAATTAAACAAATATTCAATGAATTGTCGATCATGGTTAATTAACTTGAATCGATTCTTTTTACAGAACTACGGCAGCTAACATGTCCCTGGGTACGATGCAGTGTGCTCGCTGTTTGGAGGGATTCGAAACACATGAGAAAATTGTTAACTCCACCGGGGAACTCTGGCATACTCAATGTTTTGTGTAGGATTCACGATTTCAATAGATCCTCAAAGGGATTCTCATAAATGACCTGAATTTCCATTTCAGTTGTGCTCAATGTTTCCGACCGTTTCAAGAGGGAATTTTCTACGAATTCGAAGGCAGGAAATACTGTGAGCGTGATTTTCACGTTCTCTTCGCTCCGTGCTGTAATAAATGCGGAGAATTCGTCATTGGGCGTGTGATCAAAGCAATGTCAGCGAATTGGCATCCGCACTGTTTTCGGTGTCAAATGTGTGCCAAGGAATTGGCGGACTGTGGATTTATTCGAAATCAAAATCGTGCATTGTGCCATGAGTGCAATGCTCAGGTGAAAGCAGTGGGAAGTGGAAAATATGTTTGCCAAAAGTGTCAGTAAGTGCACAAATAATCCTTTGGAGTTGCGATGGAGATGAAAGTTTCTTCTGCTTTTAGTGGCCTCATTGATGATGAACCCTTGCGATTCCGAGGCGAAGTTTACCACGGTTATCACTTCAATTGCACGTCATGTGCTGTCGAGTTGGACTACACTGCTAGGGAGGTTAAGAGTAGGCCCGGTTTTGCAGCAAATGACATGGTAAATGAGACCTTTTCTTTATTTTGAAATTTAAGGAGTAATTTGTGTATTTGATTAGAATGAACTGTACTGCCTTCGTTGCCATGATAAAATGGGCATTCCCATATGCGGTGCTTGCCGTCGTCCAATCGAAGAGCGTGTGGTCACAGCTCTGGGAAAACACTGGCATGTGGAGGTAAGTTTAAGCATATTCTTGTCATAGTGCGTAGAGGGCTAAAGTTCTGATTATTTGCAGCATTTTGTCTGTGCCAAATGCGAGAAACCCTTCTTGGGACATCGTCACTACGAGAAACGAGGACTGGCCTATTGCGAAACCCATTACCATCAGTTGTTCGGCAACTTGTGCTTTGTTTGTAATCAAGTCATTGCTGGCGATGGTAAGATCATCCTCATTTCCTTTCGATGGCCTCAGATTTGATTTTTTTCTTTAGTTTTCACAGCACTTAATAAAGCCTGGTGCGTTCATCACTTTGCTTGCTCCGTTTGTGACTCGAAAATGACGCAGAAATCAAAGTTCTACGAATACGATGAGAAACCCGTCTGTAAAAAGTGCTACGACCGTTTCCCCAACGAGCTCCGTCGACGTTTGCGTACAGCCCACGAAATGACCATGAAAAAGAATATCTAAAGGCAGTTAACCATTTAGCTGCAGCCGTAGTCACCGTTAATGTGCCTAAAGAGCAAAGCCAATGATTGTTGTTGTGTTTTTGTTTAATTTTGTTTTCTCCCCACTCATGCGAAGAAATTCTAACGAAACAGATGTCTCGAAAGTGCCCTTAAGTAGGAAATTAATAATAAACAAGATTAATCGTACTCAGAAAACTACATCAAAAGCTATTTTTTATATAAATTTATTTATATATATATATATTTTTTAAAATACTTTACCGTAACATATTGCATTGTTTTTTTTATTTTTATTTTTGTAAACATTAACAATTTTTGTTAGTGTGGATTTGATTCTTACATGTAAAGTGTCTTAACAAACAACAAGTTCAGCATATTGCAGCTTTTAATTTAAATAAAACTTACAATGTAATTAATGCCGCTCGAATTTACCGAGTATTCAATTGTTAACATAAACAGGAACTAATAAAAAATGAATGTATAACGAAAAGTTGCTTATTACGTTTACTTTAGTGAGGCAAACACAGGTTAGGTGGATGGTCGGAAGCGATGGGAGGAGAAATTATTGGCTAAGATGAGGGGAGTATACACGTGGGTTGCAGTTTACATTGGGTGGAACTTAAGAAAACAAAAGGGAGTATAGAATCCCGCTTAAGCTGCTGATAGTTGATTGCGACCACTAATTGGTGGATGTACCTAATTTGTCGTGTTTCAGTCACTACAAACCTTTTATTTCCTTTGTTGGTTTTGACCGTACTTCTGCAGCTAATAATAATAATGGCGGCGCTAAAGTCCGAGGTCGACCTGGTCCTAGCTTCTCAGCAACCACTCGTGTTGTGCGTGCTATTGTTCTCTCACGAGTGGAGGGGACCTACAATTTAATGCCGACTCCGAACGGCGAGATTGGGAAAAGCTTCTCTTCTAGACAGTTATACTCTTTGAGCACTGTCAGTGACACGAAAGAGGTGGAGCCGTAAAAAACTGTTGGTGTTTTTTTGGGAAACGAACCAAGAACATCGAGCGTAGGAGTCGACGCACTTACCCACTACGCCACGGCGCCCTATGCTGGGTTAAAAAAAGAACCGATTAGCTTGCTAGAACGCGATCAATGACTCTTGCAAAAAAGCTGCACAGATGAGAAAGAGGAGGAGACAATCCTACACTACATCGGCGTCTGCCAAGCCCATGCAGGAATTAGAAAAAGAACCCTAGGCGAATTCAGCAGCCTATAAGAATTGTCAAGCACTAAAACCCATGATATGGTTAAATACCTAAAAGAAACAAATTGGCTGAATGCACACAGCGATTGTTAGACCAACTAACGTATGGCAGCGGAGTTTAGTGGCAGGCTGCGCTGGGAATTGAGAATGTGACTGAAATGTGACAATTTCGAGATCACAGGGATTGGGTTCATCCACAACCACTTTGCTCCACATTTTGCATTCTTAAGGGGTCAGTTGACATAAGAATTGAAGCCAGCAGACCATGCACAACGCAGTATTTTCGCCGATTGGAAGGTGGAAATGCATGAACAAGAACACGAGGATCATTTCCATTTGCCTGGGTGCGTAAACAAACAAAACTGTCAACCTCGGCGCACCGAAAAGTCACGACAAGTCAAGTGAAATAAACTTTGTATCCACATCGAGTGACAACAAACAGGCGATTCTGGGAACTACATGTGCGATTAGCACTACCCCATCAGATGGCCTGGAAACTGCTTCATATGCTACCTCTTTATGCAGGCATCGTCGGTATCTCAAAGGGCCTTACGAAAAAGACAAATTGATGGCTCGATCTCTAGTGACACAGGACATGCTGACATTCTGAACAAATCATCAAAAGAAGAGGTAGAAACTGGAAATACACTTGCCGTCATTGATTTTGAAAGATCCTTCAAATTCTTTTTTCAAGGACAAAGAGCAAACGATCTCGCTAATAATCCGACCATAAAGATCCACACCGATGGGTAGAAGATGGTGCAAGGAATAGGCGCGAAGATCTAAAGATGCTCTGTTCTGACAGACTCCCCGATTATAGCAGTGTTTTCTCAGTCAAAGAGCCACCAGAATGACATCAATGTTAGAAATACCACCTGCTGATATTACAATTCTTAGCTTATGGGACAAGGCAACAGGAGACGCCCACGTCTAAAGGGGCACACACAAGCTGAGACCTAAAAGTTAGTGTGTAAAATTGCAAAGGATCTGGCTAGATGGAGATGTTGGTTGAGGATGAATCCACACCATTCTTGAATTGACTGTAACGCCAATTCAAAGAAGAAGAAGATATTACCATTCTTTTTGAAAGCCGAACGGCTATGACAGCAATTTCCGCAACGGAGATCAAGTTCAAGCTAGTCGCATGCATTCGCACTCAATAATTCTTTGCTGTATTACCCGCAATGTGGCAACTGATGAAATTACAGGAAAAGCATCCGAAATTGACCCATCTCATGTAAACCAATGAACCAAACCACCACTCGCTGACTTAAAGGAAAATGTGGAAGACAAGTTGGACGACTCTATGATGGAGTCATCAAGTAATAGTTTATACTCTTTTTTTCTTCTGCGAAATTACATGCACTCTGTGGTCAAGGTACAATGATTCAAGAAACGAGAACAAATACTTTAGTGCGACAAAAGATGGCTAACGAGGTTGGTTGCAGCATAACCGTCTGAATGGTCACCGATGACAATATTTGCAGGGGCTGAGGTGACGAGGAAGGACACTCCTCACTATCTATATCACTGCTCCAGCCTCTGTCATCTGATATATAGACCACTGGAAGAACATCAAGTTTTTTGTGCCCAACTTAATTTGACATTTCTTTGTTTCAGTGTTTGACAAAATTCAACACTGGAGGGGTACACAATTCAGCAGCGCGTTAAGATTGTTGATTTTTACGAAAATGGGCGTTCAAATCAAAATGCATTTCGTGCACTTCGTGATATTTTTGGTCAGCAAAATCGACCAAATATGTCCACAATCGGTAGAATTGTGCGCAAATTTCAGTAAACCGGGTCTGTAGGAAATGTGAAAACACCTGTGCGTGCTCGCCCAGTTCGTTCAAAGCGTTTGGTACGGTTTATGGGCTGGCGGCGTCTTCGGTTCGTACTTCTTCGAAAAAGAGGTCGGATCGCCGTGAATGGTGTTCGCTATCGCGAGATGATAACGAAGTTCTTGTGGCCAGAAATTGAGGAAATGGACCTGGACGACATGTGCTTCCAACAGGATGGTGCCACTTGCCACACAGCCAACGAAATAATAGCCCTTTTGCACGAGAAATTCAATGACCGTGTTATCTCACATCGTGGCGATGTTAATTGGCCGCCACGATCATGTGATTTGACACCGTTGGACTTCTTTCTTTGGGGATATTTAAAAGAAAAAGTGTACGTCAATAAGCCAAGAACAATTCAAGAGCTAAAGGATGAGATAATTCGGGACATTAACCTCAATTGTGTCTCAGAGTCATTGACAATATGGACCATCGGATAGAGGTATATCACCGAAGCCATGGCGAGCATTTGGCCGACATTTTGTTTCACACATAATTGTCATAGACCCTTCTATCATAATAAAAAATATTAAGATAAGTCTCTGAAAACTTTTTGTTTTATTTACAATTATCATCGCGCGTTTTCGTTGGACCACCCTTTATGTGCCCTTGACTCAACTGATTGTCAAAAAATCAATAAAATCGAGAGTTTGAAGGATATTCATAAATATTCATAGAGATTCATTCACCGATGAATATTTCAGCCGATGACCGACATGACAAATATTCAGACTTGAACCCAACTGCATGCAAACTAGCTTCCAAATTATCAAACAGATGTGCCAACGCCGCTCATTTCTTGCAGATATATTTTCGGGTGTTTTGATTACGCATTTTTTGTATTGCGCCAAACGTTAAAACGGAAGAAACGCTTTTTTTTCAATTCCAAATTTTTGTTTACGTTCAATCCAGACCACTAATCAAATACTCAACTGCATACTGGGGTACTTTGGCTGTAAACATCATTATTTTGTACTGCTGCTGCAGCGCAGCTCCCTGAATTCTTGAAATCACCCAAGCAGCTAGCGACGATATGTGAAATACTTGCTACCAAGTAAAACACCTCTTCGCTTTCACAACTTTCAGCACTTCTGCGCGACGACTGTTGCAAATCAGAACAAGAACATTGAAAATTAAGTAAAGCGCAATGGAGATTTTAAAAATATGAGATTCCTGCGATAAGTAAACTGACCGAAAGAAAAAAAAATCAATGACTTACATGCAAAAAAAGTTAATTGCATAAACAATCAAACAAAAAGAAATGTTACCTTTATTCTTGTTTGCCTAAATGCTCTAGCAGAGGACCAACAAGTTCCAGATTTCTTACCGCAATCAATCCCCCGGTATTACATTTCTCATCGTCGTCTAGATACGAAACTGCCACCGGTTCCCTTGAGTCTATACTCTTTTTGTAATCAAAAATATCTCCACCGAGTGATTTCAAAATCGCCTGAGGTGCACAAGTGTCCCACTTGAATGTTGATCCTTTGCTCAATAAATACAAGTCCACTTCGCCTGTGATCACTTTCAATGCCTTGTGACCAGCTCCGGCAGAAAATGCAAATTCATATCCAATATCCAACATTCCTTGCAGTAAGTCTGAACTCTCCGAACTGGAAAATATTCCCAGTTTACTCGGCCTTGGTGAGATATCTGAGGGGCAATTGTGAGCTTGTAGGGATTCCATGCACACACCCCAGAATAGAGAACTTTCGTAGATGTTTTCAGCGATTTTCCTCTTGAATGGCTGTGAAACAATGCCGATCAACGGGGTGCCAGTGGTTTTGCTGAACGCTCCAATGAGGACTGTTACACAATCCAAGCCAGTTGACGTAATACCGGGGAAATTTGTGAAGATCGAGTCGCCCGATATGTACTCAGCAGTGGCATCTAAAGAATTTTCAATCAAAAATTTACTTATTTTTGAGTTTTTTCTCCACTCACCGATTGGGTCAATCCATATGCCGATGTTAGAATAATCTACATCCTCCTCAAATTCAGGGATCTCACCGACTGTGTCTGCATAGGTGACCTCTCTGTGTACTTCATCTGCCAGGGCTTCGGCAGCAACCCGGTTCCCATTCAGTACTTTCTCCAAGCAATCAGCAGTGGATTCGACCCCTTCTCCAATCTCGACGCATACAGTCTCACCCAATGAATTGGTAAATGTAGAGGACTCTTCACCCTTGATTTGCTCTTTAAGTTCTGGAAACTACAGCAGGGGTTACAGGCATTTTGAAAATATCTTGCACACCTTACCTCATCACCGATATCATGTCGAACTGTTTGTTGTATAAGAACGTCTGCCAATGTTTTGAAATCGTGCACAAACCTGGGATTAGCTTCATCTTCTGTTTTTTCTTGAACCAACAACGCAAGAAGACTCTCATTTGCCCGACAAATTCTCGCGATATTAGCCGCCTTTTCAGAGGCATTTATTATACTCCTGAGGAGGTTTCTTGACATGGCGGTCTCACAATTAATATCAAACTTAAACTACTTAAACTACACCTTCGTGTGCGAGTTGGCACTAAAGTTATTCGATGAAAGCAGGAAAAAATGGGTTAAAATCCAATTAGGAACTATGGCAGGGAAGAATGATGTGCGAGTGCTGGGACGGGTATTGTTCCGGGATGGGAAATCTATTATGAACTGGAAAATTAAAACAAAACTTTTTTATTCGATTAGGGGTGGTTTTTTGTTAGTGGGCTTTATGGCATAGGCAAGGCATAGTTTTTTTCTTTTGAATGCGGCTTCACCTGTGCGAGAGCTTTTGTTAACAAAAATCAAATACAAAACATACACGAATTTCGGAAACTGACAGTTTGTGATTAGAAAAAATCTGATTGGGTGGCTTTATGGATGCATTCAGTGCATATCAAATTAATACAAGTTGTCTGAGTGGTTCAACGCTTGTGCTAGACGCTAATCTTCGCATTTAATCAGAGCGATGATAAACGCCTGACTTTATGGTTTATATCTTGTGTATTTATATCAACTTATTCTTCATTTAAAGAAAGTCTTAGTTGTTACTTTCAATAATCGAAAGCTGGTATTATAATGTGCTTCCACCATTACGTCAAATATGCGAATCTGACATTTCACGAGTAGGTGGCGTATCTGTCAATTCGACATGACAGTCTACCGTCTATTTATTCGAAATTTTATTTATTTCCTCGTTTTATTGACCAAACAGGAGTTTCGTATTTATTTTAATTCATGTTTGTTTTTATTTTTTTACCCGTTTGAAATGTCGAACCACGAATCAAAAATATGTTCTGAAAAACTCATAAATTCAGTGCACGATGAACAACTTCTTGACCAAAACTTGCAAAATGTCTTCAAACAGAGCTCCATGGAGAATCCCTATATCAGAAATGTTAGGTCCACGATTGATCTCTGCACAGAATTAAGGGGGGACCAACGAAAGCGGTTTGTCGAAGAAAAACGTCGTCAGCAGCTTCGTCAAAACAATGAAGAGTTGAAGATTTTGGAACAACAAATTCGAGCAGGATACGTGATGAGAACTGTACAATCACAGATCTTTGAAAAAGAAGCATTAGCCAAAGATCTTAAAGCCAACGAAGATGCTGAATTCAGTCGCGTGTTGAACGCTCAAATGGAATTGCAAGGGGCAGTAGATGAAGAAAAGGCGAGAGCTAAAAAAGAAGACCTGAGGAAAGACCTTGTTGAGCAAATGTCTCAAAAGAAGGAACTTCACCGGAAAAAATACCAGGAACTGTTAGAGGAGAGGCAGATAATGGATGAGGCTATAAGGAAATACAAAGACGATCTGGAGAAGGAAAAACGTGAAGAACATGAAAAGATGCTTAAGACAAGAAAAGAATTGGATGAACATACACAAGCCAAACGTGAATATGAAGCGGCCCAGGATCAGGCTTGGGAAGAGGAGGAGAAACAGTACCAAAAGCTGTTAATGATACGAGAAGAGGAGCAGAAAAAGGCAAAAGAGGATAAGAGGAAAAAGATTCTCCAAAAACAATTTATCAGCCAGGAAATAGGGCAACAGATTCAAGCAATCGCAGTAAGTTTCAAAAGGTGGTTCATACACTGCATTATCAACTTTAAAATCCTCTCATTTTCAAGGAAGAAAAAGCCAGGAAGAGAGACCTTCTTGCGGACCTATTATGCGACGAGCGTGAAGCTAAAGAAAATATTCAATTGAAAGAGCGTTTACAGAAACAGCAGCATGATAAAATGCTTGCCATTCAAGAAATGGAACGAAAACGTAAGGAAAAAGAAGAAGAGAAACTGGCCGAAAAGAGAGCAGAAGAAGCATACTTCCAAGAAGAAATGCGCATCTTAGCAGAACGAGACAAGCTGGAGCAGTTGTCTGATGAGAAACGCAGAAAGAAGCAAATGGAGCACAGAAAAGCACTGCAGGAAGGTTTTAACAATCAGAAGTTTAGAAAGGCTGAGCAGGTGAAGGCCATGATACGCACATGTGAGGAGCTCGTTAAAGAAGACGAAAGACGGTATGCAGTGTTAAGACCATAGAAACTAGCTGTTTTAATCAAAAATTTGTTTCCTTTTTCTTTCTATAGGGAACGATGTATTAGGGAGGAGAGAGTTCGAATGCTGAAGGAACACGCACATATTCTGAAGTACTGTGCACCAGGAATGGTACGTGATTCAGAGAAAAAATTACTGGAAGTTAAATCGAGCCTAAATTAAAATGACAACAATTCGTAATAAAAGACAATTTTTACAAATACGTTGAGAGTTTATTTTATTTATTGACGCAGTGAGCTCATCTTTACTTCTACAGAACAGCACCTGAACTATGAATATTCTTGTAATAACGACGTGACCTAATATGCGCACATGCTCCCACAGAGGAGAAAGACGACGACACCAAAGACAGTTTCTATGAGCTCTTGGCCAAGACATACGAGCAGTGCCCTAGCTATGACATTAAAATTGTCATAGGCGATTTTAATGCAAAGCTGGGAAGAGAGAGTCTCTTTGATAGTACGGTCGGGAAGCACAGCCTACACGACACCACCTCCGATAACGGATTTAGGTTGATCGACTTTGCTGCGGGGCGAAATGTTGTAGTAGCCAGTACAAGGTTCCCACATCTCAATATTCACAAAGGAACATGGAGATCTCCTGATCAATCAACCGTCAACCAGATTGATCACATTGCGATCGACGCTAGGCACTCCTTCAGTATTATGGATGTCCGAACGTTTCGATGTGCCAACATCGACTCGGACCACTACCTTGTAGTAGAAAAGGTAAGGTTGCGGATATCCCGAACACCGCCAAGACAAGAAAATACTGTGAGGAAGTTCGACGTCGGACGGCTACAATCGCAAGAGATCGCCAAATCCTTTTCCGATCGAGTCTCCAAGTATTGAACACCAGTGGCAACATTGCCAAAAGGCTATCGGAGACGCCGCCTTTGATGTGCTGGGTTTCACTCGGACACCACAACGAAACCCCTGGTTTGACGACGAGTGTCGGCAGGCGAATGCAGCTAAGCAAGAGGCCTACAAAGCGGCACTGCAAAGAAGGACAAGAGCTGCTCGCAAGCTCTACGAGCAGAAAAGGAGAGACGAACACCGGCTTCTCAGGAGGAAAAAGAAGGAGCATGAGAACCACGCGATCGGGAGAATAGAGAGTTACCACTGCAGGAATGAGGTAAGCAAGTTTTACCAAAGGGTAAAGTTAACCAGCCAGGGTTATAAAGCCCGAACCGAAGCCTGCAAGGACGTTCACGGGAACATAGTAGTAGAATCACAGACGCTGCTGAGGATATAGAAGAACCACCAGAAAAGCCACCAAGGCTTCGCGGAAACGTTTAACCAATGTTGATTTTATATTGAAAATATTGAAATAAAAATTGAAATTGAAATAAACTTCTGCAGACTGTATATCGGCGATGAAGAACCGAATTCCACTGTCAGGCAGATTGAACCATTAAACCCGAATGAAAGGGACGATGTAGATCAACAATTCCGTCCTCCCGACCTGGATGAAGTGAAGATAGCTATATCTAAACTAAAGTCCAACAAAGCTGCTGGAGCTGACGGCCTAGCGGCTGAGCTTTTCAAAGCAGCAGGCGATGACTTGGTCGGAAGAAAGCATGCCCGATGAATGGAACCTCAGCATTATTTGACCGATCCACAAAATAGGAGACCCTCTGAAACGCGCCGACTATAAAGGCATCAGTCTTCTGAACATTGCCTATAAGATCTTATCTGCCGTGTTGTGTGAACGCCTAAAGCCATACGTCAACAATCTGGTCGATCCATACCAGTGTGGCTTTAGGCCAGGAAAATCCACCATCGACCAAATATCCACACTGCGGCAGATCTTGGAAAAACCCAGGAACAACAAATCGATACCCACCACCTTTTCATCGATTTTAAGGCCGCGTATGACAGCATCTGTACAAACGAGCTATACGGAGCAATGTCTAGTTTTGGCATCCCTACCAAACTCGTCCGTTTGTGAAGGATGACGATGGAGAATGCACGTTGCTCCATCAAGATCGGTAAAGACTTAACCGAGACATTTGATGTCAAAAAGGGATTCAGACACGATGACGCGTTGTCATACGAATTCTTCAACATCATTCTTGAAAGAGTTGTGCAAAACTCGCACGCCAACACCAGTGGCATAATATTTCAGAAGTCCGTCCAACTACTTGCATATGCCGACGATATTGACATAATCGGAAGAACACAGCGTGATGTCAATGACACTTTTGTGAGTATTGCGACGGAGGTAAATGAGGGCAAGACTAAGTATATGCTGTCAACCAGGAAGGACACCCAACACAGACGTCTCGGACACAACGTCACAGCAGACAGATATAACTTTAAGATAGTCAAGGACTTTGTCTATCTAGATACCGCTATTAATTCAGACAATAACACCAGCGCTGAAATCAAACGAAGAAAAACTCTTGCTAATCGCTGCTTCTTTGGGCTAAGAAAGCAATCGATAAACAAAGCTCTCTCTCGAACAACCAAGGTAACCCTGTACAAGACCTTAATTGTCCCAGTCCTGCTATATGGCGCAGAAGCATGGACTTTGCCAAAATCGAATGAGGTTGCTCTTGGCTGCTTAGAGAGGAAAATTCTTCCGGTGATTTTCGGTCCCGTCTGCATAGAGGGAGGGTGGAGGAGAAGATAAAATAATAATTGTACGAGCTGTTCAGCGATATCGACTTAGCTAAGAGGGTGAAGATCCAACGATTAAGATGGCTAGGTCATGTAGAGCGAATGGAAACCAATGCTCCGGTCCGGAAAGTCTTCGAATCCACCCCGAGGGACGGAGCAGTACAGGAAGACTGCGACTCAGATGGTGCACGCAAGTGGAAAATGACCTCAACCAAATGTGCGTGCGAAACTGGAGGCAGCTAGCTAATGATGGAGCTGGCTGGAGACGCTTGTTGGTTGTAAGTAAGTAATAGATCATAAACAACCTAGGGTTCCTTGATTAATACTGTGCTCTGTTCTAGTCATCGAATTATAACGGCAGATGGCGCTGCTGACTGGATGTGGTCCCAAATCCCCAAAGTCAGCTTTGTCGTCGGACGTAACGAGTCAGTCCGTACAACCGCCGTTGCTGGACACCTCCAGATCCGATAGCGCTGGACTATTATTTTGCAGACCTTGGGCTGCCCAAAAGGGTAAACGTTACTTTCCTAACATAACCTTACTTTGCACCCATCTATTATCTTGCCACTGTATGCTGTATCAAATAAATAGACTAATTTTTTTCTCAGTAGCTCCAAAAGTAAAAGCCACATTTTCAATTTGTAACGAACTGCAGGGGCTGTTGATAACGTTTTTAAGTACGATATATTTTACTAAATAATATATGAATACAAACAATAAATTCGTAAATGGCTTTTGAAATGTTTTCAAAAAACTCGGGTGTGTGCTTTGATGGTGTGAGAAGGCAAAACAATCAGGCAAATAGTCAATTTATTATGAAAGTTCGGGAAGAAGATCGTCGCGACAAAATACTAAAAGATGTTTTCTTACGAAGCACCGAAGAAAACCCGTATGCTAAAGAAATTGAAGCCAATATCGCGCTATGCACGGCGGTCGCAGAAGAAAAGCATTCCAAACAAAATGCGGAAAGAAGGAAAATGTTTCGACGACGAACAAATGAGGACTTACGAGAATTGGAATATAAGCTTCGAGCTGCTTACGTATCAAAGGCGGTTGCTGCTCAGGGATTTGAAGCAAAGCAATTGGCGGCAAAGGAGAAGGCCAAAATGCACAACGAAAATCAAGGACTTAAGGCTGCGCGTCTACTTCATCACGAATACGTTCAACTTCGTGTTACCGAAGCTCAGGAAAAGAAAAAAGCCCTAAAGCGTGATCTGCAGGCACAAATGGCATTAACTGAAGCAAAGCGTCATAAGGAAAAGCTTGCAAAAATGGAAGACAAAAAGCAAATGGACGAGGCGGTGAAACTGTACAAAGAGGAGCTGTTGAAAAACGAACGGACTTTTAGTGAACAAAAGAAAAGAATTAGAAAGGAAATGGATGACTTCGAGGAACTTCAAGCAAAATGGAGACGTGATAACGGTGCAGTTGGAGAGAAACAACAGCAGAGATATGAGGAGTTGGTGGCACTGCACGAAGAGGGTCGTCGTAAGTTTCTACAAGAACGGAAGGAGCTGAAAATTCAAAGAGCCTTGAAAAGCGAAGAAATGGGGAAAGAAAATAACAATGCAGCGGTAGGTATCAAAATCCACTTCATTCATGAACAAAAAGTGTACATATCTGTGTAGGAGATGAAAAGAAAATTATTCGATCTTTTGACTGATTTACTCATCGATGAACGAAATGCAAACGAAGATATGAAGTCTGCAAGGGATAATGAGAGAAAATTCCGTGAGCGGATAAAGTTCCGAAACGATCTTATTGATCAGCAAAAACTCAAGGAAAAACAAAAAATGACTGAAAAAAGGGAGCAGGAGGAGCTACATCGTGAACTGATGCGTGCACTTGAAGAGCGAGATGCATTGCAACGCAGTAAAGATGAACAGAAGAGACAGGATGTTGAAGCCCATCGCAAAGCACTCCTTCACGCTCTGAATGAAAAGAAACGTCTGAGGGTCAATGAAATGAAAAGGCTGTTAATGGTGGAAAGTTGCGAACAAGCCGATTTGCAGCGGAAGTAAGAATTTGATATAGTTCTTGACATTGTATATTGTATTGTGTTTTACTTTTTGTAGAAAAGGGGAAATTGAGAAAGCGCGGCGTCAAATGATTGAAGAGCACGCACCTGCACTTAGGGGTTTCCTAGTCCCAAGCATTGCTCGCGAAGGTAATAATGTTAACAAGAAAACTTAATGTCAATGCAAACCCTTACAACATACGGAAATAAACCAATATGAATCACTTTTTTTGAGTTTTGTATTCAGTGGCTTTTATCATTAAAGACTCACGATTCAATTAGACTAAGAAAAACCTAAGCAAATGTACATATGTATAGAAGCTCATGAACAGTTAGTATTTGTCGGCCTTCGTGTGTTTATTTGATATCAACAACAACTGTTATTTCCTGACTAGAAAGAGATTCAAAAAATGTATCTCCAATTGTTTTTTCTGAAATTCTAATAAAAATGACGTTAATATCGTATATACCCTAATTAGATTAGAAAAAAACCTACCTTACCGACATATGAATTTGATTCTCTCTCATGAAATGTCAAACATTGGTTGTGTCAATTTTGTAAGTAGTCGCTTCGCCACACGTGTTGTTTTCCCTTTAAAAATTACATTTTAATTAAACGTATCTGTTGGAAAAACTACTTTAAAAATGCCGCCAGTTGCAAAGAAAAATAAAAGGGCGCCGAAAAAAAATGTCAAAGATGAAAAAAATAAATCAACAGAGGAGCCAGAAGAAAAACTTGCGATTTCGGGACAGGTACTTTGTAACAGCACATTTTTCTAACGTTTGATCCTCCATCGTGCCGTTTTTCCCTACAGTTGAGTAAAAAAATTAAAAAGGCACAAGATCGACTCGACAGGCAAAGGGGTGTTGTGGTCATTCGCCATCTGCCTCATGGTTTCTTCGAGGATCAGCTGAAGAATTATTTCCAACAGTTTGGAAAGGTAACACGTTTGCGGTTGGCCCGTTCAAAACGCACCGGTGGAAGTAAAGGGTTCGCTTTTATTGAATTTGAATATCCCGAAGTGGCCAAAGTTGCTGCGGAAACAATGGACAACTACTTGATGTTTCAAAAACTAGTTAAAGCTGATTACATTCCTCCAGAGAGTCAGAGATTCAACTATTTTAAAACATCAGTTCGTCAGGTGGTTAATAAGGTAGGATAAAACCCCATTCATCTGAGAGTCGTTTGTTTAAACTCATTTTTGAATTACAGATTGGTAAGCCAATTTACGTGTCCGGTCGAACAGCGGCCATTCAAAAACAGGCAGAAAAATACAACAAGTGGACAGACGAAGACTACCAAAAACGTATTTCCGCAAACGTACGAAAATTGCGACAACTGAAGAAAAAGTACGCAGACCTGGGTATTGACTTCGATAATTTTACAGTGAAGGCAGAGCGTCACCGCGTCACTAAAGAAGAAGCTGTGGAAAAAGCAAAGGAAGCTCAAGAAAAGGAGGCAAAGGAAAGCGCGTCAAAGGCAGAGCCAGGAAGTCTTCTGTTGATAAAGAAGCGAAAAAAATCAGCCGCAAAAGACGAAACGGAAATTAAGAAAGCAAAAGAGGAAAAGCCTGCAAAATCGGGCAAGAAATTGGGGTTGAAAGATCTGTTGGAGAACACTTTGAAGGATGAAGGCTCTTCGGAAGACGAAGACTTTATCCCAGTGGCAAAAGATGATGAAGATGATACCTCCGACGAGGAAAGCTACGGTATATTTGATACCGACGCTAAAAAAGTCAAATCTTCAGATGAAGATGAGGAAGAAAGCGATGAAGGTGAGGAGGAAGCATCACCGCAGCCCAAAAGGAAGGCAAAATCTTTTGAGAAATCATCAAAAGTCGACCGCATGGCGGAGCTTCTTAAGCGCAAACCAAATGCCGGTGGCATTCAAAAAATCACCAAGAAGAGCCTTAAAGACAAGTCCAAGCAATCGAAGCCCAGTTTAGCTAAAAACACCCTGAAACTCGCAGCGGTCAACGAAATCAAACAGCAGGGAAAAATGAAACAGCTGAAGAGCACGGATCTAAAGAAGAAGGATTTTAAGAAAACTAAGAGTCAAAAGAAGTAGTTCATAGGGTTTCAGTGTTTTATTAGGTCTATAAATAATAAATATGTTTTTAGTGTTTTTTTTTTTCGTAACTTTGTTGTTTTCTTTGACTCAGCCGTGTGGTTGAAGTACTCATTTGTTGGGTTTTCTGTTTGTTTTCGATGCTTTTGGTGCGCCCGTTTGTTCCTCCAGTGCAAGACGTTTCCACTTCATTCTGCGATTTTGGAACCAAACTTTGACCTAGAAATGAGAAGAAGAGAATGAAATGAAATAAAGAGTATTGGTGGATTTATATTTATGGGGGGATGTAGCTCAGATGGTAGAGCGCTCGCTTAGCATGTGAGAGGTACGGGGATCGATGCCCCGCATCTCCAAATCTGTTTTCTTTTTCCTATTAGTGTTTTTTTTTCGCGTTTTTATTTGTTACTTAACTTAATACCCTTATCCTATATATTTGCTATGATGGACATTCAGTCCAAATGTTTTGCTATGGTTACGATGAGCACGTTGAAAAAATCTGTCGAATAATAAATAGGCTTCAGTGGTTGTGATCCCCGCCATCCTCCGGGGTCTTCCAATAAGGACTTGATAACTCTTTTTTTGAATAAAACGTAAACCATTTGAGATATCTTGAAAATGTTACCATTGGGGTGAGGTACAATAAAAAGATTTATTTATGAAATTCAACGTCGTTCATATGTCCACCACGGGAACGTTTGCAGCGGTGGATTCATTGAACTCATTTGTTTTTTACTCGGCAAAATATTTCGACGGCCACGGCTGCTATCTCTCGTTCAATATTGGCTCGGAGCTCGTCTAACGACGCCGGCTTGATGGCATAGAGCAATGATTTAACGTAGCCCCATAAAAGCGTATACAGGTGTTAAATCGTGTGATTTAACACACTTTTGTTACTAGTCAAGGCAGGATGCAAAATGATACCCTATGCGGATAATATTGCTGTAACAATCTCGGGCAAATATCCAACAGAGCTAAGGGATCTTATGCAAAATGCTCTCTTCAAAATATCTGCGTGGAACAAGGCAAACGGCCTTGGAATTAACGCGCATTAAACGGAAATCGTCGCCTCCACACGGAAATATAGAATTCCTACCATCGACCCCCATAACATCGAAGGCACCAGTTGTAAATACTCTGAGTCTGCCAAATATCTAGGGCTTATCCTAGGTTAGGTTAGGTTTTGGAAGGGGAGTGCGATAGTTAAATTATCACTTCCACTTGGAGGCCATGTGCCCATTGTGAATCCCTTCAATTGCGGAGTACGCGATCTAAAAACCTATCCTGTCACGTGATGACTGAAACCACCCCGTACCCCGTATATCTGCGTTCGCTAAGTCCGAAATCTCTGTGAAGAATCTTTGGCCCAGCGAAGCTAGGCGCCGATTCTGGAGAGCTGGACAGTGGCAAAGCAGATGTTGGATCGTCTCGGTCTCTTCCTCATCCCCGCAACTCCGGTAGAGATCGCTGGATTCCGCATTCCATTTCCGGAGCATTGTTCCGATGCGGCAGTCTCCTGTGATCACTCGACGAGCATACGGATCGAGTTACGCTCCAAAGCCAGAAGCTTCTTCGTTTTGCCGTAGTTAAGCTTTGGCCAGGTTGATCTTGTCGTGCGACAATCATTTCTTGCGAGCCACGTCGAGTCGGCCTCTTTTTGTATTGATTCACTTATGATCCGGTACAATGCACTGATCGGTGGTCATATTGACGTGTCCGCTTCGCTGATGTCCATTTCAGACACTTGTCTGGCCAGTTCATCCGCTCTCTCGTTCCCAGCAATTGATCTGTAGCCCGGGATCCAGTAGAGTTTGACCTTGTGGTAGCTGATGGACCTCATAGGGCCTATCCTAAATAGGAGACTAAACTGGAAGCAAAATATAATGGGGCGTGCCCGGAAGACCACGCTTGCTTTGCGTAAGTAAAAGAGCCGTAGGCTTCTTGTGATCCATAGAATCTACGTAGCCGTCATTAGACCCATACTATTGTATGGAGTGCATGTCTGGTGGCCTATGGACAAAGCCATACACTACAATTACCTTAGGAAAGTTCAACGTCAAGACTGCATCTGCATAGGAGGTGTATTGAGAACTTCGCCTTCTGATGCCTTGGACGTTATCCTAAACCTAGCCCCACTCGACATTTTTGGCCGATAAATAGCAACAAACACCGTTATTCGTCTCATGGCCTCCTCCCAGTGGACCAATCCTCCATATGGTCACTCCTCTGTAGTAAGTTTACTAAACTTTCCAACTAGAAATCTAGGCCACGCCGCACCCTATACTTCCCTGATAGGAACTTTGAAACCCTAATTCAAGATAGAGACTGTCCTAAACCCTGCACTTCTTTACGGATAGGTCAAAAACCCAGGATGGGGTTGGTAGTGGTGCTTTCTCCAATGGACTAAACATCAGTCTCTTCTTTCGCTTACGCGATCACTGTAGTGTGTTTCAGGCGGAGTTAATGGCGATTAGTGAAGCTCTGTCCTGACTCAAATGGAAAATAATATCCGCATGTGATATTTGCACTTTTACGAACAGCCAGGCAGCCATCAGGGCTCTGGAATCAGTCTCACTGAACTCCAAAGCAGTGTTTAACTGTCACTCATCTTTAGGCAAGATGGACGACTAAATGGTGCAGTTGGTCAAATACCTGCCCTAAGTTAGAGGGGTCCCAGGTTCGAGTCCCAGTGAAAAGCAAAGTTAATACGCTTTTATCCGGTTTTTCAAATCTGGTCCAGTCACCATTTGCCGTTGGGATCAAATTAACGGCACTATCACTGGAGCGGACGATCAGTGGTAGTAGTCTGTGGGTATCACAATGGACCAACATGGTCTAAGTGTGCTGGTGAATTTCACTAGCAGTCCCCTAACCTAACCTTACCTAATTTAGACAAGATGACCGATCAGTTCAACATTTGCCTGTGTTTGGTACCAGGCCACAGAGACATTCCAGGCAACTGCAAAGCGGATGAGCTTGCCAAGTTCGCTACCACCCAGCCATTACTACCGAAACACGGCAACTTGGGTATGCCCCTGACAACTTATAAATTGTTGCTATTAGCAGATGCAACTCATAAAATAAATAACAGATGGGCGAGAGGCACTACGTGCCACACCTCCAGAATGATCTGACTTAAGCTAGATCTCAGAAGATCTAAAGAAATAATCCCTCTCAATAGATCCCACATAAGTATAATCGTCGGTGTCATTAAAGGACACTGCCTCAGAGGAGATCACGTCAGATGACTAGGAACTCCGGCTAATGATTTCGCAGAAGCTGCCTAGACGAGAAGGAAGTGGAGAGCGTTTAGTTCTCCTCTGCTCCTGTCCGACCCTGGCGTCTCTTCGACACCAACATCTGGGGGCCTACATCTTTGAGAGCTTATGCGAACTTATTTAAAACGACACCTCTTGTTGAAGACCGTGTACATGCTGGTGAATGGGCATAGATAGAAACAAAAAAGTAAACTCTTGTCAATCATCAGCTACGAGTCAAAGAAGACAAGTAAAAATTTAATAAATTGATTAAAATTGTTGTCTAGCTCGAAACTGTTCCCAATATGTACACTCATTGAACATAAGGTGGAACAGTTCTGCATAGAGAATGTTCCTTGTTGGAAGCAAAAACTTTTGCTTTTATGTTCTGTTTAAACTGTTTAAACTGGGCCAATTAATAGAGCTACAAAGTTTCCGTTGGATTCAGAGCTTGAATATTTTATTAGGTCATGGGGATAGTTACACTAAAATCTTTCGCCTTTTTCCCTCATACCTGGTGGTGCTCAGACTTGTGGGTGGACTCTGCTTATCCTCTAGGAAGGCTTCGGTTTCGAGGGATACCAAATCAGACCCTCTATTCGTGGCTCCTCCTTTTCCCTTTCGCTTATATCCAGCTGATTAAAGTGTTGTACACATTAACCGTAATCTGCGACATATATTTTTCTGAAATACCCCCAAAAATGTGTAACTTTTCCAAAAGTTGGACTTGTAATTGTCGATTTCTTTTTGTCTAGAGAACACTCTAGAAATTTAATTTCAATATCAAAATGACTGATGCTACTTTTTTTTCCGGCAATCAAATAGAATCTTCGCGGCTTATCAAACTGAAATTTCGATACATAATGTCCCATCGTGATCCATAAATTTAATAATAATAATAATAATGGCGGCGCTGCAGTCCCAGATAGACCTGGTCCTAGCTTCTCAGCAACCACTCGTGTTGTGCGTGCTATTGTTCTCTCACGAGTGGAGGGGACCTACAGTTTAATGCCGACTACGAACGGCGAGTTTGAGAAGCTTTTTCTATACAGTTATACTCTTTGGGCATTGTCAGTGACCCGAAAGAGGTGGAGCCGTGAAACAAGAGTGATTTTTCGGGAATCAAACCGAGAACATCGAGCGTAGGAGTCGACGCACCTACCCACTAAGCCACGGCGCTCATCCATAAATTTGCCATGAGAAAAATCGCACTGCTGAGCAAAGAAATTGCGGCTACCTCCGAATAAAGTGTTAAGATTTCCCATTTTCACAGATGCCGGTTCATGAGTATCAGCACTAAACGTTTGAAATTCAAAAAAAAAACCAACCTGTCTCTCTGATAAGTCCAATGCCACAGCTATTTCATACCGCCGTAGCCTCGTTAAATAATTCGAGTGCAGAAACTCTGCCTCGAGTTCTGTGATCTGATCCTTCGTGAAAGTAGTTCGTTCCTTCCGGTTTGCAGATGTCGAACATTTATGCTCTCCCTTTGGTGCCAATGCGTCTGGTGTTGTGGTGGCTATGGTGAATGGAAAGAAAACAAAACAAGGAAACAATTTAAAATTTATGATTCTTATGACTGCAATATGTCCTAATTATGATGCGTCCTTATATCCCTCCACTTGAGAGTATAAAAGATGGAATAGAAAATGAAAACTATTGTGGGACGGTAAGGTGTCATACTTCCTGTAATGTGTGTGGGCGAAGATTAAGTGTTCATGGAGTAATTTTGTGATTTATGATATAAGTGGATTAGAGACAGTAAGGGTTCTTGAATTTTCTTCTTTTGTCTACTTCTGTACAGATTTCCAATCTGTCAAACTAATTCACTTTGTTTGACAATTTTTCTGTTTTTGAAAAACAGTGGTTACTAAATACTATTAACAAGTACATGGGTTTTTGGTAGAACTCTGTCTTCCGACCCGTGAATGGTCTCTGCTTGAGATACGGCAGCCTTCCATGCCCTGCTGTCCCGGTCCCGCTCCTTCCAATTATCCAGACCAAGCGCTCTGGCATCCACGATAGCTTGGTCTTCTCGAACCTGTGGGCTGTTATTCGAAGAACCTCTTTGCTGGAGCGTTATAGTCCATTCGCTCGATGTGGCTGAGCCAGTGTAGTCGTCGTTTTGTAGCTTTTTGGACCACATCCACATCTTTGTACAGCTCGTAGAGTTCGCGGTTGTATCTCCTCTTCCATTGGTCCTCCTCGCATACGGGACCGAAAATTCGACGGAGAATTTTTCTCCCAAAAGTACCCAAAATGTGCTCTGCTTTCTTGCTTATCGTCCAATACACGACTCCATATAGTAGAACTGGCAGGATTAGCGTTTTGTAGAGCATGCATTTTGTCTTCCGAGTTAGGAGTTTTGAACCCATTTGTTTCGCCAAACCGAAGAAGCAGCGGTTTCACACAAGATTCTGTTAGCATGCACAAAAATATCTTAGTTTCTCGGAATGATCTTGAGGAGTAATTTCCCCGTTTTGTAATTTTCAGCTATTTGAGTAAGTAAAGGGTTTTCCAATAGGGACTTCCGAACTTTGACAGTTGATAGCGACCATATTATTGAAGCTACATCTGTCAAATTGGCTGTCATTTATCTAGTCTGTCAGTCACCATTGATGGACATTGCTTTCAACGTATACGTGCAAATGATAAAATTGTTTAATCAAAAGGGTGTTCTGTTCGTGCAACGTTCGGCACGCTTCGCCCATTTTACCGTCGCCATAATCGTCCTACTGAGAGGACTATTCGCAGTGTGTTGGATTTGATTTGAGTCCACTGGTTTAGTAAAAGACAAACTAATACCCGTACGTCGACAAAACGCAAGATCTGCCGGAAACATCGCCGCTGTCCGTGAGAGTGTGTAGGAGAATCCGAGGCAATCGATTTCTCGTCGCTCAGAAGAACTCGGCCTTTCCCAAACCATAACTTGGCGAATTTTTCCGCGTGACTTGGGCTTGCAGCCGTACAAAATTAACCTGACACAGAAGCTGAAAGTAAGCAACCATGGACAACGACGTGTGTTCACTCAATTTTGCTTTGGAGCATTAGAAAACTAACCCTAACTTTCATCGAAAAATCATCTTCAGCGATGAGGCCCATTTCTAGATGAACGGGTGCGTCAACAAACAAACTTGTCGAATTTGGGACCACACCAATCCACATGATATCTAGGAGCGTTTAATGTATTTTAGAAAAACCACTGTTTGGTGTGGATTTTGGGGTGGCGGCGTCATCGGTCCATACTCATATTTCTTTGATAACGACGTTGGCCGGGCCATCACCGTCAACGGCGAGCGCTATAGGTCGATGATTGTCAACTTATTTTGACCTGGATTGGATGATATGGATACCACCGACATGTGGTTTCAACTAGAGTCCGACCGAACATTCGGCTTCGGCTTCGGCCGAAGGTGAACAAAAAGCCGAAGTTCGGCTTCGGCCGAAAAACTGGCCTTCGGTCGGACTCTAGTTTTAACAGGACGGCGCTACGAGCTACACAACTCACGCCACATTGGAAATTCTGCACGAGCGATACGAGAGCATGGTCGTCTCATGTGGAGGTGATGTGACAGGCCACCGGAATCGTGCGATTTGACTCCGTTAGACTTTTTCTTGTGGGGTTTTCTGAAGCCACGAATAAGCCACAAACCACAGCTTGTACCCGCACAAAATTCAAATGACTCAGGAGCTGAAGGTGAACGACGCAATTTTCATCGAAAAATCATCTTCAGCGATGAGGCCCGTTTCTGGATGAATGAGAACGTCGCAAAACAAAATTGTCGAATGTGGGCGGTCAAATCATTGTCAACAAAATTAATTTCCTTACACTATTTTTACATAACGCTTTTGTTAACTTTATTATAAGTTTATCACTTTTTGAGAAAATGTTAACCTCACTCCTTGAAAAGCGAGAAAAGCGGGTTTCTGCTAAAAAAATCACTCGAACAGAACTAATGTGAATTCCCTGTGCGGCCGAAAGTTAGGCAAGTATCATGATTTAGGGGTCTCGTTAAGGACAAACGATTTCTTGTCAATATTGCCTGCGATTAAAGCGAATTGAGAAGAAAACATAATCGTAAAATGAAAGAGATTTATACCGATGAGATCACTGAGCTAAAGGCAGAGATCAGTCGAATACAGAGGCTCGTCCACTGAGAAAGTTGTTGAAACTCTTTTTGGTTCGGGAATACTGAAATCAAAGAGATCGCTGATAGCAATTCGGTTTGAAGAAACTAGTGGTGTGCAAAACCGAAAGTTTCTCAAACCGAGTAAACTCGAGTTGGAATTTAAGTAAAAAACGAGTCGGAAAACTCGGTTTCTAACAAAATAGAAGAAATATGAAACCAAAACGAAACCGAAGCAGAATTCAAATCGAGTCAGACCCTACTCGATGCACTTAACTGGTTTGGACTTCGTTCCATACATCTCACAAGATCATACTCGTACATACCGAGCATACACAAAATAATTTCATGAAACACAGAATTGAAATAAAACTCTAACTAGGTATTGAATTGGGTGGTAGAACTCTGTAACCAATTGAAAACAAATTTTACCTTCAAGCTTTGTCTAAATCTTTCCAATCTTTGATGCAGTAATTATCTAGACAGAAGAAACTTTTTCTGACATGCTGTAACTATTTGTTGTATCCAGACAATGATTGCGACAAGCGAATGAGCCACACATGAGTTCCACAAGGAATCAAAATCTAGCTCACCAAGCCTCTTTTGCATGATTTGCTTAACACCCTATACTCTACAGAGCGTGTACAAAAATTCAATTTGTGAAACTGTCAAACATTTTGAAAGCCGTAGTACATTTGGGAAGCGAGTTATTTGCTCCCAGGCGGTTTTCGCACCTCAACATCCATAAAGGGATCTGATCTATTGACTGTCAACCATATTGATTACATTTGGATCGATGTCAGATACTCCTCCGGTACTATTGTTGTCCGAGGAGCAAACATCGACTCGAATTAATCGAGAGAACATCGGAATCGAGCCCCTGCATCTGTAGGATATTGCAAGAAATTCCCGATGATTGATACCTAAGTATTGTTTGCCCAATCAGCTAAAAAGAGACGTCTTTGACTGCGCCAACTATCGAGGGTTAAGTCTTCTTAACATCGCGTATAAGATCTTTTCTGCCGTTTTATATGAACGCCTGAACCTTCTCGTCAACCAATCTGAACGGTCCTTATCAGAGTGGTTTTAGGCCAAGGAAGTCCACGGCATACCAGATCTTCACAATACGGCAGATACCCAAATATAGATCGTCAGACTAAGCAGGATGACGATAGAGAACTCTCGCTGCCTCATCAGGGCCCGTAACGAGCTTACCGAGATCTTCAATGTCAATAAAGGTTCTAGGCAAGGCGACAAGCTGTCATTTGATTTTTTCAACATCGTCCTTAAAAGATTGTGCAAAACTCACCGGCCAACTTAAGTGGCACGATCTTCCAAAAATCCGTACAACAGCTTGCATACGCGGATGACATTGACGTATTTGGTCGAACACAGCCATCCATTAATGAGGCGTTCGCTGACATCGGAACAGAAAGATCAAAATGGATCTAGTGGTAAAGGAGAGCAAAGCGATATGAAACGACAATTTGGGTAGAACATCAGAATAGACAGTTATAACTTTGACATAGTCCAGGAATGAATCTACCTCGCTTTCAGCGTGATCGATACAAACAGTACCAAAATCAAACGCAACAAACTCTTGTCAACCGCTATTTTTTGGGCTAAAAAGGCAATTAAGCAATAAACAACTCTCGTGGAAGACCAAGTTGGCTTTGTATAAAGGCCGTACCAGTCCTGCTCTATGGCGAAGAGGCCAAAGTGGATAAAGAAGGTTATGGTAATTTCGAAAGAAAATTTTTGCGTACCATCTTTGGTCCTGTTTGCTAGAGATAGGAGGAGATTGAATCCCGAACTATGCGGGCTGTACATCGAAATAAGTCTGATAACATGTCTACGAATCCAAAGCCGTCGGTGGCTAAAGCATGCAGAGCATTTTGAAAATCTACGAGCGGTTTCTGCCCGGAGTGTTTGTGTCTCTGAGCCTGTAGGACTACGCAACAGAGGACGTCCATGATTGAGGCGTCGCATATAAGTGAAGAATATGCTTAACTAAATTGCCGTGCATAACTGGAGGCAGCGAGCTGAAGAGGCTTGTTGATATAGAGTTTCTCCGACGCGTTTAATACTATACTTCACTGTGGCATCAAGCAAAGATGAAGACATTCTTGACACAGTCGCCGTATTGAAGCGATATTTATATAATTTATAGTCATTCAATTAATTTGTGGTCCGAATTTGATATCCTCGTTTCATTCGCATGCGTAAAATTGAACTGTCATCCGAGACTGTGTATGTTCAGCGTGAAGTTTGCCAATTTACAATATGGATCACTGAACAGTCGCTAAACGAGAGGAAATTTTGAATTTTCACAAAAACAGTGGTTACAAGCGGAATATGGTTGACATAACTGTTCATCAGAGCGAACTATAGGCAAAACTCTACAATAAATTTGAAGAGACTGACTCTGTTACAGAAGTTGTGTGGTTTATCATCATCGAAAAGCAAGCTCTGCAAAAAATATGGCTGACGTTGAAAGTTTTAAAGAAGCTTCATATCCATCGATTTTACGGCGAACACAGCACTTGGGCTTATCCTACGCCACATTATGGCATATTTTATATTTGGATTTGCATCTGCACAACCTTATAAAGTTCAACTCACTCAAGATTTGATGCTAGTTAACTACATAATGCGTGGAACGTACGCCGGTTGGGTGCTTGAACATCAGCGTTTGGATGAGGCTCATTTTTTACTGATGGATATGTTAACAAACAAAATCAAGTGAAAAAGTGAAAATCCAAATATAACTCAAAAAATCATTGTATCCACAAAAAAGTGTATCCACTAAAATGGTGTGCAATTTGGTCTGGGTGGAGTCATTGGTCCATACTTTTTCGAAAGTGAGAAAGGTGTAAACGTTACTGTCATCGCTATAGCTATATGTTAGTTTGCCTTAAAACGAAGATATGGATCTGGAGGACATGTGGTGTCAATATGACGGTACCACATTGTTCACGACACTACCCGTTTTCACTTTATTGCAAGAAAAACTTCATAGACTAGTTATTTCGTGTTTTAGTGACGGTGGACCCTAAAATCGTCGTTGAATTTCTTTATGTGCTGAGTTTTAGCCCGTTATGTGTCAAAAATGTCATTCAAAATTAGTTTGTCAAAGTCGAGACGAGGGACAAATCAAGATCTGAACAATATCTTGAAATACACCTTTGATGGAAATCTGAATAATAAATGTGTTTTATCGGGTGACCCTGTACAATATCGTTAAGTATATGAGAAAACGGCTCCTGGTGATGGACGTTGGACAAGTAATTTTTGCAAATTAAATATTCGACTTCTACCTCCGGAAAGGTAAAAATTAATCGAAATCAAGTAAAATTAACTTAAAAACCGAAACAAATCGAAGTGTTTTCTTACGACGGCCTTTAAGTCTGCACATTTTAACAAAACTAGTCAATTTATCCTGAACACCTAATCTTCTGGACACTTTGTCTTCTTAAAATACGATATGCTTTTTATGGTTAATTCAAACCTTTTGAAAAATGTCTCTGCTTGCTGCCATCGATTTCATTCCACGGAACTTTCTCCGACGCGTTTAAATTTCGCGAACTGCTTTCGATTCCATTATTTTCCAGACTTCCTCCAGCATTCAAAAAGTCCCACTGTCCCCCGGAGAGTCGACAGCAATTCAGGTCAACATCAGCGAATTGTGTAGCATTTTCAATGCAATCCTTCGGACAATCCTCACTGCCAACTGTGCTCTCATCGCTGGTATGCTTCAGCGAACAGTTATTATTGTTTTGGAAAAAGTCCAAGTAGTTCCTTAGAGTGGGTGTGTCCGTGTATACGTAGCTCTGATTCACACCAAAATGCGGTTGCTGTTCGTCAGAGTATCCACATTGACTGGGTAAATTTAGCGAAGGATAACAAGGATATTCACTGGCACTGGGATAAAAATTGCTCTGACACTTGCGTTGTGTTTGAAAACCGTTTTCGAAATCATTTTCAACGAACTTTTGATTGGCACGCAGGTAATAGTCGAAAGTATCGAACTTGAAATTGTGATGATTCGCAGTCGTTGAGTACATTTTAAACGCCGATATACGAGTACACTTGTTCGGTAATTAGCAGAGAAACGCATCCACTTGAAGGCACAACCGATACTGCAAGATCACTTAGAATTGAATCTGCAGGCACTTTAGTCGGCGGGTGCTCGTGCTCGTGCTTGTTGTTTTTTCTGATCGCATTTGGATGCGCACCCTCGCAGCCAATTGCCGAGATCTATCTCGTGCGGCAGGCAGTTTGTTTTGTTTAGACCGAGTGCTGATTGGTCCATCTGGTTTTTCGATCGACATCGAAATGGGCTGGGATACGTGGATGTTATCATTTGTCAGTGGGTTCTGTATTTATGATCCAGTGGAAGTCATGCTTGTGATCATAGACGGAATTTTCTTATTATTATAATCGTTTGATAGAAATCGTTTTTATTTCACTTGCCTGGGACGGCGGATTTAAAAAAAAGCTTTTTGTGTTTATCGTGAAACATAAGCAGCCAGATTAAGTTTTTCTATTTTGTCGTGAAAATAGTTTTCAAAGAACAGTCGTAATTACATTCTGTTCCTACATGGTTAAGTCTAGCAAATTCCAGAAGTGATCGACAACAATTCTCGCAATCCTGCAGCTGATCTTCATAAATAAAACTGAAAAGAACAAGATGGCGACATTGAGAACGATATGATCGGGAGAAGAAAAAAGACAAAATTCCTAGGTGTTTCCAAGTGGCGCGGGTCTTTTCTTCTGGTTTGCAGTAAAAGTTAAGTAAGGCGGAATTTACACGAGTTTCAACTATCGGTCATTCTCTTTTGCGGTTCCCTCCATTTTTTCAATTTTGTCTGTTTTAATCTTACTCAGCAGACAGCAAATGCAAAAAAAAATCGGGCAACCGAATTGCTAGTGTAATACTCGTTTAAGTTGTCCGAATCGGTGCCATGAAACAAGACCTTACGTTAAAATTTGTTCATACGTTAAAATTTTCACGTCACCAATTCGAACTACATTTGAATTTACTTACTTAACTTCCGTCATGGACCAGTGCATGCGGTCTTGGAGTTAATCCGCAAAAAACGGAACTTGTACTCTTCACGAGGAAATATAAAATTCCCCCCTTTGACCCTCCCTCATTGTGTGGCGTAAAACCTACGCTCACAGATAAGGCCAAATTCCTGGGTCTCATCATAGATGGAAAACTAAGCTGGAAGCCCAACATCATGGAGCGTATTAAGAAAGCTACCACTGCGCTCTATTCCTGCAAAAAAGCAATCGGATGTAAATGGGGCCTACAGCCTAGAATAGCATACTGGCTGTATACACCCGTAGTCAGACCAATCCTACTATATGGAGTCTCAGCATGGTGGACACCTCTTGGCACAGCCGTTAACCACAACCTTCTCAACCGCGTGCAAAGAACTGCAAGTATATGCATCAGTGGGGTGCTAAGGACGACACAGCTTGCACAGCGGTAAGACTCAGAACACTGTACCTGTGGAATAACCACCATATAGGTCATTCCACCATTCTAGATAACCTCGAGTTTTTACCGCACGACACCGACCTCCTACTGCCTCATCTTTTCTTTCAGACTAGCATACCCTCCAGGTAGGACTGGAAGTCTGATACTCAGACGCTGGAAGGTCCTCTGCGTATTTTCACAGATGGATCCAAGACGGACGAGGGAGTAGGATTAGGTGTCTACTCCAAGGATCTCAATTTTAGTATATCCCTTCACCTTCCAGAACATTGTAGCGTATTCCAGGCTGAGACGATGGCAATAAAAGAAGATCTGTCTTGGCTCAAGAACAACGTGATATCCAAGAAGGACATCACCATCTGTTCGGACAGCCAAGCAGCAATCAAATCCCTGAACTCGGTCACTTTTCTCTCTAAGACCTCCCTATTGAGTATTTTAATATTCACCTCATGGGGGTGCCGCGACATAGTGACATTCCAGGGAATTGTGAAGCTGCTGATCTCGCCAGGAGCGGTACGATCTCCACAAACCTCCCTAGTGGAGATCCTCCGCCTATGCTAAACTTCTTTTAAAGAATCATAAAACACCAACTCAAGATGGTCAGATGGCACTACGTGCCTCATCACAAAGCAAATTCGGCCTAAACTTGATTTAAAGCGTTCACACTATCTTTTTAGAATGAACAGGTCATCCCTAAGGATTCTCATTGGCGTTATCACAGGACACTGTGCCATTGGCACTCACGCCTCAAGAATGGGACTCCCTCATAATGATTTCTGCAGAAGCTGCAGAGACGAAGAAGAAGAGGAAAGCATAATGCATCTCCTCTGCACTTGTAGCGCTCTCTCCTCTCGCAGGATGAAACACCTTGGAACCTACTTTTTCAACGACTTGAGCGAATTGCACAACGTCGGCATTAATCAATGGAAGAGCTTCGTTGAAAGCACTAAATGGTTTTTCGGATAAGGAACACAAGATCCGCGTGTTATCACAATGGGCCTAATTTGGCCTAAGTGTGACTGCTATCTACAGTCAGCTACTTAACCTAACCTAACCTACTTATCTTCCGATTCATGTATTCAATGAGAAAAGTTGTCACAGTCCTGAAGACGGGTACTACAGAGAAAAGAAAGGTTGGGACCCAATATTCTCTCAGCACTGTGGTTGAAGGTAATATCATAACTATCAGAATTCACCTCAACAACATGGTTTGGCTGACAAGAGAAGTAGATATTGTCTAGAAAAATCAAGCAAATGCCCCAAGTCGTGAAATAGAAGCTTGATTAAGACCCTGTTCGCTTAATTTTACCGGAATGTGCATTTCAGTGCATATTGGTATTTTTGTAATATTTGATACACCGGAGTGTGTAAATAATTAAATACGGATTTGATTAATTCCTCTTATTCAAAAAATGAAGCGGTATGATCATTAAGACGATATGTATAAACTCCTTATATTTCTTAAACTGTTGACTAAGTTATATTCTTCCGTATGAGAAGTAAGGTTCCCAACCGTTCTCCTTTTGGGAGGACAGACCTCCTTTTCCCGTCCATTTTTGAACTTGAATTTTTTCTTTTTACGATTAATGTTCGTTTGTCCAAAATCCTAAATCTCTGAGAGTTCCTCGATTGCTTTTTAATATGTATGTACCAAAACGTTGCATTCGAAAACCTGTTAATTTTGTTTAACCATTTTCATCCCCAAGATACGTACTCAATAGACTCCATGTGTTGGGGCCTGTAGTTTTTTCACGTTTTTCCATAGAACCTACGCTGAGTACGTGTATAATCAACTTACTCATGAATACAACAAATTTTCTCTTAGACTTCTCTCTCCAACATTTGGGAAACATATTCTTACGAGTAATTGTCTTTCTCGGGACTTAAATGAGTTTAACTTTAGCATCATGAAAATTTAAGTTTTCTCCTAGATTTCCTATGATATTTTTGACTGAATTGACTTCAATTTTATTTACACAATTAAACCCACATATTTGAGACGAACTTTCTGTTTAAAAACAAATAACTTTTGAAAAAATTACACATTTCACACGAAAAAATACAGTAAATTTTTTTTTCTGAAAATTAATGCCATTTTTTATCGAATTCGATTTGACAACGTTTTGTAAAGCGATTCTTTGAATAATTAGGACGAATTTAAGGATGTGGGATATCAGAACGGAAAGGAAATTGATCGGAGAAAGTTTTTCCGATCAGAGAAGATTTTGACGGTAGTGACTTGGTTTTTTATTTGGAGGCGAAGTTTAGGGGTGTTACTTTGTCGCATGAAATAGAGAAATTGGAGAGCATTTCGGACGAATTTTGTTGTAAAATATCTTAAAAATAAAGTAGAAATATTCTCTCATTGCTAGGCAAACAAAATTAAGCGTAAATCGCAACAGCGCGTTCGGGCGCTACGACTTTGACAGGGATTAGTACGCGTTTTATCGAATTTACGAGAATCTTATGTCAAAGCACGAGCCCTCAGCTTTCTAAATCGAAATAGAACAAGTAAAATATTTTCCTCAAAGCTGTCCACTTTCTAAAATTTTTACTAAAAAATTTACAAAAAAAAAAAAATGCAAATAAAAAATAAATAAAAATAAAATCCTACAAAATATTATTTGCTTACTCAAATAATTGCCTTTGCCCGCCAAAACTGAATACAAATGAATAAAAAAAATTGTTTTTTTTTCTGTCAAAAATCCCGAGGGAGTAGAGAGTAGCTCTACTACAAATTTTCTGCTCGGACTTACGATATTACGGTCTGTGAAATGTCAACGCCCAACCGCGCTATTCCGACTTGACTAAGGATTTACATGTATTCTACAGAAAGTGTCAAAGTACGAGCGCGCAAACGCGCTGTTTGGGATTTGGGTATTATAGTACGTTTACACAGCACCCAAATTCAGCATTTCAGGAAAAAACTTCAGAATCTAATTTTGCGTTCCCACTGCAACTTCAGCATTTCAAATGACAGCTAGTGTTAGAATTGATTATTGACATTTTTTGTTCTGATTGGAAATCGGAAGTAGTTGAACCATTTAGCTTGTTATATTAATTTAAAGCTGAATTTAAATGCTAATTCAGACATATATATTCTATTTTTATTTCAATGATCACTTGAAATGATTTATTGTTTTGTTGACAGCTGTTTTTTTGTTTATGTCAGCGGGCTGAGATGTCATTGTATGACGTGCTGAATGGTGCTGAATTTGTAAAGAGGATTGTTCGATTTGACGAACTTACAAATGCAGCGACGAAATTCTGCATTTCGCTGAAATACAACATTCCAGAATGCAGGAAATGTATGGCGAAATGCAGTGCATTTGGGCTGAAATGCAGAAACTAGCCGAAATGCTGAATTTGGGTGCGGTGCAAACGTACTGTTAAGGTCAGTTCATATATTGACGTGGCCATAAACTTGATTCTTTGGCTGAGCTGTACCACCATTAGTGTTTAGATATCTTCCCGACTATTCCACCTATGGATTAATGTCCAAGCAAGAGTGATGTCCTTTCTTTATTTCGGTCAAACTCGGGAGCCAAGTGATATGAATGGTAACAATACTCAGTCTTTCTTTTAAGGGGTCATTCAATAGGGACGTTCGAAATTTGTTTCTTTATAGCGGCTATGATGTGTAAGCAACATTTGTCAAATTTTATGTAGAGTAGAATAGAGTATGGAGAGAATGGAAACCAATGCTCCGGCCCGGAAAGTCTTCGAAACCATCCCAAAGGGACGGCGCAGTAGAGGAAGACCGCGACTCAGGTAGCGCACGCAAGTGGAAAAGGATCTCAACCAACTGTGCGTGCGAAACTAGAGGTAGCTAGCTAAAGATCGAGCTGGCTGGAGACGCTTGTTGCTTGAGGCCCAGCTCAACCCCGGACTGTAGCGCCACCTTGAGTAAGTAAGAGTAGAGTATGGCATCATCATGGAAGGTTATATGCACCGGCGCCAAATACATCCTGATTTCTCAGGATTTGGTGCGGATTTTGGTCCGCCGAAATTATCGGTTTGCTTGACTTCCAAAACAAAACTGTCATTGCCATAACTGTAAACGGCGAGCTCTAGGTTTTGATATTAAGCAACTTATTGGCATTTATTTTCCGCAATTAATTTCTTTAACGTTCAATTGTTTGACGTTCAATTTTTTGATTTGACATTTGTCAAGATAAACCTCAATCGTTATTTATACAAACAGATATTTATTAAACATTAAATAATAAAATTGTACATCGATTCAATTCCACTTCAATGTCTCACACTCTAGTCGAACTTCCTCTTTCTTCGATGAGTTTTTATATTTTGTCTTCTTGGATCAGTGTTGCCGTTGACAGCTCGGCCTCTCCTGACATTCCGTCCTCATCGGACGAATTTTCGTTGTCGTCTTCAGGTTCGTCATCCTTACTGTGCCCATCTAAATCAGGGCTTAATCTACACCATGGTTTAATATGTTCGCTTGAGATGACATTGCTATAGCGCTTCTGCTTTAGCTGGTGATCTGGAAGATCTTCGACGATGTATCGGTCAAGATTCATTCACTTTAGTGATTATGTATGGACCCTTGTATTTTGGATCCAGTTTATGCGATTCCCCAGTTGCTTGAGCAACATTATCGATAACGACGAGATCGCCTTCGGAATATTTATATGGCTTCAGATGTCTTTTGTCGAATCGTTCCTTCCATTTCCTCCTTTCTTCCATGATGCTGTCGGCTGCATTATGTCGTTTTGTCACAACATCTTCTAATTCATCTGGTCGATAGTAGTCGTGAACTGCTTGAATTAGCCGGTTTTGACTGACGTCCTTAAGATTGAAATTAAATATTAATTCGTTAGGGCTGTACTTGGTTGTTGAGTTCGGTTGTGAATTCAAATTCCATTGAATACACGGTAATGCAGAGTCCCAGTCCTTATCGGTTTTGGTTGAGCATTTGATTGTGGCTAGGAGAGTTTTATTAACTCTCTCGGCTTGTCCATTCGCCCTAGGAGTACGCACAGCTGTTTTAACGAGTTGTATACCGTGCTGAGTAACAAAGTAACCTAATTCCCGCGAAGTATATGCGGTGCCCCTGTCTGATGTAATTCGTAGCGGTCGACCAAATATTGACATAATTTCGTTTAACAAATTAATAACTGGTGCTGTCTTCGTGTTTCTCACCGCCTTGAGGATAACGTATTTGCTGAAAGAACAAACTACAACAATTATATATTGGTTGCCTCTCTTACTTTTAGGAAAAGGTCCTAGGTGATCGATGTTAATACTTCGAAACGGAATTGGCATAACATCCATCACATGGAGTTGACATTCAGTCTTTCCACCCTTGACTTTATACAGACAACATTCAGGACACGCGGCGATGTAGGATTTCACATATCGTCTCATTCTGGGAAACCAAAAGTGATTTGTGATTCGTTGAATCGTTTTCTCAATCCCAAAATGCCCAGCTTCGTCATGACATGCTCTAGTTATACGCCATCTTACCAGCTCTGGAATTACCAATTTCAATTTCCCATTGACTTTGCGATATAAGCGTCCAGTTTCTATTTCATAATCTTGCTGTATTTGTTTTACCATCGGGTCATTTTGCGATGTCGTTTGTTTGAGGGTTTTTACTATTTCCGCAAGTTTCTTGTCCTGAAGTTGCATCGTAAATATCCAATCATCATTCAGAGCAATTATTTTCAAAACATCGTCGGCTACTGTCTTGGGCTCCAATGGTGGCAAAGTCGGAATACGACTCATACCGTCAACATGCTGCATTCTTGTTCCCGGACGATGCACGCACTCGAAGTCGAATTCTTGTAACCTCAGCCACCATCTTGCTATACGTGGCGGTAACGGCGATGTTGTTTTAGTTGTTACGATTGCATTGCAATCTGTGATGACACGGAATCTCGTACCCAGTAAATAGATTCGGAATCGCTCCAATGTTTCCACAATTGCCAATATCTCAAGTTCGTGGCTAGCGAATTTACGTTCAGAATCACTACACTGACGACTGAAGTACGATACTGGTCTGAATCCGTCTGATTCTCGTTGCATTAGGATTCCAGAGAGCCCAATGGAACAGGCGTCTGTATGCACTTCGTGTTCTTTCGTTGTGTCAAAAAGCGTAAGTACTGGTTCATTGATGATGGAAGTCTTGAGACGTTCGAATGCTTCTTGTTGTTCAAGTTCCCAGTGGAAGTCGATGTTCTTTTTAAGAAGTTTCGTAAGTGGCTGAGATATACGAGAATACTCTGGGACAAATTTCCTGAAAAACCCCGTGACTCCAAGGAATTGTCGCACTTCGGTTGCAGTTGTTGGTTTCGGAAATTCTTCAATGCATTTTGTTTTGTGTCCTCCAGGCCGTATGCCTTCGGCTCCCACAATATGCCCAAGAAAATCAACGGACGTCGCCATAATCACACACTTTGATGGCCTCAATGTCAATCCAGCTTGATTCAACGCCTGCAACACCTCTTCAAGCACCGTCAGTCCTTCTTCAAATGTACACGTAGCCACTATAAGTTCGTCAATATAGCTCACCACATTCTTGCGATAGGTCAGGTTCTTTATTATTTTCTTTATAGCTTCTTGGAAAACCATTGGAGCGTTCACCAATCCAAATGGCATCACGTTGTGCTCGAATAAGCCGTCTGGGGTTAGAAATGCGGTAAAACATTTGCATTCCTCCTTCACTGGGATTTGGTAGTACCCCGATGTCATATCTAATGTCGAAAAGAACTTGTTACCTGCTAGTTGAGACAGCTGCTCTTCTACCACTGGCATTACGCATTGCTTTTTCACGGTGACGGAATTAAGTGCTCGATAGTCGATGCACATTCGACTTTCTCCGTTAGATTTCGGCACTAATACCACCGATGCAGCATGTGGCGAATTACTCGGACGAATGATATTGTGCTTCAAAAGATTATTAGTGATAGCAGATAATTTTTCTCTAAAAGCAAATGGAACCTGGTATCGTTTGCCCACTACAGGGTTATTGGTCGTCACCGAAATTTCCATTACTGTGGTGTTACACTGACCAAGTTGAGAAATATCTTCACCAAAGCAGTCCGCAAATCTAGAGATTAAATCGAGTACTTCTTTACGTTGATTCATGTTTAACTGGTCACCTATTCTGGGAGTTTCCGTTGTTTTTGCCTCGATTTGTAAAACACCTGCTTCGAGGATCATGCGTTGATTCTTTCGACACAATATATCGCGACCCAAAAGTATTCCCTGAGGTAGAAATTTGTCTGGCACGATTTGGAATGTTGCGCGCAATTCTCGACTGTCCATCATCATGAGCACTTCAATCACTTCTTTTGATTCGACGACAGAACCTCCGAACCCTTTCAATTGTTTCACAGATTCTTTCCTCGATAACTCTGTGGGAACTGTTGATTCGTTTATGAGTGAGTGATCACTTCCCGTGTCGACAAACGCCGAACATTCGTATCCAGATATAATGACATCCTTCATGACTGGTGGGACAAATTCTGCAACCAATTCGTTCTGTTCTACCTTAGCAATTGTTGATTTGTTTGTGCGACAATTTTTCGCATCATGACCGACTTTATTGCAATTTGCGCATCGTGCTTTTCTTGGTGGTTGAGGACACTTTGATGATATGTGTCCCATTTCGTTGCAGTTGTAACACTTGATATTTTTCTTGAAGTTTACAGCTCTTACTGCATCTGGCATACGTTCTGTGTCTTCCGCGGATGCATATGATATTGCTCGCGACGCAGAAACAGGAACTGTTGACAAATTATCCAGTGACATCAGAAGTTCATTGCTCGTGCGGAAGGTCATTGCCAATAACGTTCGTGTAATGTTGGGATCATTTAAACCATTAATTATATATGAATTTAAAGAACGGTCATCCAACTTACCTCGCCTTCCAATAGTAAGCATAGCATAATAAAATGCAACTAATGACTCGCCTGGTTTACGTCTGCGTTTCATTAGTTCTCGATGGACTTCAGCTATATTTACGGAACTAGGAAAATCGTTGAGAAGGGCGCTGGTAAATTCCGGCCATGTCTGGAATACTGGTAGTGTATCAATCCAGTCCTTAGCAATTCCTTTTAGCTTGTGTTGCACGGCAAAGAGAATTAGTTCATCACTCCACGCATATAAGGACCGTAGCTTTTCCACTTTGCTGACGAACTGTTGAGCCGATAAAGTCCGTTTCATTGGATCGAAATCAGGGAGGATTCCTATAACGTCGTGAATAGTATTTGGGAGACACATTTGAGGCGTGTGTGTCGTTACAGTTGTGTATCCATGTGATGTTGTCGTTGGTACTGCTGCGCTCTGAGAATTTTCGTCGTCTCGCCTGTGTGGCGTTGCTGATCTAAATTCGTGTGATGTTGCCGTTGGTACTGCTGCGATCTGCGAATTTCCGTCGTCTCGCCTGTGTGGCGTTGCTGATGTGAATCCGTGTGACGTTGTAGTAAGCGCTGCTGTGTTTTGAAGAGAATTACCGTCGTCTCGACTCCCTGCACTTGCCTGGAGCTCTGCAGCGTTTGGAATAACCTCCTTCATACTTACAGCCATTTCTCCTACTATTTTCACCAGATTCGTCATCATATTTTTGAGATCATCTACTTGATTCTTCCACGATTCCGCTGTAGCTATCTCAAAAGCCTCTAATTCTTCGGAGTGCACTTCATCTGAATCATATATTTGTTTTAATATTTCAATTTTTTCCGCTTTGTTGCCAGTTTTTGGTTGGTTATTTGCTTGCAAAAGGCAATTTAATTGCACCACTTTTAGGGAATCAATCTTAATCATTATTTTATTTATTTTTCCCGAACCTTTTCCTTTAAGTGCTGCACGTCGAATAATCCTTTTTTCCCTCTTAACCCAAGCCAGACTTTTTCCCGAAATTTCGTTTTGCCTTTTCTGATAAACGTTTGAGGTACGTTGAGTCTCTCTCTGCCTCTCTCGTTTTTAAATGTTTCGTTCAGTTAATACGTTTATTTTCGTTTGGCGTTTTTCCTTTATCTCATTTAAGGACGTTGTATCTATCTGTTTCGTTTGTATTTTTTTCCATGAATGGGCTTCTTACAAATCAATTTTCAAGAAATTAGGTATCCCACTTCTGATTCTGTCAAGATAAACCTCAATCGTTATTTATACAAACAGATATTTATTAAACATTAAATAATAAAATTGTACATCGATTCAATTCCACTTCAATGTCTCACACTCTAGTCGAACTTCCTCTTTCTTCGATGAGTTTTTATATTTTGTCTTCTTGGATCAGTGTTGCCGTTGACACATTTTAGAAATGAAAACAGCTGACGGAATATTTTTTATTTGGTATTTGAGAGAGAGAGAGGGAACAGCTGATTAACGCAGTGCGTCAACGCACACCCTCTGTAACATGAAGTTGGCTAGCGCAACGCACTGTTGTGTTTCAGCCATTATGCGCAACCTTTAACGCAAACCTTCTCTGTTGCGTTCTTCCACAGATACGCAGTCGAAGATTTTCGTGTTAGAAAACAAAAAATCAATTGATCATCGACACTTTGGAATACAATCACACCATATCGTCTTAAAAAGAATCCAGAAATGCACATTCTAGTGTTAATCGAAATCAGTTTTGTCCAGTTTATCCTTCAAAAATGCCAACCTTTCGATTCGTAATCCCACTATTGTACTAGTCCATGTGTGTGCACAAACATAAGGATGTGCATCATTTCTATGGATTGTCGCTTTTTGTTTACATTGACACATCCCGTAGCGACTGTCAGTCAAGCTCGTGACAATCTTTGGCACTTGCACTTCTGTCGTTGTTCGATGCATGAATTGTATCAACTTTGCGCCAAAGTAAATATCTCGCGGCCGGCAAGATGATACACATCCGATTAAGAAAACACGACGCAAAATGAATGATTTGTTTTGTCCAAAGTCACACGACTCCTCTAAGACATCTTCCATATGGCACCGATGTCTTCTGAGGTGGAGCCAGTGCCCCTATTGCCAGCGAATGTGGAACAAAAGGGCGTTGAGTCGGGATACACACATGAGTTCGCTGCTGTTGGAGTTGAAAATCTAACATGGAAATCTTAACGTGATTCACAGACGGCGAGTGATGCTGGGCAAATGGCAAATGAACCCGACGCAAGTACATACATGCAAAGTGAGCCACCGACACTGAGTCTAGGAGGATTCATACGCTCACTGACCGGGTTTTAATGGGTGAATAAATGTTTACAGTGATTTCATTGCATTTTGTTCTGCTGGGAACTATGGTTGTTTAGCACAGCTGCAGCGGAAATTGCGGAAAGAGGAAGAAAAGAAGGAGGAAGCAATTGAGTTATGTTCAACAGACCAGTGAACATTAATGATCGGTGAGACTTCATGTGAACCATTGCATAAGGCGAGTTGCTGGAATTGTATGTGCTCCTTAGAGTATGCAAAATATATTGGCGATGAGTTTTTGGATAATGAGTTGCAGCATAATTTTCGGAGCTACAACAATTTTAGCAAATTTATATTTCGATTTTGACATAACGGTGGATATGCCCGGCTAGCTCAGTCGGTAGAGCATGAGACTCTTAATCTCAGGGTCGTGGGTTCGAGCCCCACGTTGGGCGAGTTACTTTTTTTAGTTTTTGCAATTTTTTCGGAGAAATATATCTCTCTTTTTGCTTGAAACAGTCACATTCTATCGAGAGAACGAAAATTAATGACATTTGATGACTAAGAACTCTGCTCTAATTTTTTACTCTTAAGGGGTTCCTCCACTTGGCACAGTCTCGCTTTTTCTCTTTGTTGATTAGACAATTTAAATGGAACCATTTCTGGACAATGCAATTTGCTCACACTAGGGCCAGTTTTGGTACAAATGCAGTTTAAGGGTACTACCACAACCTATGCCTATATTAAGATGAGGAAAGGTTTGGTCCAACTAGTACGAGGTCCAGTACGAAAAATTCAATTCCAATCATGTTATGTATAACAGGCCGAGCTTGAACAGAAACATTTTTCTGCTGAAGATTATTTGAGATCACACTGAATGACTTGATCTCGTGCACCAAAAAAGTCTTCATGCCAAGGTTATTTTAAACATCAACGGAAAACATGCAGTTCCAGCGGTCTTAGACCTCATCTCTGGGACAAGTAAGTCGAACCTGTATGTCACTAGGCCATTCACATACCTGCAATTTCTGCTCTTTATAACATGCATTATTCCCTGGTCTTAGTTCTTAGTGCTTACTTACTTACTTTTTTTCGGGTGGGTTATGGTGCATGTGCTCCATTTAATTTGGACGATGATGGAAGAGAATTTCGTCCCCCAATCTAATCGAGGTCAAGATAGCAATATCGAAACTGAATTCAGACAAAATTGCTGAAACAGATGGATCTGCTGAAATCCAGAATCCAGCAGCTGGGAATCATCTATTTGGGCGCATGCAGTCCGAATGGGAGTAAAACAGGTCCGAATGGAATGTCATTATTGTTTGCCCGATCTGCAAGAAAGATGAGTTCTTTGACTGCGCTAATTATCGAGTGTTCAGTCTCCTTAACATCGCGTGTAAGATCTTTTCTGTTTTTTTGTGTGAATGCTTTCGTCATAAAACAGATGGGTCAGGAAAGTCCACAATAAATCAGATAGTCAGGAAACTCGCTAGTACGGACACTCGCTAGCCCGGACACTTCAGTAGTCCGGATATCTCTATATTTTGGATACTTTCAAAATGTGACCTCTACAGTCCGGACAAAGTATTAAAGTGCGTACATATTTTGACTTTGTTCTATGTACATACATGCGTACATATTTATGTTCCTACAATTATGGGAATTCCCCTACTAGTCGCTTGCAGTCAGGTCTTGAGTCTAGACATTGCGCCGTTGCGAATTGCAAGGTTACGTGTGTTGATTTTTCATGTTCTGTTGCATGTACGAGTATTTCATGGCGAGCCTTCCCAGTTGCGTTAAGTTTTCATTACATATTTTGGAGTTATTTTAAGGAGAAGACGTACTGTTTGTTGTTTAGGCTTGAATTTGCTCACTGAAAGTTTTCTCAAAGATAATACCTTTTAATACTTATTATGGCTTCTGCATTCTTCATTTTATTTTTTCTCTATAGTCCGCTATTCTGGACATACTTGAAACTTTAAGTGTCCGGACTAGCGAGGCTGTACTGTACTCCTGTCAATCTATGCTTCTCTGGGGAATCGAGTAATAGAGTCCTCTCTTGAAAGACCAGTCTGATTTTGTATAAGACATTGATCATCCCAGTCCTGATCTAAGGCGCAGGGGCATAGAAAATATCCTAAGTGGATGAAGAAGCGGCTTGTGTCAAGCCAGGCATCTACTGATACAACGCCGTATATGACTTTGCCATTTAAATTGAATGGAAAACTTAGCTCCGTTCTGGAGTATTTTCAACTCTGAGTCTGTGGGATAACGTAGCAGAGGACGTTTAAGATTAGCTGATACACACGCTGAAGAGGGACTTCAATCAACTTGGTGTGCACAGCTGGAGACAGATAGCAAAATATCGTGCTAGCTGAACGTATGACAAGGAAAAAAATGCTGCAGCTAAACGGCTTAAGTTAATACAGTCAGGGTCAAAAGTGAGTGAACAGTAATTTTAATTCAGTTGAACAGTAGAACAGTAATTTTCAGCAGATGACTAACTCTTGATTCACTTTTGACGCTGACTGTATAATCTATGATAGCAACTATTTTGAAAGTATTCGTAAAATACTATTGCGAAGACGTTTTGAAATTTCTAATTTCAACATCCCCCATTGTTTCGGTCAATGTTGGGTACCGTTCCCTCTTGGGGAAACCAAGACAACAAAAATTTCTGTTGATACTCGATGATCGATTGTCCTTTCGAGATCGTTAGGCTGCGGCCACGCAATGAGCAACGAGCGATTGAGCGATAGAGCGACGAGCAAAAGAGCGACGAGTCTGAGCGATTGAGCGACGAGTGATAGAGCGACGCAAAAAAATTAATACGCATGAAAACATATGGAGGCGTCGCTCGGTAACCAAATCTGTTTTAATTTTTTAATCGATCGCTGAGCGACGAAATAAGAACGTAGATAAACTAAACATAGAAAGTTTGATCTCTGCTGTTCAAAACTGTCCTGTTCTATGGAAGGACGCCACAAGGATTATAAAAATAAAAATGTCACTAAAATGTTTTTTGAAATGATGAGCTTCGTAAAGCAGACAGTTGTTCCAGATCCAACTGAAGCGAATCTGCGACAGACCGATTATTCTGTAGGGAAATTTGATATGAACACTTTTGTGCACCACTGTTTTGCATATTGGAAATATATTCTAACTCAGTTAGCTAGCTGCAATTGGCAATATACTCGTACATATGTTCGATCATCCCATCAGGTAAACGATCTGATAACTCTCCACTCATTTTTGTACATAACAAGTGTATTAAAGATCTGCCAACTCATAAGCGGCACTCATTAAACGGATTCTCCCGCTCGCAGTTGTTGTTTCTTTTTTAAAACACTCCTACAATTCATATGACCGCGACTTTCAACAAAAAGACTACGACGAATTGAACTTGAAAATGACATTTTCTCAACTAATTGCTCAGCGATGACGCTCAGTAAATGGCCACCCATCGCTCAGACTCGTTGCTCTATCGCTCGTCGCTCATCATCGTGGCCGCAGCCTTAGACAGCAGGTGGAGCCAGGCAGATCGATAATTGGGTCTAGCTTCTCAACAACCACTCGTGTTGTGCGTGCTATTGTTCTCTTACGAATAGAGCGGACCTATAGTTTAATGCTGACTCCGAACGGCGAGTTTAAGAAGTTTTTTCTGGACAGTTATACTCTTTGAGCATTATCAGTGAACCGAAATAGGTTGAGCCGTGAAAAAATGTTGCATGTTTTTTCGAGAGCCGAACCTTGACGCCGAGTGCAGGAGTCGACGCACCTACCCACTGCGCTACGACGCCCACAATAATTAATTAAATCAATAATTAAGGTCTTTTATTTTCATAATAACACATTCTACCAATGCTAGATATTGTTACAAATGTGCTACACCTTCACCCGCATATTATATGGGGGTGGAACCTACGCCCGTAACATATTAGTTCTTGCGACACCTGGTGTTTGATCCATGCAAACACCAAGCGTGCGTCTGCTCTCATCAAAAACCGTTCACTCTCTCCTCGCCTACTTGTAGGTGGGGAGATTGATTGCAGCGCTTTCAATGACTGAAGTATTAAGAATATAAAAAAAAAATCAACTCTTTCATTTATCTATATAACTATTTGCACAGATTTTGGTTAAAAGATACATTTTTGAAGTGGTAGCGCTTTTAAATTTACTTCATTAATTAAACTTGTTATTTTCATCAAAACCAACTTCCTAAACAGCACACACACGGTTCAGCTGAATGACCCATTGTTCTCGATAACGAAAAAAAAAAGATAGAAAGTCATTAAGTTGAGGTCATCCAAGGTCAAGCTAGTTGTTTTGCGAACAAGGATCAAGTACCTTAATTTCTCACATGAATAACCGGAATAATAAATTATATGAAACCTACTGAGCAACTGAAAAATAATTTGAGTACAATTAATGCAAAAGATTTATATGTAAATCACAATGTGTTCTGTATTATTTTTAATGGAGTCAAACTCTTCAAAGCGCAACACAAAGGAGATATTTTATTTAAGTTTTTGCTAACAGCTCAGCTCAATGAAGCTCATAAATCAGCAGTTTAGATGTGATAAGAGGCTTCAAAGTCGGTGAGTGATTGTCTGTGATGTTCTTTTAAAGTATGCGGGGAGGAAAATGTTTAAAGAGAGGTAAACCTCAAGTCTTTGGAGGTATTTCAAAGCGGGCTTGTACTACACATCGACACTTGTAAGGTAAAAAAAAGACTGGTGATACTTAAAACTTTTACTTCACTTTTACGGTAAAAAGAAAAGAATTCGCAATGATAGAAGATGTTAGATTATCTCCGGTATTCATCTTAAGTTCAAGTTCATAACAAAAAGTTACCCCCTGGTCACAAAATTATAAAATAAATGTTATTAATCAAGTGCTTGGGACACTAATTATATTTTCGACGATTGCGATTTCAAATTGGCTTAAGGTCTGCCTCAGGCGTAGCAACTTGAAAGTGTTGGATCAAGAAAGAACGTGTTTTTGTAGTCAGTGTTGACTTGCTAAGACTATCATGGAAAAGTAATAATAGAGTGCTGCCCCATGGACTATATCAAAACCATTTCACGTCACGTAGGTTTACTGTTTTAGTGTTTACTAGAAGAAAGTCACAGCTGCATTTTAACATTCACCTTATGTAGGTGCCGGACACAGTGACATTCCATGGAATTGTGACGCCGACAAAACCGCCAGACGTGGCACGGTCTCTACAATTCTTCCTGGTGGAGTACCACCGCCCATGTCATTCCTTCTTTTAAAAGAGCACACAATTAGAACCACCAATTCAAGATGGTCAGAAGGCACAATGTGCCTCATCACTAAACAAATATGGCCAAAAATTCAACTTAAAACGTTCGCTCTATCTTATTTGAATGAACCTTAGGACTCTCACACGCTTCAAGAATTGGACTCCCTTACAACGACTTCTGCAGAAGCTGCAGAGACGAAGAAGAAAAGAAAAACATAATACATCTCCTCCACAAAAAATACCTTGGACGATTTGAGTGAGCCTCCAGTATTCTTGATGTCCGAACGTTCCGAGGCGCCAACATCGATTTGGACCATTTCCTTGCTGTAGCCAAGGTAAGGACCCGGATATCGAGAGAACAACGGAGTCGAGGAAGACAACCACGGTCTGACGAAAAGCTACAATCGCAACAGACTGCCAGGAACTCTGCCGATCGAGTCTCCCTGAAACTCTCCGAAAGTTCGACGCCGCCTGCACTAACAATAGACGAAGAATGGAAACGTTGTCAAAGAGCCATCAGAAAAGCCGCTACTGATGTGCTGGGTTTTAAAACCCCAACAAGGAAAAACCCCTGGTTTGACAACGAGTGCAGGCAGGCACATGCAGCAAAGCAAGAAGCCTAACAGGCAACGCTGCATCGAACTACGAGAGCTGTTCGTCAGCTCTACGAACAGAAACGAAGGGAAGAGAACCGGCTTCTCAAGAAGAAAAAGAAAGAGCACGAGAAGCGCACGATCGAGGAGATGGAGAGGTATTATGGCAGGAATGATGTATAAAGAACGGGTATAAAGTTCGGACAGAAGCTTGCCGGGACGAGAATGGACAACTAGTAGTAGATTCGCAGTCGATACTGAGAATTTGGAAAAATTTCTGCAGAGTGTTAAACGACGATGAGGACACAAATACCGCTGTCAGGCAGAATGTTCCACTCAACACAACGGACGATGATAAAAGAGAATACCGTTCCTCCGATCTAGACGAAGTCAAGTTAATGATATCGAGACTGAAGTCTAACAAAGCTGCTGGTGCAGATAGTCTGCCCACTTAAATGTTTAAAGCAGCTGGAGATGATCTGGTAGGGTGCATGCACCAGCTCATCTATAAGATATGGTTGGAGGAACACATGCCCGATGAATGTATCGTTTGTCCGATCCACAAGAAAGGAGAATCCTTTGACTGCACCAACTATCGAGGGATAAGTCTCCCTAACATCGCCTATAAGATCTTTTCTGCCATTCTGTGTGAACGCCTGAAACCTTTCGTCACCAAACTGATAGTGTGGTTTCAGGCCAGGGAAGTCTACCATCGATCAAATCGTCACACTGCGGCACATCCTCGAGAAGACCCAAGAAATACAAATTGACACACACCTGCTATTCTTCGACTTCAAGGCCGCATATGACAGCGTGCATTCAATGTCAAAAAAGGTTTTAGACAAGGTGACTGGACCAGATTCGATTTCACTGGGATTCGAACCTGGGAACCCTCAAACTTGGGGCAGGCACTTAACCAACTGCGCCATCCAGTCGGTCGAAAAGGACTTTAGTGCCATAAGAAGAAAATATATTTGATCCCTTAACATTGTATTTCATTTGAGAGTGAATAAAAAAAAAAACATCGACCTGAAACATGAAAAGCACGCTGTATCATGACCTACATATGTACGCAATGTGTGTAAGTGTGTATTGCCATTTGCGTGACAGAACGATGAACTCATCGGGCACGAAAAACGTGAAAACAATTTGCGAGGAATGCATGCTTATTCACCATTTAAAAATTCCCCCACTCGTAGTGCATAACTTAGTTCCAAAGTTCATGGTCGCATTTCGGCAACGTCTAGAGTTAAATACATAATTTATTCATCTTTTGTTTTCCACAGAAATCTTTGCAACAATTCGTGCTCCAATTTAAGTTCTCCGAATCAGAGTGTATCGCCACTTAAAGGCAACAAACCGCAGGTTTATTTAATTTCAGCGTTTCGAAAGAAGGCGAATGAATCAAAATCGAAATGAGTGGGTTCATCGAACTCGTGTGCTGGGCTGGCTAGTCAGTTCTGTGACAAATCGTCCCTGACCATCTATCAGCTGTGGTCGTTGTCAAATTTCACAGCATTTGTCATCTTCTGGCATCGATTGGTATCGATCAAGGTGACATTTCAACTCCTTTCAATCAATTTTTGTTTTCTCTCTGCTCAATTACCCTCTTCTTTCCCCATGCAATCGGCCTCAAAGCCGAAGACCGAATTGAATTTCAGGGTTGTTCTCAAACATCAACTGTCTGTCAAGTCACCGAACGTCACGTCAACACTTTTGCAACCGGTCTCGAAATCGAAAATCAATACGTTCTCAACTGTCATCCGAAATCGTTAAATTGACTTAATTGTCGGCAATCAATGGGCAGATAGACAAAAACAATAAAGACTCAGGGGAATGGATGCACTAATCTTTCGTTGACGACAATTTGTCATGTTTATGGTGGTCATCAGGAGGCACCGGGTACTTCAATCATTCGATTATCACCCCGACGAATCGAGAGAGCGACGTCATTTGAATAAATCGGATGGGAAACACCACTGATACTTCAACCACCATGAATTCGAACGCGGAGGTCACGAAAAGCGGTTAAAGTCACTCGTGCACAGACTGAGTCAGTTCGGCGCCGGAGTATCTACATCCAGTGGCAGACTACTGTTTCAGCCAACCAATAGTGGAGGTCGTTGTGTTCTTGGAGTGAAAACAGAGTTGCTGCTGGCGGCTCGGTGAAACTGGGTCAAAGAAGTCCTGAACCAGGATAATGCAATTACTTGATGGCCGTAATCCAAGAGTGGCTTCCTTCTCGTGTGGTTGTGTGCGTCGAGGTGGGATGGAGGACAATTTGTCATGCCGTGAAATTGGGTCAAACTTGTGTGATATCAGCCAACTCCCCGTTGTGTGAATAGGAAACGTCTCAACATAGTGGCTTAAATGAATTTCCCTCACCACAGCCAAGGGGACGGCAGACTAAATCAATAATTGGGTTACACTGAGTTCTGGAGACATTAAAGGTTGGTCGAGCTAACATTGTATCGTGTTCGTGAAGTCTGGAATTTTGTCTTAATTGGCAAACGCAAACTCGCTCGTTAATTATGTGTATTGTTGGCGTTGTCACTGACCGTGGCTATACAGTCGTACGTTCATAGGTTTAGACATAGCATACAGGATATTATTGGAGTGCGGGTGGGTTGTTTTACAAATTCAATAACTTTGAAATATATCTGAGAAAATATTGTTGGAACCACATGCTCAGTAAGATTTACTGTTCCAATTCGAGCACATTTCCCGATAGCGGTCACCAATAACTTTTACAGCATTGCTTCTTGCGTCCTTAAAGAAATATGGGCCAACGATGCCGCCGTCCCGAATGGCGCACCCTGCGATTACCCTGTTAGGGTTAAGTGGTCTTCGGTTGAGGGTTTTCGAAACCTCATTAGTGGCTGTTCCGTTTGTTAACTTCTTCTTCTTCTTCTTCTTAGGGCACTACAGTCCGAGGTGGACTTGGGCCTCACTCAACATGCCTCTCCAGCCAGCACGATCTTTCGCCAGCTGTCTCCAGTTTCCCATACCAAGCCGTGGTGTATCCGCCGTGTGCGTGGACGTCTTCTGTTGCGTTGTCCCACAGGCTCAGAGTCGAAGACTCTTCGGGCCGGAGCTAAGTTGTCCATACGCTCTACATGGCCTAGCCATCTCAGGCGTTGGATCCGTAGACGCCTGCCTAGACTCATGTCGCGTTACAACCCATACAGTTCGTGGTTGAACCTTCTCCTCCAAATACCATCAACGCAAACAGGACCAAAGACTGCGCGCAGAACTTTTCTTTCGAAAAGACCAAGAGACTGTTCATCCGCTTGGGATATTGTCCATGCCTCTGCGCCGTACAGTAGGACTGGGATGATCAAGGTCTTTTATAGAGTCAGCTAGGTCTTCCGAGAGATTGCCCCATTACCCAATTGCTTCCATTTGTTAACAAAGCCAGCCAATTCGAAATGTGCTTCGTTGCTCACACAATGGTGACAACTGTATCTTAACGAGATGACCACGTATTTTTTTTTTCGGAGTATTTTTGAAACACTACTGGAGCACTCAGACTCAAAACTGGTCCATTGTACTGCCACGTAGCAACATACTCCAATGCCGTTAATTTGATCCCAACGGCAAATGGTGACTGGATCAGATTCGATTTCACTGAGATTCGAACCTGGGACCCCTCGTTCTTGGGGCAGGCACATAACCAACTGCGCCATGTAGTCGTGTTGCCCACGTATTTACTTGTTCCCTTTCTGTGGGTGCCGGGTCACAGTGACTTTCGAAGAAATTGCGAAGCCGACGAACTTAGGGTCCCACCAACTGACATTACGATGAAGAAATGAACAATGTCAGCAGCAAACAGCTTTGCTGCTCATTTAAAACTTTAATTAATGGTTAGAGAAAGGCCAAGCATAACCCACTCAGTATAACAGAGGGCCCATCTTAGCCCAAGGCCGGCTGTATAATTGCAGCCTGCGATTAGAAACTGATCCTTTTCCTTATGGCCATAGGCATTGTCAAAATTGGATGAAGGATCGAGAAATCTATACGTGCGATTGGATTGGCTCCGTTCATCTCTTCTCCTCTCATCTTCAGTGACCTGCATGTTCCACTAAAGGGGAGCGGGGGCAATGTCCTGGGTCTGCCAAGTGGTCGCCTATCTGATGGAATCGCATTCAAGGCACGCCTCGGAAGTCGTGATGATGGGGACATTCGTGCCATGAGACCAAACCATCGAAGTACAGCACTTTCAGTACGAAGAAGCAGCTGCCCAACGTTGAGTTCCTCCCGCACTGCCATGTTTCTCACCATATCCCGGCGAGTAATTCCCACAACAGCACGAAGAAATATATCATATCAGCAGCTTGTATTCGCGATATTATTCATTCGGTCATTACCCAAATTTGATGACCACAGGTGAGAGTTGGAACAAATACTGAATTAAAAATTGCTAACTTTGCTTTTACACCAAGCTCGGCATTCCTGATTACAGATCTAACAAGCTGCTCCAAAATTGATCCAGCTTGACCAATCCTACAGGAAAGCTCAGCATTATTTCTCCCATCACTCGTGAAGAAGACCCCGAGATACTTAAACTTCTCCACCTGTTTCAATGGGACTCCACTAACATGCAGAGTGCATTGAACAGGGGTTCTGGAAATAACTATTATCTCGGATTTGTCCACGTTAACTCTCATTCAGTATCAGCACATAGGGCCACAAACCTATCTAGCGCTCGCTGGAGTTACCTCTGGGAGGATGTGAGGATGACTAAGTCATCTGCAAAAAGAAGATGATTTACTCCCAACTCTTGCCATGTGAAACATTTCTCGCCTCGACTGCGCTGTAACATCCAGTCCATATATATAATGAAAAGGAGAGGTGACAAGACGCACCCTTGGGGAAGTCCAACGCCCACGGTGAAAGGTGTTGATTTACTGCCGTTATCGCGAACACAGCTGCTACAGTTTGTGTATAGAGACTGAACTGTCCTCAACAAAGACCATCAAGGAACAAAGACCTCGAGGAACTCGGTCGTATGTCTTTTCCAAATCTACAAAACATCTGTAGATCGGTTTGGCGTACTCCCAAGCCTTCTCGAGTACCATTCTTAGAGCGAAAAGCTGGTCGGTTGTACTTTTGCAAGGACAAGAACCGCACTGTTCATGTCCCAACCCATCCCATCGACTATAGCTCTAGAATGCGCCTTCAACATCTTAGCGTAGATTTTACCCGGGAGACTAAAAAGAGATATGCCTTTGTAGTTGGAGCACTCTTTTTTGTCCCCCTTTTTGAAAAGAGGTACCCACCCCAGTCTGCCAAACGCCAGGGGTCTCACTGCGTTCCCAAGCCACCTTAATGACACGAGAGAGCCATAAAACTCCCTCTTTACCCATAGCCTTAAGCATTTCTGGCGGATTTGCTAACTTTTAGCGATTCAATCGCCAAAATGACTTCCTCCACCGTTGGACTATTCTCCGCCCTATTCAAGACTACAGGTCTGTAACCCTCAGTGCACTGTTCGGGATTGAGCAGCTCCGAATAGTGCTCGCTCCATCTGCGCAAGATGTCTACCTCATTGGAAAGCAACACGCCATCTTTCGATTTCCTTCGATGAATTTTCTTCCTCTGAACCAGCGAAGGGTTTGCCAGAACACCTTTTTCGCAGATCGCTTTGCAACACAGCCAATTTGCAAGTTTTTCGCGCCTCAGTGTACCGGTCAAGAGAATCAGAGTTCCCCAAGAGATTCCAGTCTCTGTAGGTCGTCTTCTTCTCTCTGATGACTTCTTGAACTCCGGGTGTTTTAAGTCACACAGTTCTTTTTTTCACCACCAGCCGCTTCACCCCACAAACATCACGTGCAGAAGCAATGACATTTGTTGAAAACAGACGCCATTCTTCCCCTACATGCGATGGAACAGTTGGAATTCGCTCAAACCCTTCGAATATGCGCCATGCAAAATGTTACTGCACCTCACTGTCCTGTAATGTCTCCCACCGTATGTGTGTAACCACTCTTGGTTTCCGCCTTGGCAGAAGAGGTACTTTATCAGCAAGATACAGGCTCAGTTTATATTGATGTCAAACAGCTTTCAACCAGGAATCGAATGGACTGAACATCAGTTGAATTCTGCCTCAGTGAGACCAAGGCTAAAGTAATAAATACAAGAGGAGGAAGAACTCTGGCATTTTTTTGAGGCAGTACTGGACTAGGTGGTGCCTTTAGGCACTGTCATTTTAAAATGCCATCTTAAAAGAAAGTTTAAGCCCCTTAATCCTTGACCATCACTCTTCCAATGTTCAATTATGTGTCTATAGCAGGGTAATTGTTTTTTTATTGCTCTATCTAAAGCTTTTTTTGATCAAAGATCTCGGTAACGACCTTGATCTTGACTGAGCAACGAACTTCCCCATTATCAATCTGCGAAAATGAACGAGATCTTAAGGGATACCACGACTAGACAATGCACTGCATAGTTCGATGAAGCTTGTAAAGCACACACTGCCTACAGAGTTATCAAGTGTAAAAAGAAAGATTATCAGCAAGACATTGTTTAGATACAAAGTGATATCACCATCGCACGATTTCACCTTGATCCGCCAGGAGGAGAATGTGGTGCCTCTTTAGCGACATTAAAACAACGCAGCCGGTAATATTTCAAGATAATGCGATATCATACGCAAACACACTAAAATCATACGACTTAATTAAGAAGCTAGTGTGAATGACAGTGTTGAAGAGGAGATGCAGACAAAGCTGACGTCAAACACGCTGAAAGAAGAGATGCTTTCGCTGACATTGGCACCCTCATTTCCTGGGATGTCACTGTGACGTGGAACCTAGATAAGGGAGATTTGCAAGGCCATTTGCAGAAACTGAAGTCTTCTCATCTCAAATGCACGCCTTGACTCACGAATGTAAGTCTCCAAACCAAAACCGCCCATTTGCGGTTCACGCTTCACGGATTACTCATGGACCCCGTGGTGTCATCTAATGTTCTGACGATGAGGACGTATTCAAATTGACTTCACAGTGAATTCGAGAAATTGGTGGCGTCATAAGAAGTCATCTCGGATTGGGGTATTTCTAGAAACACAGCTTCGGAGGATTACCTCATGGAGCAGATCAGTGACTCATGCCTTTGCAGCTGCACCTACATCCAACGGATGCACGTTCAAGTAAGGTTCCAGTGAGTAAGGTTCGTGTGATGCGCACAACTCAGTCAGCGGGTTAGGATTTTGTCATCTTCGATGACACCCACGATGAGGTCATCCCGCTCCAAGTTGATAAGCCGCTGAGGTGTTTACTCTGAGCTAATAAACTTTTTGCGTGGTCTGGTCTGATTTCTAACTTCCAGCAGAATGGAGTGCGGTAAACAGTCGGACTTTGTTTGGCTTTGGTGTTTGCAAATAAATAGAGTAGGCAAATATGAAGAGGCTCGATTCAGAGCTTGTAATTCATAGAGTGGCCTAGTAGTTCTGGGAAGGAAAACGTGTGGATCTAGTGAGTAATGTGATTTACATCAAGTGCTTTAGGTGCGCAGGGAAGTTGAGACTTGCAGGGGTTTACAGAGAAGAAGGCACACATGGAGTCCGTAGATGTCTTGAAAGTCTTTTCAGTTGTTTGTTGTTATGACAAATCCTACATTTGTACCATTTTCGTGGGGATGTGGTTAAACACCTGACATGCGTCATCCGAGGATGACATTGACGTGACTGGTCGAACACAGCAAACCGTCAATGAGACGTTTGCTGGCCTTAAAAGGAAAGCGGTTGGAGGGGGTCTGGTGGCAAACGAGTGCAAAATGAAATATATGCTGTCATCAGGAAGGGACGTACTACATCAACGACTTGGCCATTACGTCACGATGGGCAGCTAAAGGGTGACCCGATAGCAATGACAGTTTTCCCAATTCTTATGTTTTAGCAGCTGTCAAAGTTACCAATGACGTTTAGATATTCAGTAAGATTTTCCATTTCATTTTTTTTTCAATTTTTTCATTCATTCATTTTTCATTCATTTTCCAATTTTTTCAAACTTGTGGAACGGTCGAAAATTGTTAAAAAAATATTATTTCGGGTCAGTTGTCAACAGGGAATGTGAGTTTCGGCGTGAGGTCGGTCGTCGTCATGGCTTCAGTGTGCAGGCAATTTGTCGCACCGCGGAAAAGTTTAAGCGTGAGTACATTCATTTTGGACCATCCACCGGACCTCCACCAGATTGGTGTGCGTAACTGAAGATAACTAGTAAAAGATCGTGCTGCACAGAGAGGCTTGTTGGTTGAGGCCAGGCCATCCCGGATTATTGCGCAAGGTAACGATGAAGATCCACCAATCAAAAAGATCGCATCACGTCTGAGACGTAAATGTAAACATAGTCATCACCATTTCGGTGTTCATTAGCGTATTCCAGCGATCGTGCGGCAGCGTGGTGCCAATTTTATTGAACGCAAATCTGTGGTGTCGCAGCTGAATGGTGTATATAAGTAGATGAAGGAAAATAATGATGCGCCAGGGACTATTTACACTTTTTCCTCTTGGAGTTCTCCGTATACGAAACTCAAAATGTGACTGCGCTTCAGTTGAACTCGCCAAATTCAGTTGCTTGAGGTGAAATTTTCTCTATCAAACCTGGTGACCGTGTAGTTGGCGCTGTTTAAAGAGTATTTTTTTCCAAACGAAACTCAAATTCCTTTAGATCCCTAACCTGCATCTAGTAAATTTGTGGAGGAACGCTTATCGTTTACTACTCCAATTAGTATCATCTTAAATTATCAGCTTCGTCATCAGTCCAAGCAGCTTGTGAGTTCGAAGGGTCAAATACTTTGCATTCCTTATCAGCCGATTGTAAGTTGCTCGTAAGATTACTCGCGAAAGTGTTCATTTGGCGCATAGCATTAGTCAGCAATGAAATTAAATTAATGACGTTCTTGTGGTTGGTTAGATTTTTAAAAATTATATACCGCATGGCGTCTCGTCTTCTTATTCTGGGTTGATGATGCTGAAATTACAACTAATTTCATGAATTTTGAAGAACATCAACAAGTTATTTCGGGAAATGTTTATTCCGTGAATATGCATTTCACTTTCGCCAGTGGTCACGTAGTAATATGCCTGAAAGTAATGAGTAATTCTTGGAATACAATACTGTGTTGGTGGTATAGTCGTGTGGCATTTAACTCTCAACACAAACAATATGAACGCACAGCCTGAAATATTGAGTTGTGATTCCGATCTTACGTTTATTCCAAAACTGGGAGCAACGTAATCACCCGTAACAACGTAATCTCTCACGCAACATGTTGAAACATTTTCGTGCGTTTTGACACTTCGCATACAAATTTAGAGAATTTTTGTGTCATATTTATGGGCCGCTTAAGATTCTTTCAAACAAGGGATCCTCGGAGGTGCTTGAAACTGGGCTAAGGCGAGACATGCTGCGTATTTTAACCCAATCCTTAGATTGATTTTGAACAAAACACATGAAATTTCATTGAATACGCGTGCTTTTGCGTCCAACTAAGAGAATATATGACTGGATGTGATGAAATTCATCCAAGAGGCAACATTTTCGACCATGTTTTCAAGCACTTGAGCCATATGTCCTCACTAGCAGGAATAATGTTGGCTCTCAAATTGTCGCCTGATATTGGGTTTTCAGCGTAGACCAGCGGATTTACGTGTTTCCAAAGGAGTCGTGTCAAATCACAAGATCTTGGGTAGCAGTATATATATATATATACAAGGTACAAAGAACTGCATGTATAGGTGTCACTGGCGCCCTAAGAACGACTGCCACAGATGCGCTTACAGTTATTTTGCACCATCTACCTCCAGATCTACACGCAACGTTCATGGCCACATGCAGTGCACTTAGACTCAGAGAGTCAAACTGCTGGAATAATAGAACTTATGGACATGGTAATATCCTTAACTCACTACCACAACAGGCGATAATGAGTCATACTGACTACCTTATCCCAAAGCTAAATTTCAACAAAAATTATAGGGCTTTTTTTCCAACTAGAACTGAGTGGAAAAGCGACAGAGTCATCCAAAACCATGACATAGCCATCTTCACAGACGGTTTGAAGATGGACTCTGGAGTGGGCGCTGGAATCTTCTCCCAAGCCCTCAAGATATCAAAGTCACTCAAGCTACCAAGCTTTGCAAGCATTTTTCAGGCAGAAGTGCTTGCAATATATGATGCGTGTCTTGAAATTAAAAACAAAACAGAACCAACACAGCGGATAGCAATCTTTTCAGATAGACAAGCTGCTATCAAGGCTCTAACATCCATAACCACAACGTCAAAACTAGAGGATTGCTGCTGCAAGGAACTATTCATTACACTCGTAGGTGAACGGAGCCCGGTTTCTTTGATCTGGGTTCCCGGGCACACGGGTAAAATAGGAAACGAAGCAGCAGACGAACTAGCCAGACAGGGATCCAAACTCGATAGTCTCGTTGTGGAACAAATCCAGGCTCCTCTAGGCTTCGTAAAAAACAACATTTACAATCACTTCCTTAAGATCGCCAATGAAAGATGGACCAAGCTGGAAACATGTGTCCTATCCAGAAGCTTATGGCCCAACTACAACCAAAAGAAAACAAAAGACCTGCTTAACAACAGTAAAAGAAATATACCCAGAATCACAGCGGTCTGCACTGGACACTGGACTGTTGGCAGGCATGCTGAAAGACTAGGCATACCATTCAACTCACACTGCCGCAGCTGCCGGGCGGAAACTGAGTCAGAAACCCCCGAGCACTTTCTGTGCAAATGTCCGGCTCTAGCTAGAGTCAGGCAACGCACTCTGGGCAAAGCCTTCTTCAACACCCCTAATAATCTCTCAGAAGCAAACATTCACAGTCTGCTAGCCTTCATAAACTCCACGAAGTGGTTTCAAAATTAGGCTAATCTGAGTGAATACACACTCTTTTTCACCCCCATCTCACAAATTAGGTATCCCATAGGATGTGGTATCAAAACGGCGCTTTCATGGCGCTAATTGGGTGCGAACACAGGATCTGTATGTCCACCGCCACTTTTACCTACCTACCTACCTAGCAGTATATAGGTTCATTAAGCGAAATTACGTGTTCATTGAATTTTTCCATCAATAAGATGATTATATCGTTTGCTCTAGGTCACGTATCGCCACCCTGCGGGAACCTAGTCACCTTCACATTCATTTTCATGTGAAGTTATTGATTATGACTCTACAGTGAATACTGTTACCTCAACATTTTTGAAAACATTATGGTCCAATATCTCCAACAACCCATAGACTGTAACCAACTGTGCATTTTTCGGAATGTAATAGCGTATCAGTAATCTCATCTCAATTGCACTTATTGACATCCACATTGAGCCGAAACTGAGCTTCATCGCTGAATGCAATTTTTCGTTGAATCTCTGCATCGAATACCACTTGATTTCGGACCGAAATTTCGACGCAAAAGATCGTAAAGCCTTCAAACCAAGAACTACGCCTAAAATTGTCCATAAAGTTTTCTGGTGTGCTTCTGTCCTCGAGCGCGTTTCGGTCTTGTGGTTCGCGTTAGTCCTTTGATGTGCTCACCAACGATAACGGAAATTTTTGACCCTTTGAGAGAGATCAACTCAATCAACCAGGAGAATCCTAGGCAGTCGATTTCGCGTCGCTCACAAGAACTCTGCCTTTCGCAGACCACACATCTCATCTCTTTTTCAGCGACTCGCATGTTCCTCAAGAGCGGTCGTGGGGTCAATGCATGCACGAGATATCTCCAGGCCACTCGATCCTCCGCCATCGACTCTAACTCATCAGGAGCTATGCCCAAGTGCAACCAGGCGAGTTTTTGCATTTGGTCCAACCATCTCGTTCTGAGTCTGCCAAGCGGTCGCCTACCTGATGGAATCGCATTCAAAGCACGCCTCGGAAGTCGTGATGATGGAGACATTTGTGCCACGTGACCAAACCATCGAAGTACAGCCCTTTCCGTTTGAAGAAGCAACTATCTCACATTGAGTTCCTCGCGCACTGCCATGTTTCTCACCCTATCCCGGCGAGTAATTCCCACAACAGCACGAAGAAATCTCATCTCGGCAGCTTGTATTCGCGATCTTATTCTTTCTGACCCTAATTTTCATCGAAAAATCAGATGCAGCGATGAGGTCAATTTCTGGATGAATGGGTGCGTCAACAAACAAAATTGTCGGATTTGGGACGATACCAAATTCGACATGAGATCCAAGAGCGTCTAATGCATCCCGAAAAAATCACTGTTTGATGTGGATTTTAGGCTGGCGGCGTCAGCGGTCCTTATTTCTTTCAGAACGATGGTGGCCAATCCATCAGGGCCCAAGGCAAGCGCTATAGGTCGACGATTACCATCTTCTCTTGGTCGGAATTGGATGATGACGCCGTTCCATATTTCTTTGAGAACGACGTTGGTCAGGCCATCATCGTCAACGGCGAGCACTATATGTCAATGATTACTAACTTCTTTTGGCCTGAATTGGATGATGTGGATACCAACGACATGTGGTTTCAGCAGGATGACGCTATGTGTCACACAGCTCACGCCTCATTGGAAATTCTGCACGAGCGATTCAAGGGTCATGGTCGTCTCACGCGTAGGTGATGTGAACTGGTCACCGAGATCGTGCGATTTGATGCCGTTAAGCTTTTTCTTGTGGGGTTTTCTGAAGTCGCAGGTCTATGCGAATAAGCCACAAACTACAGCGGCCCTCAAAGCCAACATAACCCATGCCATTGGTCAAATTAAGCCTGATTTATGCGCCAGAGTCATGAAAATTGGATATCTCGGATGCGCGCCACCCAGAGAAGCCGTGGCGCTAACATTCAAACGATGTATCATTCCATACATAATGGCATCGATCAGTCTTTTAAACGAATCAAAAAAGTAGATGATATATAACACACTCACTTTATTTTATTTAAATTTAAAGATAGGAAGCGCTTAATGATTGACACTTTAGATAGTTTAGAAATGCATACAAATTATTGCACTTGTATTCATTTTTTTCATTAATCTGCATCATTCACATATTTTAAAATTATTATTTTTTATTTGAGTGTTTCCCTTGTTTCTACAGGGTGGCACATAAGAAACGTTAAGACTTCATTATTGAATACTTTTTAGTTTACGTATTTTTTTTTTCAGCATTAACTTTGAAAAAAAAAAAACTTGGAAAAGTTATGATGGAAAGATTCAGCATAGCACAAAGAACCAAAGTGGTTCAATTTTATTTTGAAAGTCATCATCACATTCAATTATTCAGACACAAAATTTCTTTCATGTTCGAAATGCGCCCAGTGGTCCAACAATTTACCGATTGGTCCAGCGTTTTCAGCAATAAGGGGCTGTCTGTAATCTTTCGCGTGCTGGAAGTCCTCGTACAGTTTGAAATGATGTGAACATTGCTCGGGTGCAAGCAAGTATATAAAACCTCCACCGGGCAACGTTCTCAGCAGTTGATGATGTATAGGCGGTCTTTGCAAAGAATTTTAAGACAGATTCAATTGGTTCATGAGTTGAAAGTCCAACTATGGGAAATGTTTGGTGATCGGATAATATCGCGTTTTTCTAATTTTAACTGGCCATTGCGTTCGCCCGATTTAACGGCTGCAGATTTAGGGCTATCTAAAAAATAAGGCGAATGCCACCATCCTTACTTATAGCAGCGTAGTCTGGTGGCAAGCAGCATTGAAAGCCATTAATCTTAAGGCATTGACAAAAATATAGAGAGGGTACCCGGGTACCCGGTAAAATGCAAAATTGGGTACTACCCGGGTAAAATCAAGAGCACTAATGGGCACCCTTTAAGAGATATTATCGTTAAAACATAATATAAACATATTTCCAAACCATAATCTAAATTTTAATAAATGGCAAGGTGAAATAAAGTCAGATCAAATAACGTTTCTTATGCGCCACCACTTGTTTGCATATTTACCATTTTTTTTTCATATTTTTTTTTTATTTAAACATTCCTTTACACTTATTTATTTATTTATTTATCTGCGCATATTCTTGCCCTTGCTAAAAGTTTAATTAGCTCAACTTTTCAGTCGGAAAGGCCCTGAGATCATTAGTGAAATATGAATATTTCAGAAGAATTTGACCCGTTGACTTAATGCATTACAATCACTTCTTTTTTTGGAGTTGCATCAAACATTTGCTTTGCATTTCAAAATAAAAAAATAACTCTTGAATGTGAACCAGTGACACAGTTGGGTGCTAAATTCTGTAGTAAACACTGCAGAAGGAAAGGAGACTATTCATATATTTAAACAACTTATTTGCTATGCATATTTCCCGTATAAACAACCTTGATAATGTCCACAGCAAATTTAAACTTTCATTAGCACAACATAGTTAGTAGCAGTCGTACCACTCTTTTCCATTTAACTAAAAACAGTGCGAATGTCAACAACAACACACATCGAGCGAATTAAATCAATAATCAAGTAAAACAGTACAAGAGTGCATTTTGCTGTCGTGTAAAAACACACATAAAAAGATAACAAATATCTAGAGAAAACGAAGCACTTTTATCGGTCGTGTGGAAAGTTAAAGTTCAAGACTTTGATTACTTATTCTCATCTATGTCGGGCGTTATGACTTTTTTCATTGCCATTGCGGTAGATTTCGCACGAATTCTTGGAACTCTTAAATACTTTTCTTGGTCTTCCTAGGAAACTTGTTTCTTTCGATTTATTGACGAAAATTCTGTTTGCTGCTCGCTCGATCTGAAACTGATTCGCGATGCTGTTGCCATGAATGATATTGATTGATGGTTTTGATTTTCAGGAACCTAAGTTTGGAGCTTCTTACTTAACATTGCCTTAAGCTCGGCGTCATATCAACGTTTCGTAATTTCGGAGCGTTTTATAGAGCGTGGACAGAAAGCAGGCAGGCACATCTTATCTGTAAGATATGGTCGGAGGAAAGCATGCCCGATGAGTGGAATCTCAGTATCGTTTGCCCGATCCACAAGAAAGGAGACCCCTTTGACTGCGCCAACTATCGAGGGATAAGTCTCCTTAACATCGCCTACAAAATCTTCTCTGCCGTTTTGTGTGAACGCCTGAAACCATTCGTGAACAAACTGATAGGTCCCTATCAGTGTGGTTTCAGGCCCGGGAAGTCCACCATCGATCAAATTTTCACACTGCGGCAGATCCTGGAGAAGACCCAGGAAATGCAGATCGACACACACCATCTATTTGTCGATTTCAAGGCCGCATATGACAGCATGTATAGAGACGAACTATACAGCGCCATGTCTAGTCTTGACATTCCTGCTAAACTCGTCAGACTGAGCAGGATGACGATGGAGAATTCTCGCTGCTCCATCAAGGTCGGTAACGAACTCACCGAGACCTTCAATGTCAAAAAAGGTTTTAGACAAGGCGACGCGCTGTCATGTGATTTCTTTAACATCGTTCTTGAGAAGATCGTGCAAAACTCACTGGCCAACACAAGAGGCACGATCTTCCAAAAGTCCGTTCAACTGCTAGCCTACGCGGATGACATTGATGTGATTGGGAGAACACAGCGAGCCGTCAATGATGCGTTTGCTGGCATTGAAACGGAAGCGGCTAAAATGGGTCTGGCGGTAAACGAGGGCAAAACAAAGTATATGCTGTCATCGAGAAAGGACGCACAACATCGACGACTTGGCCAGAACGTCACCATAGGCAGCTATAACTTTGAGGTAGTTAAGGACTTCGTCTACCTTGGCTCCACGGTAAACAGTACAAACAACATCAGTACCGAGATCAAACGCAGAATAACTCTTGCCAACCGCTGTATTATGGGCTCAAAAGGCAATTGAGTAGTAGAGCCCCCTCTCGGAAGACCAAGCTGACTTTATATAAGAGTGCTCCGGTAGTGCTTCGAAAATATTCCGAAAAAAAATACGTGGGCATCTCGTTAAGATACAGTTGTCACCATTGTGTAAGCAACGAAGCACATTTCGAATTGGCTGGCTTTGTTAACAAACGGAAGCAATTGGGTAATGGAGCCCTCTCTCGGAAGACCTAGCTGACTCTATAAAAGACCTTGATCATCCCAGTCCTGCTGTACGGCGCAGAGGCATGGACAATATCCCAAGCGGATGAACAGTCTCTTGGTCTTTTCGAAAGAAAAGTTCTGCGCGCAGTCTTTGGTCCTGTTTGCGTTGATGGTATTTGGAGGAGAAGGTTCAACCACGAACTGTATGGGTTGTACCGCGACATGAGTCTAGGCAGGCGTCTACGGATCCAACGCCTGAGATGGGTAGGCCATATAGAGCGTATGGACAACTTAGCTCCGGCCCGAAGAGTCTTCGACTCTGAGCCTGTGGGACAACGCAACAGAGGACGTCCACGTACAAGGTGGCGCACACAAGTCGAGGGGGACCTCGGCCGGCTTGGTGTGCGAAACTGGAGACAGCTGGCGAAAGATCGTGCTGGCTGGAGAGGCATGTTAAGTGAGGCCCAAGTCCACCTCGGACTGTAGCGCCCTAAGAAGAAGAAGAAGAAGACAGATAGCAAGGATAGTATTTCCAAATGCTATGTTTCAGCAACTGTCAAAGGTACCAATCACATCCAACTGTCAAAACTGTCAAAATATTCAGTAAAGCCTGCCATTTCATCACGCATCATTTTACGCTTGCCGAAGGTGCGGAAATTATTAAGAAATCGTTCAAGATTCCGGCTTAGCTCTAAATAATATAATAATAATAGTGGCGCTACAGTCCGAGCTTTTATTTTTTGGTTGCGTCCAATGATGTGGCAATCTTCTAAAGATACTAAAAGCACAGAATATCAGAATGAACGTTTCGCAAACCTAAGTACTAGATTTCGGGAATACGCCTACATACTAACCTACACCCTTCTACCACTCTCCCCGCGAAACTGCCTTTAGGTATTACTTTGCGGGGCTGGTTAGCCATTTACGCTATATTCTGAAAAGTGGCCTCCCAAGAATTTCTTCCTGCTTCGGCCTGCCGTAGTTTCATTTGGACTATCGCAATATACGAGCATACTCGTAGCTCATTCCAATTTTCTACAGATTCCATCATGTAAGGGATCACGTTTTTGGGGCTTGGTAGATTCACCATTCGCCTATAGTGCACAAAGCGACTACAGTCAAACACTGCGTGCTCTGCGTCTTCCTCGGCGCTTGGACATTGTGGACACAGCGGCGAACTGTCGTGTCCAAATCTGTTCAGCTATTTTCTAAAACCGCCATGTCCAGATAGGAACTGCGAAAGGTAGTAGTTAAAGTCTCCTACTGATCTCGATAACGGAATAAGCCTATGCGTCCATCTTCCCTTTGTGGAGACGTCCCATCTGGCTTGCCATATTGCTATGGATGTGGCCCGTTCTTATTCTTTTATGATTTTGGCCTGCTGCCGGTCCGAAGTTCTCCTATGGTATACCCTCTTGAGTTTGTCTGCAAGAATGTCAATGGGCAGCTGTCCTGCTATGACGAACGCCGCATCATCAGAGATGGTCCTAAAACCGCTGATCGCCCCGCAGAGTCTATAGACTGACGTCATCATCCGATTTAGTCGTCCTACCGTGAGTGCTCCAGCCCAAATTGGAGCGGCGTACAGGAGGAACTGACTACCAGCGAGAGCAGGATTCTGCGTGCATATTTTGACCCGCCGATATTTGGGAGCATTCGGGAGACCGCTCCTTGTGTACCAAGGCAGCACCTTGACGTATTTTATGTGTTCCCTAAATGAAAGCCTGTTATCCAGCACAACCCGTAGGTACTTAACAGACTCCTTGGACCTAATCGTCTGATCTCCAACTAAGAAGCTCCAACTATGAACAGGCCGAGTTTCTCAGCAATCACTCGTGTGTGCTATTGTTTTCTTACGAGTGGAGGGGACCTACAGTTTAATGTCGATGTTTTTTTGGAAATTTGGACCTTAGACCTCGAGCATAGGAGTCGACGCACTACGCCATAGCGGCCACAGTTCTAAATATCCAACGTGAATTTCGTCGTGAGGTCGGTCGTCATCATTGTTGTGCATCATTGAGTGTGCAGGCAATTCGTCGCAGCGCAAAGTGATTGCATTTTTTTGGATCTTAAGCCACCTACCGGACAGAGATTGGTGCGAAATGAAGAAAGCATAGCCGTTGTAGAGGTCATTATCGAAGTCGAAGAAAACTCAGAAATGTCGATTTTTTCTCTCTTTTTTTTCGGAGTGTTTTTGAAACACTACACTGGAGCACTCAGACTCAAAACTGGTCCATCGTACTACCAGGTAGCACCCTACTACAGTGTCGTTAATTTGATCCCAACGGCAAATAGTAACTGGACCAGATTCGATTTCACTGGGATTCGAACTTGGGACGCCTCTAACTTGGGGCAGGCACTTAACCAACTGCCCCATCCAGTCGCTGGCTCAACGGCTTTGTCAACAAGCAAAAATTGACGTGATTGGAACCAAGACAAAAGATTGACTGTTTGGTGTGGTTTATAGCATGGCGGCATTGTCGGACCATATTTCTTCCGTAATGAAGAAGGAGACACCGTTACTGTCAATGGTCTCAGGTATAGAGCGATGTTAATCGACTTTCTGTGGTTAGAGCTCGACAACATTTATATACCCGAGGTGTGGCTCCAATAAGACGGATCTACATGTCATACAAGCGACGCAACGGTCGAAGTTATGTTATGAATGAGAAATTTGGCGAATGGGTTATCTCACGGCGAGCGTTCATCAATAGGCCACTGCGACTTGACAACACTCGATTATTTTCTCTGGGGCTACGTCAAGTCCTCAGTCTAGACTGACAAGTCTACCACTTTGGACGAGCTTGAGGCCAACATTCGAGAAACTATTGCCGGAATAACGCAGCACATATTGGACCTAATCGGCGCCGTAGCCGTGTGGGTTCGTGCGTCGACCCATGCGCATTAGACTTTCACAGTCTAGGTTTGAATACAAGATCAAACAAACAATTTTCCAAAAAAAAAATTTTTTCACGGCTCCACCTCTTTCGATTCACTGACAATGATCAAAGAGTATAAGTGTCTAGAAAAAGCTTCTCTAATTCGCCGTTCGGAGTCGGCATTAAACTTCACTCGTGAAAGAACAGTAACACGTACAACACGAGTGGTTGCTGAGAAGCTAGGCCCAGGTCCACCTCGGATTGTAGCGCCGCCATTATTATGGTTATTATAAGCGATATGTCATTGTAAACGATTTATAATCCTATTGGATTAATAAAGGAACTCAGGCGGGACCTAAGAATTTTGTCGTTATAACGGATACGTCGTTAAGCGAAACATTCGGCGCGTAACTCGGACTTGCTTAAATTTGTCCTTTTGTACACGATAAACTTATCAAGTGGCCCAAAAATCAATCAAATCACACTTAGGATTTGAAAAGTTATTTTTAGAAAATATCAGTAACTACTGGAATATAACGCCGTGGCGTAGTGGGTAGGTGCGTCGACTCCTACGCTCGAGGTCGTCAGTTCGAATCTCGAAAAAAACATCAAACATTTTTTCACGGCTCCACCTCTTTCGAGTCACTGACAATGCTCAAAGAGTATAACTGTCTAGGAAAAGCTTCTCAATCTAGCCGTTCGGAGTCGGCATTAAACTGTAGGTCCCCTCCGCTCGTGAGAGAACAATAGCACGCACAACACGAGTGGTTGCTGAGAAGCTAGGCCCAGGTCCACCTCGGACTGTAGCGCCGCCATTATTATTATTATTACTGGAATATAACAAGCCTAAAAATGTTACTCATTCCTAAATAAAGTGGATGCAAGTGACAGATATGATGACGACGACGATCTTTAAAATGAATAACAAATCACTAAATAAAGTTCAAACAGTCATCCAGCAACCGCTCATTTACTCACTGACAAATTTGTTCTGCTATAGATGAATGACTTCAAAGACTACGTGAGCATTTCTCCACTTACGCTCTGGCAACGCCATCCAACAAAGCACTCAACAAAGCACTCATTTCTCATTTCCTGACGATAGCGAAAGCATGGAATTTCACTCATCAAAATGTAAACAAACCGCCCGCATCTTTTCAGACGGCAAGGCACACACTACTCAAGCCAGTTTCCCCAACCGTGCAGCAGCGAACAAACTCAATCTTCGTGCACTGAGAGCTTCAGCATTGCGCATCGAATCCAACACAAATTCATTCAGATCCAACAAGCGAGTGAAGGCAACGTGACGAGACGACTATTCGGTTGGTATCCACTCGAACCGAACCAATTGAAATCAGTCTGCAGCCAGACTTTGTGTTCGTCGGTGTTGTGAGCGCCGCAGTGTTTCCGTTGTTTTTTCGTGTGTATCTTTCAACTCGAACAACTTGTATCTCGTCGCCCAGTTCAGTCGGTTTGTTTTGATTCGCGTCAAACTTGAAATAGAGCTCCTTGTGCAGAAAGTTCAGCCAATTGACACATCCTCCTGTCAACTGTCATTGCCAGTGGTGCAAGTGTCCTCGAAGAAGTGTGCTTCCACCAAGAGTCCTTGGCACGGTAAAAAAACCTTAACAGTTTTCGATTCGTTTGAAAATCGCTTGAAAATCTTCTCAAAAATCGCGTGTGTGCCCTCGTGATTGGTGTGTGTAGCAACTGTGTGCGTTCAGGTTGGTTAATTTATATTTTTCAGCTGGAAAAAATTAATTACCTTAGCTGCGGTGTATTGCTCGTCGTTTTTGGTATCTCAGCGCTGCATCATTCGTGATTTCATGGTCATTTCCGATCGGTTTTTTTTTTGTTGGGTCTTCGTTTTTATGGGAATGCTACTGCACAGGTGAGGTAATTATTGTGACTACTACATGGGGGGGCGGGCATAACAGATCCAAGAAATTGGACTGAGGGTGCCGCACGCACGGCAGTAAAGTTGATTGAACGTGCCCACCTCCGGCCGGTGCGGTAGTTTTTAACAGTGCACCCGCCCCACTGAAATAGGAAAATTCAATAAACCATTATCGCAGCGGTTGGAAAGTGGACTACTTATCGATTTGTAAAGGGGCAAGGACATGCTGCTGCTTGTGCTATTGCAGCAGTTGCCGTATTGTGCTTGTGGTTGCAGAGCTCGTGTGAGGGATGTGTTGGTGTTTTACGTAAACAAGTGCCACAAGTTCTTTTGGTTCCTTTTTTTTCTTCAGCTGTGCGGATGCGGGATTCCGGCGATATTTTTTTTCGTGAAATTCTGCATCCTTTCCTGTTTCGTAACATTCAGATCTCAGTCAGTGTTGCCGATGTGAGAGTACAGACTTGAGGGAAATTTAGAACTTTTTGGTTTCGAAGTGCATTCGAAATTCCCAGTGCCATGGGATGTTGTTGCTTCCTTCAATCTTTAACTTATTTTGACTTAGTTTAGCTCCTGGGCAGTCTATAACTCCTCCCAATTATGTACATCAAACTATGGTCAGGAACTGGATTACCGCTAGTTGCTGTACACAATTGCGTGCTTATTCTGTGGTTGACGTGAAGTACACTTTTATTTTGTCTCTTGTGGTATTTTCCCACAGCATTCTCGCGAGATGATATACCTCTTGACCTAGTCCAATATCCACTCCCCGCACACGAAGAAGTTCTTGACTTAAGTGTCCTTGTGCTTTTGACTTTTTTGATCAAAATTCCACTGGGAAATCATTGTAGCATTTCAGCCTGGGAATGTAATGAGTTGGAGCTCTACGGCTCCCTTGGGTGTCTTATTTAGTCTGCCGCCTCTCTTAGATCTCCGGCAGCATGATTTCATACAGACGAGAGTAAAATTGTAAATGTAAAAAAATTTGTGATCCAAATTTCCCAAGAAAATGTTGCATTGCCACATTACTTTTTTGATGCCTTATTTTTTTTTTTCTGGCGGGTTACTATTAGAGGCACTCCTCGAGAATTTCTGACGAAATACACTGTAGATGGATGAATTCTGTGTGGAATGGTACCATGGTCTCTATCACCACGGTCCCACTTGGGCCTATTGTAGTTTTCGAAATGTGTTCTTGTTCATTCTTCGTTGCAAATTTACTGTAGGTGTACTCTTGTATTTATGTCTTGTTACAGTAGCTTTCGAGGACGAATTTGATTACAAAATCATAACCCAAGAAGAGAAGAGGGCAAAGGACTTAGTCAGAATATATGCACAGATGTTTCGGATGGTTTCAAGACGGGTGAATGACTAGGAGTTTTTGCAACATTGCCAAGGATTTCGCCGTACTTGCACCTGCCTAAGCATTGCAGTGTATTCCAGGCAGAAGTCAAAGCTATCCAAGAGGCTTACTATTAGAGTCCGACCGTATATTCGACTACGGCCGAAAAAACTGGCCTTCGGACGGACTCTACTTACTATCAATGAGTCCGAGAGACGGGAAATCTGTCACAATATATGTACCTAGACATTCAGTTGGCCATAAAGGCTCTGGAGACACCATCAATTAGATCCGAGATGGTAAAACATTGCCGCCTACTATTAAGGAAATTGGTGTTAGATACCTTACCATATGCTGTGTCCCGCGGCATAGTGGTATTCCAGGCAAGGAAAAGTTGACGAACCAGCTAGAATGGGGGCGGGCATGTCACTGGCAAACCATCAGGAGACATTTCTCGCATTAAGTAATAAACTCCCTGTTACTTACAGATGCCATCACCAATCGTTGATGGATGAAATTAGATTCTTGCAGAACAATCAAATTTGGCCTTCACTTAGTCAGAAAAGAACACAAAACACTTTTCCAGCAATAAAAGAAAAGATGCCGATTTCTTTCCGCATAATTACCGATCACTAATTCCAAGGCACGACTGGATGGCGCAGTTGGTTAAGTGCCTGCCCCAAGTTAGAGAGGTCTCAGGTTCGAATCCCAGTGAAATCGAATCTGGTCCAGTCACCACTTGACGTTGGGATCAAATTAACGGCACTGGAGTAGGTTGCTACCTGGAAGTACAATGGACCAGTTTTGAGTCTGAGCGGTCCAGTTTAGGGTTTCAAAAATCCTCAAAAAAAAAAAACCTAAGCACACCTTCAAAAAGAATGAGAACTCCTTTCAATGACTTTTATAGAACCTGAAGGGATAAAGAACTAGAAAAAGAACGCTAGGCAAATACTAATTCCGCAGCCTAGAAAAATTGAGGAATACCAAAATGCAAGACATGGTTAATTTCTTTAAAGGAACAAAGTGGCTGTAACCCAAAAGGTTACCATAATGGATCACTACAGTGAATGAAACAGACGTGCACTAAAATGCGTGCAATAAAATTAAAGAACATGGCTTTATATGTGAGTGGACAGTACATATTTGTATACTGCACAGCCACCCACCGATGCAAGTTGTCTCTATTTCTAATTTTGATGCAATCCACATGTAGTGGATCAGCAACATTTTGAAATTTGACATACAGCTTTTATAAATTGCATACAACGTTTAAAAATTAATAAAACAATATTTATTCTCCTTTCTACATCCACGGCAGAAAGAATTTATTCTCTTTTCACAATGACAGCGAGATTTACTGTACGTCTGTTTTGTTGTGCATTTCTGCACGTATCAATGCATGCACTATTGCTGCACATCTGTTTTAAGCTTAAGATGAACCACTTAGATATGAGTGGTTTGCACTGGGTATAGTTTTTCGGTAAACGAGGAACTGATGTAGCAAACACCGGTTATTGATAGCGCAATGGATATTATCCAGATCTAAGTGGGTCACGGTTAACTTAAAAATGATAGTCACTAGGTTATAGTGACCTAACCCTAACCCAATCTAACCTAATCTAACCTAGAGTAGCTTTCAATTGATACACTAAGCTGCCACAAATGATGGCTTCCAACAACAATATTTAAGCCTCAAAGAAGAATTGTCCTTGGTTGGTAGTGCAGTGTATTTCGCTTTTGTTTAAAATACTCGTGTCCTATGGCAAAGTTCGCTTTGTAATTCATATATTTCTTACCGAATATATCGCGCTCAATGTTAGATAGAACATGATGCCGGTCGCAAAATCGAGCTCTTTTAAAATAATTTTTATAACAATTTCGCAGACTTTTCTTGTTGATTTTAAGTTTCTAGATTGTGACTGGTTTCAAAAACCCCATAGAAATAATTTAAGCCAAAACTTCATTCGTAACACAACGACTGGATGGCGCAGTTGGTTAAGGGCCTGTCCTAAGTAAAAGAGGTCCCAGTTTCGAATCCCAGTGAAAGCAAAGTTAATACGCTTTTACCCGGTTATTCAAATCTGGCCCAGTCACCATTTGCCGTTGGGATCAAATTAACGGCACTATCACTGGAGCGGTCGATCAGTGGTATTAGTCTGACTATGGGTATCACAATGGACCAACACGGTCTAAGTGTGCTGGTGAATTTCACTAGCAGCCCTCTAACCTAACCTAACATCCATCGTAAGGCAAGTTGTGATAGGACACCAACTTGATGGAATGACATTAAGCCTGATTGATCCAATTCGGGCGCAAAAAACATGCCTCAGTAGCGGCAACCAAGTTTAGGAGCATTGCCCCTATACGTCATCAAAGAAATATAGTCAAGTGATGTTGGCGGCACAGATGGTGTACTTTGTAGTTACCCTATGAGGGTTAGGTGGTCATTGGTGTATAAATTGAGGGCTTTCGGTATCCCGATAGCGGTTGTTCTGTTTATGAACGAAGCTCGTCAGGTGAAAAAGTACTCTGTTTCTCCTTCGGTTTTAATATTTTTTTCCGCAAATGGTAGTTGAATATACTGAATTTTCGAGCCAATTCGAGGTCAAAAAGCTACCACTCCTGGTCTGATTAGTAAATTCAGCTTCCGAAAGAAATTTACCAGTAAGCTCAGTACCAAAAGGGACTGGAGCAATGAATCCATGGTCCAGTCTGAGCAGCAACATGGTAAAATGGTATACAGATGGATCAAGAACTGATGAAGGAACTGGAGCAGGAATTTTTGAACCCAAGACAAAATACTTCGAATCCATGGGCAAATGTACCAGCATCTTGTGCGAAATTGCGCTTGGTCAGAACCAACAAATTATCTTCGTCCATAAAAATCATCACGACTTCCGATTGCGATTCCATCTGGTAGGCGACCGCTTGGCAGACCCAGGACGAGATGGTTGAACCAAATCCAAAAACTCGCCTGGTTGCGCTTGGGCATAGCTTCTGATGAGCCGATGGCGGAGGATCGAGTGGGCTGAAGATCTTTCTTGCGATGAAGATGAAGATGGATCAGAAGTCCAACGCTAATTGTCAAAGTATCAATATCCTCTTTAAATAAATTCTAGAATAAAAGATGATTCTTTTAAAACGTTCTGCTTTAATACTGCCTCAGTTTGTTTAACACCCAGCGGAGGCATCATAGTTTCGCTCGTCAAAACGACATTTCGATAAATTTCTCAGTCGATAGAGCATATTTGATATAAAAACGCGTTCGGAATCGAACCCTCGAATTGAATGCTTATATTCTGTCTTGTTGCATGACTTGGAGTCATTATTTTCCCATTTGAAGTACTCAATCATTGATGTCAAAGAGAATTATGAAACTTTTCCTGGTTATGAATTGACAGTCGTCCGGGAATTTATGTATTTATGTTCTTTCCTCGTTCGTAATTTATCCCCACTCCGTGTTTCAAAGTGATTCCATGGGTCTACTCTAGGGTTTATTTCTTCATTCATTCGCTAGTAGTCGAAGAAAAAATGCAGCATGGATTTTTGAGAGACAGAAGCCTGTAAGGAGGACAAGAAGATGTGAATTTTTGACATCTCTATCATCTATGGCATTTCAATCAAACCCTGAAAACTTACCTATTTCTTTTTTTAAACGACTGTATGGTGCAGTTGGTTAAGTGTCTGCCCTAAGTTAAAGGAGTCCTAGGTTCGAAATCCCAGTGAAGGCAAAGTTAATACGCTTTTATCCGGTTTTTCAAATCTGGCCCAGTCACCATTTGCCGTTGGTTTCAAATTAACAGCGCTATCACTGGAGCGGTCGATTAGTGGTAGTAGACTGACTGTGGGTATAACAATGGACCAACATGGTTTAAGTGAATTTATGAACTCACTCTGGATAATTTTTGACTTGTTTCTTAAGCTTCCACCGCAATTTTAACTTGTAAGAGAAATGAAAAATATATATTCGGTCAACTTTCATTAATTTTTAACCAATTTTGTGTGTAAAAAAATAAATAAAAAAAAGGTAAACAAATTTAATTTAAAAAATTTGAAAATTGACCGAATTTATTTAATTTTTCATTTCTCTTAGAAGTTAAAATGACAAAGTGTGCAGTGAGGTTTCAAATCTGGAATATGTGGGTAGATTTTGAAGAATGTCATTAAATGTGTAAACTACAGTCAAAATCGCTTATAACGACATCGGTTAATAATGGCGGCGCTACAGTCCGAGGTGGACATGGGCCTAGCTTCTCAGCAACCACTCGTGTTGTGCGTGCTATTGTTCTGTCACGAGCGGAGGGGACCTACAGTTTAATGCCGACTCCGAACGGCGAGATTGAGAAGCTTTTTTTTCTAGACAGTTATACTCTTTGTGCATTGTCAGTGACTCGCAAGAGGTGGAGCCGTGAAAAAATGTTTGATGTTTTTTTCGAGATTCGAACCGACTACCTCGAGTGTAGGAGTCGACGCACCTACCCACTACGCCACGGCGCCCACATCGGTTATAACGAGAAAATTCGTAGCTCCCGCCTGCGATCCATTATATGTAATCCAATAGCATAATAAATCGTTTACAACGACATATCGCTTACAACGACCAGATTCGTCAGTCCCTTGAAGGTCGTTATAACCGATTCTGACTGTACTTTCATTTGTTTCCACTTTCAGTAATTTTTTTCGCATTATCCTACTCAAAATGATGTCACGCATAGCCTCGGCAGAGCTGTCAAGCACAACTTGTTTTCCATACATCATGGTAGAAACCTAAGGAGAATTCAGCTGTCAACTGACATTCGCATATGAAGAGATCGATTTATTTCACTTCTGTTTAAGTTGGCAAAACTGAACGAACTCAACGAAACTGAAATATACACAAACAATACACAAAAATTAAACCCTAAAGGGTCAACCATAATGACCGGACAAAAATTATATCATAACCAAACGAAAAGTAACCAGAAGCATCGTCCAGTTTCAAAGTGTTCATATTTCCTTATAGAAACTAAACGAAAATGCAGCGGTCAACTAACATTTGCATACGTAGAGATCGATTCATTTCGCTCCCGCGTAAGTGGGCAAAAGTGACCGAGCATACCGAAATTGACCGAAGCGGTGACTATAGTCACAGTATATCTTTTTTGTGTATTCGCTTAATTGCTTAAGTTCTCTTAAGTTTCTGTACGGTTATTATGGTTGGTCCTTTAGGGTCTAATTTTTGTGTGTTAGCTCGGTTGCTTCAGTTCTCTTAAGTTTCCATACGGCCATTACAGGCGGTCCCTTTAGCCTGAGAACAATATCTTCACGCAGTTGACAGACAAAAAAAAAGAAAATCCTTGACAAGACCCTATTCAGAAAAGCTGAAATTGATTGGAAATCATTTTGCATGCCACCCCTTCCGCATTTGGTTACAAATTTAGTATCATTTTGTAAATCAGATTCTATCAGTTGCCTCACATGTCGTCCCCTAGTGACATTTCATTCACGAACAACTGTCAATTCTTTGCTCTCACTCAAATTGTTCCCACCACAATGGCAACTGTGCAGCATGCTCACTCCGCTTGTGGATGTTGCCGACAATAGAACGGAAGTACCTCTGTATCCTTTTGTCCTCCTGCTGCTCTCCTCCCCATCCAGCACCCGCTCGTTCATCTTCCGCTTCGTCTGATTCTGTTTGTTGTGTCCTTTTTTTTCCTCATCTTTATTGTGTCTGGTGACATTGGTGTGCGAGACAGCCGCATTGAGAGCAATGGCGTGTGCTGCACAGTCAGCGATTTGACGCAGTGTCCATGCATGTATGTGGCATGCTGGTGCGTGTGCGACGTGCGTACACAATGTGAAAAGATGGTCCCTGTCGGAAAAGCGGACGACACAAACAATTACCATTTGTTCATCATGATAATGTCGGTTGGTCCTTAAAGGCCATTACTTCACCCTAGCATGTGGTGTTGAATTGCCTCCCCCATTAGTTTTATGGTCTTGCTTTTCGAGTGCCTCACGGCTGAAGCGAGGGGATGCGTGTTTATGGCACAAGAAATTGGTTTAGATGAGGTCACTTTGAAGGACGGAGCAGAGATGCTTTCGTGCGAAATTCGCAAGCGAAGCACAACTTAACACGCCGCATGTAACAGGCATAAGGTGAAGGACGTCAATTCTGCTTCAATTACATAACCACATTAACAACAGTCCCGAAGGCTTTAACTCACGATTGGTTAACGAAACAGAAAACAAAAAATTAATAAACTTCATGCGGAAATGAAGCCATAAACGGCGGCGTATAGTTTTAATGGATTCCCCGAACCTTGCCCACCGAGTGCAGCAAACAATCACTGAATTGTATTAACAGTACAGAATGTGTAATTTAAATTGAGAGATGAATAAATTCAAGGGCCTTTTCAGTAACCCTTTTCAATGTGAATTGCAAAACAAAACAGAAAATAATCGAGAAGCAGCAAATAAAAAGATACACACTCTTGAGCACGTACATGCGGGCATGTATTGACAGGAATAAAAAGGCACTTATCTCATCGTGTATCTGCACTTAATGACTTCATCTGATACCGCTGACGAGTGCCGAAAATAGTCATAAACATAATTTTTTATTGCTCTCGTTTTATATCTCGTGTGTATCTTATGTTCATTTGAATTTGAATTTGCATTTCATTTGAATGTAAGGTGGCTTTTGACTAATTAAGACTTAATCTGAAGTTTGTGGGAATATTGACACACTGCTTATGGAGTTTTAAAATACTCGTATCTATTTGGGTACAGATTGTAAAGTACAGGGCGGGCCAAATACAAGTTTCTTTTTAAAAATGCAATGAAATGAACAAAATTAATTTTTTCCATGTATTATGGCTTTATTAGCAATAACAAATTATTAATTATGAAATACAACGTCGTTCAAGTTGCTGCCTCGGCTGGCTTCGCAGTAGCGCATTCTGTCACCCAAATTTTCCAATACCTTGTTGATGGTTTCGGGCTGTAGCTCACGGATAGCTTCGATGATATTGGCCTTAAGTGCTTGAATCGTTTCTGGATTGTTGGCATAACATAGGTTCTTCGCCGTTCCCAACAAAAAAACGTCCACAGAGGTCAAGTCTCAGCTCCGAGGCGGCCAATTGACATCGCCAAGACGGTCGAAAACACGGTTTGGGAATTTAGTGCGTAAGAGATTGATTGTGGCATGGAGTGCCTTCCTGCATGAACAAGAGGTCGTCCAAATCCATGTCTTCAATTTCAGTAAAAAAAAGTTGGTTAACATGGCTCTGTAACTCCCACCGTTGACCGAAACGTTGTTTCCAGCTTCATTTTCGAAGAAAAATAGTCCAATGATGCCACCACTCCACAATCCGCACCAAACTGTCACTCTCTGTGGATGCATTGGCTTCTCGTGGATGCATAACGTATGTGTTTTTCGAGCCCCAGTTAGGCAATTTTGTTAGCGTAGCCGCCGAGCAGAAAAATTCGTCTCATCAGAAAAGATGATTTTTCACCCAAAATCGTTGTCCAATTCAAGCTGTTCTAAGGCCCAAACTGCGAAACGATGCGAACGAAGAGGATGGTCGTGCGCCTTCATTTGCTGAGTCAATTGAATGAGAATTCTCCTCAGGCTAGTGCGCGAAATGTTGAGCTGTTGAGATCGATGGCAGTCTGATGTTCGTGAATTGAGTCTCATACTCTCGGCCACAGCAGCCACATTCTCAACTGTGCGCATCGGTAGACGACGGTTTGTTGTTTTGTTGATTGTTGTCGCACAGTTTGGGCTACACAGCACTCACTTTAATAAAAAATAAGTTTTCTATATTTCCCAAAGTTTTCCAAGCGTAGAGCGAATTATTTCGTTCCGCGGAGGTATGATACTGACTTTCTGTCAAGATTTCGAGCGGGAAATAGCTGTCAGTGTCAAAATAACCTATGATTTAAAAAATAACCACTAGATGGCCGACCCTGTACATTCGGTCTCCAGCTGAGTCCCTTGTCTAGGATAAGTCCCAGATATTTGGCAAAAATACTTCTGCTGCTGTTGATGGTTGGGGGTCGGGATTTTCTTGTGGAAAAGGCGATTTCCGTCTTTTGAGCAATAACATAGCATTCATTAGGATTATATATCCACGGCTCCCGTGTTTAGGTTCCTCTTCGCTGACAACCTCCCATCCCTGCATTGGGATCGAGGGGTTTTGGGCTTGGAGGAAGTTAAGGACTTCTTGCTTTTCGAGTCCCAAGTCTGGAATGCAGAGTCTCGCCTTCGGTGCTTTGGGAATCTCAGCTCCCTCCCAGATCTAAACGCCGTCTTAGCGAACTCATTTGACCATTGGTCTTTGCAGTCCAGAATTAGAACTCCCTTATGCCACCTGATCTTTCCATATTTTGGAGCGTTCTGACCGGCATTCTTGCGAATGTGGTCAAAGGCTGCTTTGGCTAGTTCTGCCTCTATCTTTTTGCCACATTCGAAGGAATACTGCCCATTCGATTTCCCGAAATCCACTACAGCTAACTGCAATAACTGCAACGGATTTCGAGACATCTCTCTGTAAGATACCGTCGGGTCTACCTTCCCGGGATTGCCTTCGCTGCCCCCAGCTTTCCAAATTTCCCTGTTGGGTTTTTTTTCGGTTTTTTGCCTTTTAGGGTCGTTTTAGGCGTCCTCAACGAACCTGTTCCTCTTACCAGCTAGGGTTTTCCCGTCTACCTTTGCTCGACGTAGGTGCTTCACTCCGCTAGGACCCGGCCTGTTGGCAGCTTCCTTCTTTGCGCTAGTGTCGCTCCTTATCTTCTTTCCCTGCTTAGCCAAACCGTCTTTGCTAAGACCCTTCTAGTTGGCATAATTCTAGCAACCCTTGGACAAGCAGGCTTAGATCTCGTCGATTCATCCTTTATGATGACCTCGTTGGCCCAAGCTAGGGAGTTCTTCTCCTTCTCTGTGAGGGACGAGTGCTCTTTAGCTGGCAAAGTGTCAGCTTTGAGGAAATCCTTTTTGCGGCGTAGGCCCTCAGAGATCCATTTCCTTCGCGGCGGCACCACTCTCTCTATGTTTGGGTTCCGCAAGTAGTTGCTCTTACAGTTCCATAGGCCGGAAATGACTGGATGGCGCAGTTGGTTAAGTGCCTCCTCCAAGTTCGAGGGGTCCCAGGTTCGAATACCAGTGGAATCGAATCTGGTCTAGTCACCAATTGCCGTTGGGATCAAATTAACGGCGCTGGAGTAGGTTGCTACCTGGCAGTACAATGAAACAGTTTTGAGTCTGAGTGCTCCAGTAGTGTTTCAAAAATCCATCGAAAAAAAGGCCGGAAAAGAATGGGTCCGTCCGGGCAGCGCCGCCATACCCGGGAAAGGCTGGATACAACAGACCCTTGCCACGGCGTCTGACGGAGTTCGTTAACGGTTGGTTTGACCCCCAACCTTGCATTCTTGGGCAGAGTTTACTATTAAAATCGGGTTGCCTATCTCTTAGTTTTCGGACTTCAATTTAGACCTATGTCGTCCTATCATCGAACCTACTTAAGCCTCGGCACCACGACAAGGTGGATAGCCCCGCCGACTCCTGCGTTCTCACCAAGATTCATCAGTGCGTTAGTGGTAGCTCAAGGCTAGACATTGTTGAAAGCTCTCAATATCAAGGAAGGGAACCGTAGTGTATTCAAACAAAAAAACACACTCCCTTTTCTACCCTTTCTCAATATTTTTGCAATCAAATGTTGATGTGTCGTTATTCAGATACCTTAAGCTGACATATTTTGTGCGCATTACAATTCGAATATCAATCGGGTATCATTTTCCCAACACTTCAGCGGCTTTACTTCATGTAAATGAAATGTATCTAAGTGACAACTCATTCCATCTGGCACACCTTCCAATTGTTCGAACGCATTCGTGAACGTGATCTGTCATCTTTCTGTCGAAAGTAATCAACATTTTCCATTAGACGCCATCTGACTGAAGCCAGTCAGCCCCCTCACTGGAAAGGTGGAGAAAATATTTCATATTCACAACGTATTCTATTCAACTCCAACAAGAGTATCCAAGGCCGGCAGGGATTTTGCCTGACTCACAGCCGGGGGTTCACTGAGATCATGAAATTCAATCGGATTAGCATTATTTATTACCGTACGTGTTCTTTTTGAAAAAAAAAATAACCAAACAATTCACAGCGATTTTGGTTGGTTTGCAGTCTGCGAACCAACCCCGAAGTCCCACTCCAAGAGCCATTAGCAACCACACATCATATCGATTCGCATTATCATTAATTAAAAGAAAGGCACATCAACCACGGTATTTTGGCCACGGTTGGGGTTTTAAGTTTCAAAAGAAATTATCGACCAGGTGGAACGAAATCCAGTTACAATACTCAATGGCGTTCCTGTCACCAGAGTGTGTTCAGTCAATGAAGCGTGAAAACCTTTTTCTTCCCTCGCCGAGAATAGAGTGGACTTTGCTTAGAGTTCTGTTCGTTTTTTTTTTTGTTGGCTGTTATTTGCTATAAAAAGAAAAGTAACGGCGGTATAAAACTGTGAATCCTTATAAGTTAAGGATTTGTTTTGACAGGACTGAACACATTATTGTGTCACCGTGTCCTTGTCGCGTGCTGTGAACAGAATGGGTCTGAATACGAGCACAGAAATGAATTTCTGTAAATGTCAGAAGTTTGACTTTGATTTTGAGCGAAGGGGAATCTTTGCTAACCACTCTTACAGTTCCCATCACATTTTGTTTGTCAAAAGAAATGAATCAGTTTACGAGAATAGAAGCACGCTAATTATAACGACATTTTGGCGGAACAGCAGCGCGGTGTTTGTGTTTTCGGGTGGCGTATCGGTATAATATTCGCCACAAGCCTACCGAAATGACCCAGTTTTTGTTTTCGTTTTGTTATTCAACGAGAATGCTCGCCCCCACTGGGTGCTGTAAGTGTAGAGGAGTGAGTGGAGAGATAGAATATGACACATGACATATCTGTTTGAATGTCAAACGGCACACGTCCCACAGTGCGCACTGATAATGCGAACCAAGATTGAACTGTCAGCTGATGTCTGCAGAGTGAGTGAATGAGTGAAGGAGGGGTGAAAGTGTGAGCACTGTTTACTCTGCCAGGTTTCCCACACGAGAAGAAAAACATGAAAAACACTCAAACAACGAGCGCGTTGATGTAGAAAAAGTCTGAAGTGTGGAGACATGCTGTTGTCGGTTGCATAGCATCTCAGTTTTGTTGGCGATTTGCTTTTGTTTATAAAATCTAAAATTAGTTGTGATCTTATTATCACAAGAAGTTATCACCTCAGTGAAATTCGATTCAGTTTCCATCGAGTGCGGCGTTTTTCTGGGATTTTGTTCTATCATTGGCGGCGCGCTGTCATAATTGGCGGATATCGTGTTCGGCATGAAATTGAAAATTGTTAACAACAATGAGTTATGATTGATGTGACAGGTGCCTTCACAGTAGTAATCACTTCATTGTGTGTGGCAATACGGCGGACGGGTGTGATGTAATCGAATTAGTTGCGTTGGCAATGAGGCGCGGAGTCAGAAATCATATGTGTGCATTTGATATAAGGCCAAGAAGCATAAAATTTAACGACTGTAGGAGTTTTAAAATTGAACTTAATAGCTCCCAGTGACCTCTTATTTGTCATCTTGACAAATTGTAAACTGCTGCATCTGCCAAGGGGGGCCTGAGAGTTCATTACTTCGATCTTTGCACTGAACTAGAAGTCGGACTAAAAAATATGAACTGAGCATTGATCAATGAAACACAGAGAGCAGTTTACAAAATCGACTTCTTTTTTTGGATCACTGGGGAAATCAGCTATAAAGACAAATTTTTCTTTTTCGGAAGGGGCTATAGACCGGGTTGAACTGGGGCTTAAGGGCCAACTGTAATAACCGCATGAAAACTTCAGCTTATGTCACAAGCGAACAAAAAGTAACTGTATGCATTGTCGAATATCAAAGTGCCCATAATAGCTCATAGAAACTTAAAGAAAATTAAGCTGTCAACAGACATTTGCATACGATGAGAGCAATGATACTCTGTGACTATAGTTCACTACAGAAAAATGATACAGTTTCGTTCGATTCCTTCAGTTTCGGTAAGTTCAAATCATTTTGCTCCCACGCAAGTAGACGAAAGTGGACGAACTTACCGAAACTGAACAAATCCCACGAAACTGTATCATTTTTGTGTATTCGCTCGGTTGGTTCAGTTCACTTAAGTTCTCGTACGACTATTATAGTTGGCCCTTTAGTTTCGACAGCAGACACACGTGTTGTGCTTCCTAGTGTTCTCTCACGAGCGGAGGGGAAGAGCTTTATTCCATCTTGGAACGATTAAGTTTGAGACGTTTTTTTTGACAAATATGAATACTCTTTGAGTATTGTCACTGAGTCGAGAGATGTGCCGTGAAATATGAAAGTTGTAGTCTCCGACGTCCTAGACCTTCAGAAATGAAGTCCACGCCTTTAGGCTAAGTTACGTTTAAGAAGGGAAGTGTGATGATAGAGACATCACTTCCACTCGGAGGCCCAAAGGCCCATTGTGAATCCCTTCAATTCTTGTTGTACACAAAATCATAAACTTATCCTATCACTTGATGGATGAAACAATCCCGTGCTCTTTATAAATCTTAGAAGACTCAGTATATCTTCGTTCGCTAAGTCAGTAGTCTCTGTGAAGCAGCTTTGGCCCAGCGAAGCTAGGTGAAGTCGATAGGTGCAATAAGAGACTAAACCTCCCGGCGAACGATTTCCGTAGGAGTTGTAGGGACGAAGAAGAAATTGAATCAGTTGAGCATGTCCTTTGCCTGCTCTACAAGAACGGCGGCTCACTCACTTAAAAGCAAGGTTCTTTCACGAGCTCAGCGATGTGGCGAAGGTTGAGTTCCCTGATCTCAGGGAATTTATAACAAGAACGGGGTGGTTTTGGTAATTGCATGCTGACCCTGCGTTAATCCTCGGAAAACATGCAATCCTTATAGGGCATACAAAATGGGCCCAAAGCCTCTGGGTGTAATTGCTGGCAACAGTCGACGAAGTCGACGCACTTACTCACTGCTCCAAGGGGGACACAAGAATACCACGATTGGCAGGAGTTTAACGTTATTGTTGTTCACCACTGAGCCAATGCAGATGACTTGAAGCTGTAGCTGCCGATTGCAAGTTTTTGGCCATGTCATCGATGTTGGGCGTATTTTTTCGAAAACAGCGTGTACTTAATTTTGCCCTCTTTTGTCGCTAGACCCATTTTAGCCATTTCATCCATTTCAATTATATCGTGGGTGCCGTGGTCTTGTGGGTATATGCCTCGACCCCTATGCGCTAGATTTTTAAGTCTAGGTTCAAAATCCAGAACAAGCTATAATTAAAAAAAAGTTGTTCGAGTCACTGACAACGCCTGAAGTGTATAACTGTCTGAAAAAAGCTTCTCAGTCTCACCGTTCGTAGTCAGCATTGAACTGTAGGCCACCTTCGGCTACAAATATCACCTTCGGCAAAACATTCGGCTTCGGCCAAATGAGGCCGACAATTTTGCCGAAGCCGAATGTTGAGATTACTGTTTTCTGTAAAAATAGAAGTTGCAAGGAACGGTGCGTTTTTTGTTTTGTTATTGTCGGATACGAAGACGAATGTTAGGTCGGACTCTACGCACAACCCGAGTGAATGCTGTAAAGCTAGGCCCAAGTCCACATCGACTGTAGCGCCACCATTATTGTTATTAATTTTTCAATGATAGCAAACGCCTCATTGATGACTTGCTGTGTCGGATCAATCACGTCAATGTCTTCTGTGTATGCTTGCAGTTGTTTGGAATTCTTGAAGACCATTCCGACATACAGAGTTAGTCATTATTTTGTACGATCGTTTCAAGTACGATGTTGAAGAAATTACATGACAGTGCGTTGTCTTGCCTGAAACCTTTTTTGTCATCGAAGGTCTCGATGAGGTTGTTACCGAACTTGATGGAACAGGTAATGTTATCCATCGTTAGCCCAGACAACTTATCGAGTTTGGCAGGAATGTAAAAACTAGACATGGGGCAGAACAATTCGTCTCTATGCACGCTTTGGCCTCATATGTGACCTTGAACTCGAAAAACGCCGATCTGTCTTTATTAGACTTTTCCAACACCTACCGTAGTTCCCTAATTGATATGTTTCCTGACAAAACGGTGTTTACACAAAACATCAGAGCAAATCTTCCATAAGATGTGAACTTACTGATGTGACTTATTTTTGATGACTGTTGGGCAAAAATAGGCTTGAAATTATGGAACCTAGAATGCTGTTCTAAGCTTCTTTGACACTTGTAGGAAACGAATGTTCCTAGACTTGCACCTAAGGCGTATCACACTCATAACTTCAATTTCCTTGGCACTAAACCACACTTTGAGCACTTCGGCAGTATGTTTCGGGTAGTTGACTTGCTAAAATATTCGTTTCCTCCTCAGTATGAGGGAGCATAACATTTCCTAGGATGTCTTTGTATGCAAATCGGTCCATGATTTCATATTTTTAATGGATCAGGGCAATCCCATTTGCTGAGAAATATCCCCAAACCATGGCGCTTCTTCCCCTATGTTTGACAGTACCTTTGCAATAATGAGTGTTTAGATCTTCGTGGGATCGGGAGTTGCTTGCTGATTCGGCCAACACTGTACATATACAAGGTGGCGCAAAATGATGTTATCGGAAGATGTTATAATTTCTACAAATAGCATCGTACGTCAATCATATTTGACATTTGTGAACTAGACAGCTGCAGTATACAAACAGGCAATTTTTTTTACTATTATTTTCTACCAATAATCGGTCGGTGGTGTTAACGCAGCGTGAATTTCGACGTCGATTTCCTAATCATGTCGCGTCAACTGGGCAAACATTCCGGAGCTTAGATAATCGACTCGAACAGACTCGAACCACAGGAGACCATACAGGGCATGGCCGCCACCGGACTGGTCGTTCAGCCGAGAATATCATGGCTGTGGCAGCCGATGTAGCTGAGAACGAAGAAACATCAACCAGACGACGGGCCAGGCAATTGGTCATGATAGACGACTTCTTACTGCCGGAATTGGATGAGTGGTGCTTGGTGGAGATGTGGTTTCAACAAGACGGCGCGACTGCACACACAGCACAAGCCACAATGAATATTATGAAGGAAGCATTTCCCGGTCGCGTAATCGCAAGTTCGCCCGTTTTAACCATCCAAGATTTCTTTCTTTGGGGCTTGAAGTCGCAGGTTTATGTCAACAAGTCTCAGACAATTTCAACCTTTAAGCATAATGGTCGACAGGAATGCGAACAGTTATCACCGGAAATCTTGTGAAAAGTCATGAAAAATGCGATAAAACGGGCACAAATGTGTATCAACACTGGCGGCAGCCACTTGGCGCATCATCATCTTTTTCACAGAAAGGATTGTGAATGTCCAAATGAAGATTTCCATCACTCAAAGTCGTGGTCTTCCGGGGTTGGAGTCGAGGACTTTCCGAGCCGGAGTAATGGTGTCCATTCGCTCTACATGACCTAGCCTTCTGAGACGAGAGACTCGAACTGGTTTGACCAGATCGATTTCGTTGTACAGCCCGTAAAGTTCGACATTCAGTCTCCTCCTCCAAACCCCATCAGTACATACGAAACCAAAAATAATACGAAGGACTTTCCTCTCGAAGCGACCAAAAATCTCCTCGTCCACTTTGGTAAGAGTCTGCGCTATACAGCAGGACTGGGGTTATAATAATAACAATAATAATGGCGGCGCTACAGTCCGAGGTGGACCTGGGCCTAGCTTCTCAGCAACCACTTGTGTTGTGCGTGCTATTGTTCTCTCACGAGCGGATGGGACCTACAGTTTAATGCCGACTCCGAACGGCGAGATTGAGAATCTTTTTTTCTAGACAGTTATACTCTTTGAGCATTGTCAGTGACTCGAAAGAGGTGGAGCCGTGAAAAAATGTTTGATGTTTTTTTTTTCCGAGATTCGAACTGACGCCCTCGAGTGTAGGAGTCGACGCACCTACCCACAACGCCACGGCGCCCACAGGACTGGGGTTATCAAGGTCTTATATAGATATATCTTGGTTCTTCGATAGAGGGCCTTATTCCTCAGATACCTTCTTAGTCCAGAGACACAAAGATTGGCAAGAGTAATTCTTTGTTCATCGACTGGATGGCGCAGTTGGTTAAGTGCCTGCCCCAAATTACAGGGGTCCCAGGTTCGAATCCCAGTGAAATCGAATCTGGTCCAGTCACCATTTGCCGTTGGGATCAAATTAACGACACTGGAGTAGGTTGCTACCTGGCAGTACAATGGATCAGTTTTGAGTCTAAATGCTCCAGTAGTGTTTCAAAATACATCCGAAAAAAAAGTCCTTCGTTCTATCTCCGCGGTGGTGTCATTGCTTGAGTTTACTTTGGAGCCTAGGTAACCAAATTCGTTCATTATTTTAAAGTTGTAGCTGTCTAAAGCGATGTTTTGTCTAAGACGTCTGTGTTGGCGGATCTTTTTCATAGGAAGCATATACCTAGTCTTACCCTCATTCACTGCAAAGACCATGTTATCGGCTGCCTTTTTGATGCACGCACACTAGTCATTCCATCCATACGCATATTCAGCAACTTAATCTTCTTTCTTATGAGATTCAGAATGTTTCCTAGACGGTACCGCGTGAAATCCTAAATCGGCTTAAAACATCCTACGTCCATCCTACTCACAAAATATAGCCTCGTTCTTGACTTGTACGTACCTTATCGCCACAATTACAGAAATCAGTCAAAGAATATTTCCACTAAACTGAACCATTTCTTCAAAAAAAATCCAAACTGACGCATAATTCAGTCGTGGCGCCCGGTGAAAGTCTCACGGTTCGTCATGCGTGCGATCATCAAAGTGCGCAACGTATACTAATTTTTTCCTTTAAATTTAGAAGAAAAATAGCCCTCCAATCAGACAATACTGGCAATTGACAAATTCGTGAAAATCCAACGTTAGTTTTTGACAAACCACAAACGCCACTGACTGCCCCCACATAAGCAGGGAATCACTGTCCGATGCTAATTCGCTAATTTCAACATCAAAGTATGAATATCAAATATCACACTCGTGACGCATTAGCATCTTGCCTCACTGGCTCACTGCCCCAGTGACTGACAGTAGCCAAACGATGATTGATGTAACACTTGACCGTTCAGTCATTCGCGGGTCTGTTCCATCATCCAGCGGGACAGACGATAAGTGAGAGTGAGGTCCGACCACTTCCGTCATCGCCGAACAGAATTTCACACAACGCTACGCCCGCTTGGTGTGTTCGCTTTTGACAAACAACTGTCACAGTCTGTTGGTCACGCCTGGCCACCGGGTGCAGTGAGTGTGAAGCTACTCCTCGGTAGGCGTCTAATCCGCTTCTTCAACCGACATCTGGTTCACATGGTCTATCTATAGCAGCATGACGTTGTTAAAAGAACTCGCTGCGTGCGGGGGAAATAATGAATGGTGAAAATACTTTCACTGAGACGCTTGCGAGTACTCAAAGGTGATAATCTAATGTAACAGGGTGTGCGTTGGGAAACACTGAGAGTATGACTGAATCGCCCTCTCATTTGCGGCCACATTCTGTCAAGTTGTTGACGGGCCGGAGCAGCTGAAGTGGCTGCGTTTTCGAGTGGACCTTTGTTGGTGGGAATAAATTGAAAGCCGCCGCCAGTCAATCAAGCTCACATTAAGGCGGTTGTGACAAAGAACAACAACACTTTCGGCGTATCAGCTCCGAGGTTTCTCTCATCCACTAGTCTGTCATGTGCCTTTAATCGAAAATTGATTTATCCAACGTCACAGAGCAGGCGACCCAGTTGATAAGGCTCAAGCGATCAGATATCGAACACAGGGTACACGAATTGGGCCCGATAACCGAGATCGTTGTGGAGTGTAAAACAAGTTCAAAGTACCTTCAAGCGGAAACGTGGCTGCGGCGCTAATGCCGGACCCCACTTATGGATAACTGTTAGCCATTTAAGATTCCTGAGTCGATTAGGCGAACGTGAGCGCAATTTGAACGGAAAACAGAAAAAAAATAGCAAAAGCCCGGTGTACTAGTGATTTCCAGTCGGCTGACTTAGTCATGCGCCCAGTGCTGAGGGGCATGCGGCAAATGGCAAATTGGAGATGGGATAGCTGACGGAATTCCTCCATCGAACAGCCGACATATCTGGCTAATTGGTGACACGCGCACATACACACCTCGATGACGACATGACGTCTAATTGTTGCATTCGATCCAAGTACACACGAATTTGTTGGCAGGTCGCGCTTTGATTTATTCAATCGCGCCGTCTCGCGCTACGAAAATAAACAAAAACGGAGAGAAAAAAACTGCAAAGTAAACAACAAAAAACCGGCACTGTGTATCGAATGGATTCGCCTCGTCTATCTATAGACAATCGGCTGAATATAGTTCGTTTGAGCTTCGTTAATTAATGTAAATTTCTTTCGCAAACGGTTTTTTTTGTTTTGTTTTTGCAAAAAAATTGCGGGTCTGGAAGTAAGAAGTGTAATCAGTTTGGAATTCGTGAAGATGTGCTAAATGGGACGTGGATCGATTTCCAGATCTAATCTGAACGTTTTTGCTTAACTAGTTGTATCTGCGTGTTCCATCTACGGACGAAGGAAGTCCCCAACTCCGGCAGAGAACGATGCGATTGATTTGAATAAAAATTATCATTTGGTTAATTGGATGAGTTTAAGAGAGCTCACGGTGACTTTATGTTGGGAAACCGGACATACAGAGGTGTAAGGAAAAGAAAGGGTGGACAGACTTGCAAAAGAGGGTTTAGAGTTGGAGAAGTCTCTTGCCTTGCAAAAATACCGTTAAGGAAGACGTATTGAAAAATGATAATAAACGATGACGGAGTCTAGAGATTGTGTCAACGACGTCAAATCTTAGCAGCTGCTGTAAGCCGCTACGGCGGCGATCGTAAATTTGGTTTCCTACCGATTTTGAGACACTTTCTTTTTCCTCGATCCGAGATCGGTGTCGACAGATGTGATGACAGATATCCCATGTTCTGTGCAATGTCCCGCACCGTTTTTGTTGGCCCGATTATACCGTTGCCATCAAAACACTGTCTTTTGTTTCTCCACGTAGTTAGTTTTCAAGGCTTGAATTTAACTTTGCAATCCAACGTCGAATGTTGCGCTCGTTAACCTCTACATTCTTAATTAATGCTTTTCGCGACACATGTCCCAGATTAAATTCGTAAAGGAGGAGAGTCCGAATTCGAAACGTCGAAAGCATGATAAACCGTCTATAATGGATCTCAAGTCCAGACAATGATGAACCATTACTCAAATATACCCGAGGTTCTAGACATAGGCCTATTGGAACTTACAGACAATGATATAATTAATGCCTTAAAAAATCTTAAACTTAACAACAGCCCAGGCCCCGATATGGGGTCCCGGCTGTAATATTAAGAAAGTGTTCGATTTCTGCTTATCGACCACTTAAAATTATTTTTAACCAGTCGCTAAAAAATGGTGAATTTTTAAATGAATGGAAGTATTCTTTTTTAACACCAATTTATAAATTATTATTATTGTTGAGGGTATATTGCACCGCGACCTTTAAGATCTATTGTGCCCCCTTTCAATACCTTAGCACAATTACGAGTTCCCCTCAAATACAGTTCTTTTCAGAGTTGAATTAAGGGTAATGGACTCCTATTGCGCATAGGTGAAGAAATCTGTTCTAGAGTATTCTCTCTAAGCCACTTTCCTTCATGAGAGATGGTTCTAGTGATTGCATTGTAGGTACTTGCCCAGACTTCTTTTTCTTTTGTGGGCTAGTGCCTCACAAAATCCCAGTATATGTTCTGGAATTTCATTAAATTCTCCACATAATCTGCAGAGACCTTCTTCTGATACCCCTAGTTTCCTTAGATGCTCCCTGAGTCTGCAGTGCCGCGCTAGGAAGCCTGTTAGGATACGGAGGTTATTCTTGCTCATTTTGATGCATGCCTCGAATCTCTTCCGGTTATATTGCCCTAGGAGTTTCTTGGCCTGCTTCATTCCACGAGCGTTATTCCAGGTTTCTATCCGATTCCTTCTTCCCAGTTCCCTGAATTCTTCTCTGAGGAGATGGTCTCCTACACCGCGGAATGGTTCAGGGCCTATGAAGGGTTCTGATGCTCCTTTCCTTGCCAGGGAGTCGGCCATTTCGTTGCCTTCTATCGCCGTATGGCCACGTATCCAGCAGAGTTTTACTCGGTTTCTCCTACTCATTTCTTTGAGCTTTTGCATGCATTCGCATACAAGTTTGGATTTGATGGTGTAGGAGTCCAGTGCCATAGCGGCTCGACTGTCCGACATTATTGCTATGTCGCAGTTGGTATAATTCCTTTCAAGATTGATCTGAACGCATCTGTCTATGGCATAAGTTTCCGCTTGAAAGATGCTGGTATATTTGCCCATGGATTGGAAGTATTTTGTCCTGGGTTCAATAACTCCTGCTCCAGTTCCTTCATCAGTTCTTGATCCGTCTGTATACTATTTTACCGTGTTGCTGCTCAGTCTGTGGACCATGGATTCATTGCTCCAGTCCCTTTTGGTGCTGAGCTCGCTGGTAAATTTCTTTTGGAAATTGAATTTCCTAACCACGTCATCCTTCGGAATGGCCAGGAGTGGTAGCTTTCTGACTAGTGCGTCGAATTGCCTCGATGTAATGCACCTGTCTTTACCTATCCCTTCTTTTGTCATTCTCATGATTGTTTTGTTTGCACACTCTGCTACCACTAGATGCAAAGGAGTCAGCTCCAGTAGCACCTCCATGGCCACAGTTGGGCAAGTTCTCATGGCTCCTGTAATACAGAGGCATGCCAACCTTTGAACTTTGCTGAGTGTCTCCCTCGCGCTGATCAGATTGGTTCTCTTGGTCCATGCTATTGCACCATAGGTTATTGTAGGTCGAACAATAGAAATGTACATCCATCTTAGAATACTTGGACTTCATCCCCAGGATTTGCCCGCCAAGCTTCGACAAATCATCAGAGCACGCGTCGCTTTCCTGGTTATCTCTTCTGTATGTTTTTTCCAGATGAGCTTGCTGTCCAAGGTTACTCCCAGATATTTAAATTCTTTTACCGGAGTCAGTGTTGTACCCGACAGACTTATTGGTTTTAGTCGTTCCAGTTTCCGTTTTCTTGTGAAAGGTACTACGGTGGTTTTTGCCGGATTTAGGCTTAGTCCAGCCGACAGGCACCATTCCTTAGTTAAAGTTAGCCCCCATTTGATAATATCGCATAGGGTCTCCTCCATTTTTCCTCTGGCTATGATTACTATGTCATTGGCATATGGCAGACATCTGATGCCATGGTTAGTTAGTATCTCTAGAAGCTCGTGTACAACTAGGCTCCACATGAGAGGAGATAAAACTCCTCCTTGTGGGCATCCTCTTGTTGTGTCGACTTTTATTATGCCTCCTGGTGTGTGAGTCTCCGCTGATCTTGTGCTCAGAAGTTCATACATCCATTTCGATACTGTGGTGTTGTCAAATGCTCCTTCAATATCCAAGAAAGCACATATAACTATTTCTTTCGCATCAAGGGCGCTTTCTATAGTTTCTGTCAGTTGATAGAGTGCAGTGCAATTTATGAAAGCGGTTTAAGACAAAAAGTAGAAAACTATCGGCCTATATCAAAGCTTTCATCGATTCCAAAATTGTTTGAAAGCATTGTAAAAGAAAAAATTATATTTTTTAGTAAAAGAAATTATTTTTAATAACCAGCACGGCATTATGCGTGGTAGGTCATGTTCTACGAACTTATCATTATTTTCAAATTATATATATGATAAATTAGAAAATCGTGGGCGCCGTGGCCGTGTGGGTTCGTGCGTCGACCCATGCGCATTAGACTTTCACAGTCTAGGTTCGAATCCAAGTTCACACAAACAATTTTTCAAAAAAAATTGTTCACGGCTCCACCTCTTTCGAGTCATTGACAATGCTCAAAGAGTATAACTGTCTAGGAAAAGCTTCTCAATCTCGCCGTTCGGAGTCAGCATTAAACTGTAGGTCCCCTCCACTCGTGAGAGAACAATAGCACGCACAACACGAGTGGTTGCTGAGAAGCTAGGCCCAGGTATACCCCGGACTGTAGCGCCGCCATTATTATTATTATTAAATGAGAAAATCGTTTACAAGTCGATGTACTTTACACAGATTTCTCGAAAGCCTTCGATAAAGTACATCATACATTGCTTTTAAACAAGCTTAGGTCGCTGGGAATTCACTCGGCAATGTTAGAGTAGTTTTATAAATAGTTCTAAATCTCGGGTAATAAAAGTAAAATCGGGGGGTGCCACAAGGTAGCCATTTGGGTCCCTTACTATTTCTTTTATTCATAAATGATGTTCATGAAATATTTAATTACTGCGAAATCCTAACTTTCGCGGATGACTTTAAGTTATATTTATCGATAAATAGTATAACCGACTGCATTAAGTTTTAATCGGATATACAAAACCTAGTGGGATGGTGTAAACATAATGCCTTAGATCTAAATATGTCAAAATGTAAAATTTTTACGGCATACAGAATAACATCTCCTATTGTTTATGATTATCTCATCGACAATCATAGACTAAACCGCCAAGGCAAAATTAAAGATCTCGGTGTAATCTTTGACCCTAAGTTGAATTTTACGTTGCATTACGATTACACGATTGCTAAGTCTAACGCTATGTTAGGATTTTTAAAAGGAAATAGTAGGGATTTTCGGGATATATCTAGTCTTAAGTCTATATATAAGTCCTTAGTAAGACCATATTTGGAATACTCATCCATCATTTGGGATTCACCATATGATACACAAGAACTCAGACTCGAAAGAGTTCAAAAGAATTTCACGAGATATGCTTTCCGAAAATTATATTCCTTTGAAGAACTTCCTATTTATGAAAAAAGATGCAAAACAATTGGCTTGCAAAACTTAAGTTTCAAGCGTAAGGCAATTTCAGCCATGTCTATTAACGATATTATTAATTATCATATAAATTCACCAGAATTACTTTTTCTCATGAATATATATTCTCCCCAAAGATCTCGTAGGGTGAGAAGCTTACTCTCTGATATAAGGCATAGAACCAACTATGGTTGCAATGAACAATAGGTTCAAGGTGCATAAACACATTCAATAATCTTTGCAACGAAATTGATTTTAGCTTGTCACGATTAGAGGTTAAAAAAATTGTTTATACATTGTTCTTTAATTAATATTGTTTATTTGACGTAATCTATGAGATAAAAAATCGGTAGATGATTCTTAGTTGCGCAGCAAACATCTGCTGTGTAAAGCGATACTGAGAGTTAACACTTAGAGAACATAGTGTGCTCTGTGTGCTCTGCGATGGATAAAAAAAAAAACAATTGCTAGAAGAAAATAACGTTAACACACATCACTTAGATCCAAAGTACATGGCTGGTACGGTGAAGCATGATGGCGGGTTAGTAATGGTTTGAGGGTGTATGGCGGCATCTGGTGTTGGCATTTAGAATTTATTGAGTAGACAATGAATCGATACGATTACCTCAGTATACTGAAAAACAATCTCCACCATAGCTTTCAGAAATTAGGCTTGAAGGGTTAATTTATATTCCAAAAAGACAATGACCCAAAGCACACTTCCCTGGTTGTGAAGGAATGGTTGCTGTACAATGTGCGAAAACAGCTCAAAACTCCACCTCAATCACCGGATTTAAATATTATCTAGCATTTGTGGGATTATCTCGATCGTCAAATCCTAAACCATGACATTAGGTCCAAATTCGAGCTTAAGGCTATTATACAGGACGAATTGGAAAAAGGATGTCTGGAAGTAATTGAAAAGCTTGTTACCTTCATGGGATCGAGAATAAAGGCAGTTATTACTGCTTAAAGATATCCAACTAGGAATAAATTTGAGTAATTTGCGATAAATCTCTCTTTTTTTTAATAGTGTATAGTTACTTTTGTAACATGCAATTTTATCAGTATCTTACTTTGTTTCTTAATATTTTTGTTATTGTTAGTCTCATTCTTTTTATTGTTTGTTTTTTGAAAAGAGCATAAAAATAGCAAAATAAATATGTATAACATGTTACCTAAAGTTTATGCAGTTTCGCTTTCTAGTTGATGATTCGGTCAAGATTCGTTATTTTTTACGGTGTATACTTACTTTTGTGACTGAGTGTACCTTAACGATGGCAGTCAATGTAACCAAAAGTTAAACGATAAACTAAACTGGAGTACTTTTCCTGGATTCCTTAGCAGAGATGATTCTTCGTCGGCTACCTGATTTCCGCTAGATGTAGACGTTGTCCAGAAGGCATAAATCCCTCGACTACAAACAAATTTCCGCCTTCAGATTGGCGAAGAAGTGGAAAACTAAACCCCAGGTGAAGAGACTAAATCATCACAGATGCAGGAATACTCAGTTTGGATAACTCGAAGCTCAGAAAGGTCAAGGTTAGAAACAAGCTTAGCTTAGATCATCCATGGTTCGCTGACCTAATAAATTCAGAAAGAATTTACTGACTTATACCATGCGAGCAGATCGAACACGATCGATCGTTGTGAACTGTTTATTCACTTCGCCCATGAAAAACCGGTATTGTCTTCATTTGATGGAAGATGAAAATATGAAAATAAAGAATTCTCAAGTTACTAGGCCAACATTTGATTCATCGATTATTTTTTGCTAACTCGGTAGAAACTCAATCAGCAATCGAAGCTTTTCTCTGTCAACAGCACAAATCAATCACATTTTTGAATGGGCTAGGGGTTTTCCAGCTGGAAAGTTACGCATCTTTATATGACTGACTTGTGGTCAACAGACAAGCAAAAACGGATAATTTTTTACTTCTGTTTATCCATATTTCCTTATTCGACTGTAAACATTCAGAACTCTCGCTTTGTCACCCTGCTGGAAATGCCTGCGTATCAATCGTCCCCATCCGAAATCGTCGTGCATTACTTTTCAGCGTTTGTATTCGTAAGGCCATTGCGTTGATGAGCATTCGTCTAAAAGAATCGCGTGTGGATTTAAGATTTTATGTATTTATTTGTTTCGCGAATTTATTGGCGAGCGTTGGCCAGTGGGTTATTTTTCGTTTATTCCACCAACAGACACCATAAAAAAATATTTTCCCCAACTTCCGCAAAAAAAGAAACAGCAAACAAACCGCGCGTAGGATGACACGGCACCTGTTTGCGTATTCACTCGAATAATGGCCAAAGCCGTAATCTGAACTGATCCATCCACCTACGCCGACGAAAATCCAATATTAAAGGAGAACAGAAATCAAAGCCGATGAAGTCATATTCGCCGCGAACCAATGACACACTTAACCGACGGGGGCGTTCTCTCCTTCAGCTAGCATGCGTCTTGCCCATTATGTCACTAACCACTCGATGACAAATATCCAATCGACACACTTAATTGGGCGAAATAGAAAGAAGTTCTCATGAAGTCCAAAATATCGACGATGAACTTCGCCATGACATTTGATTGGGCGGGGGGCTCCGTTGGGGCTGATCGCAGACTTTCTGTTTCTGCGTTGTCCCCCATTGTCTGCGGACACATACGCAAGTGCCGCTAAAAATAGGGGCAATATACTATCGCGTTACGTCACCAACTCGAATTTGTGCCTCCACAGCAGAACGTCAAAATAGTGCGTCGCGTTGGAGGTTAGGTTAACCTTGCTCTTTCCATTCTCTCCACGCAACAGATGTGGCTTTGTCGAGTGAGAAAGCGCGACGATAGACGCTTTTGGGAGTGAATGAATTTTACTCCAGCCCTCAGACAGTGGTATCGAACGAAATTCGAATAAAGTGTGTAATGAAACACAGATTTGCGTGAGATACACAGGGCGAGGGAACCCACTTAATCATTGCTGGCGGGGCATAAATTGTCGTCTGACATTGGATCGTGACCAATCATTGTGAACTGGGGGGCTAGTTAGGCTGACGCTGGTCTCTTAATTTTCTCGAAAAACAAAAAGCGAAATACTTAGAAGTCTGGAGCGGGTCTAAATTGGTTTGGAATTTGTGTCAATAGAGAATTGTTTTTCGGTTGTGGTTTGTTTTTATTGAGAAACTGACATTTGTCTAGGCCGAAGTTGCAGACAAAGGTCATGTTTCATAATTCCAAGAAAAATTGCATAATTTTGTTGTTCGAAATATCCTAGGAATTTGGTCATGGCAACTGTTTCCTTAACTGAGAACATTTGGAGCCTCATAAATTATGTACATCATTCATTGTAGTGTATTTCAGGCAGACACTAGGTCGATCAATAATTTTCGACAGGAAGCTTAGTTGGAAACTCCATATCGAAGAACGAAAAAAAATGTAAACGAATGTTCGAACCAAAGTGGGGTCTACAACCAAAAGTGACCCACTGGATCTACGCCTCTATAGTAAGACCAATCTTACTGTACGGGGTCGTGGTATGGTGGAAAGCCCTTGACAAAAAGTTTATATTGGCATAACTGGAAAGGCTCCAACGGCTCATTTGCATAGGAATTACAGGGGCACTCAAAACAGCATCAACTGCGTCACTAAACATGATCTTATACTTACTCTCAATCGGCCTATTTGTCAAAAGCACTGTCCACAAGACGGCACTAAGATTTAAAGAGGCAAATAGTTTTAAGTTTAGATCCTTTAGGCATTTTTCTTTTTCTAGGAGGATTTTTGAAACACTACACTGGGAGCACTCAGACTCAAAACTGGTCCATAGTACTGCCAAGTAGGAACCTACTCCAGTGCCGTTAATTTGATCCTATCGGCAAATGGCGACTGGACCAGATTCGATTTTACTGGGATTCGAATCTGGGATCTCTCTAACTTGAGGCACGCACTTAACCAACTGCGCCATCCAGTCATCTATCCTTTGAGCATAGTAACATATTGAATATTTCCAATATAAATACAGAAAACCAAAAGCACGTCACCCTCTTTGATCGTAGATTTACAAGCACCATTCCAACAAGAGAGTTCTGGAAAGTATGCAGTGCTGATCCAGAAAATAGCATCGACTTTTATACTGATGGCTCTTAGCAGAATGAAGGCGTTGGTGCTGGAGTCTATAACGCCACGCTAAACCAAAAAATTGTCTACAAATTGCATGATAGTTGCAGCATTTTTCAAGCCGAACTCGTTGCAAAAAGTAGCGGAAAGACGATCTAATAAACCTGAATCTTTTCATATCAATATTTATGTGGATGGCCAGGCCGCACTCAAAGCTCTTCAAAGCCATACTATAAAATGCAAAACCGTATACAACTGCTACAAATATTTTGTGTAAATAATATCTTCTTCTTCTTCTTCTTCTTAGGGCGCTACAGTCCGAGGTGGACCTGGGCCTCACTCAACATCCCTCTCCAGCCGGTTTCGCACACCAAGCCGGCCGAGGTCCCCCTCGACTTGTGTGCGAGTCGTACCTTGTACGTGCACGTCCTCTGTTGCGTTGTCCCACAGGCTCAGAGTCGGCCGTCCTCGGGCCGCAGCTGTGCTGTCCATACCCTCTACATGACCTAGCCATCTTAGGTCTTGGATCTGTAGACGCCTGGCTAGACTCATGTCGCTGTACAGCCCATACAGTTCGATGCTTGGTTGAACCTTCTCCTCCAAATGCCATCAACGCAAACAGGATCAAAGACCGCTTGCAGAACTTTTCGCTCAAAAAGACCAAAAGACTGTTCATCCGCTTGGGATATTGTCCATGCCTCTGCGCCGTAAAGCAGGACTGGGATGATCAAGGTCTTATACAAAGTCAACTTGGTCTTTCGAGAGCTCTATTACTCAATTGCCTTTTGAACCCAAAAAACAGCGGTTGGCAAGAATTATTTCGCGTTTGATCTCGGTATTGATGTTGTTTGTACTATTTACCGCGGAGCCAAGGTACCTAACTACCTCAAAATTATAGCTGCCTATGATGACGTTCTGGCCAAGTCGTCGATGTTGTGCGTCCTTTCTCGATGACAGCATATACCTGGTTTTGCCGTCGTTCACCGCCAGACCCATTTTAGCCGCTTCCGTGTAAATTACATAGTCTCTGTATATTGGGTTCCTGGACATGAAGGAATTCAAGGAAACAAAATTGCTGGCTAAGCAAGGAGTCCTAATCCCTACAGAATCAATCACAATTGCAGCGCCAATTCGGCTGTTTTTTATCGATATTGATAATGAGTCACATAAAATGGCAAGCTGTGTATGGAACAGGAGCAACACCTGATGTATAACTAAAATCTTCTGGCCAGACTACGATATCCGCAAAACCAAACACTTAATCTCGTTACCCAAGGTGCACTACAGCACACTGGTTGGTATCGTTACAGGCCACTGTCTGTTGAGCTACCATGCTCGCAAGCTTGGCCTAGTCTCTATTGACATGTGTAGGAACTGCAAAGATTCAGCGGTCAGTGAAACACTGTAACACTTCCTCTGTTTTGCCCTGCTCTGGCCAAAACTAGACAAAAACCGTTAGAACAGCTTTTCTTCAAATCGCTAAACGGTATGGGTTCCGTGAAGCCACATCTTCTCATCAAATTTGCAATAACCTTCTGTCTCAAGAAAGGCTCTCACTTAAGTTAACACTGTAAGTGGTAACACTATGGACCATAATTAGTCTATGTGAGGCCAGCCACCACCACTAACCTAAACTAACCTAGGTCGATCAATGTACACATATTTAACATCTTTAAGGAAACGGCGGACAGTAATTCCGCAGTTGAAAAAAGTACCCAAAGTGACATATTTTTCTCGGTGAAATGGTATAGGTTTTTCGATTCTACAAATATGAGAACCCAGAAGGACAACATTTTGTTGACTTTTGATTAGCAGTTTCATTGTACCGTTAGCTCAAAGTGGAGACTTTGAAATTTACAAAAATGTATGTATATTTTAAGCAAATTTGATGTTGCATATTTCCTAAACCTAGGTACTTTGGGACCTAAAGTTATATCTGTTTTAAATGACATACATTTGGCCTTCAAACTGCCTCAACAGTTTTTTTTTGAAATTTTGCTTACCAGTTTTTTAGAGAGGGCATTTCAACGTTTGATGGGCTGTAACAAAAATGCTTCAAGAGGCTCCAACGCGAGACCAACTTCTGAAAGCTAAAAGTATTCTCTATCGATGATGCAAAACCTGAAAATCACTTTCAATTATTTTGGGAGAACGATGCTTTTAAGTAAGCAACTTTTGAATTGACGCGGAAAAATTTGGAGCTTATGCCGAGGAAAGCGCTATATTGGCTACAAATTTTTATCCCTGGTATTATATGCCAGCAACAGTACATAAAAGTCTGTTCCAGGGAGCAGAAATAATATCATCAGCAGCGTTGCTCGTCGGATTATTGTCAGAGGAGGCTAAGGAAAGTCGGAGTAAAGATTATAGAGTTACACACATAATTATTGGACCAAAATTTAATTTTTATTAAAATGTTTGAAAAACCTTAGAAAGTATGAGCTAAAAAGGTTAAAATAAATAAAAATATTGTCTACAGTTCTTTAGTAAGAAAAGCAAAATAAACAAATCCAATTCAATGCCAACACAACGAAAATAAATTAAAATAATGCATTCTGCTTAATAAAAGTACACCACATATTTATTGGGTCAAACTTGTAAGTGTTAAGACATCTGCATTATATTTTTTTTGGCTTTAATAATTTATTAATTAAACTTTCGAGTCGTCTTCCCATTAATTTCACCAATTTTTGTGTTGTTGCAGTACTTATTTTTTCCCATTCTTCTAAGAGAATTTTTTTGGATCATTTAGATCATTTGGATCATTATTCCACGTTCTAGATACTCCCATGAATGCTCAAGTGTGGACTCTGGGCTGAGCTTTGAATAACTTTTGGTCAATTGTATATATATCATTCTTGTTTAATTCGTGCTTTGTGTTTGAGATCGTTGTCCTGGTGGTACATAAGATTCCTTAAAATTTTTATTTTTTCAGAACTTTTTCGCAAATTCTGCTTTAAAATGTTTAAGTATACCATTTTATCCATTATCCCGTCTATAAAATCCAATACGAATACGATATACAGCCCCATACCATCACCAAACCTCCACCATGTTTTACGGACGGCAAAATGTGCTCTGTTGAGCACAGTGTTTTCCTTGCGCCATATTTGTCACGACCATCTGAGCCAAATATTATTAATAAATTTATTATTATATTTGTTTTCGTCTGCCAAAATAAAAACTGACTTCCAGTAATCTAAACCGTCGTTCTCAAAGTTTGTAGCAAAGCTTAATCTTTTTTCTATTCATTTCATTTACATATAAACGGCTTTTTCCTAACAACCCCACCGTTGTAGACATTGTCTCTAAAAACCCGATGAACAGTTTCTGGATTAACTTTCTTTTTAGAAAAATTTAGGACATCCGTAACCATTTTTGAAGCACTAATGTGCGTATTTTTCCTTAAATTTCTAATGAACCATCTTTCGTCGTGTTCATTTAAAATTCTTGAATGGCCAGGATTTGGCTTGGATTCTATCCAATCCTCATTAATAATCCGTGGAATAATATTGCCTACAGTGCTTTTCGGAATAGTAAGCAATTTTGCAATTTCTCGTTGAATTTTTCCAATAGCGTTATGGTAAATTACTAATTGTCTAATGTCAAAAGAAGTATTTTTGCTCTTTCGACCCATACTGCAAGAAATATGCAAGGGAACAAAATGAATCATTAATTCCGTATAACAATTCAGAAAGATCTGTACAAATTATCGCTTTTTTGCTTTTAAATCCACTCGCGGCTATTTACTCTTTTGCCTCTCAATGAATGAATGATTATGTGACCCAATAATTTTGTGAGGTTGATTTTTTGCACTGCGAAGTTTTTGGCATGCTAAAACGGTGAATTTGTGAATTTACAGACATGAGGCGCCATTAATGTGTGCTCAATGTCACATTCAATGAAATGAGTTCATCCCCTAATGCCTCTTTGGAAACAGTACGAAGTTATGTTTTTATCAACTGTATGACACCTACTCGTATGTAGTGTAATAATAATAATAATGCGGCGCTACAGTCCGAGGTGGACCTGGGCCTAGCTTCTCAGCAACCACTCGTGTTGTGCGTGCTATTGTTCTCTCACGAGTGGAGGGGGCCTACAGTTTAATGCCGACTCCGAACGGCGAGATTGAGAAGCTTTTTCTAGACAGTTATACTCTTTGAGCATTGTTAGTGACTCGAAAGAGGTGGAGCCGTGAACAATTTTGAAAAATTGTTTGTCTGAACTTGGATTCCAACCTAGGCTGTGAAAGTCTAATGCGCATGGGTCGACGCACGAACCCACACGGCCACGGCGCCCACTTTGTAGTGTACATTGTGGATAAAATAGGAATGCAATGCATTCCAAATTTAGTTCCGACAGAAGACAAGAGAAATGGTTTCATATTTCTAGGACAAAAAATAAAACTGACGTTATCTTCAATCGGGATTGTTTGTGTTCGCTATGCCCCGTGAAAATTATCAAACACAAGCGAATCCAAATTTAACCCTGTCTCATTAATCCAAAAAATGTCACACTCCGCAGCAGCAGCAGTTTGATGTGCAACAAAAAAGTGTTTGCAAAATTTATATCCCCTGTCGGGATTTCCCTAATTTATTAGAATCAATTTACCTAAATCAAAAAGAAATTCAACCAAATGGACACATACGGATACAAATAGAGCACGCGGAAGATACACTCCGTACACGCTCCGCGAACGGGAGCGCCTTCGAATGCAAAATTCGTGTCGTGTGATTCATTTTGATTCCGATTGCGGTATCAATAAATTACACCCCTTTCTCAGAGGCATCCCCTACTCGTGTACAGTGCCAATTGACATTATCGAGTCAATTAAGCAAAGCATTTCATGCGTCGGGTTTTTCTTTTTTGTTCGCTGTTTTTTGTGAAATCAACACCAATTCACTGACACTCGGCGAGGCATTTTCACTTAACATTTTGAATAAATTATATTTAAGTGTTTCGCAGAAAAATTTGAGAAGTTAAATATAAACGAGGAAAACTTTTGAACGAGATTCATTGCACAAGGTGTTCTTTACTTTCGCTTATTTTTACTTACTCGTTAATAAAGCCTGGGGACAAGTATTTAAATTTTAAGTTCATTCTTTTGATTTGATTACCGGCCCGGTATTATGGTTGCTTTGAAGTGAATGCAAGGGTCAGTTTTTATTTTGAAACTGAAATTTCCGCTTTAATGTCGATGCCATTTGATTTGGCAGCTGTTGGCCGGGTACAGAGAATTTATAGTTGGTCACTACACCAGTGATGCATCACTCGCTTTTAGGCATTACACGCGCTCGTGTGAAACTCTGTGAGGGGATAGAATTTATTTTAAATAGGTAACAAGTGGAAAAATCAAGAAGATCGGATTCAGTGGCAGGCATGAAATACGGCGGCTAGTGAAAAGGGGTCTTTATTGTCTCGTAGTACTATCCTTTCATCTGTGAATTATTTTCCAAAGGAATTTGATTTTAGGATAAGCAGTTAATTGGATAAGCATTCCGCTGAGGGTGTTAATTGTTTTTAGGGGACTAAATTTGCAAGTCGCCCTGTCAATCATTGACCATGAATTTAGGTTGGTAATTTAAAACAGAATTTTGCAGCCGATAAATGAAAGAACTTTTCCTTTTCTTCACGTGGACTTGGACGTGTGTGAGTATCCTACGCGTGGGGAGATCTTCTTTGGGAAGCCTTTCTTGTCAATAAAACTCTCTGAGCATTGACAGCGATTCGGGAGAGCTGGCGCCATGCAATTGGAAGTACAGCATGGGCCATCTAGTAGTTCTTTTTTTAAATCATAGGTTATTTTGATACTGACAGCTGTTTCCCGCTCGAAATCTTGACAGAAAGTCAGTGTCATACCTCCGCAGAGTGAAATGAGTCACTTTCCGCTTGACCAACGTTGGGAAGTATTGAAAACTTATTTCCAATGTGGGTGCTATGTAGCCCAAACAGTGCGTTTTTTGAAAATAAGTTTTCGCCGAAATGAAGCACGCACCGCGACTGCTGTACGCAAGTTTGTGCAAAACGATCGTGAGACAGGTGGGCCAGTGGACAACACTCATGGTCCCCGTCGCCGTACGGTGCACACAGATGAGAGTGTGGCTGCTGTGGCCGAGAGTGTGAGACTCAATTCACGAACATCAACTCGCCATCGATCTCAACAGCTCAATATTTCACACACTAGTCTGAATAGAATTCTGCACAAATATATCGGACTATTCGCTTATAATAATAATGGCGGCGCTACAGTCCGATGTGGACCTGGGCCAAGCTTCTCAGCAACCACTCGTGTTGTGCGTGCTATTGTCCTTTCACGAGTGGAGGGTACCTACAGTTTAATGCCGACTCCGAACGGCGAGATTGAGATTTCTAGACAGTTATACTCTTTGAGCATTGTCAGTGACTCAAAAGAGGTGAAGCCGTGTTAGTTGTTTTTTGGGGAAACGAACCGACAACATCGAGCGTAGGAGTCGACGCACCTACCCACTACGCCACGGCGGATTATTCGCTTACAAGGTCCAATTGACTCAGCAATTGAAGGCGCGCGATCATCCGGTTTGTTATCGCCTCACAGATCGGGCCGGGCCTTAGAGCAGCTTGAATTGGAAAACGATTTTGGGCGAAAAATCACTTTTTCTGACGAGACGAGGTGCATTTTCCTCTCGGCGGCTACGTTAACAAACAAAATAGGCTCAGAAAACCCGCACGTTAATGTCGAGAAGCCAATGCATCCACAGAGAGTGACATTTTGGTGCCGATTGTGAAGTGGTGGCATCATTGGACCATTATTCTTCGAAAATGAGGCTGGGAACAACGTTTCGGTCAACGGTGGGCGTTACAGAGCCATGTTAACCAATTTTTTTTTATTGAAATTGAAGACATGGATCTGGACCACCTCTGGTTCATACAGGATGACGCGTCGTGCTACACAGCCCATGTCACAATCGATCTTTTGCGCACCAAATTCCCAAATTGTGTTATCAGCCGTCTTGGCGATGTTAATTGGCCTCCTCGGAGCTACGATTTGACTTCTTTTGTGGGGAACGTTGAAAGACCGATGTTATGCCAACAATCCGGAATCGATTCAAGCACTTAAGGCCAATATCATCCAAGCAATCCGTGAGCTACACCCCGAAATCATCAACAAGGTCTTGGATAATTGGGATGCCAGAATGTGCTACTGCGAAGCCAGCCGATGCAGCCACTTGAACGATGTTGCATTTCATAATTAATGGGAATGTTTGTTCTTACTAATGAAGCAACAATACATGGAAAAAATTTAATTTTGTTAATTTTATTGCATTTTTAAAAAGAAACTTGTATTTGGCGCACCCTGTAGTTACCTCCGGGACCAAAGCATGCACCTTCAGCGTAGGAGTTGACGCACTTAGCCACTACTTCACACCAGTCACACATAGAAACTATCAAATTCACATAAATTCTTGAATGACTTTGCAACCGGCATTGTTTTAAGAACGAAACAAGTCTCGTCTGAGACGTGCTAATGCACAAGTTCGTCTGAAGATGAATGAAATATGCGAAAAGGCTTTTAAGCCCGTGCTTCAGGCAACGCCATAAAGATAAATTGGAATGCTGCTCATTGTTCATGTGGGATTCTGAATGATTTCACGAGATATACCGGTCAGAACACAATGTTAATGTTCCTTTGCATGTAGGCGCAATCTTGGCCACACAACAAAGAAACAACTTTCATTGCAAGTCAGGGTCTTTTTTCTGCTCACACTCTAAATAAGTATTCAGTTGAGTAACTTAATCGTTACAAAATCGAGAGAAGCACGTAAGTAGACCACGTTTTGTAACAGCGGTTGATGGCAGTGTCATCGAGATTGACTAGAGGACGTGATTCGGGATGACCGGAAAATGTTAATTGCTTAAAGGAAAGCATCAGTTTCCATTTAAGGCTCAGAGAAAGTATGACATGACACAATTAGAGCGGTTATGACATGAAATGTGTTTGTTCTGAATATAGGCTAAATAGAGTGATTCAATGCGGAGTTACATTGTGAACATGAGACTCCTCTCATTCTTGTTGATATACTGAAGACAAACAACATTCTGATTTAACTTAAATTCTAAATGCTAAAATGCTAAGCATCATGTGTTCAATTAAATTTCAGGAAATACAGGATGCTTCTTATTTTGATTTTGTTTGGCTGTCATTTCGGTTTGGATGACGTTTCTCAGTTCACATCTGACAGTGATGGAGTGATAAATAATAATTTATTATGGAGAAGCTAACTTACCAAGAACGTGTTGAAATTATTTTAGCATTTAATTAATTAACCACAATTTATTGTCAAAAGTAGTAGCATGAGCAACCAAACACATTTCGACATGTTTGCTTTGATAATAAATGGAATAGTGGTGCTACGATGCAAATTTTCGGGAGAATTGTTATTCGGTCGTATAAGCGTATACAAGTTTGACCATCCTTAACAGAGATCTGCCTCATCGACTAAAATTGCATTTTATTGTGATTTAGAATCTCTTTTTTTCTGCTGGCGAATTAGTCTTGTCTTTCTTCCGGCCTAATTTTGTTCAAATGACATAAAGGGTAATCCACATTATGGTTCTAATTTGACGTTCCTGTTTCAATCAGACATCCTTGGCCAAATATATTAGGCGCCCTTTAAGATTCGTTATATTTTCGAAAAGTAAAAAAAATGAGAGGAAAAAATAAAAATCGTTTACAACCTGTCGCCGAATACCATAAAATTCAAACTAATTGCTTCCGATAAGTGATTTTGCAGCAAAGACAAAAAGTTAAGGATGCCTAATACATTTGGCCAAGGCTGTATATGTCAAACCGAACTATCATCCGAGACTGTAAATATTTAGATGTTTAAATTGTGAAAACTTACTACAAAAGTAGTGATTCTGTAGTAGGTAACTTTTACGCATTACATGCAAATTCTGGTCGACATCGACATCGTCCATCTGAGCGGATTATAGGCAAGACAGTATAAAAATACGAAGAGACTGATTCTTTTACAGAAGTCTTAAAGCCCATCTATCTCCGAAATGCAGGCTCTGCAGAAAACATGCCTGCCGTTAGTGAAAGTGTTCAAATCTATCGATTTCCCGGCGGGCGTAGCATTTGGACTTGTCCTGCGCCACGTTATAACTTACTTTGCTCTTAAATTTGCATTAAAGTTCAACTCACTTAGAATTGAAGTCACTTGACCATGGAATGTGTGAAATATACGCCGATTGAGAGCTTGAACATTCGCGTTTGGATGACCAATTTTCACACGACATTTTCCTTAGCGATCACGCTAATTTTTCACTCCATGGATCGGTGGATCGGTGGATATGTAAACAAACAACTTCGTCACATATGAGGAAGTTAAGATCCACATAAGATCCACGAAAAACTGTCGAAAACCCATTCCATCCACAGAACGTCACTTATATGGTTACTTTCAGAAGCAAAAATTGGATGATCATGTATAAAGTTCCCATTACCTGTCGATAGCGACACCACCCACTTGAGTATTTCTCGCTTCAAGCTTTCACCTTTTTTCTGGGCAGCCACTGTCGGCATTTTTATTGTCATCTTGTCTACATTCTTCCATGGTTGACCACCTTCTTTGGTGTTCCGCTACGGTTGGTCTGGTATTCAACCATTTCTCTGACAAATTGGTTTTGGATCAGTCAGCATCGGTGCTGATTCTTGCGCTTCTAGGGGTCTTAAGGGGAATCCCCCATGGCTTCAATCCGCGCTATTCTTTTACCCAAAGAAAATAAAATCTCAAGGTGCTCACTCATTTAGTTTAACTACACTTCCTAAAGCTTTGGCTTTCGTTCTGTCGTTCTCACTGATGTAACTTCCTTGCGGCCTTTCAAATATTCTCTTCGTCGAGATAGAAGTTAGTCCGATATCTAGCTAAACACCCAGATCCTCTTGGTCGTCCTTATCTCAGATCCGAAAAGTGTTAACGGTGAGGACTCCAGATGCTGTAACGTATTAAAATGACGGTAATGACACAAAAATACACCGCTCACTTTGTCATAAACTCACCTAAGCAGTCTATCTTCGGAATTAATTCCAGATATTTAATTAGAATAGGGACGAAAACCCCCTTAACCAATTTACACATGCACACGCTTCGTTAGCATATTTTGATTCTCACATGCTCCTTAAATTCAACGTCTACTTTGTGCTAATGAAGCGCAACCCCACCTCGATAGTAATCCAGAGACTAGCGCCTCTTCTCTCGGATATGTACGCGTATGTCTACTTGTGCATTCCATTGGTTTTCTATTTTTAGATGCAACAACAGACATTGCACAAGATGTTCCATAAATTGTCGGCGCACTAATGGATCACCTCTAGAATTGTTTGCGTTACTTCGGGTGGTTGCAAAACGAGAGATACGAACGTGTTTCCATAAGGAGATGATCATATTTCACATTTGACGTTGATTCTAGCATCAGTGGATCTTAAGGGTGTATTTCGTTGTTCCTTTGTGCATGTGGATTGCAAATTTCCTTCGGTGGGGTGATTATTTGGATGATTATGTGGCATGACATGGATTTGGAGAGACTAAGTGCGGTTGGATTTTAATGGATTTGTGCAGACGCCAGCAAGAGTGTGGGGTCCTTTTTCTGAGAAGAGATTGATGGTTACAGTTAATCCGGATCATGTACGGATTCGACATTCTCAAAGAAATGCAATTTATAGATTTATAATCGAACGTATGTGCAGGCTTCACCGAGTGTGTGATCTTCCTTTTCTGAAAATAGTTTTTTGAAAGTATTTCCTGATTGTCGTTAATCCGGCATCACAGTAACTTCCCAAAGGAATACCAATTCAAATTCCTGAAAGCGTACGTGTTGTGCAGACATCAGCTAGAGATTGGGTTCCATTTTCTGTGAACGGTTTCTTAGAAGAGACTTTTTCGTACTTTTGATTGCCGTTGATCCGGATTTTGAACAGCCACGATCTTCCCAAAAAATACAAGTGGTCTCTCTCTTCCGAAAAGGGTTTCTTGGAAGGGACTTTTTTGTGTGTTCTGATTTCCGTTAATCCGGATCTGGCATAAATATGAGGTTTCCAAAGAAATGCAAATTCGAAGTTATAAAAACGAACGATTTGTGCAGACGTCACCTCGAGCGTGGGTTCCCTTTTTTGGTAATGGTTTCATAGATGGGACTATTTTCTTATTGCAGTTAACCCGGACTTTGTGGGTCTACGAATTTCCTTAAGAAATACAAATTCAAAGTCCTAAAAAGCAACAATTTGTGAATATTTCACCTAAATTGTTGGCTCTTTTTTCAAAAAATGGTTTCTTAGAACAGACTTTTTGTGTTTTCTGATTTCAGGTAATCCGGATCTTGTACAGATTTGACCTTCCCAAAGAAATGCAATTTAATGTCTTAAAAACGAACGATCTGTACAGACGTTTGCTAGAGTGTGGGCTCCTTTTTCCGATGTTTTTGTATTTCTGTTTGCAGATAATCCGGATTTACGGCTACGATCTTGAAATTCAAAGTGTAAAAATGAATGCTTAGTACAGAAGTTACCTAGAGTGTGGGATCCCTTAGCCGATAAGCGTTTCTTAGAAGAGACTTCCTCGTATTTTCTGATTGGCGTTAATCCGGATGTTGTACAGATGCGATCTTTCTTAGTAAAATCACGTTCGAAGTCATAAAAACGAACGATTTGTATAGACGTCACCTAGAGTGTCTTCTCCCTTTGTTTTCTTAGAGACTTTAAAGACTTTGTTGTATTGATTGGCGTTAATCCGGATTTAATCTTCAGAAAGGAATGCAATTCAAATTCTTGAAAGTACACGATTTGTGCAGACATAAGCTAGAGAGTGGGCTCCTTTTTTTGATAATGGCTCCTTAGAACAGACTTTTGAAGTATTTTCTGATTGCTGTTAATCCGGATCTTGTACGGATTCGATATTTTCGAAGGAATGCAAATTCAAAGACCGGAAATTTAACGACTTTTGCAGACATCACCAAAACGGTGGGCTCCCTTTTCGGCTAACGGTTTCTTGACGATACATTTTTGTATTTCCTGATTATTGCTAATCCGGCATCAGTAACTTTCCAAAGAAATGCGAATTAAAAGCTCTAAAAATTAAAAATTCGTGCAGACTACCAAAATTGTTGGCTTCCTTTTTAGCTACTGGTTTTTTAGAAGAGACTTTTTTGTGTTTTCTGATTGCCGTTGATCCGGCATCAGTATCTTCCCACAGAAATACAAATTCAATTCGAAAAAACGAGCACATTTTCTTTGTTATCCCATCACTTTTGCTGAACTGAAAGTTTCCACTTGCACTCTCTGCGCGCATTTCTATTTCTGTTTCGCTGAATCTTCCACAAGACATCAAACGGCTCCTTGTGATGTCATCTCCCCTAAACTTCAGCTGCATCTGACTTGTGTATAATTTCGCTTGAATCATTGGCTGCAATCTGCACGCAGTGTGCTGAGAATGCACCCAAAATAGATGCACATCCAGGCGGGGAGACTCTTTCCCTGGATCGCAATTCGCGAGGCGACCTTCTCTCAGAATAAACTTTAGAGCTGCTCTGACAGCAGCGCACAGCTATGAATGCAAATGTCAAGGCAGTCGCAGGCATAAGCCGGTCGGCCCATTAAATGTGAACACACGCAATCATAACGCGAACCCAGCCAGTGAGGGCTTGAAAGTCCGCGAAAGGAAAATCGCTTTTGTTCTGCGTTTTGTTTTTGTAGTCACTGCGGAAATGATCATGACAGCGAATTAATGTTTGCATTTAAAATTCGTTCGGAGATGATCTAATGGCGTGTAGCGTTTACTTTTGCATCTGCAGATACATTGATGTTCATATGCAATTCTGTTGTTTTCTCTTTCCAGGTTCTATTACACCGCAAGTGGGACGGCATCTGCTGGTAGTGGAAGCACCAAGACCGCAGGAATCTGAAAAATCGCTTCGCCTAGAGTTGGAGAAAGGAGATATCATTCCCGAGTGACACAACGTTTTGTATCTCGGTTAGACCAGAAAAGAGATTATGGAAATCGGATGCGCGACCTGATCGAAGGGAGGCCCCAGCAGAAGTGAATACCCGTGAAATTCAATTTCTTTGAAGTGCTCTAAGTGTCTATTTGAGATTTGGACTGCGCGGAGTGTAGTGTGTGTTCGATTGTTTTTGGATCGACAATTACCCCAGTTAGATATTTTTAAACGTGTTGTTTCTGTGGGCGCCGTGCGATTGAATCTGGCGTATCTGCAGTAGAGAAGCAGCAACACAGCAACAAGTCAAGCAGAAACGAGATTGTGTTTCAATAGGAAGTGGCTACGAGGAGAATACACTCAAGCGGACGAAGGGACTCATAGACACACTCACCATGGACGGAGGATACATAAACGAAGGTAAGCTGAATGTCGTTGACAGTATTTATCGATGATGGCATCTTGTAGTTATGTACTTGTTTGGTTTTTCTTCTTTTTACGGACTTTTGTTGGCTTTTGCATGCAATCGGGGAGTAGTTTCGTGTCGTTGCTGTGCATAGTTTAAATTATTTTGTGCGGTTGTTGTGCACGATGGGGAAGAATGAAGGGGCTTGGTAGGGTCAAGAGTCGTTTTGTTGGTGGTTTCTATTTATCTCTTTAATAGGCATCTTCTGTGATTCATGCAGTTGATAATGGGCATGCTGTGGAATCGGATTTGTTGAATTCGCTTGGCTTGGCATGCAAGCAGATTGTGTTTCCGGTTCCCTATTTCTCCACAATCTGAGTTTCTCTTCTCCCTTTGAAATCTGTAATCAGTTTGCTTGATAAATGCAAAGGGAGAAATGTTTGTGTGCTCAAACTCAGATGTTAGATATCGAGGAACATTTTTAAGACTGCCTGGCTTTGCCGGACATTTAAAGTGAATCGTCTGAGGAAGTGATTTTTTTCAGGTTCATAAGAATGTGAAGAATGCATTTTGGACCTATACTTTTTATGTTCCAGGTCGATTAAATCTTGTTTATAATTTAAACTCTTGGAAGGAGTTTTACCGCAATGAAGCCATCTATGCTAACGGATCCAAGATAGATGTTGATACTGGTGCTGGGGTCTAATGTGAGTCTGTGAGTCGAAACACAAATCGGCCCTTCGGACTTGAGGATAGTTGTAGCGTTTTTCAAGCGGAAGCTGCTCCAATAAAACAGTCTGCTGATATGACTGTTGAGGAAAATATTTCAAGACAAACAATCAGTATCTATGTTGACAAGCCACTAGATGGCGAAGTTGGTTAAGTGCCTGTCCCAAGTTAGAGGAGTCCCAGGTCCGAATCCCAATGAAATCGAATCTAGTCCAGTCACCATTTCCCGTTGGAATCAAATTAACGACACTGGAGTAGGTTGCTACCTGCCAGTACAATCGACCAGTTTTGAGTCTGAGTGATTCAGTGCAGAGCTTCAAAAAACCTCCTAAAAAAAAATCTATTTTGATAGTCAAGCAGCCATTAAAGCGCCATCCAAGCTCGTAAAAATGTTTATCAAAAGACTGGACGATATTTCAGTGGCCAATAAGGTGACCCTCTGTTAGATGTCCGGCCACATGGAAATCTCTGGTAACGAAAAGGCGGATGGACTGGCCAGGGATTGGTCACATCTAAGCTCTTCACGGGCCCTATCTAAGGCCAGCCCAACGCTTAGCACCTTGCACAGGGAAATAGACATTGAATCTAACGATCTAACGATTGCAAAAAAAAAAATACCCTGCATTTATGACATCTGTCGATGAAACGTGGCGTTTTCTATACGAGTCACTCACCAAAAGACAAAGCTCGTCATGGAAGTCACCAGAGGAGCCAAATAAGAAGAAAGTCCGGATGCAGAAGAGTTGTATCAAGACAATGCTCGGCATTTTCTTCGATTCCAAGTGCATTATCCATAAGGAGTTTGCTCCATAAGGTTAGATTTTGGGATATTACTTATCAGTCCAACGACCTATGGAGGGTCTGTACGTGAGCAATTACTGTCTTTTGTAGTTGACGGCCACGCTGCTTTCAGTCATCAAGACCAAGTTGTCTTGCGTTCGTGGTCACTTGGTCTTTATACCGAAGGTGGGGTCTTCCTCTTCTTCTCGAACCAGTTGGCTCGAATTCGAAGACTCTCTTTGTTGCAGCATTGGAGTTCATTCGCTCGATGTGGCCGAGCCGGTTAAGTCTGCAGAGATCGTGGCCTGGGACTAGTGTAGTCTGGGTCTAGTGCGATCTGGATCTACTGCAGTCTGAGTCGAGTGTAGTCTAGATCTAGTGCGGCCTGGGTCTAGTGCAGTCTGAGTCGAGTGTAGTCTAGGTCTAGTGCGGTCTGGGTCTAGTGCAGTTTGGGTCTAGTGTAGTCTGGGTCTTGTGCGGTCTGGGTGTAGTGCAGTTTGAGTCGAGTGCGGTCTAGAACTAGTGCAGTCTGGGTCTAATGTAGTCTGGGTCTAGTGCGGTCTGAGTCTAGTGCAGTCTGGGTTTAGTGCAGTCTGGGTCTAGCGTAGTCTGGGTTTAGTGCGGTCTGGGTCTAGTGCAATTTGGGTGCAGTGCAGTCTTGATCAACCACAAAGGTCGGCTTTGAAGCTGTGTTGTCTACACGCTCTTCATAGCCTTGTACTTTAGGCACCGTATCCACAAACCCTTGATGAGCCTCATGTTGCTATAAGGTGCCTATGATTATTGGCTTAACCCCCAATCGAAATGTCAATGCAAACCGAACCAAAATCCAAACACCCAGAATGTTTTGCTTGAGTTTTAGAGAATAGCTCGTGTTGCTTGAGTGAAACGCAAGGAAGCACCCTCCTTAAAACAGTGTTAACATACGGCTTTAACACTATAACTTCATAATAAACTATTTTCGACTACTGTCTACGACTGTCAAATGCCAACTGACACATGTCATCAAAACTGAAATGGCGGCCAAACATAATCGACCTGAAACATAAAAATGCAATGCCAAAGCGGATACGTTCAATTAAAATCGTTAGTTTATTCAAATTGATTTCCAGAATCTGGAAATGAACATATTTTCTGTACACGCCTCGAGCATTGGCAATCAGGCTGCCATCGAACGTGCTGTAGCTCAAATCTACCTCAGTTGGGAGCGCCGTTTGAAGTTAATTGTCGGACGTGTCTAATGAATTTCCACAAGTAATGCTTTTGCGAGTTGAGCAAGTTTAATTTACATTAATTAATTAATTTTTCTGAGGAAAAAATAATGAAGCGCAATTTGTGTTTGGGTGCTTCGATTTTGGAATTTCGTCAACGAAAAATTTTTCTTTTCAAAAACAAATCAAATTTTGTCCGTAATTTCCTGGAAATAAGTTTCCTTTTTTGAGAAGAGTTACGTAAAGCTGTTTTGTAAAACGTGTCAGTTCACAAAGGAAACTCAAGGAGCGGACATGCCATATGAAGACTAATACTTCACTTTTGCTTTTCTTTGTGAGGAGAAATTACATTCCATCAAGTTTATGTAAGTGTTCTCTAAGGCATATCTGGTCTTATACCGGAAATCCTCATAAACGTGCTAAACTGAAAAGACGTGGGTGCAGCGTCGTAGTGGGTAAGTGTATCGACTCCTATGCTCGAAGTCTGGGATAGATTCCCAAGAAAACACCTTTGATATTTTCACGGCTCCACCTCTTTCGAGTTACTGACAATTCTCAAGTTTTATAACTGTAAAAGAAAAGCTTCTCGAATCTGGTCCAGTCACCATTTGCCATTGCGACCAAATTAACGGCACTGGAGTAGGCTGCTACCTGGCAGCACAGTGGAGCAGTTTTGAGTCTGAATGCTCCAATGTAGTGTTCCAAAAAATCACAAAAAAAAAACTATAGGCCCCCTCCGCTCGTGAGAGAGCATGCTCAACACGATTGGTTGCTGAGAAGTTAGGCCCACATCCATCCCGGAATGTAGCGCCACAATTATTATTATTATTAAACTTGAAAGACTATACTCAGTCCCTTACCTTTTCCAATTTTCGCTGTTCGTCACCTAATCCCACTGCTCCACTTTGAAGTTGACAAGGAGACAGTTTGTCACCTTTCAAAACTCAAGGCTGCATGAGTGTCAAATTTTTAATCACTTTCCATGGACCTGTATAATTTATTCCAATTTTTCCGCCAGAGAACAGATCATTTTATAGTTTTTATTTTTGTAACGAATCGCTGTTCATTTTGTTTTTGTTATTTTTTCATTTTGGAGACAGGAATGATTTAGTACACTTTCTAAACATTTTCTCTAAAACACAAATATTCAAAAAAATACTCCTTCCTCAATTATTTATCGGATTTTTAAAAACATTGAAAAAAAAAAAAAAAAAACAAAAAACACACTCATCGCGAATGTGTGAAAATTATTCGAAATTATTTTTGCAAATATTCACCGTCCAACAGATCCATCAATCAGTCATGTAGATGTGAAGTGCATTTACATTTCAATTGCTTCAGAACGTTTCATTGGTGTGAATGCATCCATTGAATGCGTCGTAAAATGTATACTTTTCATTTGGCATGCAGTTTGTTATACAGATTTTCTCTCTCATTGTAAACGTTTTTCTTCTGTATTTTGAAGCTTTTGCAATTTTGTTTTTGAGTGACTGTGTATTCTCTTGTTAATCGTTTTGGTAAATTTATCTCATTCATGCTGACACTAACAGAGGACTCAGACGCTATTATTGGAGTGGATAGTCCAGGTATGATTGTATTGCATTGTGAATAAGTTTTGTTAAGAGATTCTTCCTTAAATTATTTTGTTTGCCACTGAATTTATGATTTAATTCTGATAAGTGCTTGAACTGAAGTCGGACAGACTTGGGGGATGAACTTACATAAATGCAAAAACGGATGTCTCAAGCCAGAAGCTTGTCGGACGATTTTCAAAGGCAGCTATAACTTTGAGGTAGTCAAGGACTTCGTCTACCTCGGTTCCGCGGTAAATAGTACAAACAACATCAGTATCGAGATCAAACGCAGAATAACTCTTGCCAACCGCTGTTTTTTGGGCTCAAAAGGCAATTGAGTAGTAGAGCCCTCTCTCGGAAGACCAAGCTGACTTTATACAAGACCTTGATCATCCCAGTCCTGCTTTACGGTGCAGAGGCATGGACAATATTCCAAGCGGATGAACAGTCTCTTGGTCTTTTCGAGAGAAAAGTTCTGCGCGCGATCTTTGGTCCTGTTTGCGTTGATGACATTTGGCGGAGAAGGTTCAACCAATAACTATATGGGCTGTACAGCGACATGAGTCTAGCCAGGCTTCTACGGATCCAACGCATAAAATGGCTAGGCCATGTAGAGCGTATGGGCAACTTAGCTCCGGCCCGAAGAGTCTTCGACTCTGAGCCTGTGGGACAATGCAACAGAGTACGTCCACGTACAAGGTGGCGCACACAACTCGAGGGGGCCTCGGGCAGCTTGGTGTGTGAAACTTGAGACAGCTGGCGAGAGATCGTGGTGGCTGGAGAGGCATGTTGGATAAGGCCCAGGTCCATCTCGGATTGTAGCGCCCTAAGAAGAAGGTACAACAAGGAAATGGTCCGAGTCGATGTTGGCGCCTCGGAACGTTCGGATATCAAGAATACTGGAGGAGTCTGACGTCGATCGCAACGTGATCAATCTGGTTGACGGTTGAATGATCAGGGGACCGCCAGGTCCCTTTATGGATATTGAGGTGTGGGAACCGCGTGATAGCTACAGAGAGGTTTCGCCCCGTAGCAAAGTCCACTAGCCTGAGTCCGTTTTCGGACGTGGTGTCGTGCAGGCTGTGTTTACCGATGACTCTAGCAAAGACGTCCTCTTTACCCAGTTTAGCGTTAAAATCTCCTAGAATTTTCTAGATCTTGGTGTCGTAGCTGGGACATTGATCGTAACTTCTTTCTAGGAGATCATATAAGTCATCCTTGCTATCGCCATCTTTGTCCTCCGTTGGAACGTGGGCGCAGATTAGGCTGATGTTGCCGAATTTAGCCTTGATGCGGATTGTTATGAGGCGCTCGCTTATGTACTTAAAGCTTAAGACTTTTTGCCTAAGTCTGCCTTGAACAACAAATCCACATCCAAACAATCGCTGCCTTCGCTCTCTGTAATAATCGCCGTAGTAGATATCGAAGTTTTCCATCCTCTTTTTGCCCGGCCCGCATCGCACTTCCTGGATTGCGGTAACGTCTGCTTTATAGCAGTCTAGGGCCTCCGCGAGTTCATCGACTGGACGTGGTCTGTTCAGGGACTTCACATTCCACGTGCAGAACCGAAAGTCATTGTCCTTATTCCGTTTGCTGGGGTCGACAACAGTAAATCCGTCCATATCCGAGGCAGTTTGTGTTTTCTGAACTCATCGTTTTTTTACGTGGTGAGGAAGTTAACACCAAGCAAAACCTTCAACTGGGAGGACAGGTCCATTTGCTTAGTCCCCGGACAAAGGGTCCGGAAGGATCCGGTGTCGGTAGCCTCTTGCAGGCTGTGAGCGCCGCCGTTGACCCTAAGAGAAGGGCTCATCCGCCGCCATCTCTATTCCAGGGTCCCGACCTTACCATGGAAACCAGGTAGCTCCTGCTGACTAGAGTTGTGGATGCCGCCGTTGGTCAATCAGCTGACCAGCTCCTCCGCCACCATTCTAAAAAGAGTGATGAGCCCGGATTTCAGCACTGGGAGGTGAGAGTAGGAGTTCGTTAATAGAGGCTAGGTGCAGACGCTTGTGTCTGCATGGTTCGTTTGTTAACGCTTCGAAATCCGAAATGTTGCTACACAGTCCGTATAATTCGTGGGTAAAAACTCCAATCAAGTTGTCAATGTAAACCGGGCTAAGATTGCAATTCACCTTTAGAGGATTTTTTTTTGGCGGGGCACTCAGACTCGAAAACTGGTCCATTGTACTGACAGGTAGCAACCTACTCCAGTGTTGTTAATTTGATCGCAGCGGTAAATTGTGATTGGACCAGATTCGATTTCACCGGGACTCGAACTTGGGACCCCTCTAACTTGGGGCAGTAACTTAACCAACTGCGCCATTCAGTCGTTTCTTCAGATGCTCTCAAAAATGCTTTGACTTGTGCCACTTTATTCGATTAACAGCAACGAAACAGATATCTTTAACGCCCCCTTAAATCCAGCTCTAGATTTATTACTTCCCTATGGACTTTATTGATAATTATCCATCAAAACAATTACTATCGACGCTTGGTGGAACAATTTCCTCATTGTTGGCTGTGCAACAGTTGCTGCGTGAGTGTGAATCACACAGTTTCTCTTTATTTTCTGTTTCATTCCAGATCAAAGGCCGAGTGAATGTTATATACTCATTGATAGTCGCACTCATTAATTTCAGATCTAAAGAACTTTACGACGATGCTCGTAAAATCAAAACAAATTTGCTTCACATACGAACCGCCTATCAGTGAAGTGTCAACCATATCAGTCTATCATATGTATCATTTTTGCTGACTGCTGACTAAACTTTGGATTGCTTAACTAGAGCCTCGAGCCAAGACAGCACACTAAAATGATTTCCTTCCCCTATTTCTTCAAAAGCTCTTAAAACGCATTCGACTGAGGACGTAATAAATGTCAAATTTTGTTGTCAATCCCCTAATGCGGTCCAAAACTCCTGTGGTCCGTATCAGTATTTTATATTTAAACAAGGGGCCCAAGGTGGTCACAAAATACGTATTTTTTTCGCAGATCTTACGCAAGACTACCCAAAGATCTCTTTGTTGCTGCACTTTTCAGAGAATTGCTGTCAGCACGAACCGTAAAAATGTAGTCTGTTGCATTCTGCAGGGCGACAATGTGGTCTGTGGCTCGGGAAATAAAAAAACTACCATTAATGCTTTTATGAATCTTTAAGATATTTTTATTAATAATACACCACTTGTTGCAAAACATCAAGCAGATGACACGACGTGGAGCAGCCCCGGGACAGTCGATAATCATCTAGCATGACGCGCGAGCTTTTTAATCATGTTTGTCAGTCAGCGCGACAACCACAGAAAATGCATTCTCCGCCGACCAAACATTTCTGTTAATTTCTCAAATGTCCCATGAAATATGGAATCTATCGAGACAACAACAATTTTATGCTTCGCAGCGACACAAGACCTTTACGACAAAACTGCAGTAAAAGTGTGGTCATAAAATTTTGTGTCGCGACAAGTAGGAGAGTTGCTATCAAAATCAAGCATGATCACTCTCAATTAGCGTCTGGGACCGGTAATCAACGCACATCCGCGTAATGATTGAATAAAGGCGTGGATATCGTCGAATCGAGTTCGTGATTGACTTCTCTGCACATCGATCGGTAGAATTCCAGTGTAGGCAAGAAGTGGCGCGCGCATGACACACGCTATGAAGTCACTGCTGAAAGAATAATGTCGACTCCCGTTTGAAAGTGCATTGTTGCGGTATTCGCAAATGTGTGCCAAACGTTATTTTCAGCTCTTCGCAACGACCCGATGTAATATGATGTCATTTTCAATGGAAAGTGGTAGCGTTTTAATTTAAAAGCAACAACCGAACCGTCAACCAAATGCCGGGCAGTGAGGTGGCGTATTTTGTGTTTTTGATCTTATCGAATAATGGGATGTGTTCCGTAGTAAATCTCGAGATCGGCTCCATAAAATTGTGCAATAAAAACTTTATGATTCGTTACAATACACACATGCGTTCATGTGTACCTGTGAAGTGACAGCAACTGTCACCGAGCAGGTTTTCCGTGGGGGATTATGAGAATTGTGACTCTTAAATTGTACCCCAAGATTATGTAGCCCATTGAAATGGTCAAATTTCTTTCAATCAAGAGCGTTGACATCGGTTGGTTGAGGCGGTCAATAAACAAGTGTACAAATGTCAAACGTGCAGAATGCAAATTTGATAGTTCTTGGATATAAAGTCTGTCATCATTCGCAAATTGGCATGTTTTATTTATTGTTTTCTGTGTTTTATTTGTTTTCTCACTTGATGGAGATCATTTTAGTATTGTTTGAGTGATATAACTTGGATGTGTCATTGGGAGTGAGTTGGTGGACACACTCTTCCTCATTCGTAGATCACATAAATGACAGCAGTTCTTGTTTGTTGTGAACAAAGGAGGAGAAGAAGTGAATGAAAAATGTCATTAAGTGTGGGTAGTGACCGTCAGGTTTAATTGAACGTCAGTAAACGACATTTTAACGGCTCATTATATCTGTGTTTTATGACAAACTCTTTTTAAGAATGAATGAAACTGTGAATTTGGGTTTCTGTTGCAATTGTTAGACAGCTTTGATGTTGTGGAGTTGGTAGGTTGCATACTTGTGGTTGTACGGCTAAGCTTGTAGGACGGGGTGCTTCTTGTTGGTGTTGTAGGCTTGGGTGCAGAACCTTCTACTCCTCATTAAGAACATCTTCCTGATCCATTTTGCTATACTCTAAGGACGAGGTGGTTCTTGTTGGTCTTCTAGGCTTGGGTACAGATACGTCCTGTTCATCGTTAAGAACATCTTCCTGATCCCCTTCGTCCTTATATTCGAGTCCATTAACGCCTCGTCTAGACCTAAGTTCTGTAGACGATCAGATGTACCGTCTAAGAAAACAAACTCAAGAGCGCTGCTTTTCGTGCGTCTAACGAGTACAAGGCTCGTGTTGAAGCACAATAGCCGAGAATATCGAAACCATGATTTCGAAAAAACAGTACAGACAACTTCCTTCACGGTTTTACTGAATGGCGCTGCCTGTTAAGGTCAACCTATTTGTGCAAAACATTCACCTTGATCATTGGAGGCTTCAGATCGTTCACTTGATCAGCTGGTTGGCACTTTCGCAACAAATAAACAGATATATAGAGAACTCCAGTGCACATTTTGTGGTCTGTCTGACCACAAGAATTACAAGAATTGCACAAGAATTACTTCACTTAATATTGTCCCAAGTTAGAGGGGTCCCAAATTCGAATCCTAGTGAAATCGAAACTGGTTCCGTCACTATTTGCCGTTGGGATCAAATTAACGGCTCTGGATTAGGTTGCTACCTGGCAGTACAATGGACCAGTTTTGAGTCTGAGTGCTCCAATGTAGTGATTCAAAAATCCTCCGAAAAAAAGCCAGAAACCATAAGTACGCGCTAGAGTAATGCAAAATTGCACATTTATGATGCGCGTCACCCAGAGAAGTCGCGACGGACGTTCGAACTCTGATATATCCCATACATAATGGCATTGATGTATGGGCGCCGTGGCGTAGTGGGTAGGTGCGTCGACTCCTACGCTCGAGGTCGTCGGTTCGAATCTCGAAAAAAAAAAAAACATCAAGCATTTTTTCACGGCTCCACCTCTTTCGAGTCACTGACAATGCTTAAAGAGTATAACTGTCTAGGAAAAGCTTCTCAAATCGCCGTTCGGAGTCGGCATTAAACTGTAGGTTCCCTCCACTCGTGAGAGAACAATAGCACGCACAACACGAGTGGTTGGTGAGAAGCTAGGCCCAGGTCCACCTCAGACTGTAGCGCCGCCATTATTTTATTATTATTATTATTATAATGGCATTGATAGGCCTTTCAAACGAATACAAAATTTCGACGATACCTTGCACACACTTTGTTTTATTCAAATTTAAAGATAGGAAGCGCTCAATGAATTGCCATTTAAATCGAGAGTGGGTATGCTATAAGCATCTGACCAAGGGACCTTCGCCTGATAAAATTAATTAACTCAAACGCGCTCGCAGTAGCCATTAAGGAAGTTTCCCACAGCTGAAGATACATGTAGCCTTGTAAAGTATCAAGACTGATATGGTCTAAGACCACTTAAGAGTACTCAAAGACTGCTATTCATTAGCAGTCCTTTGATTATCCTTGTCAAAGGAACTATCACTGGACATTGTATACGAGGCAATCATGCTAGAAGAATGTAGGGTCCCTACAATGACTGAAGAAAGGCGAACACAGCGAGCTGTCAATGATGCGTTTGCTGGCATTGAAAAGGAAGCGGTCAAATAGTGTCTGGCAGTAAATGAGGGCATAACGAGGTCATCGAGAAAGGACGCATAACATCGACGACTTGACCAGAACCTCACCATAGGCAGCTGTAACTTTGAGGTAGTGAAGGACTTCGTCTACCTTGGCTCCGCGGTAAGCAGTACAAACAAGATCAGTACCGAGATCAAACGCAGAATAACTCTTGCCAACCGCTCAAAAGGCAATTGAGTAGTAGAGCCCTCTCTCGGAAGACCAAGCTGACTCTATACAAGGCCTTGATCATCCCACTCCTGCTGTACGGCGCAGAGGCATGGACAATATCCCAAGTGGATGAAGAGTCTCTTGGTTTTTTCGAGAGAAAAGTTCTGCGAGCGATCTTTGGTCCTGTTTGCGTTGATGGCATTTGGAGGAGAAAGTTCAGCCACGAACTATATGGGCTGTACAGCGACATGAGTCTAGCCAGGCGTCTACAGATCCAACGCTTTAGATGGCTAGGCCATGTAGAGCGTATGGACAACTTAGCTCCGGCCCGAAGAGTCTTCGTCTCTGAGCCTGTGGGAAAACGCAACAGAGGATGTCCACGAACAAGGTGGCGCACACAAGTCGAGAGGGACCTCGGCCGGCTTGGTGTGCGAAACTGGAGACAGCTGGCGAAAGATCGTGCTGACTGGAGAGGCTTGTTAGTTGGGGGCCAGTTTAACCACGGCCTATACATTCATTTAAGAAGAAGAACGACAGCTCCTTCTTTGTAATCGTTGTCTTTTTTTGGCTATTTACGTTCGCGAATTTGTGCAAATTATTCTACATTTTCTGAGTACTTAATTCTGCTCAGCCTAACTCTTTGACTGGGTGGCGCAGTTGGTTAAGTGCCTGCCTGGAGGAGTCCCAGGTTGGAATCCCAGTGAAAGCAAAGTTAATACGCTTTTATTCGGTTTTTCAAATCTGGTCCAGTCACCACCTGCCGTTGAAATCAAATTAACGGCACTATCACTGCAGCTGTCGATCAGTGGTAGTAGTCTGACTGTGGGTATCACAATGGACCAACATGGTCTAAGTGTGCTGGTGCAGTCGATAGCAGCCCCCTAATCTAACCTAACTCTTTGCACAACTTATGATGAAAAGAGATTCATGCAAGTCTCTTCACTTAAAAAATCCAATGCCTAACTTAGAAATACACAAAACCCATCCAGACATCAGACAAATGTATAATTAGCTCACTCATGAGACGTCACATAGTACAACGCAACGATCACAATGGATGCAAAGTTGCGCTTCATAAATTGTTCACCCGAATAGGTTCACTTTACAAGAGCTAACTTGAGTATAAATTCCACTTGACACAATTGACATGTAACGCATCGAAAGAGGAAGCCGGTTCCGCCACATCCAGCGCATCAGCTTCCTAAATCACCGGCTAAGCTTAACTGACTGCAGCATTAATAGAGTTTCCCGATGCTGTGTGTTCCTCCCTTCTTCGGTTACAATGTACGATTACAATGAAACAATGAAGCCTTTTGTTTGATGTGGAAATTGAGTCCGATTCGAGGAGACTTTATGGCACCTCAGCTCTTATGCTAATGGGTTCGGCTTCGGCTTCTGCTTACTTGATGGGATTGGGGGTCTTAAAGTGAGTATTGAGCTCTTTTATGGTGATTGAATTTCAATGATGACGAACCGTTGGGGATGTGAGAAGGCATTCACTCAGTAAATCGGTTGATAAAAGATGCGCGTCTGGAGGGTAATGAAGTGTTAAATTATTTTTCTGTGAGTTTATTCATGTTTTTCAATCGCGACCCGAATTTTCGAACGAGAGTTCGATTTGGTTTTTAAGAGTGATTTAAACAGTCAGTCGGTTTGTGATACGTGTTAGTTTTAATTACATTCCAGGCATGAGCATGCGTATGTATTTGGCGTTGGGTTAAACCACCGAACAGTATGGCTGATGCGTCAATGTCTGAACGAAAGATATATCCAATTTGGAAATGCCAGAAGGCCAGTGACAGATGCCTCGAGGGGCTTCCTATAAGATGACGAGAGATGATGACAAGTGAAGCATCAATCGTACATCTGATGTGGATGGTTCATTAGAAAGATGGGTTCGTAAACAGAGACGTTTAAGCAGGCCACACACGTAAAGTTTAAACTAAAAAACGCTCGCGCTCCTGACACAAAAATTAAACTGAAAACTGTGGAATTGAATAGTTGAACTGTAGAGTTCAAGCTGTCAATTTAAGCCGAACGTGTCTGAAAATTCGCACAAAAAGTAATTTTGTTAGGAAACACTGGTTTCGAGTCAAAAATTGTAATTTTCTTATTGATTCATGAAGTTTGCGGTTAAGGGTTATGTGTGGAGAACAGCATATCGGATAGATACACTCTCTTTTGTGGACATTTTCCGAGACAAATTTGCATAAATGTGGTTGAATTTTGTTATAAACTTATTTCTTCAGGGCATTAGCGGTTGCCTTAAAACAAAACCTCAAACAATAAAGTCCAACGATCCGAACGGCCAATACAGTTCAGGAAAACGGCAAAATTGAACGATCAGGAAATTATTGATGCCATTGAATTGTTTTTTGAAGTGTATGGTATTTCAAACTGTCTTGTTGAAATCACAAAACGTCCGAATTATACAGTCCGAGGTGGACATGGGCCTAGCTTCTCAACAACCATTCGTGTCGTGCGTGCTATTGTTCTCCCACAAGTGGAGTGGACCTATACAGCCTTGGCCAAATGTATTAGGCACTCTTATCTTTTTGTCTTTGCTGCCAAATCACTTATCGGAAGTAATTATTTTGAATCTTATGGTTTCCGGTGACACTATCTTAGGTTGTAAACGATTCTTATTTTTTCCTCTCATTTTCTTAATTTTTTTGCTTTTTGAAGGTATAACGAATCTTAAAGGATGCCTAATAAATTTAGCCAAGGCTGTAGTTTAATGCCGACTCCAAACGGCGATTTTGATTTTAATTTTGGAATAGCAATTTAAGGAAAAGGGAACCGCACAAGGTGGTGTTTTATCACCCCTCTTGTGGAACTTCTCCATCAACAATATCCTAAAATCTCTTGTAAACAAGGGTATTAAGGTAGTCGCTTATGCTGATGACGTAACCATCCTGGTATCAGGTAAATTTCTACCCACAATCAGTGAAGTCATGCAGTCCGCATTATGCGACCTCTCATCTTGGGCTGAAAATAGTAATAATAATAATAATGGCGGCGCTACAGTCCGAGGTGGACCTGGGCCTAGCTTCTCAGGGGGGACCTACAGTTTAATGCCGACTCCGAACGGCGAGATTGAGAAGCTTTTTCTAGACAGTTATACTCTTTGAGCATTGTCAGTGACTCGAAAGAGGTGGAGCCGTGAAAAAATGTTTGATGTTTTTTTCGAGATTCGAACTGACGACCTCGAGCGTAGGAGTCGACGCACCTACCCACTACGCCACGGCGCCCAGGGCTGAAAATAGTAACCTCAAGATTAACCCCAGTAAAACAGAGCTCGTTCTATTCAAAAGGAAACACAAGATTCCAAAATGGAAGACACCCAAAATAAAAAAACATTCCCCTCAATGAAGCTAAGTTCCTTGGAGGTACGAGTACGTTCGACTCCAAAGTAAGGTGAAAGAGGAAGATCGAGGAAAGAATGAAAAAAGGTCTCAACGCTTTTTACACCTGCAAACAGACCTTCGGCAAAAGATGGGGCCTACAACCACACACTATCTACTGGTTGTACACGGCCATCGTGAGACCTATCCTCGCCTACGGCAGTGTTGCTTGGTGGGAAGCAGTTAACACCAAATCCTACCTGAGCAACTTAAACAAACTACAAATGCTATCTGGCATTACTGATGCACTCAAATCCACCCCTCAGACGGGGCTGGAAACGATGCTTCGCCTTCAACCTTTGCAACTCTTCATCAAGAGCTCTGCCGCCAAATCAGCCCTCAGACTACGAGAATGTCATAACTGGCATCCAAACAGCTACGGACATTCAAGTCTGCTCGAATCATTCAGTCGCAGTGGTAGACCAGACCAGACCAGACCACAGACTTCGAAAAAACCCGAGTATGACAATCCCAAGGCAGGATTGGGAAAAACCTGACTTCATCAAAGGCACACCCATTTTCACTGATTTATCGAAAACAGAAGACGGTACGGGAGCGGGAATCTTCTGTGAGACACTGAGAGTAAACAATGCCTATCGGCTTACTGACTATTCTAGTGTATTTTTCACATCTCGTAAACTCCAAATCCGTCAAGGACTGCATTAAAGAGCTTAAAAACCTGAACCGCCACAAAAACCTTCTGTGCTGGGTTCCTGGGCACTCCAGCATTGAAGGAAACGAAAAGGCAGATGAACTGGTACGGACAGGTTCAAGTTCAGGCGCAGCATCGGCTGACAATACTATCCATCCTCCTATTAGCTCAGCTAAAAGACTCCTTGAGCAAGTATCTGTGTCATCAGCAAACGAACAGTGGCAAAGTCACCCAGGCTGCGTCATATCCAACTGCTTATAGCCCAAATACGATATCAACAAGACCAAATTTCTCATATCCAACAATAAGAAAATCGGACGCATCTTAACAGGAGTTCTCACTGGCCAATGCAAGATAGGTGCAATGGCTAAGAGACTAAACCTCCTGGCGAACGGTTTCTGTAGGAGCTGTAGGGATGAAAAAGAAATAGAATCAGTGGAGCATATCCTTTGCCACTGCCCTGCTCTACAAGAACGACGGCACGCTCACTTGACAGCAAGGTTCTTTCACGAGCTCAGCGATGTGGCGAAGGTTCAGATCCCCGACCTCAGGAAATTTTTAACAAGTTTGGGGTGGTTTTGGTAATTGCATGCTGACCCTGCGTTAATCCTCGGAAAGCATATAATCCTTACAGGCATACACAATGAACCTTCACTGCCTCTGGGTGTAATTGCTGGCAACAGCATAAAGCCCTCTTAACCTAACCTAACCTAAACTAAAGGCAGTAACAAAATAGTTAATTTCCTTTATTTTGTTAAGATTTTTCATATCCATGGCACGAAGAATTTGTTTCCAGAAATCAATTTTCACTTTTCGCAATGACAGCAAACGAATGCGATGAGATGTTAAAATTTACTGCACATCTGTTTTGTTGTGCATTTGTACATGCAGCAATGCATGCAGTAATGCTGCGTGTCTGTTACAGGCTTAAGAGATGGTGTCCAATATTTTCGTAATCGTTAAGTGTAACACATCAGGAATAGAGAACATAACGCGAGGGCTCAAGTCTTAAAGCCAAAAGTTATTTATTTACAAAGTTTGAGTAGATTTAAAAAAAAACCTTAAATGTTACAAAATATACGTATAAATTCACAATGCGTTGGAATTCCTTTGGTGACAGGCTTGAGTTTAGGTCAGCTTACATTGTCTCTTGGATTTGATAATTTCTGCCTTATCTGAAAGGATATTTTCAATCAATTCAATCATCATTTCATGGAATTGCGTTGGATACCAACCCGAGTTATTTGAATCATTATCTTCGCGTCGCTTTTGCGTCAACGTCAATGATTTTGTCGAAGCCAAGGGCTTTATGTCACGAAATGTCTTCGAATTGGCTGATAACTTGGTCAATTTACTACTCGAACACGACATCATATTGGCAGTCTTTTCTGGAACGCTATACCGTCTAGCGCTATTTGGTATTCTATGCCTTTCGAACATAGACTAAGATTATAAGATAAAATTGACAGAAATCTCTTTGTTACCGCTCATCAATAAAATAATAATGTTCTTGTAATCGTGTTGAATCGATTCGAGTGTCTGGAAGATAACTCAAGCAGGCTTTTAGAACATTCAGCCCCAGCTTACTGAGGTTGGGAATCAGTGACGACAAACTGATGGGACTCATTTTTGGAAAGGTGAAGTCAAGTTTTCTAAAAAAATACGCTTTCAATTTAAATCATTTCAAAAATCAACAACAAATTTTTGAACCTTACAAATGCCTTAGTCTCTTGAAAACACTGGGACTGGGCGACCCTAGAATTTTGTGAATTCTATTCAATTGATTTAACTCGCTGTCTCCTGGAAACAACGGTGTCAAGGTTAGCATTTCGTAAAATATACACCCAGCTGCCCAAACATCCATTTTGGGACCATAGTAACCGTCGGTAAGGAGACACTCGGGCGGTCGATACCACCTCGTAGCCACGTACGCGGTCAATGGACCGTCATTGTCAATGCTTTTCGCTGAACCAAAATCAGCCAGCTTCACCAGAGCTTGGCCTTTCCCCTACAAACGGGGCGGCACACCATTAGTTCTCGTCAGATATGGAAATTGTGTTCAAACCTGCGATATGCCGGCGGAAGTCCTTGGGAACTTCAGTAAGACATTCTCTGGCTTGACATCCCGGTGAAAAACCCCATTTCTATGCAAATGTTGAATTCCACAAACAATCTGATGGAAGAACGTCCTTGCAATCGACTCGGGCAGGGGTTTCTGTTTGTTCCGAAGGAATTCATAGAGATTCATGTCCATCAGTTCGAATACAAGGACAATCTTGCATGGGAACGTGTTGCTTTAGGGAGAGAACAGGGTTCACATGGATCAGTGGCAATCGATTGTGTTCTACATACCAGATGAGATCGATCAAATTCAGGATATTTGGGTGGTCCTCAATGCGTTTCATTACGTTTACTTCCGTGCAGTTGATGATGTCCTGTTTCCTGTGTGAAGAGGAAGCATTTGCTGGATTAAACGAAGCACACAGTTTGATGGCATTTACCTCTTAAATACCTTTTTGATGTATTTGCCAGCGAATTGGACGCCTGTGATTTTGTGCTGAATTTTAAAGACTCTTGAAAATGATCCTTCTCCAAGGACACCTTGCACTATATAATCTGAAGATGTTTGAATTAGATGCAAGATGATTTGGGGATCGTTCGTGATGCATACCATTTGACATCAGAGCCATTGTACATTCAGTTTTGACAGTTCAAAACGACTGAAAGGGCAGACTCAAGTTTCAGATTTTGTACTCCAGGCAAACTTGACTGAGGAGCACAGTGGAAAATAAATACAATTAAAAGAAAGAAATTGTTTTAAACAAACAGCGCCAATGGCGGAAATATTCATATTCGGAGGATTTTTGAAATACTACTGAAGCACTCAGACTCAAAACTAGTCCATTGTACTGCCACGTAGCAACCTACTCCAGTGCCGTTAATTTGATCGCAACGGCAAATGGTGATTGGACCAGATTCGATTTCACGGGGATTCGAACCTAGGACCCCTCTAACTTGGGGCTTTTACCTTTAAGTGTCCGGAATCAAGACACAGCACGGGCTGAAGGTATAGAACGAGAAAGGGAGAGTAGGTTCCTGTGCACATTGGTCTTAAATGTGTACGGATTGTATTGGGTGGGAAATATCGGGCTGGGAAGAGCATTCCATATTCGTGTGGTGCGAAAAAACGACTCTCTAAACTTAACTGTACGCCCGAAAACAGGCTTAAGGGTGAACTGATGAGCATTCCTGACGAGAAGAGTATTGCGGGTGAATTCATGGAGCGGAGGAACGCGATTGGCTACCTCACTTGAGCATCGTTTGTTAAAATAACGATAAAACAATGACAAGGATGAGACATTACGGCGATGTTCAAGCGAGTCTATCGACTTCGTGGTATTATTGTCTCCTATAAGTTTTATCGCTCGCTGTTGTATTCTATCAAATAGGTGCAGAGAGGTCTTGGGAGCACCAGATCAGATATGAGCGTTGTCCTCAAGCTTGGGGCGAATGAAGGCCTTATAAATTGAAGCCAAATCAGAGCGAGTGAAGTATTTCTTGCATCGTTTTAGGAAACCTAGACATTTCGCAGCATTTTTGGCGACCTCGAATATGTGATCATTCCAACTAAGTGTTGAGTTGATACACATACCGAGGATGGAAAGTTTTTCGGTTTCTTCGATGCAAGTGCCATTCAGCTGAGAGTACTGTCATCAGCGAACGAGTGGATTGGATTAGAAGTAGCAGACAGGAGATCATTTATAAAAATGAGAAAGAGAGTCGGAGACAAAACAGAACCTTGGGGAACACCAGCATTTATTTGGTGAATATCAGACTTGAACCCATCCAAAACAACTTGAATTGAACGGTTCGAAAGGTAATTTCTGATCCATAGAAGAAGAGACTCATCGATGCCGTAAGCACGCATTTTCGACAAAAGAGCTTGTTGCCAAACTCTGTCAAATGCCTTTGAAATATCAAGCGCAACGATCTTGCTTAGGGTCTGAGCCTGATATTTCGCTGCCTTCCATCGTTGACGGTCCTGGGCATGCTGCTTCCAGTCATCAAGACCAAGCTTTCTTACGTCCGCGATGACTTGGTCTTTATACCGGAGGTTCGGTCTTCCTCTCCTTCTAGAACCAGGAGGCTCGGATTCGAAGACCCTCTTAGCCGGAGCGTTGTTGTCCATGCGCTCGATGTGGATTTTTGTCGACGGATTCTTGCCTTCCGGACTACATCCACATCCTGGTACAGCTCATAGAGTTCGCGGTTGTGTCTTCTCCTCCATTCGCCTTTCTCGCAGACGGGAGCATATATCCGACGTAGAATTTTTCTTTCGAAGGCACCAAGAATCACCTCCGCAGTTCTGCTTAGTGTCCAGCTTTCGGCTCCATATAGCAAGACTGACAGAATAAGAGTTTTGTAGAGCATGATTTTGGTCCTTCGAGTTAGGAGTTTTGAGCCCAGTTGTTTTGACAAGCCGAATTAGCATCGGTTGCCAAGGGCGATTCTACGTCGGATCTCCACTGTGATGTCGTTCGTGGAGTTCACGTTTGCCCCAAGGTAGACAAACTCCTTCACTATTGTCGATTGGACAAAACATTAGTCCTAGGTGGTGTGGCGGATCGTTTCTTGCTCTACAGCATATATTTTGTCTTATCCTCACTGACCTTAAAACCAGCTCGTTTCGACTTTCTTCAATCGCCGTGAAAGCTTCTACTATGGCGCGCTGGGAACGCGCAACGATGTCGATGTCATCTGCGTATCCCAACAGTTGGACTGACTTGTAGAAGATAGTGCCTTCCGTGCTTACAGCAGCCCGCCGCACTATCTTCTCAAGTACCAAATTGAAGAAATCACAGGACAGTGCCTCTCCTTGCCGAAATCCGGTGCAGGTTTCAAACGGCTCGGAGGTCCTCGAACCGAACTGCACGGTCCATCGCGTATGTGTTAGCGTGGTGCGACACAACCGGATTAGTTTTCCCGGAATCCCGAATTCGTCCATCGCTTCGAATAGTTCGTTGCGATGAATGCTGTCGTATGCGGCTTTAAAATCGATAAAAAGATGGTGCGTATCGATTTGAAATTGTGCAAGGATTGGTTCCACTTTTCGGTGGGATATGCCATCAAATCACCAGTGGACCAGTTGCTGCGGAAACCGTACTGCCGGTCATTAAGAAGTTTCCGCGATTCAAGATATTTCACAAGCTGACGGTTTATCAGCGTGTCCATGACCTTGGAACGAAGGGACGTTAGTGCTATGGGTCAGTAGGAAGAAGGTGAGGAAGATTTGCCCTTTTTAGGGACGGGCTGGACAAATGTTTGTTTCTGTTTTCCATCCACTCGGAAAGAGACCGGAAGAGTAGGACAGATGAAAAAGCTTACGCAGTGGTTTTGCCAGCGCAGAAGTATCGGGGGTATACCATCCGGGCAAGCGGATTTATGCACGTTGAGATCTTTACTCGTAAGTACTCTTGTAACTGTACCAGTGCGAAAATGGATTTGTCCCATGATACAATTGACGCTCTCAAGTGCAGGTGGAGACAAAGTCGAATCTGGCAGCGTTGACCTGGTCGCGAAATGCGCAGCAAGCAGATTGGCCTTGTCTAAAGAGCTGACAGCTGGAATGTCATTGCAAATTAACTTGGGAATTGAGGATGAGGCTGAATTCCTTATATTTTTAACAAATGAACAAAAGTGTTTGCTACCCTTGGGACATTGTAGCACTTTTTGCCTCAACTTTTGGTTATAGGAGAATTTCACATCTCTTAGGGTGTGGCTTTGTAAGTCCGGCAACTCAACTCTCTCAACCTGATAGAATCTTTGCAGCTCGAGTCATACCACGCATTTGCTTTGGGCTTGATACTCTTCACTCTGTGAGGAATGAAGGATCGCATACCCAGCAGAATGATGTTCGATGAAACTTTTATCTTGATGTACACACAAACCGAACTACTTTGCAGAGAACAAGATTTGAGAAGACTGCCGTCAGATAGACGGTTCATACCTGAGGCATAAATCACACGGCCAACAAAATTAGAAGACTCCCACCGAAAAACAGCAAAAATTCTTTGTCATCCATCGTTAAAAGTTGAATTAAATGGCTCCAGTCCATTCATCCATAAACACCGCTTTAATTAAATCCCTCAACCAGTCAGCCGCAGAACAAAAAACAAAAAAAACATTTATATCAAGATCATAATTCAGCATATTTTATTTTGGTGTATTCACCGTCCTGTCAGGTCTGGTTCGTGCCAATTTCGCGCCATTCCCGCCTAACTGGCACAGCGCAGCCACTCGACAAATCTTACGCAACCGCTTCTCACTTTCGCTTGTTCGGGTGTGACTTTAAGCCGGTCATTGAGAATCTTTTGGTATCAGCCGTGACAACAGGAATACGTCAGCACACATCCATGAGGTAGAAAAATTTGGTTATGTCATCTTATCATTCGCCGCTTATCACCCACCATCGAAACCAATTTCCGCAAGCGAACGCAAAACATAGTTACCTCCGCAAGAGAATTACCTACTCGTCTGCAGACCAGGGTACACATGTTGGCTTTGTTGCGCGATAAGATAAAACTTAATCTGACTCTGGAATTTTCTATCATTAATCATCACCTCGGTTTTCCTTCGTTCGACTACAACTCACGCAACTTTCGAATCAAAACCAGAAACAATCGCTAGAAATGTGGGCGATTATTTTCGAAAAAAACGAAGCAAAACAACATGTAATCCAACGGATACTATTTTTAGTCGCGACTGAGTTGAGGGAAATTACGTACGTGTGCAGCTTACAACCTGATCGACGGAATTTCATTTCTTTTTCAATTGGCGCTGATCCAACGGATGAACGGGTATGTGTCATCGGCACTTCACACATATGTGCAAACACACACACAGCGCCCATCATCGGCGGCATCAATGGATCAAGGTCAAGAGTAAAATTGACAGAGATACGAGCAGCGAAGATTGTTTTTCAGCGAAATAAATTAAAGCGAGAATACATGCGAATTCTGTCGCAGATACTTGTGACCTAATAAATTCTAGAGCCCGCTAATGGGAGCGAATTGAGGAGATACACCCCTCAATGAGTGCACGTTTATTTGTACTCCGCAGTGACTTGCAGCCGCAGATTACGGAAGAAATATGTTAGTCCGTTGAAAACGCCCCTCGTTGAGGTGAACAATATTTTAGCGCTTAAATGCCGTGGGATGTTATCAGCACTCGTTGGTAGTTTGAAATTTTATTACAGCCCTATGGAGTGGTGCTTCATGCACCAGGTGCACTTCGGCTGAGTGCTTGTCCGCAAAGGTGGGATGAAAGGAGGCGAGCGTTAGACCTGAAGAAGCACTGTTGGGAGTTTGGAATTTGTGCAGTTCAATGCACTAGTGTGGCCAATGCTTTGAGGATAACTTCAAGTTTGTTTTTCTTTTTTTGTTGCGAAGCATGTAGGCGCATAGAAGGGGGCCACGAAAAGGCAACAAACTTACAGTGTTGGGCAAAACTAAAGCAACACAGCCTCTCAGCGAATGTTTTTTTTAAATTTTCTGAGTTGGATGTTTAGCATTATTGTTTATTGTTTCCTGAATATTACATATTGTCTTAAAAAAGCAAACTAAATAGGCCCTAGATTAGGTAAGGGGGCTGCTAGTGAATTCACCAGCACACTTCAACCACATTGGTCCATTGTGATACCCGCGATCAGACTACTAACACTGATCGACCGCTTCAGTGATAGAACTGTTATCTTGATTAAAACTTCAAATGCACCAGTCACAGATTTGAAAAACTGGATAAAAGCGTATTAACTTTTCACTGGGATTCGAACCTAGGACCCCTCTAACTTAGGGCAGGCACTTAACCAACTGCGCCATCCAGTCGTTAAAAAATAGGGCCTACATGGATTTGTTATCAATTTCCGCTTTGCCAAAGCATAAGCAACTCCCTTCAAAAGTAAAGCGTTTTTAAAGTTCGCACAAAAAAAATCAATACTTAGTTACGAAGTCCTAATTTTTGATGTCTGCTGACCATCTTTCCATAAGTTTTTGTAATATGGTAGGTACGTAGGTGATAGGGTGGCCTGTCACTCTATCGCGGCTCACTTAGACCAACAGTTGGGTTCATTGTGCGATTGGTCAATGGAATCCGAAATACCATTCCAAGCCTCCTTTGGGAAAAGAATGATCTTAGCTTTGTATCTGTCGCGTGCAACTCAGTAGACTCTCAAAGGTTCTTGAGCGGATTGTGATACGAAGACTGCTGGAATCTAAGCCACTCTTTGACAACTCTGGTTGGGAAATCTCCATTTTTGTGGCATTTCCTCCACAGCATGAGGGAGCATTATATTTTCCATTATATCATTGTATACAAATCGGTCCATAATTCCATCTATTTGGTGGATCGAACCTAAGATCCTGAGAAGCATTTCCAAATCATGATGCTTCCACGTCCATGTTTGACAGAACCCGTGTACTAATGAAGATTTACACTTTCGTTCATTGAAATACGGTCACACTGAGAGGCTGAGGTGCTCTAGTTTTGACCAACACTGTATATGCAAGGTGAAAAAAGCGTACTCAGGCCTTCTACTGTTCACATATCAAAAAAAGCTATTGCATGGCTAAAGTACTTTTTAATCTGATGTAATTTAGCTTCCTAGTCTTGTTGTGAGTTTTAGCACTTTTCTTGCCTGTGTCTCAAGCACTGTGCAATCTTGTCACTTTAATGTAACTTAAGTTTATGGACTCATTCAGAATACAAAGTGCTCTAAGTGCCACTTGTATGGTCATGGCTTTTCATCAGAGCCCAATAATACCGCGGAAATGATAGCAAATGTAATTTTGTTTCCTGCATTTCGATTTTACATATACGAGTATGTAGCCTTCAATAATTGAGCTCTGTGAGTATAAAAAAAAAATGTCGGTCGAAATAATGCACCAATAACAGCTGGTGTAACCAAATTTGTGAAAAAATTTAATGAGACTGGTTTGCTGATTTATAACTGAACATACGAGTATTTATGTGTTTGTCCCGTGCGCTTAATATGGAATATTTCAGGTGTTGGCAAAAGTACGCCTAAACTCTAGAACGTTAACACGCCAAAGATCTCAGCAACTGAACATCAGTTGGTAATGCAGAGGAGAATTATTCTTATACTTCTTTTTCCTTTTTAAGGTTCCGTCTACAAAAACGGAACTTTTATAATTTCGGTGTGTCTGTCCGTCGTGTCTGTCACACTTTTTTATCTTCGAAGTTTATAAAGATATCGGCATGAAATTTTAGAATTAGGTACAGGTCTAGATTTTAAAAGTGGGGCCATTTGGGAGTTTCTCTAGTACAGGTGAAGTTGCCATTGATTTTGAAATATTGTTGCACTCCCTCGAGTGATATTTCAATCGACAGATCTTTGAAATGAGGTAGAGGTTTGCTTCAACAGTTTTTGATCTAAAGTTCCATTTGAAAAATATGGAGCTCCAAAGTTTTTTTTTAATGCTTCCCCCCCCCCCCCCACCCCTCTGCCATTTCTAAATGAAAGTGTTTAAAAATCGGAAAAAAATCGCGAAAACTTGGCTTCATTGAGTACTTTCATTTAAAACAATTTCAAGCATTCTGACCCTAAAAGTTGTCGAGATATTGGCCAAAAACGGTCAACCATCGACATACAAATTTTGAAGATCTGAAATTGCGACCTCGGCGTAAGCATTAAGAAATGATAAATTTCAAAATATCGACTTATGTAGACATTTTGAGATATCTAATATTTAAAATGATAGCTATTTTTCTTTTCACACATAAATTTCATGCTGTGTTCGACCACTCTATTCGTTGATGAGTGTTGTCTCTTAGATCTCAACCCCTAAATGCCCAACAGCAGTGTACACACTACACACACATCGCAGGCATGAACATGATGATGGAAGGAATTTTCTGTGTTGGATAAACTTGGATTGAGATATAGGTATATATATGGATGGATGTTTATTTGTTTGGATGTATGAATGTAGTAATGAATAATTGATTTGGGTTGAAGTTAAAAGAAAATTCAACTGAAATAGTTTGGAAACGTGGTTTGATATTCAGAAATCATCCATCAATATTATGCGACGGAACCTTCCGCGTGAGTTACATGTTGGTAACCCTACACACAGATAAGCGTCGATGCACTTGTTGTTGTTTATGCGTCTTCTCCCAATTCCCTTATTTGTTTACGTGTTGTATCAATAGCGTCCTTTCCTATTTCCTTAGCCCTCTCATTTGTTTACGCTTAAAACTTTTTGTCAACTGTTATTAAAAATGCATAGACGCTGTAGTCAGTTTTGTCAGAACCGCCGACGAAGTCGGATTTCTTTTATTTATTATACCAAATATATTTATGTTATGAAAAACCATGGTCTGTTTTAATTTGTTTTTGTGTTTATTGTTAACAATACCGTCTCGGAACGTAACTCGTGCGAGTCTAACTCGCATTTGCCCTGTTTATTTTCTTCTTCTTCTTGTGGTACTACTGTCTTGGGTGGACTTGGGCTTCAAGCCGCAAGGCTCTCCAACTGTGCACACGAAGTTGGTTGAGCTCCATTTCCACATGTGCGCGTCACGTTAATCGTGGACGTCCTCTGCTGCGTTGCCCCGTAGGCTCAAAATTGAAGATTCTTCACGCCGGAGCTAAGTTCTCCATGTACTCTACATGGCGTAGTCATCTTAGGCGTTGGATCCGTAGAACTCTGGCTAGGCTAATACCGCTGTACAGCTCTCCTCCAAACGCAATCAACTCAAACAGGATCAAGGCTGCATACAGAGCTTTTCTCTCGACAAGATCAAGAGCTTCTGCATTCGCTTTGGATATCGTCCAAACTTCTGCGCCACATAGTAGGACAGGGATGATCAAAGCGTTATACAATGACAGCTTGGTCTTTCGAGAGAAGGTTCTATTAATCAATAAAAAACAGCGGTTAGCAAGCTATCCAGTACTGTGCAGCAGAATAACGTTTGATCTCAGCACTGGTATTTTTCGCGCCATTTACATGGGGTCTAAGGTAGACGGGACGAATTTCTTAACTATCTCGAAGTTACAACTACCCCTTTTGACGTTGTATTAAATCGTCGTTGTTGTGCGTCCTTTCTCAATGAGAAGATATACTTCGTTTCGGCCTAGTTTACCGTCAAACTCATTTTAACCGCTTCCGCTGAGTTCGATCAATCACGTCAATGTCATCCCCGTATGCCAGAAGTTGTAAGGACTCTTGGAAGATCCTGCCTCTTGTGTTGGCCGTTGAATTTGGCACGATCTTCTTAAGGACATTGCTGATAAAGTAACAATCTTGTCTAAAATCATCTTTATCATTTGAGGTCTCGGTGATTTCGTTACCAACCTTGATGTAGCAGCGAGAATTCTCCATCGTCCACCTGCTCTGTCTAACGAGTTTGGCTAGAATGCCAAAACTAAACATGGTGCTTTATAGCTCGTCTCTATGCACGCTGTCATATACGGTCCTGAAACCGACAAATGGTTGGAGGGTGTCGATCTGCATTTCTTGGGTCTTTTAGAGGATCTGCTGTAGTTCGCTGGCATGGCCTCTGCCCTGTCCTACCTTATCTACCCTAACTGGCCTCAAACCATACTGATGAGGACCTATCGCATTGTAGACGAAAGATTTCAGGCGTTCACACAAAACGGCAAAGCAGACCTTAAACGCGATGTTAAGTAGACTGATCCACGACAATTGGCGCAGTCAAGTTGAGCTCTTTTTTTGTGGATCTTGCATAACTGTCTTCGATTATTCGCTTACAGTGTTCAATCGGCTCAGGAATTGAAGCAAAATATTCACACACTTCGTTTTCGCTTCTTTGCTTGGACTCTGTTTGCAACAGCTCAAAAATTTTGTTCAGACAATCATCTTTTATGATGACACCAGAGACGATTCAGCCACTTAAGAACGATATTGGTCAAGCTATTTATAAAATAGGGGTTGAAACTATTGAAAATGTTTTGAAAAATTGCGTTGACAGGATGATCTACTATTAATCTAGCAACCATTTGAATGAATTGGAACGTTTTCAATAAATCAACAGTCATTAAAAAAAAAACTTTAGAGGCCTTTCGTTTACAGACGGCCAACCTTTTAGAATGCGTACAGAACTTTCCGGTCTTACTAGTCTTACTATTCTAACTCTCGAGTATTTTGTTTTTAGTTACATTTTTTTGGTATCATTAGTTCCTTTAGGTCTAGGTCCACCTCGGACTGTAGCGCCCTAAGAAGAAGAAGAAGGAGTTCCTTTAGGTCTTTGGAAAAGTCTTAGGATTGTGAGTATTACTGGCATTACAGTCCAGTGCGCACCTGGGCCTTAGTCTACATTCCTCTCCATCTAGCGCGGTTTTGTGTTAGCTGTTTCCAGCGACGTACATTCTGCTGATTGTGGTCCCTTTCCAGCTATAGCTATGTACAGTGTCGTCTTCTTCTACCTTTATCGAGTTTTTCTCGGGGTCGGAGTCAGAGACTTTCCGGGCCAGAGCGTTAGTATCCATTCGCTCTTCATGACCTAGTCATCTGAGACGATGTCGCTGTACAGCCCGTAAATTTCGTTGATTAGTCTCCACCTCCAAACGCCATCAGTTCATACGGGGCCAAAGATAATCTAAAGGACCTTCCTCCGACGCGACCAAGAACCTACCCGTCCGCTTTGGTTAGTGTCCAAGCTTCTGAGCCATATAGCAGGACTGGGACCATCAAGGTCTATTCAGGACTATCAAAGTCTTACATACAGATCTTGGTTCTTCGAAAGAGGACCCTTCTAAATCCAAAGACACAGTGGTTGACATGAGATATCATTCGTTTTATATCCGTATCTTTGGTTGAGCTTACTTCGGAGGCTAGGTGGGCAAAGTCTTTTACTAAGGGTTAGCTTTTACTAAGCTAAGGGTTAGTCCAGGACGTCGTTGTTGGTGGACCTTTGTCGTGGACACCATATACTTTGTCTTGCTCTAATTCACCTGAGATGGGTGTTAGCCGCTTCCTTCTTGGTGCTCATAAAAGGCTCACTGACAGCCACGATTGTGAAAATCGGGCGTAGAATAATGTTTCGTTTCAGCCAAACCGTCGTCAAATTAAATATCGTTCAGATACAATTTTGACGAACTTAGCCCTTTTTGAAATTCAATAGAAAACATCGGATACAGAAGATAATAAAGGAGAGAACGACAATTTACGTTGGATGTAAATGCTTTTTTTTCTGGATTTTATTTACATGAAGATGCGTCTGCAGAATATGTACAGTCTATAAAACGCCCATATATCGCCCATATCTATCATATTTTCATTTAAAAAACTTCGCGGGAAGAGACTTCTGTTTACAACGACGCTGTAGGACGCCCCACTCAATCCGGATGGCGCAGCTATATCGACTCATATTTCCTTTCGATGCGAGTATCGCCTTTCAAAATGAATGACCATGACCATGATCATATTTAATCCTCCGCAAAACCTCTCATTTCACACATGACTCAGTGGAAATTTATCTAATTGCTGCATGGATTTGCATTTATTCCCCTTTTAGCCACATCATCACTCCACCAGCGAATTCCTCTCACTAAGTCTAGGGTCATTGAACAAAGATCCTTGTCTGCACGCCGGAGCTATCCCATCCCGACGAGACCCGCAATAAATTAGGATCACATGTATTTCTTTACTGCCCGCCTTTTGCGCGAACAAAATCAACATGTTAGCACATGCATAAATAACACTCTCTAGACGGTCTAGAGGTGAAGCCGCATGCCTAAACGCTGAGCAACGAATCCATTTATGACTCCGCCAGACGAATTCGCTGCAAGGATTGTGCTTAGCTACTTTTTCATTCAACACATTGTCGGGGAACCTTTTTCGTTTTGTTCGTGTTCTAATTCCAAGAACTAATGATCTCATCAACCGAATATCAGCGATTGCCTTCCTACACAGGTACACGTAAGATAATCTCTGATCGACGGACTTAATTAAGAAAGCCACTCTACGGCCGTCCAAAGACGGCACGACAATCATAAAGTATGCTGCTATACGAGTTACTCGCGATGGTACAACATTTGATATCAACTTCCTGTCGTCAGATTTCAAAACGCAAAAAAAAAAAAAAAACAGGCCACCATACGACTGCAGACGTGTGCAATTTTTAGACATCTTCTAGTGGGGTACAGTGGATGAAAACTGAAATTGTACACAATTTTGTGAGAATTTTTATTGGCAGTGACTTGGTTAAAAATGTTGAAGATCAATCGAAAGGACTCCATAATGACATGATTATTTAGTACATTTAGTACTCAGAAATTACAAAATTTTAGTTCATGCAAGTTCTAAATCTTGGGGAAGTTTAAATTTAATGATTTGGAGAAGCTGCACTTCTTAGAGTCTTACAAATTTTAGGAAATAGGTGAGTTTTTATTTTAGAAGGCAACTATTTTACGTTTTTGGCGTAGCTTCGACTCCTTTGCTCAAGGTCTGGATTCTTACTTACTTACTTAAGGTGGCGCTACAGCCTGGGGTGGACCTGGGCCTCAACCAACAAGCGTCTCCAGCCAGCCCGATCTTTAGCTAACTGCTTCCAGTTTCGCACGCACAGTTGGTTTAGGTCCCTTCCACTTGCGTGCGCCACCTGAGTCGCGGTGTTCCTCTACTGCGCCGTCCCTCGGGGGTGGATTCGAAGACTTTCCGGTTCGGAGCATTGGTTTCCATTCGCTCTATATGACCTAGCCATCTCAATCCTTGGATCTTCAATCTTTACCTTTCTGGCTAAGTCAATGTCGCTGAACAGCTCGTACAGTTCGTTGTTATATCTTCTCCTCCATTCACCCTCTGTGCAGACGGGACCGAAATCACCCGAAGAATTTTCCTCTCAAAGCATCCAAGAGCAACCTCACCCGTTTTTGACAAAGTCCATGCTTCTGCGCCATATAGCAAGACTGGGACGATTAAGGTCTCATACAGGGTTAACTTAATTGTTTGAGAGAGGGCTTTGTTTATCAATTGCTTTCTTAGCCCAAAGGAGCAGCGATTAGCAAGAGTTATTCTTCGTTTGATTGCAGCGCTGGTGTCATTGTCTGAATTAATAGCGGTGCCTAGGTAGACAAAGTCCTTGACTAGCTCAAAGTAATATCTGTCTGCTGTGACGTTCTGTCCGAGACGTCGGTGTTGGGTGTCCTTTCTGGTTGACAGCATATACTTGGTCTTGCCCTCATTTACCGTTAAACCTATTTTCGCGGTCTCCGTCGAAATACTCACAAAAGTGTCATTGACATCACGCTGTGTTCTTCCGATTATGTCAATATTGTCGGCATATGCGAGTAGTTGGACGGACTTCTGAAAGATTGTGCCTCTGGTGTTGGCGTGCGAGTTTTGCACAATTCTTTCAAGTATGATGTTGAAGAAGTCTCGTGACAGCGCGTCGCCTTGTCTGAATCCTTTTTTGACATCAAAGGTCTCTGTTAGGTCTTTACCGACCTTGATGGAGGAGCGTGCATTCTCCATCGTTATCCTACCCAAACGGACGAGTTTGGGAGGGATGCCAAAACTAGACATTTCTCTGTATAGCCCGTCTCTATAGATGCTGTCATACGCGGCCTTAAAATCGATGAAAAGGTGGTGGGTATCGATTTGCTGTTCCTGGGTTTTTCCCAAGATCTGCCGCAGTGTGAATATTTGGTCGATGGTGGATTTTCTTGGCCTAAAGCCACACTGATATGGACCGACCAGTTTGTTGACGAATGGCTTTAGGCGTTCACACAACACGGCAGATAAGATTTTGTATGCAATGTTCAGAAGACTGATGCCTGTATAGATGGCGCATTTTAAAGGGTCTCTTTTTTTGTGGATCGGGTATACAATGGTCTGGATTCAATTCACAAAAAAAAACACCTCTCATATTTTAACGGATCCATCTTTTTCAAGTCTTGGACAAAGCTTAAAAGAGTATAATTGTCTAGAAAAATATTCTCAGACTTAGCGGTTCGGAGTCGGTACTAAACAGTAGTTCCCTCCCACTTCTGAGAGCAACAGTAGTTATGACTGTAGTAGCTAAACCCGAGGCGTCACATATTTCAAACCTATTTTCCGATTTTGACCCATTTTTAGACATTTCTTATTCAAATTACTCTAATATTAGACGAGGCTGCGAGCGGTGTTTATATCCTTCAATTCGGTCACATTCCACTCAAAGACTACACTTGACTGCTGGCTATCTTCTGAGGGCATGGCTGAACATTTCAACATTCACTTCACGTGGATACCTGGAACACTGATATTCCAGGAAATTGCGAAGCCCTTAATCTCGCCTGGCATAAAATGGTATCATCACTCCCTCCTAGTGAGGAGTTACCTCTCATGTCTTTTGTTACAGCTAAACATCTTCTGAAGCACGTTGTAGACGGTCTGTAGACGGTATTACGTGCCTCACTGCAAAGCGAATCTGACCCAGAATTCACTTTGAACGTTCACCTTTTTAGACAGAATGAAGAGACCAGCATTCATGACCCTCATCAGCCTTTAGGATGCGCTATTGCCTTTAGGATGGGCCATTCCGTTCAAGAGAATTTGATAATATGAGGAAGAGGCGGAGACTGTACATGTACTCCTCATGTTATCCACCCATCAATTCATAGGAATCCAATCTGGGGGCTTATTTCTTCGACAGTCTTACTGAGCTAATTGACATTAGTACCATTCAGCATAAGCGCTTCATAATAAGCACAGACTGGTTCTATGATTAGGATATGTCTGATCTGCGCTGTACCCCAATGAGCTTATGCCGGCCTAGGTGTGGTTGCTCTCTAGAGTCATCCACTTGAACCTTACTAGCTCTTCACAGCCTATGGTCTCCTTTTGCTCAAAACAAACGTACGGTTATCCCGAAACTTACAAGATTTAAAGGTTGACATAATTTAGCTCTGGTCGCAATGGACCAAGTGTTTAATAATAATAATGGCGGCGCTACAGTCCGAGGTGGACTTGGGCCTAGCTTCTCAGCAACCACTCGTGTTGTGCGTGCTTTTGTTCTCTCACGAGTGGAGGGGACCTACAGTTTAATGTCGACTCCGAACGGCGAGATTGAGAAGCCTTTTCTAGACAGTTATACTCTTTGAGCATTGTCAGTGACTCGAGAGAGGTGGAGCCGTGAAAAAATGTTTGGTGTTTTTTTTTCGGGAATCGAAACGAGAACATCGAGCGTAGGAGTCGACGCACCTACCCACTACGCCACGGCGCCCACAAGGACCAAGTGTTTATTGAAACAAAAAGACTGTGCAAAACTTGCAACTTCTTTCAACTCCAGTCTAGGGTTTTGTTGTACAGGGTGCGCCATCTAGTAGTTGTTTTTTAAATCATAGACTATTTTGACACTGCCGGCTGTATCCCACTCGAAATCTTGACAGAAAGTCAGTATCATACCTCCGTGGAACGAAATGAGTCGCTTTACGTTTGAACAACGTTGGGAAGTATTGAAAACTTATTTCCAAAGTGAGTGCTGTGTAGCCCAAACAGTGCGTTTTTTGAAAAGAAATTTTGGCTGATATGAAGCACCCACCGCAACTGCTGTATGCAAGTTTGTGCAAAGATTTCGTGAGACTGGTATGCCAGTGGACAACACTCATGGTCCCCGTCGTCTTGTGGTGCGCACAGATGAGAAAGTGACTGCTGTGGTCGAGAGTGTGAGACTCAATTCACGAACATCAACTCGGCATCGATCTCAACAGCTCAACATTTCATGCACTAACCTGAGAGGAGAGAGAATTCTGCACAAAGATCTCGGATTATTCTCCTACAAGGTATAATTGACTCAGCAATTGAAGGCGCGTGACCATCCGTTTTGTTCGCATCGCTTCGAAGTTTGGGTCTTAGAGCATCTTGAATTGGAGATTTTGGGCGAAAAATCATCTTTTCTGACGAGGCTCATTTTCATCTCGGCGGCTACGTTAACAGACAAAATTGCAACATGTGGGGCGCTCGGAAAACCAAAACCCGCACGTTATTGTCGAGAAGCCAATGCATCTACAGAGAGTGACAGTTTGGTGCGGACTGTGGAGTGGTGGCATCATTGGACCATTTTTCTTCGAAAATGAGGCTGGGCATTACAGACACTTCGGTCAATGGTGGATGTTACAGAGCTACGAGTATGTTAACAGACTTTTGTTTTAATAAAATTGAAGGTATGGATTTGAACGACCTCTAGTTCATGCTGGATGGCGCGCCATGCCACACAGCCCATGCCGCAATCGATCTTTTGCGCACCAAATTCCCAAATCGTGTTATCAGCCTTCTTTGCGATGTCAATTGGCCCCCTCGGAGCTGCGATTTGACCCCTTTGGTCTTTTTTTTGTGGGGAACCGTGAAGGACTGATGTTATGTTAACGATTCAAGTACTTAAGGCCAATATCATCCAAGCAATTCATGAACTACCGCCCGAAATCATTAACAAAGTCTTGAAAAATTGGGGTGACAGAATGCGCTACTGCGAAGCCAGCCGATGCAGCCACTTGAACGAGGTTGTATTTCATAATTAATGGGAATGTTTGTTCTTACTAATGAAGCTATAATACATGGAAAAATTTAATTTTGTTCATTTTATTGCATTTTTTCACAATAAACTGTTATCATCCGATCTCTACGATTGTCAAATGTTAACTGACAAATGTCATCCAAACAAAAATGGCGACCAAACAATATACAACCAATCTGTAAAATTGTAGCTTGAGAATTCCTCTCTCGTCTAAATAATTGTACATCATATTTGAAGACGGACAAAATAAACTCGGAGCTTTTGGATTCACTCGGCATTCGTCCTTTGTCGAGAGTTTCTTCCGAATCAAATTGTGACCATACTGCTCCCCACGTCGATTGATAGACTTTATTTTGTGTTTTTGTCAGTTTTTCTTGGACCCTATTTTCCTCGTCATTCACCGCTTTCAACGTATTGAATGGGTTGAAGTGACTTAAAAAGTAAACTTAGACCTGATTTAGTCCATTGTCCTGACATTCGGGTTACACATAGTGTATTCCTTGTCCACTTGAGGTACACCAATTGAAGCTTTCTATGAAGCGTAGTAGACTACTTATGAATACCTCACAAACTAACTAATGTCGAAAAATAAGGTTCCATGATGTTGGCATCTATGCGACGCCAGTGCCGGGCGTGTTCAAAGTGCGTACGAGTATAGAACGTTTTCCTCATCCTCATTCAAGCAACCCGTACGGAAGTCGTTAGAATGAACTCCAAGTCTTCTGGCAAGCTCAGCTCGTAAGCAGAAGATATACAACACCTGAAATTCCGTGACATTCTCTAAATGGTGTGACTTATGGTGTGCCCTATGCATCTTTCAGCTTGCGATCCTAAAGACGTATTTAAACTGAAGTGTCAAGAAACAGTATGGTCCAAAATTAGAAGATCTTTTTGGTCTTGTAGAGGTTATTTACCTCATTGATGACTGGATAGCTCTTAAACCAAAAAATCCTACCCTTTTAAGATCCTTCTTAGAAAAAGTCTGCACTCCATGTATTTTTGGCTCTAAATTAAGCAAATTGCAGAATATGCACCCCCATTTATGAAATTTGATTTTTTCTTTGTCCCCGTCATTTTCACACTCACTGTACATCGTTAGACAGAGCCCACGTCGCGGTGCTAGGAGTCTGTTGCAACCGCAATTAGTATTCATAGTGTTATTCATATCCCGCACGGAATTTCAAACACATTCTAACATCCATTGGACATTCGCTTAATTTGTCCTCTCGGCTAATTTGCAGAGCACCTTATGCGGCCGACACAATGCCTTACGCGTCCATTGCTCGTTCAGGCGCACTAAAGCGAACAGGCCGAGCAGCCATCCGCTGCTGCTCGATTCATCAACTAAGCCCCAGCTACGTTGACGCAGACTTATTGACTAGCATCGACAGCGACAGTTGCCGGTGTCCAGTGATGCAAGACGAATGCTAATTCCGATATTCGATTACAATCACTTGTTGCCGGTGGTGTCTGCCTGCTCCTCTTTGGCTCTTCCCGAAATAAAAAAGTGGATATTACACTTATTGGCGCCAGATAATTATGCTCAGCAGCTTTTGTGGCGTAGGCGGTTGCACTCGGAATGGGCGCACTGCACGCAGCACAGGCTTAGCCTGCTTCTTTTTGTTGTTGTTGTTGCACAAAGCTCTTTGTCGGTGTTGTGTGTAGCTGAACGGTGCCGCCGCTAGAACCTGATGCCGGCATGCGCTCCATTAGATGCTCACTGACCGTGTAATGGAATCAGATGGCAGGCGGTGATCGGAGGCTGTGCCGCACGTTACTGAATGATTTTATTCATCATGCTGGAAAATTGATTCAGTAAATTAAGAAATTATTTTCCATTGACTTGCGCGGGGGGTCAGCCGGTGCTGAGGAGGCGATGAGGTAGACAGGCTTGATGAATATGGTAATCGATGTGGACACGTGAATTGAATTGCTTTTGCACTTTTGGGGGCGAAGACTGAGGGATGTTTGCTCAGCGCTCGCGTCCTTCCTTTCACTTGACATTAGGCCGTTGCATAACTTGTGAGTTCATCTATCTCAATACAGAAAGGTAGCTTTTTGCGAGCTGACTGACGGCGTCCGTCTGTGAAGAATGCGCCGCGGTGCTTGTGATGTAGGCAAATGAAACGTAATCTTTACTCTTTTAAAAGAATTTGCGATGAAGTTGAATCGGGAGAGACTTCCGAAGGTTTGGTGATGATGCTGATGATCTATGGAGAGCGTTCGCGTTTTCATTAAACTAAGCAGATTGTGGACCCAGCCTATGTAGTGATTCAGTCGATTTGGATTTCGACCTCTTTATGTCCTGTCAGTGTGTGGTGGGCGCCGTGGCGTAGTGGGTAGGTGCGTCGACTCCTACGCTCGAGGTCGTCAGTTCGAATCTCGAAAAAAAAAACATCAAACATTTTTTCACGGCTCCACCTCTTTCGATTCACTGACAATGTTCAAAGAGTATAACTGTCTAGGAAAGCTTCTCAATCTCGCCGTTCGGAGTCGGCATTAAATTGTAGGTCCCCTCCACTCGTGAGAGAACAATAGCACGCACAACACGAGTGGTTGCTGAGAAGCCAGGCCCAGGTCCACCCCGGACTGTAGCGCCGCTGTTATTATTATTATTATGTCCTGTCAGTGATCCTGCTGCGTGTTCCCAAAAATTCGGAGCTCTGCATGGCCTAGCAATCGTAGTCGTTGAATCCGTAGGTGCCTGATTAGAGTCATCCCACGATCTCTTTCCAATTGCCTTCAACGCAAACAAGGCCAACAATCGTACATAGATAAGTCTCTTGGAGGTACCAAAAAATTTTTTAACCGCTTTTGGATGTTTTCCACGGATTTGCGTCGTAAAGAGCATGGGGATGATGCTCAATGTTGTCAAAAAGATCCTATCCAGCGTACTGTGTAAAGACTGTATTCTCAGTGAGTTCTCGGTGAGATCTCGGTGAGTTCTCGGTGAGTTCTCGGTGAGTTCTCGGTGAGATCTTGGTGAGTTCTCGGTGAGATCTCGGTGAGTTCTCGGTGAGATCTCGGTGAGATCTCGGTGAGATCTCGGTGAGATCTCGGTGAGATCTCGGTGAGTTCTCGGTGAGTTCTCGGTGAGATCTCGGTGAGTTCTCGGTGAGATCTTGGTGAGTTCTCGGTGAGATCTCGGTGAGTTCTCGGTGAGATCTCGATGATTTCTCGGTGAATTCTCGATGAGTTCTCGGTGAGATCTCGATGAGTTCTCGGTGAGTTCTCGGTGAAATTTCGATGAGTTCTCAGAAACATAAAAAGTAGACATGCTCAGGCTGTCATAGTTTCTTCTTTATTCTGATGCTGCTATAGTCCAAGGAGGGCCTGGGCCACCAGAGGCTGTCATATGCGGCCTTGAAATTGATCATTAGGTGGTGGGTACATAAATGCTTCTGCATTTCTTGGGTCTTTTCCAGCTCCTGGCGTAGATACTTGTTCTAACCTAATTGAGACGTGGATTCTGGCCTGTCTAACCTATTACCTACCCTCTATGACCTCAAATCACACTGATGAGGACATATCAGGCAATTGACCAATGATTTCAGTCGTTCATTCACAAGACGGTAAAGAAAATCTTGTGTGCGATGTTTGGGAGGCTTATCCCTCAAAAATTGACACATTCGAGGGAGTCTCCTTTTCTGTGGAACTGATTACAAGTTACGATACAGATGAGTTGAGATATCCTTCAATCAGTCCTTGGAGACATTCGGCATCTGGGGACAACGCAAGGCTTTCATGACGAGCTCTGTCTAGCTGGAAGCCTGTTATGCAAAAGAGCGTCTAATCATGTACATCTGGACATCTTCCAGAACATCATCATCAAACTTTTACTCGGTCTTAAATTAAATCGACTTATTTACATCAAAACCGATGTAAGCAGACCCTCTCCTAATCTTCACCTCAATCGCTGTTTCCCTTTAAGCCGTTCCCATCGGACAAGATCACAATGACTACTTAAAGCCATAAAAACAGACCATAGCCGACTGCTTTAAAGACCGTTAAAACGAAAGTTTGTTTGTTTAATGATCTTTTAACGCCTCTCGCTGTATGCACCACCAAACCTGTCCCATTCGAGTAAGCCCAGAGATTAACTTGTTCCATGTGAAGTCGCTTCAGAATTTTCGTATCTTGATCACCGAGAAGGTGTGCTAACACCCCACTTCCTTTCGAGATTTTCCACGCGAGTCTCGCCCTAATTGGTTGTAAGACGGCAGCTCCAACAGACGGACATCTCATTAAATCTCTTAATAAAATCGATTCAAAAGTTATGACCCAATAAAATGTCAGTAAATCCCTCAAAGAAAACGTGCCAGGATGGTCGCGCGGAGCATAATCCCCCCGCCGTTTTACGGCTCTCAAGATACCACTTAAATTACCCTCACGTCTAGGCTCGGAGGAGGAGGAAGTGATTCCAAGAGTCATTATATCCACAATCATTCGCTGGTAATAAACACATTAATCCACATATTATGCAGCGCACCGGCAGTCGCCCGTGCTTGGCTTCATTTGCATGACAAATGTCAGGTGACATAGATTCCCCTCGGTGAGTGTTCGTCTTTTTCTTTGGATTTCCCCACGAAAACTTCGAGAAAACACCCAAACAGTTGTTAAGTGGCTGCGTGGATCGCATCGGGTTTCATGTACTCTGCTCTGGTGGGCTGTCCGCAATTGAGACTTCAAGTGTGCTCCAGGCGTCTTCATCCGAGAGTGGAAACCAATCAACTCCAGATATTTGGGAACTAGGTGAACCGATTAGAAATTCCTCGCGTCTGTGTTTTTGTTTACGTTCTGGTTCCGCACGCAGTCAGTGGTCGCCTTCGTGCGGTGCCTGGAAACGGTCTTCATGATTGAATCGTTTATTTTTAGAATTTTGAGGATGTGGCAACCGAGGTGATGGGACAACGAACGCAGCTAAGCTCCTAAAGTGTGAAAATTACGAGACCAGTTGTGGCACGTCGGCGGTTAATAATTGTGACCAAATAGGAGTTGTAATGGGCGCCGCAATTGGATGGGGGGAGAGTCAGAAAGAACGGTTACTATCAATTGTGTGAAACACGTAATTAATTAGAATTCACCGAACACATCCGATGGGGCTCACTCCAAAGAGGTTAGAAACGAACGAGGTGCGGTTGGGGTTCAGCGAATATGAGAGTGTCCGCGAACGGCAACAGTCTGGCGCTGCGATCAGAACAGTTCGAGTTCCTTGATAACGCGTACGGCACTGTCGCCATGTGTCCCTTCTTTGTGGCGATGTCAGAGGTGTCGAAGGTATCACCGTGATTAATGACTCCATGTCTGGCTTGCAAGGTTTCCATGAATTTTTCCCCATGTGAATGCTTGAGGAGGATCTCGGTCTGACTTGAGGTTGTTCTGTGCACAGCAAACCTGAGCCTTAATTTAACTTACGTGAGTTACATGACGGAACTATTTATTCACAACACCTTCGGGGCACGGGAAATGTGTTCTGTGAATCTCAAAGTTTGCGGTCATTAGACGTCTCACTGCTCTACGTGTCCAGATGGAGTCGTAGCATAAACTCTCATATCTGCTTCAGGACATGTTCCTTCAGTCCAAGTGGCAAGGAACTTCCTTCCATCGTAAATCTGATGAAGAGTCTTGTTCGAAGGACACTTCTTGGGAAATTGTGTTCCCCTCGTCTGTGTGTGCACGGTAGGGATAGGGAATGCTTCGACAATGTGCAACCATTTGTCGTCTTATTCGTATAAACTCTTATTCTCTGCTGTGTAGCACGTCTGATAGTGGTTGCATTTACAAGCTCCTTGAGAGGAGAAGCTCTTCGCAGCTACTTCACTAATTTGCAACATTCAAGGAACAACCGCCTACATCCGTTTGGAGTGTTTTTCCTTGTCACCATCTTCGTCGGCATGCATTCCGTGGTGTGCAAGGGGAATTCTCTGGCTCCCTTGTCCGCATTGACGCTTGAGATTTGTTTTCCCTTTATAAACACTGTCTTCTTTCTTTTCTTAAACCCAACAATTTCATTGGATTCTTTTCAAGTTAAGAACGTGTATTCTCCAAATCGTGGCCAAATCTCTCTCTCTAAACTACAGATAACACCACCACCTATTTCAGTGTTTGATTTGTCACTTTTATTACTTCTTTTGTTTGTGAAGCCATTCGGCGTTGTTCTGCCACATTGTCTGCAATATTTCCTGCCATGAGATTAAGACAAGAAATCACCTGACTTAACTATGCGCCAATTGGATGTGTCGACGACGTTTGAATTGCCTTCGCTTCTCGTAATTTCTCCAACGCAGACAATCTTTATCTTGACTTGACACAATATAAAGTTTGATTGCTCTCCATCTAACTATCGTAAAGAGACAAGCTTGCACGGATGACGTAATGAGTTTTATTTGACACACCAAAGCATGTTTAATTGGGCTCTGGAGACAAAATAAATCGGGTTCTATGCAAAAAAAAAGAGAAAATGTCCCTCCATTTTAGGGAATTGCCATTGTTTCGTTGGCTGCATGGCAAGTGGCACCATCTTGTTGGAAGCACATGTCGTTCAGGTCCATATTCTGAATTTCTGACCACAAGAAGTCCGTTATCATTTCGCAATAGCGAACACCATTCACGGTAACTGCTTGACGGCTCTTCTGCTACACTATCGCGAACAACAGCCATGTTTTCCGCAGAACGAACTGGGCGAACATGCACAGGTGTTTACACAGTTCCTACAGACCCGGTTTGCTGAAAATGATGGCGAGTACGACGACGGGGACCATGAGTTTTGTCCACGGGCATGTCAGTCTCCCGAACTTCTTGCCAAACTTGCGTACAGCAATCGCGATGTATGCATTTCAGCCAAAACTTCTTTTCAAAAAACGCACTGTTTGGGCTACACAGCACCCACATTGGAAATAAGTTTTCAATATTTCCCAACGTTGTTCAAGCATAAAGCGACTCATTTCATTCCACGGAGGTATGATTCTGATTTTCGAGTGGGAAACAGCTGTCAGTTTCAAAATAACCTATGATTTAAAAGAAACCACTAGATGGCTCACCCTGTACAACCAAAGTGATGAAGACAATGTACAAGCTAGACGTTTGGACCTCTCTAACGAGCTATGGCCTGATAGAATATAAAGAAAGACATGTACTTATTTTATGACAGAAGGTTGATGTACCGCACTGACTGTGGTTCTAAGTACCACATCACTATTAGCCAGTTTAGGGTAAACAAGACCAACGTATGTAATATGATCGTGGATCTTACAGGGTACGGTGCAACTGGAAACCATTGCCTTGGGATTACTCTCTAACGGCTATTGTGTAAGGTACTCGGGTGAGGAAGAGAAAGAAACGCCTAACTTCTCTTTAAGGGCCATACGACATACGACTGGATGGCGCAGTTCTTCAAATGCCTGCCCCAAGTTAGACGGGTCCCAGGTTCGAATCCCAGCGAAATCGAATCTGGTCCAGTCACCATTTGCCGATGGGATCAAATTAACGGCACTGGAGTAGGTGCAATGAACCAGTTTTTGAGTCTGAGTGCTCCAGTGTAGTGCTTCAAAAACAGCTCAAAAAAAGGGGCCTCCACTTATGCTTAAGAAAACCAATTCTGAGAGGATACTTCTTAACGAATTCAATGACATATCCGACACGAATGTCACAGAAATCTGGAGATTTATTCACGAATAAAAATGATTTCGACGTAGGTCGCCTCTCATGGCAGCATAATGGATCTGAGTGAGTCCAGTCGAGTGCAGAGGGCAGCAAACCTGCCTAGCCAAAGCGTTATTAGCTTTCGCAAATATTCATCATATTTATTCTTGGTAGAGGCCTCATTTGAATATCCAACTTAAAATCCACCGAATTGAAATATTTTTCTATTTTTTGTTTTTTCAAAGCTTAACATATCCATTCGAAAAAAAAAAACAATCCTCGACTTTCCATCGAATCAATCTGCAAACAAACAACCACGTGCTTCAGCTCCCGCGCTATTATACTCAACAATTATTTACCAAATTATAAACAAACCTACCTCAACCCAGTCAAAGTGTAAATATAGACGAAAAACAACACTCACCCACATTTGAATAAACAACTCAGCCGTCCGCCCAGAAGATCAAGCACAAGCTTTTCCCAGTCAGCAGCAAAAATATTCTCTTCTTTGAATTTATAATTTATTTCCTATTTATGCTTCTTCCGAAGGGCCCCCCTTTCCAAACGGCGAAAAATAGCCGTTTGCGTTATTTATTCCGTCGACCTTGCCAGTCTGCCCTATTAACTCGCATTCTTACTCAATTTAATTAATTAGAGAATCATACGTCTTTCGTTTTGAGAGTCTTCTGAGTTGATCTCGCGGATCTTCGTAGCATGTGTTATTGGGTGTTATAGGCAGTCGCCATATGACATCAATAATGGACTGCAAACCCCTAAACTTGACACACATTTCCGCTTAATTGGAGTTAATGAAAATACAAACGCTGTATGGCGCTGTCAGCGAAAATGTGCTGCGAATAATTTATTCGAAATAAATTAGTGCGGACTACAAGGGACGACATTTGTGAATAGAATTACTGTCAGCAGTGAGTGATTGTTGTCAAGAGTGAAATGTCGTTTCGTGATCTGTATTAATCTATTACCGTTTTCTCATCGGCCGAAATATTCAAATAATTTTTGTTTTTATTTTGGGGAGCGCTGCGCTTCGGTTCTCTTTGTATCGTCTGACAGCTGTCACTTTGATTTCATTAATGAATGGGACGAGCTAGACACGGGGAACTTCTTTCGTGATACAGTGTTCCTCGCCAGGTGGTGGAATGAATTCTAAAGATATTGGAGTTTGGTGATTTAGTGGTCTGGAGATAAGAAAGAAGTGGCTTATAAATGTCAAAGAAAACGTTAGAAAGCCAAAACAGACGCAGTTATTTAAATTTGACTGTGTCAAGTGTCGAATAAGGTTAAGTGTGAGTGGCTGACACCTAAGCCTGATAAGACCCGTTGTGATATCACGCGGAACTGGATATGTTCTACCAGTTACATTATTTCGGGCATACAATAAAGCGGTTGAGTTGGCTAATGCAAATGTTGTTCACCTTGCTAAAGGGCCAACCATAATGGCCGTACGGAAGCTTAAGGGAATTAAAGTGCGAGCGATTTTACAAAAATAATACAACCACTTCGCTCAGTTTCTGTAAGTTCGTTCAATTTTGCCTACTTACACGAGAGCGAAATGAATCGCTCTCTACGTATGCAAATGTTCAGTTGCCAACTGAATTCTCTCAAGTTTCTTTAAGCAATTATGGATATTTGGAAATTTGACGATGCTTCTGGTTTTTTTTTTTTCGGATACACTGGAGCACTCAAAGACTCAAAACTGGTGCATTGTACTGCCAGGTAGCAACCTACTTCAGTACCGTTAATTTGATCCCAACGGAAAATAGTGACTGGACCAGATTCGATTTCACTGGGATTCGAGCCTCTAACTTGGGGCAGGTACTTAACCAACTGCTCCATCCAGTGTCATGCTTCTGGTTACATTTCGTTTGATTGTGACATAAGCTTAATTTTGTGTACGGTTGGCCCTTAAGATTGTAGAGGAAGTACGCCTCCAGGTGAATATTCCTGCCGATGGAGAGATGGATAGGGCGTTACACTCACAGTAAACGAGAGCTATTCTCTTCTTCTTTTCCTCAACTTTTACAGAGGAATGAGAGGAACCTATTTTATGGGCACTTTTGACACAGCGACGATGAGTGTCCTTAATGCTTCCATGCTTACTATCTACATGCTACATCCTAACTAAATACAATGAGCCTTTAAAAAAATGAAAATATAGTTGTAACACAACAGATTTTAAATGTTCTTTCACTTCAATTCAGCATGACATTCGTTCTGTTTTTCGAGAATGACAGCTAAGTAAAATTTAGTAAATATCAAAATCGTTAAGTTAAATTAAGTTCAGTTTATGAAGTTTTAAGAGCATTGTCAAAAAGAAGATCGCTACTAATTGCCCCTTATTTGTCGCTTTCATAATAGGCCAAATCGCGCAGAAAACTGTCAATTTGATGCTCTTAATATCCCATCAGAGTTGCCAACTAAACTCAACTCAATTCAACTGATTTTAACGAAACGAGGATCGATTTGCGTTTTTTTCTGTGTTGTCACCCAGTCGCTAAGCCAACTGTTAGAAGCAGAATTAGTATTACAATCGAATCTCGATAATTCGAAATGGTTACGGAACAGCATTTATTACGAATTATCGAGATTTGGTTGGAAAACATAAAAATACGAATTAACGCGGCTTTTGAACTAAGAATAAAGAAATTCGTAGTATCACAGAGCAAAAAGGTACGGTGTGTAAGGCGTCATCAAGGCAACAAAATTGTCTACAAAAGTTAACGGTAGTTAAAATAAAAAGATTTTCTTCTACGTTTTGCATTACGAATTATAACAGGTTTTGTGTTTATTGCATCGCCAATAAAATACGAAATAACGAGCAAAATGTATGAACATTTTACGAATTAGCGACGATTTTTCAAGGGACTAGCAGTTTGTTACGAATTATTGAGGTTTCGATTTATTGGGGTACGAATCATCGCGATTCGACTGTAGTCAGTGACAAAATGTCATTCATTTGACTATAAAATTTTCCTACACCAAAGATGGCCTACTCCCATTCGATCACTGGTTAAAATTACATCCTCGGTTTTGTGGATAACTGTCTCATACACGACTGCAAATGCTGTAACTTTGCTACGATATTTTTGCAAAAAAAAGAGAATTTATAAAAATCAGGAAAAGTGTAGGACCGCGAACAGAACCTTGAGGAACATCTACACAGACAGAGCACCGTGAACTTAAGACACAATCAATTTGTACTCTTTGAGCTCTGTTAGATAAGTGTGATCGAAACCACTCGTGAGTGACACCTCTAAAGCCGCATGTATAGAGCTTGTTCATAAGTATCTTGTGATCGACTGTATTGAAGGTTTTTCTTTTCGGCAAGGGATAGACCTTCACTCGTGAGAGAACAATAGCACGCACAACACGAGTGGTTGCTGAGAAGCTAGGCCCAGGTCCACCTCGGACTTTAGAGCCGCCATTATTATTATTATTATAAGGGATAGACCTTAAGATTGCTGTAACTTCAATCTTACAGTTTTGCCTAAAGTACGCTCAGATGGATGATTATGTCGATCTAGTAAGTTCTTCCTACTCGTAACGTGCGAAACGTACCTACTACAGAATCACTATTTTTATATTAGGTTGTACCACATGAAATGTCGGATTTTTCACTTAGTCCTAGAGTCCTTGGCTAGAAGTTGTCGAGTGAACATCTGTAGAACACAGTGAATATTTTTTTATAGGATACAGTGGTATGTGTGTTTGATGTTTGCGACTTTTAGGGTCCGTTGTAAGTACAGTTATTTTTTTCTAGGAATTCTTACATCATGCTGTCGACGATTCAAATTAGTACTCTTTTCCTTTACGAGTTCAAACTGGGACATAATTCGGCTCTGGCAACCAAAAACATAAATGACGCTTTTGAGAATATAGTGATGAACGAACACACCAGTCGGCGTTGGTTTGATAAGTTCCGTTCGGGAGATCTAAGCCTCGAAAACGAACCGCGTGGGAAACAGGAAACGGTAATTGACGACGCCATTTTACGAGAAACGGTGGATGCAGACCCAACAAAAACGGTGCGGAGCATTGTACACAACATGGGAGTATCCCCCGACACATATTTCAAATAGGAACATTTTTTACAAAAAAATTCGACATTTCATGTGATACAACCTAATAATAAGTCTCTACAATTTTAGCACATTCAGTGATTGCTAAACGATCCACATTGTAAATGGCGAACTATGATATAAGCATAACATATATAGAGCTGTCAAACTCAGACCACGAGCTGGATGACCCTATATATCAGAGCTTGGCGTTAATTTGCAGCTTAACAATGTTTGTCTCCCACTGCTGATGTAAATTCGGGGATGTCCATTATTTTGTGAGAAGGAATGCATTTGTCGTTAGAGTGTTCCATGCGCATTAAATCGATCGTAAGACTTCTCCGTTTTCCATCGACATTTAGAAATAATCGTAAATTAAGATATATTTTGTCTGGCGTCCCTCCTCTATCTTTGTAGCCGCAATACCTTTCAAACGAGAATCTATTTAGAGTTGGTGATGCTCTTCGACTCTGAGCCTGTGGGACAACGCAACAGAGAACATCCACGTACAAAGTGGCTCACATGGACCTCGACTGGCTTGGTGTACGAAACTGGAGACAGCTGTCGAGAGATCGTAGCGGCTGTAGACGCATGTTGGGTGAGGCCCAAAGCGACTCGATGGCGCTGTTAGTTAATTGCCTGCCCTAAGTCAGAGGGGTCCCAGGTTCGAATCCCAATGAAAGCAAGGTTCATACGCTTTTATCCGTTTTTTCAAATCTGGTCCAGTCACCATTTGCCATTGGGATCAATTTACCGTCGATCAGTGGTAGTAGTCTGATCGCGGGTATCACAATGGACCAACATGGTCTAAGAGTGCTGGTGAATTCACTAGCAGCCTCCTAACCTAATCTAACATAATCTGGGTTAGACCCAGGTCCCCCTCGGACTGTAGAGCCCTAAGAAAGAGAAGAAGATGCTCTTAGAAACCAAACGTTCTGGTAGCTTGAGTCTAAAGTACACATCTGCGTTAAAAGAATTGTATAATTTTTCGATCTTAACGTCAAGATTTGGAAATCTATAAAATCCAATCAAAATTCCATACCGCAAACATCAGGTATGTGGTGCTTCAATCTTCAAACATCAGTAGGATCTACAGCCGAGTATGCCTGGTGAATGTCTATGAACATTCTTCAAATGCTCGCGCCTTACTCTTGTCACAAAACCCGTTTCGCCCGCTAACTGATGATAGGTTTGATGATAAGTTTGATGCCCATGTCACCGTAGAATTTTAAGAAAAACAAGATGACATCTTGAAAAAGGCACGAGCTCATGCATTGCTGATTTATCCATAATCTCTGCGTGAATAATTATAAAACGTGCTTCACTGATCAATCTACCACCTGGTCTTGAATAATAATGAGACACCAAGCTGATTTTTGGATATTGTGCGTCTGCCTCCATCCGAGTCCTGTCAAACTTCTCTGTGAACTTGCATTCTTTTCCACGCGGATGTTCACATTTCTTTTACAACTTTGATATCCTCATGAGCACACACCATCCACCTCAGAAGTCCATATAAATGTCTCATTAATCCTCTTCCTGCAAAATTCACCGCCAAAGGCCATAAAAGAATCGTGCTCTAAGAAGATTCCCCCCGAAGAATTTTATGTGCGTTGCGCTCATAACTCTGAAACTTCAAAGCGCCCTGATAGCCACAGGAATTACCCTTAAGTACCCCTCAATTTGAACAAAATCAACCGGAATCCATCGCACTCAAAAATATCGTAAAATCAAAATCCTCTAACGATCGCCAAGCACTCCCGTGCCTTGTCCAGCATCTGCCTGCTTAACACGGGCTCAAGTGTGTCTAACTACCTTATCGTGTATCAATGCACCAGCGAACAGGAAACGAAGGCGCTAGACCGTTACTAAATAAATGGCTCTCGGTCCATTCGTTACACTGTGGCAGCTATAATTCATTCATCCAAGCTCCGGGTGCGTTCTTTGATGATGCTGCCGATCAGCAGTCCGGACGGCCCCCGATGGTCGGATGACGGTTGGTTGTTAGTGGTTTCCACTGATGTCGCCAGCGCGTTGATGCTTTCAGTTCGACCACAATCTAGTTAGACAGATAGAGATACTCTATCCAGGGCGTAGCAGAATTAATAGTTTCTTCAATGTGTCAAGCGTTTGAATGACATTGATGGTCCGTTTATCGGTGGCTGTGGATCTGAAGCTCGACTGGGGATGTGTTCTGCGGTTTCTCCTTCGCTGCGCAGCGCATTTCACATTTGCATGTTTCTGCGGGTAATCGAATACACAGAAACTACGCGTCTGCTGTGATTGTTTGATGCGATAATCTGGGATTGAATTTGCGGTTCATTTTTGCACACCGAAAGTCATTGAACTGCTTGTGTGTGTTCGGTGGCGGGTTGTGTCACTTCTGGTAATTGGCGTTTCATTGAAAAGGTATCCATTCTTATGTGGATCATTACGAGTGAATCACGACGACGACGTGAGACGGTGCAATGCACGGTAAAGAGCTTTTGTGAATAAATTCATCACGAAGTGAATCATAAGCTCGACGTGATGCATGAAGGATTAAGGCACAATGGGATACTGATTCGTCATTGAAGTCACTGGCAATTAAAGCTTAATATAACCACTGACTGTTCATGTCGGCTTCAGTTTAAAGGCCTCCGAAGAAGGGAATGACTAATGGAAAGGTGCCGCGCAGACATTGTGGAACGATGTTGCGACTAAAGAGTTGATCCCGATGGATTGTGACATTTTTTAAAACGATGCCTATTCAAGACCGAAACTTGTCCTTGACGAAAATGCGAATTTGCCAAAAATATCCAACGGAAGACTCCGGATTCTGTGAAGTTAACTTTTAGACTATCTGGGTGAATGAAAAGCATCTCCTACTGGCAGATAATCGGCACAAGAATACAAGACTTATGCACAATCCTTTCCACCGTCACTAGCAGAATGTCGGAAGGAATTCTATCCATTTTTGTTTTTGTTTGGGGGAAGACCGTCATGCTAAAAATTCAGGAAACCTTGTGTGGTTGGGCAAAACTCAATAGTCAACAAGACTCCCCGAAGGACCCTACTATTACAAGTTTTTTTGGACCGCCGTGTCTTCTGATGTCTTGTGTTAAAGGATTCCATTGCAGAGCGTGGTATACAACATCCTTTGGTAATGAGCGACCAATACACTACCACTTCTGGTTCGTTCTCTAATAAAAGTCCTCGTCATCAACTATGCAACTTTTGAGACTATGCAAAACTCAGTAATCAACACGAACCTGAAAAAGTCAATACGATTACTAGCATGCGTCTCGAAATAGAAGCGGGAAAGGGACTCTTATTCACCAAATTCTTACCAGCAGAGTTGTTGCTTAATGGAAATACGATCCACTGACTAGTAAATTGAGGCATCCCACAAGGAGGCATGCTCTCACCGCTTCTATGTTACATTGCGGTCAATGAACTGCTGCTGACATTAGCGGATGAATTGATTTCAGAAGGGTTTTTATGCAGACGATATTGCAATAGCAGTGTCCTGGAAATGTATAAATATTAGAGTTGTACCGAATAGTGACTTGGCCGGATACCGGATACCGAATATTCGGCCTGCAGCTAGGACGGATAGCCGAAAATCCCTTCATCAGACCAAATTGATTTAATACAAACTTTTATCATTCCAATCCAAAAACGTAATATCTTTGAAAAGGCTAGTTAAAAAAATAAGTAAAAAGTTAAGATGAGCAGCCTAATATTGATATGACGTGTCATTTGAGATCACCGTCTGCATATGACCACCTGAACTGCCTGTCAGACTTCGAAAGGAGGTGTTTACATGGAGAAATAGTGTCAAAAAGTTGGTCTTTGACACTAAGCGCGTTATCTGTCAATTGAAACTAAGTTGTGACAGACAAGGGCCTTCATGACATACTACTCAAGAGCTATCAAAATGGAGAATAGTTCAAGCAACATCATCATCATCATCATCATTTTCAGTGACCCGCATGTTCCACTAAAGGGGTCGCGAGGGTAATGCATGTACGAGAGAACTCCAGGCCACTCGATCCTCCGCCTTCGACTCTAACTCATCAGGAGCTATGCCCAAGCGCAACCAGGCGAGTTTTTGGACCTGGTCCAACCATCTCATCCTGGGTCTGCCAAGCCTACCTGGTCGCCTACCATATAGAATCGCATTCGAGGCACGCCTCGGAAGTCGTGATGATGGGGACATTCGTGCGACGTGACCAAACCATCGAAGTACAGCCCTTTCCGTACGAAGAAGCAGCAGCCCAATGTTGAGTTCCTCGCGCACTGCCGTGTTTCTCACCCTATTCCGGCGAGTGATTCCCACAACAGCACGAAGAAATCTCATCTCGGCAGCTTCTATTTGCGATCTTATTCTTTCGGTCATTATTCCGTCAAATTTCATGACCATAGGTGAGAGTTGGAACAAATACTGCGTTAAAGACCGCTAACTTGGCTTAGCCACCAAGCTCGGCCTTCCTGATTACAGATCGACCAAGCTGTTTCAAAATTGACGCAGCTTGACCAATCTTACAGGAAAGCTCAGCATTATTCCTCCCATCACTAGTGAAGAAGACCCCGAGATACTTGAACTTCTCTCCCTGTTTCAATGGGACTCCACTAACATGCAGAGTGCACTGAACAGGGGTTCTGGAAATAACCATAACCTCGGATTTGTCCACGTTAACCTTCATCCCACTATCAGCACATACGGCTACAGACCTTTCTAGCACGCGCTGGAGTTCTATCTGGTAGGATGTGAGGATTACTAAGTCATCTGCAAAAAGAAGATGGCTTACCCTCAACTCTCCCAATGTGAAACATTCCTCGTCTCGACTACGCTATAACATCCAGTTCATATATATAATGAAAAGGAGAGGTGACAAGACGCACCCTTGGGGAAGTCCAACGAACACGGTGAAAGGTATTGATTTACTACCGTTAACCCGAACACAGCTGCTACAGTTTGTGTATAGAGACTGAATGGCCCTCAACAAAGAACCATCAATCCCATATTCCTGCAGAACACTCCAGAGTTTATCTCGAGGAACTCAGTCGTATGCCTTTTCCAAATCTACAAAACAACTGTAGATCAGTTTGGTGTACTCCCAAGCCTTCTCGAGTAACATTCTTAGAGTGAAAAGCTGGTCGGTTGTACTTCTGCCAGGACGAAAACCGCACTGTTCATCTCCCATCCTGGACTCGACTATAGCTCTAGAACGCGCCTCCAACACCTTAGCGTAGACTTTACCAGGGAGACTTAAAAGAGATATGCCCCTGTAATTTGAGCACTCTTTTTTGTCCCCCTTTTTGAAAAGAGGGACAATCACCCCAGTGTGCCAATCGCTAGGTGTCTCACCGCGTTCCCAAGCCCAAGTTCCAGCAACATAGCTTTCCAAATATTTAAGGCTAACCAAAGCATCAAGTTCCTTAACGCTTTTTGTTCAGACTGATTTAAATCAGATTGCAGTTCAAAAGTTCAATTAAAAGCGAATGTATTCAATTTATTTTTCAACCAACCAACCGAGTGTATTTTTCGCTTAAACCTTGTAGCGGCGAACTTTATCTTCGTTACAAGGCTATAAACTCAAAATAAATGTACGGCCAATGCCACAGGGGCAGGCGGTTGGGTGAGTCTTCTCCCATCATAAATCTTATTTGGGATAAAAAGCCGCCACCATAAACGAATCTCACGGCTGAACTCTTTTTAAGAATTCCGTGGAATCATTGATCAAGTTGACATCACTTCGCTTCAAAAACCTTGCTCTGACTCATCGATCGATGATCGGATCTCTGACTGAACGACATTTATTCACGAACAGCAGTCGTTGACATTTGACAGATGCTGTGCAGTTTGTGAACACATCCCCTGTCAAATTCGTGGCAAAAACCTTTCATTTGAATGGGGTGTTACACATTTGCCGTCACTCTCACGGCACTCTCCCCCATCGACTTACGTGAGAAGACAAGTAAACTCAAATTGAATGCTCGTACACTGAATCAAAAATCATCTGTTTTCGAGTGCGATTACACGCACACTACATCATGCTTCACCGCATCGCCGCTGATATTATTTACAACTACACGCAGTAGCTGTCAGCATTAAGCCTCTTCAGTGATCAACATGACACAGCGACAAGTGCACACGCTTCCAACACCCGTTCGTCATGTCCGAGCTGCGCCTTCTGCCGGCAGGGTGTACACTATATAGACTTGTATTATATTTAATTTTTATGAATGAATTTAATTGCTGGCAGTAGTGTGGCACGACGACACGATGACCAGCGGCAACGACGTGGCGGAGGCGACCACAGCAACAGCGCCATTGCCACACTTGGTTGCAAGTGGGTTACCATGAGAAATGTCCACAGGCAAGCGGACTGTTTCACACTTTCCATCTCTCTGCTGCTCATCGTCTGGCATAACGTCATTCATTTGACTTGGATCTGACGTTTATTTGCTTTTTTTTTCGTTTCGTTTCCCCCTTTTTCCTGTAAAACCTACACAAACTTGACTGACAACGACGACGGCGATGGAGGCGGTGGCGGCGGCCGGCGACTGCGGCGGTATCGAGTTTAATGTTAATTGTGTCCGCCAAACAGAGGGTGAGTCTGTGATGTCGTTATCTGTCTCGTGCAGCGGGCGTATTAATGCACCGCCCTTGAGTGACCTTAGGCAAATGAAAAAGTAGGAGAGGTACAAGGTACACAGACCCAGGGCAGACGCGAAACTAATGAATTCATTGAACCGCAGGAATTGAGCAGCGTAGGTGGTTCTAAACCGGTTTCGGCTCGTCGATGCATCAGATATGCCTTAGCATAACGACTGCATAAGTCACTGGGTAAGGCCTAGTGCATGGGCGTTGAATGGCTCCAAGGGGGAGATGCTGTTGTAGCCGGGATGCTGGGGATCTGAGAGAACAGAGACGTCAGTGTAAACAGCTGAAATGGAAATACATACGTTCTCTTTTTTGTGGTTCTTGTGAAAAGATAAAAAGTAAGTCAGATGCTGTTGGGGATAAGATAAGATTCCTGGTTCTGAATGGTGTGGTTTTTTCCTATCATAAAATAACAGTGATTGTGTTTTTTTTTGTTTAAATAGATGAGTAATTCGGTAGGTACAACCGGGAATTTGACTTAAATTGAAGAAGGAAGAGGCGTCGTTGTGCGCTTGGAGGCCACTGAACAAGAAAGGGGCATCGCTGTGCTTTCTTTTCCGATATGAAATTGATGTCCATTTGTCCCATCAAATGGTGGATATTTCGAGCAATAAGACAATAAGACTGCACTCCAAACTTCACTCAAAAGCATTGTGCTATGAGAACTCATTTACCTGCCTCTTCTTCTTTCTCTTGGGCGATGCTACAGTCCGCGATATACTTAAGCCTAACTTCTCAAGTAGCTACTGTGGTTTAGTAAAGTAGCACGTGATTCAATTAAGCAGTTCCTCAACCAACTGAAGCCGGCTAGGATGGTGTTAGCTGGAGAAGGGCTTGTTGGCTTTAAAGCTTTCCCAATGAAGTTGGAGAATATGCCGCGGTAAATTAAGTCCATGACGCCGTGTCGTAGTGCGTCGACTCCTACGCTCGAGGTCTAGGTTAGGTTAGGTTAGGCTAAGAAGGGGAGTGTGATCTTGGAAAAGAAAAACATCACTTCCACTCGGAGGTCATAGGGCCCATTGTTAATCCCTTCTTTTGTCAGATACACGAACTAAAAACCTATCCTGTCACGTGGTAGCTGAAACCAACTCGTGCTCTTTATAACCTTCTGGAAATCCGATATATCTGCATTGGCTAGGTCCGCAGTCTGTGTGAAGAATATATGGGCCAGTGAGACTAGGCGCCGATCCTGTAGAGATGGACAGTGACAAAGCAGATGCGGGATTGTCTCAGTCTCTTTTTCATCGCCGCAGGTCCTGCAGAGATCGCTGGATTCCGCATTCGATTTTCGTAGCATTGTTCCGATGTGGCAGTGTCCTGTGATCACTCCGACGAGCTCATGGTTCGAGTTTCGGTCCAACACCACTGAAAAATTTCCTATCTTTGGATGGGAAAAAAAATACTAAACGCGGTTTTTTAAATTTAACAAAAATATTAAACGCGGTTTTTTAAATATTTATTCGTGCTTTCAAGTTGTTTCATCTTGTTTCGAAAATTATATCTTCTATCCACCACTCGATCTCTTATTATGACATTTTCCATGGTTTTCTTTAGAACTTCGGTCGAAGGGACTTTAATTTCTTAACGACTGTTCGCCTTGAAGTCTGTTAGAGATTGTGGCTTGTTAACAAGAACCCGCGACTTTAAATAAAGCTAAAAGAAGTATGAAGCAGTCAGGCCTCCGCCCAGTGGACCAATAATCCCTTTGGCCACTCCTCTTTACTAAGTTCTCTAAACTTCCCGACTAGAAATCTAGACCATGCCAAACCCCATTATTTTCCTGACAGGCACTTTGAAACCCTGATTCCAGATAGAGACTTGTCGAATGATAATCCTAAACCTTTTGCAGGTTCCCTGCACTTCTATACGGATGGGTGAAAGACCCAGGATGGAGTTGGCAGTGGCGTTTTCTCTAATGAATTAAACATAAGTCTCTCATTTCGTTTACCCGATCATTGTAGTGTGTTTCAGGCGGAGATAATGGCGATTAGTGAAGCCCTGTCCTTGCTCAAATGGAATGTAATAACCGCGCGTGATATTAGCATTTTCACGGACAGCCAGGCAGCCATCAGGGCCCTGGAATTAGTCTCTATAAACTCGAAAGCTGTAATCGACTGTCGCTCATCTTTAGACAAGATGGCCGATCAGTTTAATACTTGCCTGTGTTGGGTACCAGGCCATAGAGACATTCCGGACTGCAAAGCGGATGAGCTTGCCAAGTTCGCTACTTCACAGCCATTGCTACCTAAACACAGCAACTTGAGTATGCCCCTCGCTAATTGTAAATTGTTGCTTTTAGTAGATGCAACTCATGAAACAAATGGGCGAGCGGCACTACGTGTCACACCTCCAGAATGATCTGGCCTAAGCTAGATCTCAGAAGATCTAAAGAATTAATCTCTATGGATAGATCGTCGGTGTCATCACAGGACACTGCCACATAAGAAATCATGCCAGCAGACTAGCCGTTCCGGCCAATGATTTCTGTAGAAGCTGCTTAGACGAGGAGGAAGTGGATAGCGTTTCACACCTTCTTTGCTCCTGTACGGCTCTGGCGTCTCTTCATCTAGGGACCTACTTCTTTGAAAACGTATGCGAACTCAGTGTGGTTCCCATTAGTAATCTACTACGCTTTATTACAGGCTCCAAAAAGTTTCCCACTAACACTCTACTGGATTGTCCTCAGTCAAAACATCTGGCTGCACAATGGATCAGTTTTGGTCTAAGTACATACCTTAGTCACTTCTACCTACCTGCCTACCTATGGAGCAGTCAAATCGAGTAATCTTCCAAATCACCAAAACGTGATACAATATGACCGGGAAGTACCTAGTTTAGAAAGTTCTTTTTGGCTCGGTCTTGCTGGTACTTAACGTCCACCAGTTGTAATTCAGAAAGTTTGACTCGCGCCGTTTTCGAGAAATGGCCTAGTGACTCTTACATCGTAAGTGGATATCATTTTCAATGATTAGCCTCAGTCGCAAGGATGTATGCATGTTGGTGGGGTTCCTTAGCGGACTCACGCTATGCGTTTAAACATCCCCCACAACGAGAACTGCAGAAGCTGCAAGGACGATGACGAAACAGAATCTGCTCGCCATCTACTAGATCTGATTGAGATCGAGCTGAAACACCTCCCGAGATACAGCAAAATACATTTTTTTTTGGCGGAGGTTTTTGAAACACTACATTGGAGCACTCAGACTCAAAAACTGGTCCATTATACTGCAGCAAAATACATAGTGTGTGATTATGTCATCAGTGTCATCAACTCACACTAGAGACACGATCTTCCAAAAGTTCGTTCAACTGCTAGCTTACGCGGATGAACTTGACGTGATTGATCGAATACAGTAAGCCGTCAATGAGGCGTTTGCTGGCATTGAAGTGAAGGCGGCCAAAATTGGTCTAGCGTCAAATGAGGGGAAACGAAGTACAGGGTGGGCCATCTAGTGGTTTTTTTTGTTTAAATCATAGATTATGTTGACACAGACAGCTGTTTCCCGCTGGAAATCTTGACACAAAGTCAGCATCATACCTCCGTGGAACGAAATGAGTTGCTTTAAGCTTGAACAACGTGGGGAAATATTGAAACCTTATTTTCAAAGTGGGATATGTTCTTCATAAACTTCCAAAAACATTCGACGACAGAAGGCAAGGAACGGCCTGATCAAGTGAAAAAGTTCGAAGACGATGATGTGGAGGTATTACTCAAATCGCATGCCAAACGTATAAAGAGCCAACAGAATAGTTGGAGTGACAAAAGCAAGAATTTCTAATCGCTCGAAAGCATTGGGATTATTGACAATAGAAACTCCTTACCGTATTAGATGAAGCCTCCTGACATCAAAAAGCGATTATGCATGTCAGAAGTGCTGCTTGAACGCCACAAAAACAAGGAATTTTGGATTCGAGTGGTAGCTGGGGACGCAGAAATCATACGTGAAGTCTGGCCAATACGGCGAATATTCATGGTGCGAAAGCGATGATTTGTTGGGGGCACCAGAAGGGAGTGATATACTACGAGCTGTAAAATCCGAAACTATCTCGGGGCAATTATTCTGCATCATGACAGGACTCGTTCTCAAGTTGGGAACTATTCTGGTTAGGAACTGTTGACCAAAACTCTGGGTGGTATGTCTTATTGGACTGACCTGGCCCCTTTTGATTTTTACTTGTTTCTGTCAATTCAGAATGATCTTTTAGGAATATGGTTTACGTCACCTGAAGGCATCAAAATTTGGCTTCATTCTTTTTTGGTCTTAAAAGATGAACCCTTTTTTTTTGCAAGGTGTGCATAAATTATCAGAGAGAAATTATTAGACTCCGATGGGCTCATTGATTTGTAATCGAAACAAAGCCATATTTTTCCAAAAAAAAATGCCTCATATTCAAGTTCAAGATCTGATAAAATGATGTGTTCGCGCCGAAAAGATGGTGGAATGGTCCATGCTTTTCCCTATCAAGTCGTGGATTCAAATGGCCCAATCGTGTATCAAGAGTGTTCATAATCAACCAATGAACTATGATTTTTTTTTTCCTGTCGGAGGTTTATGAAACATTACACTGGAGCACTCAGACTCAAAGACTGATCCATTGTACTGCCATGGTGACTGGACCAGATTTGAAAAATCGGATAGGTAGGTAGGTAGCAGATAAGGTGTGAAACGCTTTCCACTTCCTCCTCGTCTAAGCACACTCTACAGAAATCATTGGCCGGGACGCCTTGTCTGCTGGCATGATTTCCTATGAGGCAGTGTCCTGTGATGACACCGACGATTGTACTTATGTTCGATCTATCCAAAGAGATTAATTCTTTAGATCTTCTGAGATCTACCTTAGGCCAGATCATTCTGGAGGTGTGACACGTAGTGCCGCTCGCCCATTTGTTTCATGAGTTGCATCTACTAAAAGCAACAATTTACAATTAGCGAGGGGCATACTCAAGTTGCTGTGTTTAGGTAGCAATGGCTGTGAAGTAGCGAACTTGGCAAGCTCATCCGCTTTGCAGTCCGGAATGTCTCTATGGCCTGGTACCCAACACAGGCGAGTATTAAACTGATCGGCCATCTTGTCTAAAGATGAGCGACTGTCGATTACAGCTTTCGAGTTTATAGAGACTAATTCCAGGGCCCTGATGGCTGCCTGGCTGTCCGTGAAAATACAAATATCACGCGCGGATACTACATTCCATTTGAGCCAGGACAGAACTTCACTAATCGCCATTATCTCCGTCGGAAACACGCTGCAATGCTCGGGTAAGCGAAACGAGAGACTTATGTTTAATTCATTAGAGAAAACGCCACTGCCAACCCCATCCTGGGTCTTTGACCCATCCGTAAAGAAGTGCAGGGTTTAGGATTGTCATTCCAAAAATCTCTATCTGGGGTCAGGGTTTCAAAGTGGCTGTCAGGAAAAATCGGATAACTGCGTTTTAATTTTTGCTTTCACTGGGATTCGAACCTTGGACCCCTCGAACTTAAGGCAGACACTTAACCACCTGCGCCATCCAGCAGTTGAGTTATGATGCTTCTAAGTCCAATCAGACATGCATAAAACCTTGTAAATACTCAGGCGCCGTTACGCCGCGGTTCATTTTTCACCAGCTTCAGAAAAAAGAAAGTCTAAAAGCTAAACCTGTAACAGCTTAAGCTCCAACATAGTTTCTTGCATGCAGCAGTTGCACGTATGTAAACCTCTTGACGCATTAACCTTCATACTAATTTAAGACTCAACTAACGCCACAGGGAACCTTAAACCCGCTTACTCCGTGACTCAAGTTTGTCGCAGTTGCAGCGAATAGTATGCGCTTTTGATTAAAATTCCAGCACATACTCGTACTCTAACAACTCGATTTGCAAGCCGCATGAATTGATTGTGAATTGCCCAATTTTCTGGTCGAGTTCAAGTTGTCCAACGAACGAAGTGCCACTGGAACGCAAAGAATGTGTACACGCACAGTAACTCGGTCAAGCTTAATTCCCCAACCAAACCGTCATCGTTGCTCTGGTTCAGGTATTTTCTTTTTCTGGCGAATACATTATCACCCCCCTCTGCTCATTGTTCCCGAACATTGATTCATTCATTCGGAGGTAGCTCCCATGTGTTGGCATGAATCACGAGTGTAGTCTGGGGTTCGTTAATCTCCCCTTAATCGTATTTGCAAAAAAATGACGAGATGTAGATTCGTATTCGTTGCCGAGTCACACAACAGCGCAACCTTGAAGTGGAATCACACGATTACCACGAACAAGTACAGCACCTACTCACATCCAGCCTTCTTCTGGTCTTTTTGCAAAGACACGCCAGACAAATGTCGTTTTGTAAACCATTTAGAAGTACACATCGTTCCTGCCTGCCGGTCTGAGAGCGATTTTCGCATGCTCTGTGCACGCCTATTGTTGGGCAAATTATTCAGCTGCACGCGCAATTCAATTTATTCACAATTGAATTGAGTGACGGAATGAATTATGTGATCCCCATCTGTCAGCTCCGGCTGTCATTGTGTTTTCTGCTGCCACTTGAGTCTGAGATGCCTATTCAGGGCAGCACTTGAGACGCGGCCCGCCCCCAGGCGCTTCGGCTTGAGTTTATTTACTTTGACTTCGCAGTAAATTTCGGAGTCGTTTGAGGTTAGGTTACCGTGCCTTTTGACAGAAACAGAAACGGACAGGAAATAGCAATCAAAACATTGTGGCGTTGGATTCCTCAGAAATTCTTTAACATCTCTCAGCGTCATAACTTCCGCAGTGCGTCTATGAGGCAAACATTTTTTTGTCTCTTCAACGAGTAGGTAGCGAGTTCTTTGCCATGAACTTGGGGCCAAGTCAGCCGTCAAGCAGTTCATGCAGGCCCACGGTTATTGGCCTTCCTCTGTGTGTTCGTGTGGGGAAATGCACGCCGACGGGAGAGATCTGTGTAAGACAAGACCTCAGACTGGAAATTTGAATACATATTGACTACGTTTAATTAAAAGATACGCGATAAATTCAAATTAGATGCCGATAAACACTCGATCATTGGTCTCAATTATGCATAACCAACTGGAGGCTTGAACTGGCCAGCGCTCTTTTGAGGTCTGCATACGAATTTATGCTAATTCGTGGGCTAATTATGAATAAGATTCGATAACGATTGCGTGTACGGCGCGCGGTGTGAAACGTACAATTTTATTGCTTCGTCGTCTGGAAACAAGGGAGGACCGAGGCAAGTGTCATACGCTGTCAAAATAAAATTTGCCTACAAACTGTTGAGGGATATTTAATAACTGTTGATGCTCATGGAGATTTGACATTTATTTTTGTCGGCTTTGGAAAGCCGCTTTTTTTTGGAGGATTTTTGAAACACTACGGAGCACTTAGACTCAAAACTGGTCCATTGAACTGCCAGGTAGCAACCTACTCCAGTGCCGTTAATTTGATCCCAACGGCAAATGGTGACTGGACCAGATTCGATTTCACTGGGAATGAAACCTGAGACCCCTCGAACTTGGGGCAGGGACTTAACCAACTGCGCCATCCAGTCGTTTTTGAAAAGCCGCTTAGTATAGTCCAATAGGGACTTCAGACCTTTGAGAGCTGATGGCGGCCATATTGTTGAAGCTACATCTGTCAAATTAGCTGTCATTTATTCAGTCTGTTCTGCCAAATCACCATGGGTGGACATAGTATTCAACAAGACGTGCAAATGATAAAATTGTTTTATCAAAATGGGTGTTCTGTGCGAGCAACGTTCTGCGCGTTTCGCCCATTTTACGGTCCCCATAATCGTCCTACCGTGAGTACTAGTCCCAATGTAGTGGATAAATTTGAGTCCAATCGTTCAGGAAACGATAAAACAACAGCCGGCGAAACTCAAAATCTGCCGAAAACATCGCCGCTGTCCGTGAGAGTGTGCAGGAGAAGCCAAGGCAATCGCTTTCTCGTCGCTCACAAGAACTCAGTCTTTCGCAGACCACAACTTGACGAATTTTGCTTCATGACTTGGACCTGCACCCGTACAAAATTCAACTGACCCAGGAGCTGAAGGTAAACGACCAGACCATAGACAACGGCGTGTGTTCGCTGAATGGGCTCTGGAGCACTTGGAAACCCAAATTTTGGACCCTAATTTTCATCGAAAAATCATCTTCAGCGATTAGGCCTATTTCTGGATGAATGAGTATTCCTACAAACAAAATTGTCGAGTTTGAGACGATACCAAATCAATCCACATGAGATCCAAGAGTGTCCAATGAGACCCGAAAAAATCATAATTTGATGTGGATTTGGGACTGGCGGCGTAATCGGTCCCTATTTCTTTGAGAACGACGTTGGTCAATGATTACCAACTTCTTTTGGCCTGAATTGGATGATATAGGCACGAACGACAACAACAACAACAATGGCGGCCCTAAATTCCAAGTGGACTCGGGTCTAGCTTTTCAGCAACCACTCGTGTTGTGCGTGCTATTGTTCTCTTACGAGTGGAGTGGAGGACCTACAGTTTAATGCCGACACCGAACGGCGAGATTGAGAAGCTTTTTCTAGACAGTTATACTCTTTGAGCATTGACAGTGACTCGAAAGCCGTGAAAAAATGTTAGGTGTTTTTTCTGGAATCGAACCGAGAACATCGAGCGTAGGAGTCCACGCACCTACCCACTACGTCACGGGCTGGCGGCGTTATCAGTCTTTATTTCTTTGAGAACGACGGTGGCCAGGTTATCACCGTCAACGACGAGCGCTGTGGATCGATGATTACCAACTCCTTTTGGTCTGGACTAAATGTTATGGACACCAACGAGATGTGGCTTCAACAGGACGGCGTTACGTGTCACACAGCTCACGCCACATAGGAAATTCTTCACGAGTGATTCGAGGGCATGGTCATCTTACGTGGAGGTGGTTTGTGATTGTGCCACCGGGATTGTGCAATTTGACTTCGTTTTTTCTTGCGTATTTCTGGTAGAAATTTGGTGGCCATCCCTGTGAAAATGTTAATCTAAGTGAAGGTACCTCATAATTTCTTCGATTTTTTCACGGAGAATATTTATTTTTTTTTGTCCGAGTTTTTTTTTAAATCACTACACTGGAGCACTCAGACTCAAAAACTGGTCCATTGTACGGCCAGGTAGCAACCTACTCCTGTTAATTTGATCCCAAAATTCGATTTCACTGGAATTCGAACCTGGGACCCCTTTAACTTGGGGCAGACACTTAACCAACTGCGCCATCCAGGCGTCTACGGAAAACATTTGCATTGTTGTTTCAAAAGTCAATAAAGTTCAAAACCTCTATACGCCTTTAAATTCAAATTCGTCTGGGAACCCCCAGGGATGTTCAATGACAGCATACCCCATCGAAGTGGATAGACAGAAGCCAAGGACGTAAAAAGCAAGAGGTCATTGGCTTCGATATACACCCTGGTTTTGCTTGAAACGACTTGAGGGATGTTCATGTCATTATTCAGGAGGGAAATCACAGGTAAAAACACTAACAACATGTGCCCATTTGATTCTGAACTACAATTAAAAGCAAACATTTGCTTAGGAATTCAGGAATTATTTGTGCACAGGGTGTTTTTTAGATTTGTTTCTTTAGCGACTAGTTTGACAGCTGACAACCGATTTGTTTGTTTTGTCATATCCATACTGTGACAACAGAATGAGTTGTTCTTTATTCTCATTTTCATCGCAAACTTGAAGACGTCAGTAAGACTCATACGTGGTTGAATGACTGGGTCTAGGAGAACAATGGAAGCATTTGAATTTGGAAAAGTCATAAAGAAGTCATTGTTGAGTCACTCTTGGCCTTGGGTGTGCTTGCCGACCACAATATTATAGCCAAAAAGGAACACTTCAGATCTAAGATTATTAACTTCTTTGTTTTCCAATTAAAGAGCATTAACGTTAAAGATCTATAGTTTAATCGTCATCTGAATACATTTGCTGGACAAAACAATCGATGGACGCCTTATGAGTAATGAAGTTGTGAATTGGCTTCCAAATTTGTTAACCTCTTGAGATTGTTTTCCTTGGAAAAATGTAAAGTCATGTTGCTGCCTTAGAGTAGTGATCAAGTGTGTCAACTCCTGCGCTGAATGTCTGTGATTCGATCCTGTACATGGCGGCATCTCTCTCAAGTTGCTGGTAACTCTCAAGGGTAAGGCTGTCACGAACAGAACATTTCGCCCTTCAGAGTCGGCAACTGTATGTCCTCTTCTTTCATGAACTATAGTACAACACTTATGATTTGGTGGAGATTGGACAAGCTATCTCAAGTCTAATTCAGACTAGCTAAAGTCTGATGGAATATATGAAGTCGCCAATTCACGGCGATTGATGATGAACTAGAGATGATGAACGACTTTTAAGTTCAAATTTGCGGCGTTTTCAAACCAGATTATTGCAAGAACTTTATTGAAAAATCCGACGTAAGTTGTCATCTTATTTCCTATCCATTCTATTCAATTATTTTTTGTGAAATATATGAGAGGAAATCCCAAGTAAGCCCTTAGTTTTAACCAGCACTGATCTGGTGGATTGATCGGTAGTTAATTAATGCCCAAATTTTGAATTCCACTATCAAATATTTCGCCTTTGCTGTACAGGGTGACCGAATGAGAACAATAGGAAAAGAAATTTAAATAAAACAGCAACGGGGCGGGATACAAAATTGATTCTGTCTTCATTTTGAAGGTACAATTATGCCTTTATGTAGCACATCATTCAAATTGTCGCCTCGGCTTCGTTAACATTGCCTAAGGCTGCGGCCACGCAATGAGCGAGGATCGATAGAGCGACACAAAAAAATTAAAGCATATGAAATCGTATGGCGGTGGCCACGTTAACACTGAGCGTTTTGCGATTTTTTTAAACCACAGAGCGACGTCGCTCGACGATCAAATCTGTTTTAATTTTTTAGTCAATCGCTGAGCAACGAAGTAAGAACAAGGAGAAAATAAACCTTGAAAGTTTGATCTCAGCTGTTCAAAGCCACCCAGTTCTATGGCAGGACAGTCGCTCTAACGCTCGTCGCTCTAACGCACGTCGCTCTAACGCTCTTCACTCTAAAGCTCGTAGCTCAATCGCCCAATCGCTTGTCGTACATTGTGTGGCCGCAGCATAAGACTGTTGATCCAATTTTTATTCCGGCATTAGCGTCTCGAATTTTAGTCTCGAGCTCTTCCAAAGTGTTTGGTCTGCTAGCGTAAACTAAGGACTTGATGTAGCCCCACAGAAAATAATCGAGTGGTGTCCAGTCGCATGATCGGACCATGACCCATCTCATGGCGAGCGCCAAATTTCTTCTTCACAATTTTAAGCGTTGAGTCGCTTTTATGGCATGTATCGTCGTTTTGTTGGAACCACAGCTCGAATGTATCGATGTTTTCGAGCCCTGGTCACAAAAAGCCCATTAACATCGCTCTTTACTTGCGAATTTTGACGGTAACGGTGTTTCCTTGCTCATTTCGCAAGAAATAGGGTCCGATTATGCAGTCATGCCATAAATCACACTAAACAGTCAGTCGTTATGGATGCATTGATGTTTGTTCGAATACTTTTGTGTTTGCTCCAATCACGTCAATTTTGCTTGTTAACATTGCCGTTGAGACAGAAATGGACCTTGTCCGGCAAAATTATTGTTTGGCAAAATCCAGATCTCCGGCCAACATTTCCAGCGTCCAATTAGCAAACTCACGCCGTTGTCTATGGTCGTCCGGCTTCAATTCTTGCATCAGCATAATCTTATACGGATGTAGACCCAAATCTAACCGCAAAATAGGCCGGGTTGACTCTCTAGCAATGCCCAATTCAGCTGATCGGGGTCGAATCGACATTTCTGAGTCTTGGGAGTCCGATACTGGATTGCGACGGTGGCTATGATTCGCACCAATCTCTGTCTGGCTGGTGGCTTAAGGTCCAAAAGAGTACACTCAATCTCAAAGCTTTCCAAGGTGCGATGAAATGCCTGCACACTGAAGCCATGATGATAACCAACCTCAAGGCGAAATTCGCGCTGCGTATTTTTTCGACACGTTCGGCACATTCCTCCCAAAATCTTTAGGTTGATGAGCTTTCGTTGCTCCAACAAATTCATCGAGACCTTTTTTTCGGAGGATTTTTGAAAAACTACTGAAGCACTCAGACTCAAAACTACTGGTCCATTGTCCGGGTAGCAACCTACGGCCGGGTAGCAACCTACTCCAGTGCCTTTAATTTGATCCCAACGGCAAATGGTGACTGGACCAGATTCGATTTCACTGGGATTCGAACTTGGGGCAGGCACTTAACCAACTGCGCCATCCAGTCGTCGAGACCTTTAGTATCAAAAAAAAGTAAAGCGCGTCGCCTGTCATGTGACATTTTCAATACCATCCTTAAGACGGTGCTTGCTTGGAAAAAGGTAGAATTGTCGGAGGGAGATTTCCAATCAGTTGGAAAGGGATGCATTTTCGGTGATCAAACCCATCTCTTTCCAACCTTTTCGAAAATCTTACAATCTCTCTCCGAGGTTTCTGCCATCTTCCACTTATGTGAACGCTGTTTTTGAGGATGGCTAAAACTAGAGACGCGTTTATCCAGAAGTCGTATAGCTGATAAAATTGACATCACTGGTCAAACACTTGGATTGTGTTTGCTCCAATAATTCCAAGTTTCCTTGTTTACATAGCCGTTAATCCAAAAATTGGGTTCGTAGAAGAATATTATTTTTTGGCCAAAATCCGGATCTTCGGCTAATATTTCCAAAGCGTAATTAGGGAACTCACGGCATTGCCGTCTTCAATTCTTCCATCAGCACAATCTTATACAGATGTAGGCCCAAATCGAATCGCAAAATTACCCTCTGGCGATGCCCAATTCGGCCCGAATCGACAGTTCTGGGTCTTGTCCGATACTAGGCGCTACGCAGGCTATGTTTTTTCGATTTCGCACCAATCTCTGCTCTGCTTGATGGTTTAAGATTCAAAAGAGTGTACTTACACTCAAAATGTTCCATGATGCAACTAATTGCCGACACACTGAAGCTATGATCACGACCGACCTCACGACGGTCAAACACAGCGTGCCGTAAATGAGACGATTAAAATGGTCTTAGCGACAAAAGAGAGCAAAACTTCTTGACCAGAATGCCACAATGGGCAGTTTTAATTTCGACGTAGGAAAGGACTTCGTCTACCTCGGCTCCGTGCTAAATAGTACGGACAATATCAGTACCGAGACCAAAGGTAAAATAACTCTTCCCAACCTCTGATTTTTCGGGCTCAAAAGGCAATGGAGTGCATAAGGCCCACTCCCGAAAGACCGAGTTTACTTTGTACAAGACCTTGATCATCCCAGTCTTGCTCTGGGGCGTCTAGGTATGGCCAATATCAAAAGTGAATGAATAAGCTCTTGGTTCTTTCGAAATAGGAGTTTTACTTGCGATCTTTGGTTCTTTTTGCGATGATGGCGGAGGGGAAGTTTCAGGTGTTCAGGCTGTACAGCGGCATGAGTCTAGTCAGGCATCAACGGGTCCAAAGTTTTTGGGGTCTATGAAGGGAGCTCATAATTATCATCAATAGTCTTTCCAGTGGAAACCTCAGTAAACTTCATTTCCAATTGTCATCGGTTCCACACATCATCGGTTCCTTCAACATTCTGGAACAATCTGGGAATTAGGTCACACAATCAAACGTCGCTTTGAACTCATATTTAAGCCTAAAAAAAGAAAAACTGCTTGACAAGCTGTGAAATGTTAATTTTTCAAAAAGAAGGCTTCACTTTCATAATCTTTCCCCAAGTCACTGTGTTTTTCGAAAGTAAACAACAGAGAAAAACGCAATAAATCCCAAGAGCAAATAAATCATTCATCATCCATTCCCTTCGCTTTCCTTCATCGGATCTGCCCCGTTCTGGCAAATGACAACAGCTCGCTGTCAGTGGTGGGCGCATTAATTTCCCTGCAGATGAATGCACATTTTGACAGCTCTCCTGTGGTCCAAGCGAGTGACACACTTTTACTTATTCGCAAATCCATTTATCACGGTAAGTGGTTGACACACTTCTGTCAAAGCGGAATTGCAGTCAAATGTCAGACACTGAAGGGCGTTAAATGTCAAATTAATATTTCACAAAACACATTTAAACCCCATGATTCCGAGCAACTAATAAGATTATTTTTTTAATTTCTTTTCAGGTAAATGTCAACTGCAGTTCAGATGTCAGTTTTGATGGTAATGTATAAAGCGCACTGAAGCGACAAACGAAGTATGAGCACTTAAACTCGGCAAATAACACGTTCAAAGTGCATACGCCATACGTACAGAGCCGCAGCGTCTATGCACTTAAAATTCACAAACAACACACCTCAGTTTTGAACAGTTTTTAGGTCACACTTGGGGAGATAACCAGAAGTGTCTTTTATCTGAAGTGAGTCACTGGAGTGCTCGATGTGGGGCAGATTCCTGGGGACTCGGGACTCGAACCTAAGTGTAATTAAATATTTGTCACCGAGTGCAATAACCAGTTGTTCTGCTCCGTATCTGGATTTCGCAATCATCCAGCGCGTCCAACAAATGGCTCTGCGTATCTTATCGTCGGCTGCGTTCATCGGTTGCGCAATAAACTTTCCCTGAGTCGATACTGAGAGGGCCATTCTAGTGCAGCCTTATCAGGGATTTGGTGAAAACTGATTTTGTGTATTAATTGGGTTTTGGGTGCAGCTGCGGCCAGAAATTTATTAGAGGAAAACGAAAGCAGAGATTTTGAGTGAAGACAATTTCGAATGCATGTTTGTTTTGATTATTGCGTCGTCGATCAGAGGTTAGTTGCATTAACACGACAGAGGGAGGTGTTATCTGGGTGAGTTGTGTGGCTTTGGGAGTGTTGATTAGGTATTGTGTGGAAAGACATTACGGAGCTAATTGTGTTTGGATGAGTGAAACATGAGTTTTCAACTTTAAATTGACGCATGAATCTTATCTCTCAGAGAGAAGATTTCAATCGGGCACTTCTAGTGAATAGTGAGGAATTTTAATCATCGGACTTAGAATCTTATCCAACAAAGCAAGTACAAGTTTGGTTAACCATTCAGTTGATAAGAGGAGGCAGGCTATAGTTTTGCTTTTAATTGAAATCAGGGTTATTCGATAACTCAAATACGGTTGCTTTCGATTGATTACTTTGAAGTAAAGTAGAATTTTATCATTTCATTTTTGATCGAACTGGAACATGAGGAATGGAAAGGCGAGCCCTTTGCAGCACAAACAATTTGCAGACTTCTGGTGTTAGTTCAACGATCTCGTTTCGAATTTTCTACTCGGAATAAGGATTGTTGCTGGACATCTTTTCCTTAAAAAACTCTATAGGAAGAAATCGAGACGTCTTAACATTATACGACCGGGAAAATGTCCATGTGTGATTTGCCACCGTCTTGTTGGAATCTTTAATAAAAGCAATAATGGCGATGCTATAGTCCAAAGTGGACTTGGGCCTAGCTTCTCAGCAACCACTCGCGTTGTGCGTGCTATTGTTGCCTCACGAGTAGAGTCCGACTGAACATTCGGCTTCGGCTTCGGCCGAAGGTGATCAAAAAGCCGAAGTTCGGCCTCGGCTTTGGGTTTGGCCGAAAAACTGGCCTTCTATCGGACTCTACTCACGAGTGGAAGGGACCTACAGTTTAATGCAGACTTCGAACGGCGAGATTGAGAAGCTTTTTCTAGACAGTTATACTCTTTGAGCATTGTCAGTGACTCGAAAGAGGTGGAGCCGTGAAAAAATGTTTGATGTTTTTTTCGAGATTCGAACTGACGACCTCGAGCGTAGGAGTCGACGCATCTACCCACTACGCCACGGCGCTCACAAACACATCTTTTATTTGTCTTATTTTTCCAATTCGGGCACAAGAAAGATTCTCAACATATCCCAAAAGCGGTCACGAGTAATTGTTACAGCATTGCCTCTCGCATTCCTAAAGGCCAGCACACCGCTTAGCACCTTGCACAGGGAAATAGACGTTGAGTCTAACGAGGCAGCTAATAAACGCTGGTCTCGATTAGACACATGCGCCACAGCTAAATCGTTATGGCCAGTCTACGACAAGAGGAGATCTACCGTCCTCATTAAACTAAGTCGAAGGGATATACGAACAGGTGTTGGGGTCGTGACAGGGCACTGCGCGATAGGAAATCACCCATCACGGCTTTGAATACCTCATAACGACTTTTGTCGAAGCTGTAGAGACGAAGAAGAAGCAGAATCTACTCGCCACCTTTTTTTCGAATGTTTTTGAAACACTACACTGGAGCACTCAGACTCAAAACTGGTCCATTGTACTGCCACGTAGCAACCTACTCCAGTGCCGTTAATTTGATCTCAACGGCAAATGGTGACTGGACCAGATGCGATTTCACTGGGATTCGAACCAGGGACCCCTGTAATTTGGGGCAGGCACTTAACCAACTGCGCCATCCAGTAGCCACCTACTGTGTGATTGTCCTGCGCTAGCCGTTAGGAGGAAGGAAACCCTAGGAAGTTTCTTCTTTTCGGAGCTTGATGATCTAGGGAAAATAAAGCTAAGCAAACTCCTGAGATACATATCTGTATCTGGGTGGTTTTAACTTAGTTGTTGATACATCGAAGTTTTTAGGTTTTCCACGGTTTTAAACTGTTTGGGCACAATGGACTCATATTGGTCTAAGTGAGTCGTGACATGTTCTTCATGTCAGCAAGGGCACCCATCTACCTAACCTAACCTATCCCTAAAGAAATATGGTTCAACGATGCCACCCAATGGTCAAATACGGCACCATGCGGTTGCTTGACGAGGGTATAGCGATTTGGAATATCAAATGAGGCTTGAGGCAAATTAAGCTTGATGAAAAACAAGTTAATAGGTTAGGTTAGATTGATCACAGCTTCTCTAAATCGGGGGAATGCTTAGACCAATTGTGTAGCCGTGTGGGTAATGAATATGGAAGAGGGCTATGTTGCAGTTAAGGCATTCAATCGAAGCGGAGTAAATGTAAGTTATCACATGTGGTCCTCAGAAGCGGATAAGTACAAAGGAGGTGGAGAACGCCATCCTCCTCACCTTTGTACTGGCAGCTTATTCTCATTGAAAAACATTTCAAGTCTTTGGGGTGAGAACCTATGAGGTAGTGCTCCATAATTAGTTGCGATCTCTTGAGAAATAACAGATTCATGAATTGTGAGAGATCTACTCGTGGCCAGATCAGTCTAGAATTCTGGCACATGGTGCCAATAGTCCATCTCATTTTAGTTTTATTATTTCCTGCAGTTTTAAGCAGCAGTTTATAAGCAGGTATTTGGACCGCTGAAGATTAGTGGCATGCCTGGCAAGTCTGTCTGTTTTACAATTCCCTGGAATGTCTCTATGGCCACCCTAAACTGCGTATGTTAAACTGTCCAGTAAAATTTCAAGGGATTCATGATTGGTTTTATAATTTCAACACCTTGTTGCTACGTTAGGTAGCTCATAATAAATTGTTATTAAGCACACTCACACACAGACGACTGTCAAATGGCAACTGACAGAAGTCATTCATATCGAAATGATGACGAAATAAACATGGAGCATAAAAAGCACCCTGTACGAATGGATTTTTTAACCAACCATGGTGAACTATTGGTGAAGCTTTATTCCAAAATTTGTGAGGATCTGCTACATTGATTGTGTTGTAAATGCTAAGCTTGGCCAGTGGCGCAGCTTACTATCGGTAATTAGGATAGTTCGTGTACTGCCACAGTATCATTGTTCCACAGGAACCTACGGTTTTAAGTCCACTCCGAACTGTGAAGTGTTAAAGGCTTTTCATAACATTTATGATCTCTGAGCATTAACGGTAACTTCTGAGACGTGGCTAGCATATTAATCGAGATTCGAACCATTGACTTCGAGTCTAGCCGTGGACGCACTACCTTTCGTAATCAAAAGATCACTCGATTAAACCCTGACATAATGTCAAAAACTCCAAAAACTGCACCAAATAGTCACACGTTCAGTATTCAGTGGCTTCTTTATGGTTTCGTGTGGAATAATATACCGAAATGTTGCTTGTTTACATAGCCGTCGAGTTTACAAAGTTATCGACAATTTCGAGCTGCCCTAAAGCCCAAAAAGAGAATGGGGTGGTCTTGATTAAATTCCTAAGTCAATTGGGCCATATAAACGAATAATCCGAGATTTTCACGCCAAATTCCCGTCTGGTTAGTGCGACCAATGTTCAGTGGCTGAGATATCTGGCGTTGAGGTTTTCGGCTTTGGGCGCACATTTTCAGTAACATCTCCAGTGCTCTCCGTTTAGCGCACACGATAAACGTTTTATTTCTTTCGGAGGATTTTTGAAGCACTACTGGAGCACTCAGTCTCAAAACTGGTCCATTGTAGCAACCTACTCTGGTGATAGTGCCGTTAATTTGATCCCAACGGCAAACGGCGACTGGACCAGATTCGATTTCACTGTGATTCGAACCTGGGGTCTCTCTAACTTGGGGTAGGCACCTACCCAACTGCGCCATCCAAGCTAACCAGACTCACGAACTTTCTTCACAAACTTGTGTACACCACCTGCAATTAATGTAATATTTCTGGTTTCGAGCGACATCAGGGAAATATAGAGCTGAGATTCTGACAATTTTTTGAGAGCAAAAGAGCTGTCAGTGTCAAAATAACTTATGATTCCAAAAAAAAAATCAACAGATGGCCTAGCCTATATATTGACATTCAACATCAGCTCTGGTATCATATTTATACTCCAGGCTCCTTGCCATGTGGATCCTCCACCACTAGGGTGTTGTTAGGTCCATACATTTTTCTGTTTCATGTGTTGGAAAGTGTTTTGTTTGACAGTATATATTTGTTCTTACCCGCATTGATCTTGAGATCAGTTCATTTAGCCAACTGTTCGAAGGTTAAGCTTCACACTTATTTGCGTACGATTATGAAGGAAAGCGTTTTCATATAGACTCCAGTAGGTAATTGGTGGTGACTACAGCACACTAGAATATTTCATGGTTGTTGTAAGTATTACATGCGCCGGTTCATGCGCCATAAAAAATGACTCTACACCCATTTTCCTATAAAGTGTTGCCTTGGGTGCTGTTTTAGGTTTCAAAAGAAGTTTCTCACATAAAATTGTTTTAAGATCTCCAAAGCCCACGTCTTTTAATGACAAAAGCTATAAATATGTGCCAATCAACATACGCTTTAGGGCTGTTGCGTAAGCTGCCGTATTCATTCTTTATGTGCTTCTGGAATTCTGAAAGACCTCTAGCGAGACACGAGAACTTTACGTTGCGATCAATGAATGAATCCCAAGTGATGCCTCGGATGGTGTTTACAGTCGTGTTTTGAAATTCATCCCAAACCATGCACAGTCGCTGATGTCTTAAAGCACCCACTAAATCGTCCGTCTAACATGGGAAACAAGTCGTATACTTGATCGAAGTCGTGCCTGAGTTCCGCAATGAATTCTGGTTCAAACTCAATCTTCCAAAGCTCGAGACCCATTAATTGGGTTTTTTGGGTGACAGACAGCAGGGATAGACGTCAGAGAATGCTGTCAAACTGTCAGCGGCAACTCCGCGGACTTCGATCCCCTATTTGCGAGCATGCTGTCATCGGGTGACTGAGGATAAGAACACGATTATATAACAAACAATCTTAAATGCGAATGGAGCCGTCCAATTACCCAGGAAGCAGTTCACCCACCCGTTAATTTAAATTTATTAACAAATGAGCAATAAAATAAAATTAAAAAGCCGAAAAAAAAGAAACGTTTACGACTCTAATTTTACGATGTGACGGTGCCATTAAGAAAGTGAAATCAGTGCTTCGCCGAAAGAGAATATTTCGTTTCGCGAAATTGTTGGTATTTTGCTTTGCCAATCTTATCTTCACTCGATGACTAGTTGAGAGAAGACTTTCAACCGGCAGATGAGTGGCTCTTGAGAAGTGCTCTAGACAAGTGAAGTTGACTTTAGATTCGCACCCTTTGGCGATGCCGGGAGACCTGAACAGTGGCGCATACTTGAAATAAATCTATTTACTCAACAGAAAGTCGAGATGGTGAGCAGATGCAGGCGACACTTCTTACAACTCGGCTCATAATTGGGTACGAGTACAATATTTGGGTTATCAATTAACCAAAGCGATTCTTAATTGAGGCGCCAGTTTAGTTAACGTTAACGCCTGAACGCTAGATTCTTGCGTCTGTAGCGTGGTGCCATTCAGCTCGTCTGTTTACATTTCAATTGATGATCTTCTTCTCATGTGGAAATAGATTTTATTGCGTCAGATTAGACAGGATCGTGTCAGTTTTCCCGAGATCGTTTCAACTCTGAATTGTCTTGGTATTTCAGGGGTGGAATCCGTCCCGGAGACTTCACACCTAACTACATAAAAAGGCATCTGGGAAGTTGGTTGTGTGGGTTACACTCTCATTTGAAAGCATAGACTCGGGCAAGGGCCTGAAATGAATAGATTTTAATTATGAGTGCTGTTAACATCTGTAGACTGTGCTTCTCGTTAACATTTGTGGACTCAGTTCAACCTCAATAGTCGATGCCTGATAAGTTGAGGGGACGCAAATTGAGTTAAAAGCATCATGATTGCAGACGCGTAGACTATCAAGCGTCACATATTTCGGCTCGATAAAAGAAGAGGTGATGGCAAGGAATCAGGAACTTGTCATTCAATGTCTAGCGTTGAATGGAATGGATAGTATGATTACAATCAAAATCGGTTATAACGACCTTCAAGGGACTAACGAATCTGGTCGTTGTAAGCGATATGTCGTTGTAAACGATTTGATATGCTATTGGATTACATATAAAGGACCTCAGGCGGAACCTAAGTATTTTTTCGTTATAACCGATGTCATTGTAAGCGATTTTGACTATACTTTCTTTCTTGTTCCTTTCAACGACGCTACTGTTCAGGGTGAACCTGGGCACAACCAACAAGCATTTCCAGGGAGCACCATATTTTGCCATCTGGCTCCATTTTCATACACCAAGCTATCCAAGGTCCCTGCCTGGGCCACCTCAATCATGGACATCCTCTCTCGCGTTGCCCCACACGCTCAGTGTCAAACATATTTCGGGCTGGAGCTTTCTTGTCCATGCGCTCTACATTTCTCAGCCATGACTTTGAATCCGTAGACTGCCAAAGTTTCTTGCAGTCCGTTGCAATGGTAGCTTTACGACGTCATGCCGTGATGTTATTTCTCCTATAAAAACTAAATTATCCGACCAAGTCGTCGATAGTGTGGGTCTGGCGGTAAATGAGGGGAAAACCGAGTATATGTCAGAAAAGATCTTGTACGCGATGTTAGGGAAACTCATCCGTCGATAGTTGGCGCAGTCGAGGGGTCTCCTTTTTTGTGGATCGGGCAAACGATACTGAGATTCCACTCATCGGACTTGCTTCCCTCCTACCAAATCGTACAGATGAGCTGGTGCATAAGCCCAACCAGATCATCTCCAGCTGCTTTAAACATTTCAGCAAGGAGACTATCTGCACCAGCAGCTTTAATGCCGACTCCGAACGGCGAGATTAAGTAACTTTTCCTAGACAGTTATTTTCTTTGAGCATTGTCAGTGACTCGAAAGAGGTGGAGCCGTAAAAAAATGTTTTTTTTGTGATTCGAACCTTAGAACCTACACACTACACCACGGCACCCGGAGGGACTTCTTCTTCTTCTTAGGGCGCTACAGTCCGAGGTGGACCTGGGCCTCACTCAACATGCCTCTCCAGTCAGCACGATCTTTCGCCAGCTGTCTCCAGTTTCGCACACCAAGCCGGCCGAGGTCCCTCTCGACTTGTGTGCGCCACCTTGTTCGTGGACATCCTCTGTTGCGTTTTCCCACAGGCTCAGAGACGAAGACTCTTCGGGCCGGAGCTTAGTTGTCCATACGCTCTACATGGCCTAGCCATCTAAAGCGTTGGATCTGTAGACGCCTGGCTAGACTCATGTCGCTGTACAGCCCATACAGTTCGTGGTTGAACCTTCTCCTCCAAATGCCATCAACGCAAACAGGACCAAAGATCGCGCGCAGAACTTTTCTCTCGAAAAGGCCAAGAGACTCTTCATTCGCTTGGGATATTGTGCATGCCTCTGCGCCGTAAAGCAGGACTGGGATGATCAAGGTCTTATACAAAGTTAACTTGGTCTTCCGAGAGAGGGCTCTACTACTCAATTGCCTTTTGAGCCCATAAAAACAGCGGTTGGCAAGAGTTATTCTGCGTTTGATCTCGATATTGATGTTGTTTGTACTGTTTACCCCGGAGCCAAGGTAGACGAAGTCCTTAACTACCTCAAAGTTGTAGCTGCCTATGGTGACGTTCTGGCCAAGTCATCGATGTTGTGCGAGTCTCGATGACAGCATATACTTTGTTTTGACCTCGTTTAACACCAGACCCATTTTAGCCGCTTCCGTTTCAATGCCAGCAAACGCATCATTGACGGCTCGCTGTGTTCGCCCAATCACGTCAATGTCATCCGCGTAAGCTAGTAGTTGAACAGACTTTTGGAAGATCGTGCCTCTTGTGCTGGCCAGTGAGTTTTGCACCATCCTCTCAAGAACGATGTTAAAGAAGTCACATGACAGCGAGTGGCCCTGTCTAAAACCTTTTTTGACATTGAAGGTCTCGCTGAGTTCGTTACCGACCTTGATGGAGCAGCGAGAGTTCTCCATCGTCATCCTGCTCAGTCTGACGCACTCCAAAAAATGCATGAGGGTCGATCCCAGAAGAAACGAAGAGGCTCTAAATTTTAACGGAATAACGGATGAAGCTATCAAATACGCAGTCGCGTCCTTCGATGGTTTCAAGTCGCCGGGTACCGATGGCATATATCCAGCTTTGTTGCAAAAGGATATAGACCAGTTGCTGCCGGTTCTGAAAAGAATTTTCACAGCCAGTCTGGCACTGGCCTATATCCCGACCACTTGCCGTACAGTTAGGGTAGGCTTCATACCAAAGATCGGTAAGGGGGACTACTCACTCGCCAAGAACTTTAGACCAATCAGTCTAACTTCTTTCCTGCTGAAAATAATGGAAAGGCTGGTTGAGCTTTATGTGCGCAAAACCGCTTTGCGAATTCAGCCTCTGTCTCAGATGCAACATGCCTATCAGCGCGGAAAATCTTGCGAGACTGCACTTCAAAATCTCATTGGCAGAATTGAATGTGAACTCGACAGGAAGGAGTACGCGCTGGGCATTTTCATTGATATAGAGGGTGCTTTTGACAATGCGACTTTTGATGGCATGTGCGACTCGGCCAGAGAATACGGTGTAGATGAATCATTAGTGCTGTGCATTAAAGCAATGCTAATGAATAGAACTCTTATTGTGGATGCGGTATGTGGCCAGTTTGTTATGGCGGGAATAAATAGGGGCTGCTCGTCTGGCGGTGGCGTCTTGTCTCTTCTGCTATGGTGCATGCTGGTTGACTTTCTGCTCGATGCTCTCAATAGTTCTAATATCTACGCCCAGGCCTATGCGGATGAAGTAGCTGTTCTGTCTGTCGGATCATGCCTAGCGGATGTGTGTTCAAAAGCGCTGGCAGCTCTAGACGTGATCGACAACTGGTGTACTAGAAATGGGCTTTCAGTCAACCCTCTTAAAACCGAGGTTGTCCTCTTCACGAGGAGGAGGAAATTGAGAGAATTACTGTCAAGCCAATGGCAGCATATTAATCACATGTTCTTTAGAATTAATTGAGTCCAGCAATAATCTCATCATGCCAAAGCTCTTACAGCTTAAGAATCAAAGTTGTGGTTCTTTCACATCCGTCTATAGTTCAAGGATACAAACGGTTGTAAAATATCTCGAATTTCATCAACGTTCATGTTCCAGCAACAACAATGTCAGCCAGATCACGGCATTTCAAGGACCTGTGTCTTTTGCCCACTCAGAATGTCCTCCGTCTTGAATAAATTATGTCCACCACTCAAAAAAGAAAAAACAATAAAACCAAAAAACATCCCACAAACCGATATCGGAAAAACTACGTGACGCAACTCTCAATCACCTCCATCATAACAAATCGCCTTCTCTTGTCAGATTGACAAAACACCCGCCTGCAGATCTGATATATTCCACAATGTCAACTGACAACTGATTGAAATATGAGCCATGTTTTATCCGGCGATTAGTTTCGAAGCAGAGTGGTGAAGGAGCACAATCGTTGCGTTTCCCTTTCGAATTGTCAGCTCGTCGTGTAGTGCACTCCTTAAATGGGTTTGGCGTTTGTCCGCAGACACACACGAGCTACGGAATGGAATTTTCTAACTCCCAAGACCGAGAACATACACAAAAAGTGCGTGCGTTCAACTTTGTACAAGCAATTTGTTAGAAATGCGTCTCACAGATGCGCACCCTTCCTCCATGGCATCCGTTGCGTTGGTTATTGTTGTTCGCAATATTTTGTGAGCAGCGACTCCGAAGACCACATATAGAATTCCGGACACAGGCCAGAATAAATACACAAGACGAACGACCGCCGCCGGCCTCTAAAAACATCTTGTACGGAACACTCTGAAGCAATGGAGCAGCACTGTGTGCACGGGTTGGGTGACGTTTGCTGCATCGCGTGGCTAAAAAAGTTCATCTGTCATTATTGTGCTTTCCCTCTGTCATTATGTGCACTTTTTGCCGCTCGCATTGGGGATTTTCCTCCATCTCCCCATCTTTCATTTCGTTTTTTCGACTAAACACACAAAAGAGCAGAAATGACAAGAATGAGGATGTTCTGTAGGAAACGGAAAATAATTAGGGGTCAGCGAACTGTTCACAGAAAATGAAAAAAAAATCGTAATGAATGGGTGGATATGTATGTGTCTTTAATTCATGATGAATACTCGTATGTACTTTAATTCGTTTTTTTTGTATGTGCATGTGGAAGAATGTCGTGGGTACATGAAGGTATGTACACACACTCGTGCGGTATGTGCAACGAGGCCTGTCAGATGTGACAACTGTGATAATTATGGGTTTTACTGGTTGATAATGGGGTTGTCCTACTGTTTGCAGTAAACGGTGGCTGTATTTTGTCCCAGTCGTAAAAGAGGAGAACCCTGCTCCTCGTTAATTTACGAGTATGGGAAAGGGTTCTCTAGGCGGACAAGCTCTAGATCGAGTTCGGAGGGTATGCCTCCTTTTTTTAAGTACTCAACCCTGAGAATAAATTTGACTGTAAGTGGTTTTGAATACTTTTTTTTTTATTATTCATCAGTCGCCTTACATTTTTAATCAGAATACTGTTCCTGGGGGACTCTCAACGTTGTCTGGCGTTGATGATGTCTAGAGGAATCACATTTTTTTGTAGCCCTCACTTTTTTTTGTGCACTTGAGTTTATTTGTCCTCTTTTTTTAGACAACCGTGATGGGGGCGGAAGCCACGTCTCATTTAGGTCCTCGTGGACCTATTGTTATGTCCTGTTGGGGAATGATACTCCTTTTCTCCCACATCGTAACGTAGTGTGAGAAATCATTCTGCAGCCTAACAGGATGACTGCAACCTGCAAGGGGGTTTATTTAAAATTTCTGGAAGGCAATGGACTAAGTATTCTTTCAGTGTTCTCCAATGACACAGACTAGGGCGGTGGCAGAGTTAGTGAGGAGTGTGCTCTTGTTCCGCTTGTGCAAGTGGTTAGGCTGGTTAGGTCACGACTGGAAGGCGCAGTTGATTAAGTGCCTGCCCTAAGTAACATGGGTCCCCGCATTCAAATCCTAGTGAAATCAAATCTGGTCCAATCACCATTTGCTGCTGGGATCAAATTAACGGCACTGGAGTAAGTTGCTACCTGGTAGTACAATGGACTCAATGAGCTCTTGGCTCACAACACTCGATCAATCTGTGCTGGGTCCCAGGACATCGGGACATAGCAGGCAATGAGATAGCTAATGAACTTGCCAGAACAGGTTCAGGGACCGACTCGTCACAAGCAATTCATGGAATCGAACCGCCCCTCTCAGAGCTGAGGAAAAAGGTGGATACAAAGATCATTGAAATGGCAAACAGTAGATAGCGCGGTCTGTCTACATGTGTGACTACTAAAGCATTATGACCCAGATACGATCGAGCAAAAACCGGTAATATCCTTCAGTGCGACAAAGAGTTGCTAACCATGGTGGTTGGAGCTCTCACTGGTCATAATCGTCTTAGAAACCACGCCATGAAAATGGGAATCCCCAACGACAACATTTGTAGAGGCTGCGGTGATGAGGAGGAACGAGAGGACACTCCTCACTACCTCTGTCACTGTCTTTGTCAGTTGCGGCATAGAACACTGGGAGAATTTTTCTTCCAAAACTTAGAGGAAATTTCATATAAACCTCTAAGATCTCTTTGCAGGTTCATAAGGAAATCGGGAGGACGAGGAAACCATGAGCGCGGCAAGGGTTATAAGGGGATACTATCCATCCCCAATTGGGCATCACAATGGGTCCTCAAGGACCTAAGTGAGGCGTGGCTTATGCCCGTCTACCCACTTACCTACCTACGAAACTAAGTGCCTGCCTCAAGTTTGAGGGGTCCCAGGTTCGAATCCCAGTGAAATCGAATCTGGTCCAGTCACCATCTGCCGATGGGATCAAATTAACGGCACTGGAGTAGGTTGCTACCTAGCAGTACTAGTTTTTGAGTCTGAGTGCTCCAGTGTAGAGTTTCAAAAAACCTCAGAGGAGAACAACATTTTGAATGAACTCAGTTAGTTCATGTGAATGATTCCCTAAGTGATGCAAATCCTTGCGCTTTTGAGGAAGTTTGGTTATGTTTTCAAATGGAACAATAATAAACCACTTTCGATCAGGTAATGTGGGCGCCGTGGCGTAGTGGGTAGGTGCGTCGACTCCTACGCTCGAGGTCGTCGGTTCGAATCTCGAAAAAAACATAAAACATTTTTTCACGGCTCCACCTCTTTCGAGTCACTGACAATGCTCAAAGAGTATAACTGTCTAGAAATAGCTTCTCAATCTCGCCGTTCGGAGTCGGCATTAAACTGTAGGTTCCCTCCACTCGTGAGAGAACAATAGCACGCACAACACGAGTGGTTGCTGAGAAGCTAGGCCCAGGTCCACCTCGGACTGTAGCGCCGCCATTATTATTATTCGATCAGGTAATAAGCAAGTTGTTTGGAAAGGACTAAACAGTGTTTAAATAAAGCTTTTCTGTACAACACGGAGGAGGTTGTGTGATGTTGTGGGATTGTATGGCTTCAAGTGCCTGCGGGCATAGAGACCATGGACAAAATGGGATATTTGAATATTTTCAAGTGAATTCTACGGAGTTTCAGAAAAATTAAGCATGCATTAGGATTATTACTACTAAAAAGACAATGATTCGAAGCACACCTCTTACTAAGTACGCGAATAGTTGCTTTATATTGCCCCAAGTGCAACTTAAAACACCTCCAAATTCGATTGATTTATGCCCGATTGAACACCCATGGCGTGAGATAAAACTGCTGCTTGAAGAAAGTCCCTTCTCCAATAAGCAAAAGCTAAAATTACAAATCCAAGCAGCGAAAAACATTGACCATGATTTCAACACTATTCCCGTCATTTCACAAACCACAAGCAACTAAGTCCGGATGTGGTGTGTGATAAAAAAAACGACTTGCAGGTAACTTCGTAGACATCACAACTTCTCACAGGAAAATAAAACATTTGTGAACCTTTCAGTCCACGAATGAGTTTAAGGAATACACTGCACTCTTTGCATGAAAGATTTCTTACTAATTTGTGTACCAAACTAAACGATGTGCGCATGCATGCATGTGCATGTATAGACAAGAACTACCTACATCCATTTTCAATCACAATCATATGGAAAGCTCTCATTGAGGGACCAACTCATCAAGCAACGCAAACAGCCACTGATGAGTTCTTATTTGCTAATGCCTCCCCATTCCCAACTCCCGACTGGAAGACGACTCAACAGGCATCATCCCATGCCAAGTGGCTAAGCGTGACTGCACCTGCTCTGCCGGCACTAATATTCATTAGGTTATGATGTGCACATCAAACTAATAGCCCCCGTGCCATACTCGAGCTGCAATCAGTGACACCATCACGTCCATTAGCTTTCTTCGACCCCATTCCTCTTACGAACTTCTGTTTTCGTTCCATTCACAAAACAATCCCAGACATTCTAGGCGTGCCCACTTGTCACAAACTACTTTCGAGTGTGTCTGCGTAAACAACGAAACAAAATCAGTCAAAGTTTTCCCGCTTAACAGGGTTCGGCGGCGATACACCTCCACTTGGGTGGCCCCAAATCACCCAGTTGGCTGCCAAATTGTCCACTTAGTAATCCCATCCACAAATAAACAGTTGAGACAAAAAAAAATCACTTGACGGCTTACGACTGAGTCCATTCAATTCGCAATCATTAGCGTAATCCATTCCACTCCTCGACACCCACTTTCGGCCAGACAATCGCATCACTCAATCGGCATTTAGTTCCACTCTCGCTGAGGTCAATCCCAGTTTGTTTACCTTCCCGCCATGTAGGCCACTCCGTGAGCAAGATAACTTCTTGACCTTGGTCTAACGTTGTGATTCAATGAAACAGAACAAGTTACTCACGGCTACGATTCATTCGTCATCGCCTCAAGTTCAACAGACGGAGCATGTATCCATTACCACAGAAGCGGCACCAGTACAGACGTCAGCAGACCAAGTTCGAATTTACCACCATCGCACCACGGCACCACCGCACATCGGCAACTTCGATTGCGTACGCTACCACCTCTTGTTGTGGTTGGCTGGCTGGCTCGGACGACTACATTGGTTTGGTGTCTTGTCACGTTTTGCGATCGGCCAAAGACAAAAAGAGGACCGAGTCGCAGACCGGTTCCACTCGAATGAATAATATGGGTCTGTCCGCCTTTGGGCCGCATTGTGATCTTGCAAACTTGTTGATGGCTTTGGAGTTGTTGCCGAACGAGGAGAGAAAATTTGCATGAATTTGATCAGATCATCGACGGTGCGGCGGTTTTTGTTTTCATTTTTGTCAAATGAAAGTATAATGTCACGATAGAGTCGTCTAGAGTTGTCTGGAATTACGTAATCCAACGAAGCCATCCATCTGAGTTCAATCTAACAAGACAAATGTGCGCTTTGCCGGTGCGGCGACTTTGAATACCAGAAGGCATAAGGACTGGACACGTGGGAAAAAGGCGATAGGGCCGATATAAGATCAGTGAACATGTTTTGTACATGGCACAGGGTTTTAAGTGAGGATGCGAGTGATTAAGGTACAAATGGCCATGTAGCCGTTTGAATAATTATTTAGTCTCGCTGTTGGACGGAAATCATTAAATTGGAGTACATTGAACTGCCGAGGAGGGCATTCAAGGACGTGAGCTTGAATCGCTTCGTAATGAGATGAGATTCGCAATAGCGAAGGTAATAAGACTGGTAGGCATAACTTCACCAAAGCTAATGACTCTATAGAGTTTTGCGAATGGGAGTCTTAAAGAGAATCCCTAAGGACTTTACACTAGAACTGAAAAACGCACGAAGTCCTGAAGATACTTCTGTGGGAACATTTAAGAAAATGTTGGGGCGTCCAGGCTAAGAAAGATTTTCTCCAGTTGTCCTCGAATCGATTACAAGAAACGGACGAAGTCCTGGAGACACTTCTGTGGGAACGTTTAAGAAGTTTTTGAGGCGTCCGGGCTAAGAAAGATTTTCCCCAGTTGACTACAAATAGCTGGATGGGACTTGGACAACAGAATCTCTTAATATTCTGCCGGAGACTCAATTTGTCTACCTCGAGACAAACGTGAATTCCACGAATGACATCACAGTAGAGATCCGACGTAGAGTCGCCCTTGGCAACCGATGCTACTTCGGTTTGTCAAAACAACTGGGCTCAAAACTCCTGACTCGAAGGACCAAAACCATGCTCTACAAAACTCTTATTCTGATATGATATATCTATGGAGCCGAAAGCTGGACACTAAGCAGAACTGCAGAGCTGATCCTTGGTGCCTTCGAAAGAAAAATTCTACGTTGGGTATATGGTCCCGTCGGCAAGAAAGACGAATGGAGAAGAAGACACAACGGCGAACTCTATGAGCTGTACCAGGATGTGGATGTAGTCCGGAAGGCAAGAATCCGTCGACTACACTGGCTACATCAAGCGCATGGACAACAACGCTCCAGCTAAGAGGGTCTTCGAATCTGATTCTCCTGGTTCGAGAAGGAGAGAAAGACCGAACCTCCGGTACAAAGACCAAGTCATCGCGGAAGTAAGACAGCTTGGTCTTGATGACTGGAAGCAGCGTTCCAAGGACCGTCAGCGATGTAAGGCAGCGATATCTTAGGCTTGGACCCTCCATGGGTCGCAGGCCTGTTAAGTAAGTAAGTAAGACTCAATTTCCAGATGATTTAGACGTCTTTGGCGTCATCGCTGCTGTCCGTGAGAATGTGCAGGAGAAGCCGAGGCAGTCGATTCCGTTTCCCTCACAAGAACTCGGCCTTTGGCGGACCACAACTTGACGAATTTTGCATCCTGACTTGGACCTGCACCCGTACAAATTTCAACTGACCCAGGAGCTGTAGGTAAATGACCAGACCATAGACAACGGCGTGTGTTCGCTGAATGGGCTCTGGAGCAGTTGGAAACCCTAATTTTGACCCTAATTTTTATCGAAAAATCATCTTCAGCGATGAGGCCTATTTCTGGATGAATTGGGACTATACAAATCCACATGAGATCAAAAAGCGTCCAATGCATCCTGAAAAAATCACTGTTTGGTGTGGATTTTGGACTGACGGCGTTGTCGATCCTTATTTCTTTGCCAGGCCATCACCATCAACGGCAACCGCTATAGGTCAATGACTACCATCTTCTTTTTGCCGGAATTGGATGATATGTACACCAACGATATGTGATTTCAACAAGAGGGCGCTACGTGCAACACAGCTCACGCCACATTGGAAATTCTGCACGAGCGATTCGAGGACATGGTTCATCTCACGTGGAGGTGATATGAACTGGTCACCGAGATCGAGCGATTAGACTTTTTCTTGTGGGGTTTTCTGAAGTCGCAGGTCTATGCGAATAAGCCGAGAACTACAGCGGCTCTTAAAGCCAACATAACCCTGGGCATCGGTGAAATTTAGCCTGACTTATGCTCCGGAGACATGAAAACCGGACATTTCAATCAGGCCTCCATTTTTCCTTTTTTTTCTGAGTTTTTTTTTTGAAACTCTACACTGGAGTACTCAGACTCAAAAACTGGTCCATTGTACTGCCAGCTGCAAACTACTCCAGTGCCTGGAACAGATTCGATTTCCCTGGGATTCGAACCTGGGACCCCTCAAACTTGGGGCTGGCACTTAACCAACTGCCCCATCCAGTCGTGTTCTTAATGCCTTAACTGAAAAATTCAGCATCCATTGTTGTCTTTTTGGTAAATCAGGCCAAATAAAATCGCTGACCTACTAGAGCCCCTCATGAGTAACTTATACTTGTGGGAACAAACTGAAACGCCCAACAGTTTCATTTTTTATGAATGCAAGAATCTGCTCTGGAGTTATGAGTCTCCATCTCTCGTTTATTCTTTCCAGTCCTTTAACATCAAATTGCCCTCAGAAAGATTCGAGGTTTTATAGTCAATTTAAGTGTATTCCATCAAATTGCCAACCGAACAAGAGGCGGTCGTAAGTCATCTGAGCAGAGCCTTCTTTGTTTTCAGTTTTTCCTAAACTGGCCATAAAGCCAGTGACACTCTTTTACTGCCCCAAGTATCATTTGTCAGGCGATTTGCATAGACACAGTTCGACGGATGTCATAAACGTGCAAAGTGCCCCGAACAAAAACCGAAACAAGTTCACATGCGCTCCCAGGAACCCCCTCCCTCGACTTATTGAAATTCATTGAATGTAAATTGAAACACAAAACAAAAACTCATAAAACCTCCATCGTGTGCAAAACAAATCCCACGTGTGTGGACCAGCACTTTCCGGGTAAACGCCTCTAACCTTGACCAAGTTAATAAACCAGAATGTGAGTCATAAATTATCACAATTGATTGAAATCCCTGAGTGGCTCCTTTTATTTCGAAATAAATCAACCCCCACCCTCGCGATCGACTGGACAGTCGGACGGATGAAACAAAAGAATATGAAGGGGAACTCAAAAGAGCGTGAAGTTCATTTCCCCCACCGGGTCTGCAGTTGTTTACAGAACAGAAATTTGGAAAAAGATGAAAATTCTTCACCCGATTGTTTATTACGTGAGCGGCTAGTGTGTTAATACCGCGCCAACATGTGCCTCGCTTTTCGGGAATCTCAGTCGAAAATAAGGAGGAATTGTGTAATCAGATGGATTCCCAATCGCGAAGCTCATTAAAGGAACGAAGGGGTAAAAGGTGCGAGAACTGACAGCAATCAGGGCGCTCTGGGTTGAGGTGCTAACTATCCGTGGTTCAGCGGAAACGCAATCATAATCGTGAATGCGCCCCTAAATGGTGAAGCCGCCTCGCCACCGCGTGTTAGATCATCAATAATGATAATTAGAACAGCAATTATCTAAACAGAACGGAAAGTGGGTGAATTGCTTGGCGCAATGGAAGTGAGAGATACATTCTCGGAATGGGGCGCTATATTTAGAACGCGGAAAATCTTAAAGCCCCTTCGTCTGGGGTCAACAATCTGCGCCAAATGCAACTGTTCGTGGGGTGCGATGGTGTGCGAAGCGCGACTGTGCACATGCCTGACTGACAGTCGACTCAACCGAAAGTGACACACGATTCGAGGTCAGCAGTAGCTGCTGTCATTATCCATGCGAGTGGCATTGGCTTAATGACAGCTTCGCATTATGTCACGCCGTAAGTTGGCGTGTATGCACAGGTGGTCGGAGAGTCGTAGTTTCCTGTGATGTTCATTGTTTCTCATTCAGCGGGAGGGGCGGGCGTTGGGCTGGCAGTCATTCTGGTCAATTGCACAGCGCGCTTTGTTGATCAATTTGTGGCCTATTGGAGTTGCATTAGTCGATGAGTGTCTGGGAGTTGGGAAACATCTGGCCACCAGACCGTCTGGTGCTTGTTTATGTGGTACAATCCATTGTCTGGTGAAGACTTTCTATGCACGAGTTTGAATAACTCAATGCGCCTTGTGTATACAACTTAATGAGCGTATTGTCTTGCGTCTGGATGCACTCATGCTAAATGGGTGAACCCCCCGGCGAGGGACGGACCCCATCGCCGCAGTGCTATTTTTATCGATGAAAACACTGTTTAACCAACTCCAACTGAGTTGGCTACTGTTCGAAATGTCAATAGGAGGATAGGAGCCGATGTTTAGTTTGTAAGTAGCACGAATTAACGCGGAAGGTACCAGCGGCGACTTTCCGGCTGTTAAAAGAATGTAAAGTCTTTCACGGAATGTGCAAACAATGTGGCAGTTGTTACAAGTCTTAGTTAAGTATGCAAACAAGAGGGCTAATCGCGCTGTTGTCACACTACCAAAAAGTACCCATGTGCCTTGTCCTGCTTCACAGGTTTTTTTTTCAATTAAAACGTCGTATTCCACATCCCATCAGTAAATAAGAGCGAAAAGCTGATGCTTCGTCAGAGCTGGTCGTAGATTGCGTCACACCCTTCATACAACTAGTCCCGCTGAGCCAAGATTTTTACCATCACCCTTCGCTTGCTGCTCAGCAGTCATTGCACGTAGTTTTGCTGTCGGATATTTAATTAGAACAAAGTACACTCCTGAGAATTATTTCTTTTGAATTTACATACACCTGCCTTCGCACTGTAAAATGTCATTCAACAAGGACACTCATTGTTTGTTGTGTTTCAGATATCCAGCAATTTTTTTACTTGAAAGAATTTTTTATGGCAGTAATTGTGAAAGAAAGTCGTTTAAATGTCCGCTTCTTGGTGGCATTTATTCTAGAGGTCCTGTTTTTGATGACTTTTCGCATAAGTCTGGATGAATCTTCTGAAGAAGTCTAAAGGTGTTTAATCACACGATCTCGGTTTCCAGATTACGTTTCCGTCGCGTGGGGTAGGTAGGTATGGTGAATTCTCCATTGTTAGAGTTCCTTTAGCCGTAACGCCGATTTAGCTGCAAATTCCTTACCACAGATGTCCACGGGGACGAGAAGTTGTATCGAGATGTAGCGCTGCGGTCAGATCGCCTATGATCGATATACACGCCATCCGTTGGACGCTGTTGATCTTTTTTTTATACCTTGACTTGTCTATCGTCGGCCACCATACTCACAGTATGGGTCTTATGACGGCTGTATATATCCAGCTTATTATCTTTGGTTTAATACCTCATTTCTTTCCTAGGGCTTTCTTACAAGCGTACATTGCAACTGTAGCTTTTTTGTTCTTTCTGTGAGGTTTGGTCGCGTGGGTAACCATGCCCTCAAATTGCTCGTGAGTATGCATTGTGACATGCGCCGTCGGGTACATAACGTCGTTCTTTTGAAGCAAATGTCATCGGTATCCATATTTTCCAGTTTATGAGAAGAAGTTTCGGGAGAAGCTATACAAGACCAATAGTAGTTTTCTCGGAAGGCAGTGACCGCGATGTTTTCAACAGAACTTGCATTTCAACGAAGAACGGGTGTAGGCTTATTCTTTATCGAACCGGTTGACTTAAATTGGTTACCAAACGTCGAATAGTCGACTCGCCAAAACGGTTGTGGTGAGAGTAAAAATCAAGTAAGGCGTGGAACATTTGTTGAAAGGAGAACTGGGTCTCAACCAACGAATCTTTGCGGTTAGTACATTATTATGCTCTAGCCGTCTTCAATTGTTCACACCACGTTGGTTGATATCCTTCTTCACTTGTATACGCCACCTTAGACGTGGACGTCCTCTGTTGCGTTGTTACGTATGCCCAGAGTCGAAGATTCTTCAGGTCGGATCTATGCGCTGTAGACGTAGACGCCTAACCAGACTTACTTGTTTCTGTTTTGCCTGGGCATAGTTGAATCTTCTTATCCAATCTTCATCTAGGAATGCAAGGATGACTCTGGATGACTCTATGGACTCCGTAAAACTGCACCATAGAGCAGAGCTGGGATGGCCAAGGTCCTCTACAAAGTCTTACGAATATAAATGCCCTACAAAGCCTAAACCATAACTTATCCCTTCAGCTTCCGGAACACTGTTGTTTCTTTGAAGCAGTTCATTTTTCTTCTTCTTCTTCTTGTGGCGCTTCAGTCTGGGGTAGACTTGGGCCTCAAACAATACTTTATTTTACACAACATCTGATAGATAACGCTCTGAAGGTTGCCGACCCGATGTCAGGTTAGGTTTAGGGGGCTAGTGAATATGCCAGCACACTAAGACCATGTTGGTCCATTGTGATACCCACTACCACCACCCAGACTACTACCACTTATCGACCGCTCCAGTGATAGTTCTTTTTCGTCAAGTGTTACCACGGCGGAGTAATTTTTACTGCCCCCTCTTCATCGTCTACCTTCTATGGCTGTCCGGGCTTTGTCCGTTACAACTTTGATCGCGTCGATTGTCGATCGGCCCTTTCTAAAGCCATACTTTTATTCCGCGAGTCCATCATTGGCTTCGATGATGGGCTGTATTATTACATATTATTCTCTCTAGTATTTTGCCCATAGTATTGACCATACAGAGTGGTCGGTAAGATGAAGGCTTTTCCTGTGGTTTATTTCCTTTCGGTATTAATACCAACCGTTGATATTTCCATTGCTGCGGAAAAATTCCCTCATTCAAGCATGCAAAACCGGATAAAAGCATATTAACTTTGCTTTCACTGGGATTTGAACCAGGAACCCCTCTAACTTAGGGCAGGCACTTAACCAACTGCGCCATCTAGTCGTCCTACCCGATGTCGCTCCTTTGTGTTTGGAGCTTTTGGTAGCGCTACACATCCTGGATTAATACTTAATAAGAAGCTAAGGGGAGACCTACTTGTCGTGGATGTGGAATGGAAGATGCTTTTATGGATTTATATGAGAGCTCCGTACGGCAGTTACTGGAGTCAAAAATTAGAGACTGCAGAAAGAACGATCGGTATCAGAAGAAAATCGAAATTTGTTTTTGGTGTTTATTTCTCCATATCCAAAGGATTTGATGACATTTAGTTCAGGTGTTGTGGGGAGTGAAAGTTTATTGTTTGTAATCGGAGTTGCTCTTGCAGGACGCAAAAGTAGCAATGATTTCTTCGTTTTTTTATTGGCACATAATATCCGATGTCTGTACTCGAGTTTGCTATTCTTTTTAATGATTTCCTTGATATAACTCAGCAATCATAGCAATTGTAAGTTCTTCTCCATTGAGGGCAATAATCATGGACATTGAACGGCACGTTGCAACTATTCTTGGTTCTAAACAAAAATTTACTTTTGTTATACTTGTGTGTACAGTATCAGTATAGAATCTTCGACTGTTAATTCAATGAAGTGAATTTTCGAATTGTGTAGCCCCGAATCCCTTAAACAGAATAAGTCTCAGTCCGAGGTCTTTCTGGTAAGTCAGTAGATATCCGTTTTTTGTTAGTCCTCTTGTCACCACATAAATGTTAGACTTTTTTCGTTCACATTTTTCTTTATTCCACCACTGATTTGTGCCACCCAGTCAAAGCACACACGCACTTTTAGCCTAAAGTTCACCCCCTCCCCACGACACAAAATTGAATAGCCTGCATGCATACACCACTTCACGGTAACCGCTTCCCTTATCCATTCAAACCTTTTATCATCACAAAAACAAATCTATCACTCTTCATTTATTTCAGCCATCACTTGTAATAGTAACAGCGACAAGATGCCATCATCATCTACCGCATCCAAGGGTGGCATATTCTCACTCAAAAAACTCGACGATTGGTTGCACGTCGAATTGTTTTCCAAGGATTCCCCGGGTATGTGTGTCCTCATTATCATCCATCTTCTTCTTTGATTGGTTCGTGTTGTTGTAAACGTGTTTGTAACTCTTTCATGTATTTCGTAGATGTTGTCTAACGTAAGCCTGTTGTATGTCGTGTGTGTTTTTTGTAATTTGCATGAACTTATGTTTTCCAACTAGATTTTGATTTCGTTTTTCCTGTTTGTCCACCTATGGTACACGAGATCGTCTGTATTGGTCGGGTAATGGTGGCGAATAAGTCACCCGAACTCACTTTCATTGGATTCGAAAGCGGGCAGAGCGGAAGTATCCGATGTTTCCACCTCGCGCCCACCGAATCAGTCAGAATCTGTTAGAGAGTGTCTGCTAACGATGGTTAATTGGTGTCATCAGATCGTCTGTTTACATCGAACGCCTACGGTAATCCAAATACAGCAGTTCATAGACGTCCGATCGCCAGATGTGAGCAACAGATGGGACGGGGAATAGTGTAACCTAACGATAAACAATCAAATTTTACGAGGAACATATCTCTTCGCTACACCTTCAATTCATAATTCTGAGGCCTGCCGTGTAATCGAGGCGACGGAGTGATTAGAAATCGGGGGGAGGGACTCTAGCGACACTACGCATCTGTTTGGGAATCTATTTTCAATTTCCAAACCAAGTGTTGCCGGGCGTTTGACAGGGTGCGTGATTAAAATGCATAAGAACACTTCAAAGATACACCGGAGATAGGCACGTTTACGACGTTGTTTGTGGTGCCTTTTGCGAAACCGAACGATTAAACAGTTTTATAGTTTGTTCGGAGTGTCACTGCAGGGTATCTCCCTCCGATCGACAAGTGGATGCGAATTTTGTTTTGGAATCGCCTTCGGTTTTGTTGAGGTGGTACGCCGCAAAAGTTAATTATGAAGTCACCTATGACGGCTTTGACTTTTGAAGCAACGAACCTTTGGAATTTCATCACGTGTTGGGCTTAACTCAAGTTTGATTTTTACGAGCCGGCAGCGGTTGCGGTGTTTGAGCAAGTGTGTTATTGAAAAAAAAAAAAAAAACAGGAATTTACGAGTACGGGCGGCGTTTACCTAGACACCGTGGAGGGTCGTTTGTGGTATTTCCTTATACGAGGTGTCTTCTAGAAGGGGTTTAACTAGGTCTCGCAGGCTTAAAGGTGCGATTCCAGGAAAAGGGTGCACATTTGGTGGAGAATACAAATTAATCCAAGATCCCAAGTTCCAGTTTCATTTAGATTGGCTCTTGTTTGTCTACAACTACAGTCAAAATCGGTTGTAACGACCTCCAAGGGACTGACGAATTTGGTCGTTATAAGCGATAGGTCGCAGTAACCGAAAACTTGATAGCAGATAATGAACGAAGGTCCTCAAAAACTGTACCAACAACAGAGGGATCAGTCACCTAAATATCGGGTATCAGATTTTCTCTGCCGTCTTATGTAAGCGCCCGAAGCCCTACGTGAACAGTCAGATTGGTCCCTAACTAAAAAGCCTCTGCAGATAGCAGTCTCCAACTTCGTGCACCAAGCTGGTTAAGGTTTCTCTCCAATTTTATGTTCCATTTCAAATGCAGAGTCGATGTTTCTCCTAGTCACACGCTCACATGGCCCAGCCATCTGAGGTGTTGGATCCCAAGACGCCTGACGAGTCTCCAGTTAATACCGATGGAAACAGGACCAAAGATCACTCGTCGAATTTTTCCCTCGAAAAGGCTTCTTCACCTGCCTCCATGCCTCGGCGTCGTAGAATAGGGCTGGGATGATCAACGTCTTGTGCAAGGTCAACTTTGTCTTTCAAGAGAGGAATTTATTACTCAATTTCCTTTGGGGCCCAAAAAAATGCCATTGACATCTGCCGTTGATATCGGCGCTGACGTTGTCCGTAGGGTTAACCGCGGAGCCGTGGTAGACTCTAGATGGGTATTGCGACCTTCGGTATGAAAACATTCAATTCGATCCGCCATCCTTTACCATTTAGGCCACTTCCGTTTCAATGTCACCAAACGACCCATTAACTGCTCAGCTCTTCCGTTCTGCTTATTGTCCAGCTTTCGGCTCCATTTAACAATACTAGTAGGACAAGAGATTTGAAGGGTTTGATTTTGTTCTTTCGAGTTTAGGTCTTCAGACAAACTGAAGAAGGAGATCGGATGTCCTTTGAGGAGTTCACATTAACCCTGAGATGGATAAATATTCTAACTACCTGAACATTGTAGCCACCGATTGTGGCGTTTTGTCTCATAAGGTATCAATATTTAATTTTATCCCAATTTACGTTAAGACCAGCTCATTTTGTCCGAATGGAAGTCCGTCACTCAGACGCTGGACGGTCCTCTGCGTATTTTCACAGACGGATGAAAGACGGACGAGGGAGTAGGATTAGGTGTCTACTTCAAGGATCTCAATTTTAGTATATCCCTCCACCTTCCTGAATATTGTAGCGTATTCCAGGCTGAGAAGATGGCAATAAAAGAAGCCCTGTCTTGGCTCAAGAACAACGTGATATCAAAGAAGTACATCACCATCTGTTCAGACAGCCAGGCAGCAATCAAATCCCTGAACTCGGTCACTTTTCTCTCTAAGACCTCCCTGAATTGCCGCCTATTTCTTAACGAGATGACTGAGCACTTTAATATTCACCTCATGTGGGTGCGGGGACATAGTGATATTCCAGGGAATTGTGAAGCCGATGATCTCGCCAGGAGCGGTACGATCTCCACAAACCTTCCTAGTGGAGGTCCTCCGCCTATGCCATTCGCTGCAGCTAAACTTCTTTAAAAACACCAACTCAAGATGGTCAGATGGCACCACGTGCCTCATCACAAAGCAAATTTGGCCTAAACTTGATCTAAAACGTTCACTCTATTTTCTTAGAATGAACTGGTCATCCCTAAGGACTCTCATTGGCGTTATCACAGGACACTGTGCAATTGGTACTCACGCCTTAAGAATGGGACTCCCTCACAACGATTTCTGCAGAAGCTGCAGAGGCGAAGAAGAAGAAGAAAGCAAAACGCATTTCCTCTGCACTTGCAGCGCTCTCTCCTCACGCAGGAAGAAACACAACGTCGATTTGTATCAATTAAAGAGCTGCGTTGAAAGCACCAAATGGTTTTTTGGATAAGTGCCATCAGATCCGCGTGGTATCACAATGGGCCTAAGTTGGCCTAAGTGTGACTGCTATCTGCAGTCAGCCACTTCAACCTAACCTACAACAGCAGAGTGGGAATCGATGATTTCAACGTTGACGGCGTAGCCCAGAGTCTGGATCGGTTTATAGAAGAAAGTGCCTTCTGTGCTTGCACCTGCCAGCCGCACTTTTGTTTCCTGTACCAGATTGAGGAAATCAGATAGCAGCGCCGCATCTTGTCAAAATTGGTTTTGAACGATCCAGAAATCGTAAAAACGACCTGCACGATTCATGCCGTGTGGTGCGACACAACCATATCAATTTTTCTGTACTTCAAATTCGGCCATGGGATTCAATAGATTCTTGTGATCGATGTTTTCGTATGCGGTTTTAAAATTAATAAAAAGTTTGTGAGTATCGATTCGAAGATCGATCGTTTTCTCTAGGATTTGTCGAAATGTGAATATTTGGTCGATAGTGGGTTTGTCCGGTCGGAAGACGCACTGGTACGTGCTGACGAGCGTTGTGCAAAAAGACGTGAGTGTGGTAGAGCTAGTTCCCTCTTAGTCGGTTGCATTGTTCTCCCATGTTACCCATGCTTAGCTTTAAAGTCTCCCCTCAGGGCGCAAAATTTCTTCCCCGTATACAGCCTAGATCATAGAAAAAGTGCATCATCATCATTTGTGTGGTGCGAGGGCAGCCGGTAGAGTAGAGACCGGCAGCACACCAAATTTCTTCCGCTACGGAGAGATATGCACACAATGCTAGCCCTTGAAACCCACTGTACTAAATTACGCTTGTTGCCTACTATAATTTTGAATAAACATCACGTCACCTTAACCACTCTGTAAATCAGGGACCATTCAAACTGGAAGGCAACAAGTTTACGAAACGGAAATTGGAATATGGGTGACAAAATTGTACATATTCGTGGTTTAACTTTCACACGCAATCGATATGAATGCAAATTACATTACGAGCGGTGCATGAACTGTGACGGCATACAAATTGAACATGATTTCGCTCGGCGGGATAATTGCCTCCACAACAACCACAAGACTTGCTTCAGAGTCAGCTACACCTCCAAGGCGTGACTGCAACAGCATTTAAATTCCTTAAAAAAAATCTATAAATCAGCCGCTAATTTGGTACTAATTAAACAAAACCCCGCCACTGTCAGGTGTCAAAGGAAATGGGTCACTCGAACTTCAAAAGGGCACGTGTCAACCGCGGGTCCCCGGCACGATCACACTGAGTCACGAAAACGTGAAAATGCCTAAGTGAACTCTAAACACTCCACCAGCGAAAGAACTATCGCATCATATTTGCCTTAGCCCACACCGTCACACTCTACCGTGAAATGATTCATTCTCCGTTTTTGATTAGCCGTTGTTAACGTAATGATACCTCGCATAACATCAACTGCCAAGTAGGTGTATCTAATTGTTTCTCTGTGAAACTATTGCAGCGAATTAATTGCATCTACGCATTCGCAATGCAAATGGACGCCTTTGTGGGCGGAAGTGAATGAAATCACAGCACCTGAGTCCAAGCTCGTATCTCGGACGTTCGTACACGTCTAATTGAGCCGTTCCCACTGCCTTATGTGGCGTAAATTGATGCAAAGGAAAACAATTTGAAGTCGTCGCAGAAAGTGAAACTGACGCAGGGACAAAGCCCGCGTGCGTGTAAAGTGAAATTAATTGATATAGCAAAATTACTCGAGGAGCATCCGAAAGATGCTCAGACGCTGCAAATTGCTGAAATTCTCCACTGGGGGGGCAATCCATTAAAGCCAGACCGGCATTTGTCATCTGCAACTGCAGCGAATGCACGAATATTTGGTGCCACATGTTCTGGCGACACACACATTTGTTCTTCAAGCAGTTTCGCGATATCTGCACTCAATTTGTGTACACAACGAAGGGGTGTGGGTCCTTTGGAATTCCTTTTGGGAAGCGAATGATTGCGAACGTGTTCCCACACTTTTGGGGTATGCATGGCGGCGTGACTTTGTACTTTAAAGTGCGCAAAATGAAATTCGTGTATGTTGTCATTGCGACAGAATAAAGAGAGAGTGAGGTTTTAAACTTTCTGGGGCGGTCGGAATTTTGAACAAAATTAAGAATGTGAGTGGGGGTTGGTCTGTAAGAGTATGAGCATTTCTGAAATCCAAAAAGAAAACGACGAGAACGAGAACGAAAGCATAGCGTTGCTATTTGAAATTAAATAGGCGTCAAAGTTCAATTTTTGGTACATGAAAACTAATTTTGGATGCATCTTACGTACTTTCTTCTCAGGGCAGTGGCACGTTGGGAATTTGAGTCTGAGATTATGCTGCACTGTGTCCTTGATGGTTCCGGATACTTCCTGCTTCTAAACTCAGGGTTTTTTAACCCTAAACTGGACCACTCAGACTCAAAAACTGGTCCATTGTATTACCAGTACAGTCCGACCGAAGGCCAGTTTTTCGGCCGAAGCCGAAGCCGAATGTTCAGTCGGACTCTATTTGGAGTATATATTGCAAGTTGCATTCGCATCATTTCTACGAAATAACCCCAAATAGGATTTTTAGCTGCCATTTTTGATGTTCTTTCCATCGGCCCCATTTGGCCGAAGCTGAATGTTTTGCCGAAGGTGATTTTTATAGCCGAAGGTGGCCGAAGCCACCTTTGTTCGGTCGGACTCTAACTATTAGGTAGCATCCTACTTTGGGTTAAATTTCTTGGTCTTCCGGAGGAAGAACAGCAGGCTCTTCTGCGATGAGGAGCCCACATCATCAGCTCTCACCTCTTCTTCTTCTTCTTCTTAGGGCGCTACAGTCCGAGGTGGACCTGGGCCTCACTTAACATGCCTCTCCAGCCAGCACGATCTTTCGCCAGCTGTCTCCAGTTTCGCACACCAAGCCGGCCGAGGTCCCCCTCGACTTGTGTGCGCCACCTTGTACGTGGACGTCCTCTGTTGCGTTGTCCCACAGGCTCAGAGTCGAAGACTCTTCGGGCCGGAGCTAAGCTCCCCATACGCTCTGCATGACCTAGCCATATTAGGCGTTGGATCCGTAGACGCCTGGCTAGACTCGTGTCGCTGTACAGCCCATACAGTTCGTGGTTGAACCTTCTCCTCCAAAAGCCATCAACGCAAACAGGACCAAAGATCGCGCGCAGAACTTTTCTCTCGAAAAGACCAAGAGACTGTTCATCCGCTTGGGATATTGTCCATGCCTCTGCGCCGTACAGCAGGACTGGGATGATCAAGGTCTTATATAAAGTCAGCTTGGTCTTCCGAGAGAGGGCTCTACTACTCAATTGCCTTTTGAGCCCATAAAAACAGCGGTTGGCAAGAGTTATTCTGCGTTTGATCTCGGTACTGATGCTGTTTGTACTGTTTACCGCGGAGCCGAGGTAGACGAAGTCCTTCACTACCTCAAAGTTATAGCTGCCAATGGTGACGTTCTGGCCAAGTCGTCGATGTTGTGCGTCCTTTCTCGATGACAGCATATATACTTTGTTTTGCCCTCGTTTACCGCCAGACCCATTTTAGCCGCTTCCGTTTCAATGCCAGCAAACGCATCATTGACGGCTCGCTGTGTTCGCCCAATCACGTCAATGTCATCCGCGTAGGCTAGCAGTTGAACGGACTTTTGGAAGATCGTGCCTCTTGTGTTGGCCAGTGAGTTTTGCACGATCTTCTCAAGAACGATGTTAAAGAAATCACATGACAGCGCGTCGCCTTGTCTAAAACCTTTTTTGACATTGAAGGTCTCGGTGAGTTCGTTACCGACCTTGATGGAGCAGCGAGAGTTCTCCATCGTCATCCTGCTCAGTCTGACGAGTTTGGCAGGAATGTCAAAACTAGACATGGCGCTGTATAGCTCGTCTCTATACACGCTGTCATATGCGGCCTTGAAATCGACAAATAGATGGTGTGTGTCAATTTGCATTTCTTGGGTCTTCTCCAGGATCTGCCGCAGTGTGAAGATTTGATCGATGGTGGACTTCCCGGGCCTGAAACCACACTGATACGAACCTATCAGTTTGTTCACGAATGGTTTCAGGCGTTCACACAAAACGGCAGAGAAGATTTTGTAGGCGATGTTAAGGAGACTTATTCCTCGATAGTTGGCGCAGTCAAAGGGATCTCCTTTCTTGTGGATCGGGCAAACGATACTGAGATTCCACTCATCGGGCATGCTTTCCTCCGACCATATCTTACAGATGAGCTGGTGCATGCGCCCTACCAGATCATCTCCAGCTGCTTTAAACGTTTCAGCGGGCAGACTATCTGCACCGGCAGCTTTATTAGACTTCAGTCTCGATATCGCTATCTTGACTTCGTCTAGGTCGGGGGGACGGTATTCTCTTCTATCATCGTCCGTTGTGTTGAGTGGAACATTCTGCCTGACAGCGGTATTTGTGTCCTCATCGCCGTTCAACAGTCTGCAGAAATGATTTTTCCAAATTCTCAGTATCGACTGCGAATCTACTACTAGCTGTCCATTTTCGTCCCGGCAAGCTTCTGTCCGAACTTTATATCCATTCGATAAAAGTTTTACCCTTTGGTAAAACTTTCGGACATCATTCCTGCCATAACACCTCTCCATCTCCTCGATCGCGCGCTTCTCGTGCTCTTTCTTTTTCTTCCTGAGAAGCCGGTTCTCTTCCCTTCTTCTCTGTTCGTAGAGCTCACGAACAGCTCTCGTCGTTCGATGCAGCGTTGCCCGGTAGGCTTCTTGTTTTGCTGCATGTGCCTGCCTGCACTCGTTGTCAAACCAGGGGTTTTTCCTAGGTGGTGTTTTGAAACCCAGCACATCAGTAGCGGCTTCTCTGATGGCTCTTTGACAACGTTTCCATTCGTCGTCTATTGTTAGTGCAGGCGACGTCGAACTTTCGGAGAATTTCGGGGAGACTCGATCGGCAGAGTTCCTGGCAGTCTGTTGCGATTGTAGCTTTTCGTCAAACCGTGGTTGTCTTCCTTGACTCCGTTGTTCTCTCGATATCCGTGTCCTTACCTTGGCTACAACAAGGAAATGGTCCAAATCGATGTTGGCGCCTCGGAACGTTCGGACATCAAGAATACTGGAGGAGTGTCTGACGTTGATCGCAACGTGATCAATCCGGTTGACGGTTGGATGATCAGGGGACTGCCAGGTCCCTTTATGGATGTTGAGGTGTGGGAACCGCGTGCTAGCTACAGAGAGGTTTCGCCCGTAACAAAGTCCACAAGCCTGAGTCCGTTTTCGGACATGGTGTCGTGCAGGCTGTGTTTACCGATGACTCTAGCAAAGATGTCCACTTTACCCAGCTTAGCGTTTTAATCTCCTAGAACGATCTTGGTGTCGTAGCTGGGGCATTGATCGTACGTTCTTTCTAGGAGATCATAGAAGTCATCCTTGCTATCGTCATCTTTGTCCTCCGTTGGGGCGTGGGCGCAGATTAGGCTGATGTTGCCGAATTTAGCCTTGATGCGGATTGTTATGAGGCGCTCGCTTATGTACTTAAAGCCTAAGACTTTTTGCCTAAGTCTGCCTCGAACAACAAATCCACATCCAAATAATCTCTGCCTTCGCTCTCTGTAACAATCGCCGTAGTAGATATCGCAGTTTTTCATCCTCTTTTTGCCCGGCCCATCCCATCGCACTTCCTGGATTGCGGTAACGTCTGCTTTATAGCAGTCTAGGGCCTCCGCGAGTTCATCGGCTGCACGTGGTCTATTCAGGGACCTCACATTCCACGTGCAAAACCGAAAGTCATTGTCCTTTTTTCGTTTGCTGGGGTCGTCAACAGTAAATCCGTCCATATCCGAGGCAGCTTGTGCTTTCTGAACTCGATAGTTTTTTATGTGGTGAGGAAGTTAACCCCACGCACAACCTCCAACTGGGAGGACAGGTCCATTTGTTTAGCCCCCGGACAAGGGGGTCCGGAGGGGTCCGGTGTCGGTAGCCTTTTGCAGGCTGTGAGCGCCGCCGTTGGCCCTAAAAGAAGGGCTCATCCGCCGCCATCTCTATTCCAGGGTCCCGACCTTACCATGGAAACCAGGTAGCTCCTGCTGACTGGAGTTGTGGATGCCGCCATTGGCCAATCAGTTGACCAGCTCCTCCGCCGCCATCCTAACAAGAGTGATGAGCCCTGGTAGACTCACACTCCCCCCTCTCTCGTTTGCAGCCGCCCAGACGTCCCACGGGGGTTGGTTACCCCATCTTCTGTCAAGGGTACTCGGCTCCCGGATTTCAGCACGGGGAGGTGAGAGTAGGAGTTCGTTAATAGAGGCTAGGTGCAGACGCTTGTGTCTGCATGGTTCGCGTATTAACGCTTCGAAATCCTCTCACCTCATCGGCACCAAATACCTGCCACCTGATCCGAGTAAAGGCGAGACAATGGCAGAGGAAGTGCTCTGCAGTGTCATCGTCTTGTCCACAGGCGTCGCAGAGGTTTCCGTCACTTAGCCCAAGCAGATTTAGGTGTTTGGCGAAGGTGCAGTGACCCGTTATTTTTCGGTGTTTTTTCTTGAAACACTACTGGAGCACTCAGACTCAAAACTGGTCCATTGTTCTGCCAGGTAGCAACTTACTCCAGTGCCGTTAATTTGATCCCAACGGCAAATGGTGACTGGACCAGATTTGATTTCACTGGGATTTGAACCTGGGACCTGGGACTTACACCTGGACAACTGCTCCATCCAGTCGTTAGTGACCCGTTAGTCCGCCGGTAAGTTGTCTGCAGGCTTGTTTGTTAAGAGATAGTAAAAAATCAGCGGATTTCTTACAGACGTTGTGCCACCTCCAGTTGTGCTCTCGAGAGGTCCAGCAATCGATGGAAGCCTTAACCAAGGACGCAGGCAGTCCCAGCGTAGGTTCAGGTCCCTAGAATGCCTCATCTGATCCTCGCCTAGCAAGTTTATCGGCGATCTCATTTCCTGTGTTCCTGTGGTGGCTCGGTACCCAGACAAGTCTTAGCGAATTGAGACTAAAGATCAAATTCAGAGAAGACTTACATTCCTGATCTATCCTGCAACTGATTAAAGGGTCTAGCAAGGCCTTAAACACAGCTTTGCTGACGCTACAAACGCAATTACATCGCCCCTTCCATACTGGTTGTCTTGCATCTGCGGTCAATTGACCTGCAGGTTAGACCACACCTTCCTCTCCCTTGGATTCGAAAACTCTCTTAGACAGAGCATTGGTCTTCCTCCACAATTTGGTAGAACTCGTAAGGTTCGCGGTTGTGTCCTCTCCTCCATTCGCCTTACTCGCAAACAGGGTCAAATAACCGATGCAGAGTTTTTCTTTCAGGGGCACAAAGGATCAGTTCCGACTTACTTACTTGTCGCTTGTAAGGGGTTTGTCATTCAGCACTTCTTATCTTAAAATCTAAATAAAACAAAGTGCGTGTGAGATATCATCGATGCAAATAAATCAGCATCTCAGTAAATCGGCGTCTTTTGTCTCTCAGCGTAGGTTTTGCAACTGACTTAGACTATACAGTTGAGGAATATTGCAGTGCCCGCCGTAGCCTAGTGGAAGTTCAGTTCTACACAGAAGGTCAAATACTCGATATTTTAATTGACTTCCATTTTCACGAATCACTGGCAATGGTTTGAAATTCGCCGTTCGGTATCCACACAACTTCATAGGTCTTCTCTCGTCAAAGAACAAAAGCAACAACAATACTCTAGAGGCTAGGTAATGATTCTTCAAGAGCTTTAATAGCTACAATTATACTAATGTTACAGTGGCATCGTTCCAAACTCTGGGTCCGTACTTTTGGAATGAACAATTTGTTGATCATGCCGCTGTAATGGGCGCCACTGAGGCGATGTCACGATGACACCACAAAACATCATTATAAACCGCACGACATGGTGCAATTTTTGCAATACATACGAATGCGTCTGCTAAATGAAACAATTTCAATGATTTATAAACTGAATCACAGACTGTTCAGTCATTACTGAGCAAAATTTGACATTAAAAGTGTGCTCAAATTCCCAATTACTGAGCTGATCGAAGCCATTGTAGTCCCTTTACTTCATGCATCAATAGAATCGTGTAATGGATGAACTAAACTCCGTGCGCTTAATTTTCCGCTTAGTTAATATACACAAACCAAGTTCCTGCGATCGATGAAATAGGATAATTTGTGATATTTTCATTTCCACAATTCGTGGTGGTTACTTGACCTCCAGGGGACTACCTTTATGCGAAAGTGTTCAACACTGTTGAGAGTATACGACTTAAGAGGCCCCAAAAGACGAAGTTGACTTTTTAATGGGTCTCCCAATAGGGACTTCTGAACTGTGACAGTTGATAGCGGCAATACTGTTGAAGATACATCTGCCAAATTGGCTGTCATTTATTCAGCCTGTTTTGCCATCTTTGGCAAACATAGCATTCAACAATACGCGCAAATGGTAAAATTGTTTTATCGAAATGGGTGTTCTGTTCGGGCGACGTTTGGCGCGCTTCGCCCATTTTACGGTCGCTATAATCGTCTTTCGCAGTGCGGTAGAAAAATGTGAGTCCACTGTTACAGTAAACGACACACCAACACCCGTACCCGTACGTCAACGAAACACAAGATCTGCCGAAAACCCGAAAACATCGCCGATGTCGGTGAAATTGTGCAGGATAATTCGAGGCAGTCGATTTCGCGTCGATCACAAGAACTCGGCCTTTCGCAGATCACAACTTGACGAATTTCGCGTGGTGACTTGGGCCTGCAACCGTACATAATTCAACTGACCTTGGAGCTGAAGGTAAACGACCAGACCATAGAAAACGAAGTGTGTTCGCTGAATGGAGCAGTTGAAAACTGGCCCTAATTTTCATCGAAAAATCATCTTCACCGATGAGGCCCACTTCTTGATGAATGAGTACGTTAACAAACAAAATTATCGAATTTGGGACGATACCAGTCCACATGAGACCCAAGAGCGTCCAATGCATTCCGAAAAAATCACTGTTTGGTATGGATTTTGGGCTGACATCGATCCTTATTTCTTTCAGAACGACGTTGGCCGGCCCATCACTGTCAACGGCGAGTGCTATAGGTCGATGATTACCAACTTCTTTTGATCTGAAGTGTATGATATGGACACCAACGACATATGGTTTCAACAGAACGGCGCTACGTACTGCGTAAGCTATGTGTCACGCCGCATTGGAAATTCTGCACAAGCGATTCGAGGGCATGGGCATCTCACGTGGGGGTGATATGAACTGGCCACCGAGATCGTGCAATTTGACTCCGTTAGGCTTTCACTTGTGGGGTTTTATGGAATCGCAGGTCGATGCGAATAAGCCATAAACCGCAGCGGTCCTCAGAGTCAACATAACCCATGCCATCGATCAAATTTAGTCTGATTTGTGCGCCAGAGTCATGGGAAATTTTACATTTTGGATGGGCCCAGAGAAGCCGCGGTTAATTTTTGAACGATGTTGTATTCCATACATAATGGCATTGATAGGCCTTTCAAACGAATGAAAAGCATCGATGAAATATCACACGCACTGTGTTTATTTCAATTTGAAGATAGGAAGCGCTTAATGAACGGCCCTTTTGCAAGACCTTCATCCAAGTCTTCTTGATAACGCAGAGGCGTCCACCATGTTGAAAGCGAATAAAGAAGGCCTTGATCGTTTCGAAAGGAAAGTTCTGAGTGCGATTTTCGCTTCTATTTGTATTGGTAGCAATTCGATGAAAGATATTCAAGCACAACCCGCACAGGCTGTAAAGTGGTATGAGTTCAAACAGAATCAACGCCTTTGGTGGTGTATTTCTTGTATGACATCTAATTGAATTATTCCCTTCTGCTTATTTAATTGTTTTGGGTCTCAGGCTAAGTGTGGTGTCCTGGCTATGTACAACGGTAGTAATATCCATCTGAACCTACGGATAATTACCTAGGTGCCATGTGAAAGGGAATAAGTATTTTGTATGAAACCTGACGAAGATTCATTGGATTAGATCAGTTGGATTAACGTGAACATTAGCTCTCCAAGCATTACTATTCCTTCTGCTGCTACAACCGACTTCAGGCTATAATGGCTTTACGGAAACTTAAGAGAACTAAAGCAACCGATCGAATAAAATGATATACTGTGACTAAAATAACCTTTGCACTTAGTTTCGTTAAGTTCGTTCAGTTTTGCCGAAAAATGAATCACTCTTTACGTATGCCAATGTGAGTTGACAGCTGCGTTCTCCAAGCAATCACGTACACTTTGACATTTGACAATACCTCTTAACGATAGTTGTGGCGCTACAGTCGGGTGTGGACTTGGGCCTAGCTTCTACGGCAACCACAAGTGGAAAGGACCTACAGTTTGATGCCGACTCAAAACGTTGAAGTTGAGAAGCTTCTCTAGACATTTATACCCCTTGACCATTCTCAGTGACTCCAAAGAGGTCGAACTGTGAAATATAAAAGGTGTGAATCGAACCTGGACGTTCGTAGAAGTCGAGGCATTGGACCACTTCGCCACGGCGCCCAAAGTTGGAGATTCTTTTGGTTATTTTTTTTTTTGCTTATGGCTTCAATTTACGTTTTTGTACGGCTATTATGACTGGCTTTAAGCAGAAGTGGGATTTTGGAATGAGAAGCCCTATCGCGGTGGACAGTTTCACACAAGTACAGGGAGACGGACTATCTGCTGTCATAAGGGAACGGGCCCACTTGCTACCTTCCTATCCACACGTCATGGGAATTTCAAGATTCGGGCGCTTACACGAGGGATCTATCACCGGAGTAATCTAGAGAGTCTCCCTGACTAAGATGAATCGTAGAAGAGGGAAGAATGACTCAATATGGAGGCCCAATTCGGGATCCCTTGAAACCTACTACTTAGATCTATGCCTTACAGAGGAGCCACAGACGCCTAAATGGCACCACCTCTGTTTGCACCTAAAAGTTATTCGCTGGCTAGCGAAGTGGTCTCTGAATCAGATTCCAATTCTTTCCTAATTAAATCATACCTGTCACGTAAGGCCTTTACAAAGTTATTGGTCAGCTTAGATTCGAAACACATGTCAGATTAACAAATCGCGTTCAAATGTGTTCAGACATGACAACTTTATGGTGGCTATCCACATGCCTGTCGAATTGCATTTAATTACCTTCGACTGAATTATCATATAAACTTGTAATTGTACATAAACAACAACAAATCAACTGTCAACTTGGCAGCACTTGCAACTCTAAAGCCAGTTCTGGTGTTTGTAAATTAAATCTTTAATCCATTTGCGACTCACTTAATTTTTGCATTGAACTGAAACTAATTGGTGATTTTTTTGTTTCTTGACAGGTGGCCAGTTGAAAACCAAAAACGGTCAAAAATATGTTCTCAACGGCAAACCGGAGCGGATGACTAGATCTTTTGCCATACTGGCGGCGTCGGTCTTACTGCTGGCTATTCTAATCGCCTGTCTCATAACATACTTTATCACAGCAAGTGTCTATTCATCCCAAAGGTAAGTACGATACTTTCACAGAATTTATTGGAACCAGTTTCTTTTTTTTATAATGTTTTTGATTTAGTGGCTGATTTGCATAGTAATTGCTTGACGGTAGTTACGAGTGTGAACAAATCGGATGCAATGCATTTCTGACTTCCCTCGGGAAGGAATTGGTTTGCATTTATTTAGTTGGACGACAAAGTTGCATAAAGCAGTCTTGGCTTAACCAAGAATACAGGGTGGGCCAAGTATGAGTTTCTTTTTAGAAATGCAATAAAATGAACAAAATTGAACTTTTTCCGTGTACTATGGCTTCATTAGTAAGAACAAACACTCCCATTAAATATGAAATACAGCATCGTTCAAGTGGCCGCCTCGGCTGGCTTCGCAGCTGCGCATTCTGTCGCCCCAATTTTCCAAGACTTTGTTGATGGTTTCGGGCTGTAGCTCACGGACTGCTTGGGCGATTCGCTTTAAGCGCTTGAATCGTTTCCGGATTGTTGGCATAACATCGGTCTTTCACGGTTCCCGACAAAAAACAGTCCAAAGGGGTCAAATCGCAGCTCCGAGGCGGCCACTTGACATCGCCATAACATCGCCAACGCCTGATAACACGATTTGGGAATTTGGTGCACAAAAGATCAATTGTGGCATGGGCTGCGTGGCATGGCGCGCTATCCTACATGGACCAGAGATCGTCCAAGTCCATGTCTTCAATTTCAGTAAGAAATAAGTCGGTTAACATGGTTCTGTAACGTCCACCGTTGACCGAAACGTTGTTCCCAGCCTCATTTTCAAAGAAAAATGGTTCACTGATGCCACCACTCCACAATCCTCACCAAACTGTCACTTTCTGTGGATGCATTGGCTTCTCGACAATAACGTGCGGATTTTTTTTTTTCCGAGCCCCAGATGCGGCAATTTTGTTCGTTAGCGTACCCGCCGAGATGAAAATGTGCCTCGTCAGAGAAGACAATTTTTCGCCTTCAAATTGCTTCAAGGCCCAAACTGCGAAGCGATGCGAACGAAGCGGATGGTCGCGCGCCTTCAACTGTTGAGTCAATTGGACCTTGTAAGAGAATAATCCGAGATCTTTGTGCAGAATTCTCCTCAGGATAGTGCGTCCGAAGCATTAAATATTCTACTGCATCTCCCTCCACTCGACTTGTTTGCAAACAAGTAGCAGCTTGCACAGCGGAAGACTCGGAACACTGCACCACCATACAGGTCATTCCACCATTCTAGATAACCTCGAGTTTCTACCGCACGACACCGACCTCCTACTACCTCATCTCGTCTTTGAGAAAAACTTCTCTACTAGCATACCCTCCAGGTCCGACTGGAAGTCTGATACTTAAACGCTGGACGCTCCTCTGCGTATTTTCACAGATGGATCCAAGACGGACGAGGGAGTAGGATTAGGTGTCTACTCCAAGGATCTCAATTTTAGTATATCCCACCTTTCAGAAAATTGTAGCGTATTCCAGGCTGAGAAGATGGCAATAAAAGAAGTCCTGTCTTGGCTCGAGAACAACGTGATATCAAAGAAGTACATTACCATCTGTTCAGACAGCCAGGCAGCAATCAAATCTAGACCTCTCTCAAATCTAAGATCTCCCTAAATTGCCGCCTTTCTCTAAACGAGATGGCTGAGTATTTAAATATTCACCTCATGTGGGTGCCGGGTCACAGTGACATTCTAGGGAATTGTGAAGCCGATGATCTCGCCAGGAGCGGTACGATCTCCACAAACCTTCCTAGTGGAGGTCCTCCGCCTATGCCATTCCCTACAGCTAAACTTCTTTAAAAAACACCAACTCAAGATGGTCAGATGGCACCACGTACCTCATCACAAAGCAAATTTGGCCTAAACTTGATCTAAAATGTACACTCTATCTTCTTAGAAAGAACAGGTCATTCCTAAGGACTCTCATTGGCGTTATCACAGGACACTGTGCCATTGGCACTAACGCCTCAAGAATAGGACTCCCTCACAATGATATCTGCAGAAGCTGCAGAGACGAAGAAGAAGAGGAAAGCATAAAGCATCTCCTTTGCACTTGTAGCGCTCTCTCCTCTCGCAGAAGAAACACCTTGGAGCCAATTTCTTCAACGACTTGAGCGAATTGCACAACATCGGCATTAATCAACTAAAGTGCTGCGTTGAAAGCACTAAATGGTTTTTTGGATAGGTGACATCAGATCCGCGTGGTAACACAATGGGTCTAAATTGTCCTAAGTGTGTCCTGCTATCTACAGTCAGCCACTTCAACCTAACCTAACCTAGTGCGTGAAACGTTGAGGTGTTAAGATCGATGGCGAGTTGACGTTCGTGAATTGAGTCTCACACTCTTGGCCACATTCTCATCTGTGCGCACCGTATGACGACCGGGACCATGAGTATTTTCCACTAGCATACCAGTCTCACGAACACGGTGAGTGCTTGATTTCGACCAAAACTTATTTTCAAAAAAACGCACTTTTTGGACTACACAGCACTCACTTTGGAAATAAGTTTTCAATATTTCCCAGAGTTGTTCAGACGTAGAGCGACTCATTTCGTCGCTAGAAAAAAGACAGGATGGTTTTCGTGTGAAAAAGACGAAAACTACTAAATACAAAAGGTCTACCCGTTTTGACTGACTCATGGTCACAAATGTAGTCACGTCTCCCCATCACTGGTTCAGAAAACATAAGCTTGCGTTACACCGCACAGTTTATCACAGAAATAGGTTGCCACATATTTTTTCCTCTCTTATGAGCTCGCTATGTCCTTGACAAAGAAATAGCCTGCTTATGCAAAAAAAAAATTTCAGCTGTAAGCCATTATCCTCATATATGAACAATGCCTGCTTAGAGTCCATAACGTCGCTCAGATTTTCTGATACGACGACACATTATTAAGCAGAGATTACTCGCGGCGGACCTAGCCCTAAATGGGTGCCACCGAACCTACACCACTGCCGAACATGATAACCCTTTCACACAACTCTCTGCGTCTCAATCAGCACTCCCCTAGCCAAGGCTTTTACGGCCATTTCCGAACTTATTAATTAACGAACAGCGGAACCAATTTAAAATTGATTTCGCCAAACACGTCCGCCTGACACAAGCACCATCCACGACCAAGCCTAAGCCGACGTCCTTGTTAATCGCCAATTTGCATGACCCACTCTCCGGGATTCGCAGTAAATCTTCACAAATAAAGGATTGGGATCGATTCCCTTAACAAGGTGCGGTCACTCACGTCGGGGGATTTTTTGAAACTTTTCTGTTGACCCAGATGTGGGTCTCTGTTCCGGGAGTTGTGTGTAATGCTGACCTGGTTCTTTGTTTTGCCAGGAAACTCGTCTATTCTTTGAAATGGTTTACGATGCCAATTGGGGCACAAGTGTTGCGTGTGAAGAATTTTGTTTTTCCCACAGCAAAGGTTGAAAGTTGAAGGACTTTTATGTCTTCCTCAGTTTGGGGAGGTTTGAGAAATTGCATAACTGTGCTGAGTGGGGGGTTGAAGATTGTTGCCGTGTTGAGGAATATGCGACGCAGGGATGACGAATGTTTATACACTACTAAGCGGATTAGGCTCAGAGAAGTGCTCAAAGTCTTAGTGATGGGACCTGATGAGCCTGGGCTATTCATCGACTTTCCCGAAAATTCACAATGTCCCTGCACCCATATGTGCTGAGTGTTGAATTCCTTGGATCACGAGACAGGCAGCAGTTAAGGGTAGTCTTTGAATGAAATACGACCGTATCCCTGGACTTAATTGCAGCAGATCTTCACGTTGTTCTTGAGCCATAACAGTGCCAAGTTAATCCCCATAAGACTCTACATTTAGCACTACAATCTTCGTCAGAAAGGTGTAGTTCTACAAGGTGACCAGATAAGAACGATGGGAAAAGATATTTTAATAAAACAAAAACGGTGTGAGTTATCGCACTGTTTTTAAAAATAAATGATACACCAATAAAGTTGTGTACTGAAATTAAACTACTGGGTATAAACTTCCATAGCAGATTCTTATTTAATAAGCATGCTAGAAAAGTTCTTAACAGATCGAAAATGGTCTCTGTGATGTTAAAGCCATTGTTCAGCTCCAGACACATCTCAATGAAAACAAAATGTCTTATGTACAAGACGTTGATAAGACCAATACTCACATACGGGTTTCCCATTTGGTTTACCATATCACCTACAGTCGCCAAGGAAATGGAAAACTTTGAAAGAAAACTCTTAAGGTATTGCTGTGGCAAATTCAGAAAACCCGACAAGAAATTCTTTTCCAATAAAGTAATTTATGATGCAACACTTATAACCCCTTTAATGATTTACCAAATCCAACAACTTCTAAAAAAGTTGGAACGAATACATACGCACCCAAATCCACTTGTTAGATCTTTAATTGATTCTCGTAACATGAGTTTAAATGATTCTTATTACTTGTCGCCGTTTAATCTATTAAACGATCAATCTGTACCGCTAATAAGACCACATACAGACGGAGCTTTGTCCGTGCCTTTCTATGAAAAAGTCTCCGCAACAAATCTCAGAGGATAAAAAGTTTAAAAAACAATCATGACATAAACTTTCGTCTAAGATGCATGTAGTTTTGGTTTCCTTTTGCACAGTATAAGATTATTATACTAAGCTTTAAGGATATTTAAAACTCATGCTACAAATGAACGTAGGACTATTTTTTTTTCTCCTACTCTTAATTTAGGTCCCCCTAATCATAGGGTTATGTTTTAGTTTTAATTTAGTTCTTAAGATCTAGTCATAAGTTAAGATGCCTCATAGAGCAAAGTTGATATTGTACACCGGGAGCAAGTGGACAACAAAACAAATTGAAATGAATTTATAAAATTTTAGATATCACTGAGTTAAATGTTACCTGCATTTAATATATTTACATTCTGTTCAAGTCAGACATATCATGAAGTCGACCAAAATGTTAAGTTATAGTAGTAAGTTAAGTATCTGATACATATATTGCCTCAATAAAAACAAACTGAACTGAACTGAACTGGTGTGAGTTATCGAACTGATTCTGGCTTCATTTTGAAGCTACGTATGGAATAACACATTTTTAAATGCCTCCACGGCTTTGGTAGCAGTGCTTCTAGCAGTCGAACAAATGAGATGACGTGAGTCGCCAGATTTCCCCTTCAAACTTCAAGCGTTGCGTCGCTTGTATGTCATGTAGCGCTGTCTTGTTGGAACCACAGCTCGCATATATCGATTTTGTCGAGCTCTGGCCAAAGGAAGTCGGTTAACATCGCTCTTTGCCTGGAACCATTGACGGTAACGATGTCTCCTTCCTCATTTCAAAAGAAATAGGGTCCGACGATGCTGCCATGCCATAATCCACACCAAATAATTAAACTTTGTGGATGTTTTGAAGCTTGGTTGAACATTTGTGGATTGTTTTTGCTCCAATAACAGCAATCTTACTTGTTGACATAACCGCTGAATCAAAAATGGGATCCGTCCGAAAAGATGATTTTTCCGGCCAAAATATCGGGCCAAAGTTTTCAGTGAACATTTTCAGTGTCCAATTAGAAGCGAACTCACAGCGTTGTCAATGGTCGTCCTGCTTCAAATCTTGCGTCAACACAATCTTATACGGATGTAGGCTCGAATCCTACCGAAAAATAAGCCGGGTTGACTCTCTGGCGATGCCCAATTCATCTAATTGGCGTCGAATCTACATGTCTGGGTATACTTTGCTACTGGCCGCTACGGCTGCTATATATTCTACATTTTGCAGCAATGTCTGTCTGGTTGGTGGCTTAAAGTCCAAAATATTGTACTCATGCGACGAATTGACCGCACACTGAAGCCATGATGACGACCGACCTCGCGACGAAATTCACGTTGCGTATTTACAACTGAGCCAGAATTTCGACATTTTTTTTTATAATTTTTGGACGTTCGGCAAGCGTGAAACGAAGCATATTGAAATGGCAAAACTTTATGAATATTTTGACAGCTAGATGTCACGAGTAACTTTGACAACTACAGAAACATAACAATTGAAAAACCTGTCATTGTCATCTGGTCGTCCTTTAGAATAATATTTTAGACCCTTGAAGAAGTGCCTATTCAACTTTCCCATCTGCCTAGGACTCGGCTGTGAAATCTCGTCGAGGACCATCCAGCGTCTGAAGGTCAGACGTCCAGTCAGATCTAGGGTTGGTTGAGTTCTCTAAGACCAATTTATCACGTTCGGTACCAAGGTCTATCCACAAAAGGAGTGTTTTTAGTCTTAGATGTAGTAAAATCTGTAAGCGGCTGTAGCCAGAGGGCCCAGGAAATCTTAATTGATCACAAAGACCACTGTTTTGGTTTTCCCTTTTGTCTTCTCTAGCCTGCCCGTCTCAGATGGCTGGGTCAAATTGAGCCAACGCTTCTGTGTGGAAAGTATGACACCAATCCGAAGGGACAACATGGTAAAAGAAGACCACGCCTCCGGTCTGTAATGAGCAGCTAGCATAAGACCGTACTGGATGAGGCATTTTGAGGCATTTTGGCTGATGCCGAGATCCACCGCGGACTGTAGCGCCAGCTAAAGAAAAACATGGGTTTCTAGTCCGCACAGGCAAGCAGCTTAACTTTATCCTAGAACCAGCCGCCGCCGTCTTCGCATGTATAAGTTTGTCTTGGTTGGAGAATAGAGCTGGGGCCAGTTTAGCCTTCACCTTACTCCACTTTTCCATTGGATAATTCTGTCCGAATCCGTTACCCCACTCGAAATATTTTTTTTTGTTTATTTGTCCAGTTTTCTTTAGAATGGCCCCAGTTTTTCCGAAATTCGGGGTGCTGTACACCTTTCCTTGTAGTTGCTGGACGGAGAAGAGTGATCTTCCACGCTGGACAAAGTGTGAAACTTCCATTGTACCTTGTGGTCTTTGCCAATAATTGGTTTGTTGACCAAGTTACTCGATTCTGACCCGTCAGCGTTGTGGGTAGCCTTCCGAAGAATGTCTGCTGAGGACTTGGCTGACCATATACTTCGTGTGTGTTTGCTCGTATTTATCATCGTATAACAGAGTCACAAACCTTAAAATAGTAAGCTGGGCGAGTTTTTTGTAGTCTGTAAAGAGCGCCATGGCGTCATGTACGCGCAACACGAGTGGTTTGCTGAGAAGCAAGGTTCAAGTCCACCATGGACTGTAGCGCTCGCATGATTATTATTATTAAAGGACGTATGACAGGAAGCTTCACTCACCAAATCAGAAAAAGTCGAGCTGGGCTTTTGGAGAAGCGAGACAGGTTCGCTGACCTGGTCTTGTAGTGGAACCTTTTGTTTCTCCAGAATGCCAACTTGACTTCAACAGCCGAACTGACTTCCCTTCTTTGTCTGTCCATGTCTATGTTTTAAGTGCCTATTAGAGTCTGTATTGATTGTGTTTTTCATGAGGTTCCCACAAGTATCAGAGAAGCGTAGAGCTTCGTGTGGTTAGGTAAGGCTAGCTGATGCAGAAGTCGACAGGTAGTCCGTTGGGGACTAAGCTATTTGGATCGGCCCTCAGGTACTCGGCACAGGTAGCATGACATCTTAGTTTAGCCGAGGAGAGTGGATAGTGGGAGAGGTAAAGGGTTTGACTCCGCGTTTGAGGGACAAGGCAATTAAGTACATCCAAGAAATCGATGGCGCACACAAGTGGAGAAGGACTTGGAGAAGCCCAGGTCTAGCCCGAGCTGTAGCGCCAACAGAAGAAGAAAAGGAAGGGTTGGAAAGTGGAAGGTTTTCAGGCTACAATCGAAATCTGGACGCTATTGGTGATCTTGATGGATATCCATTACACAATGTGCGCCGTCTTAGCTCGCTGCAATCATTAGTCCTATTAAACCCTCAGAACCGCTGCATGTTGTATACTCAATCTGGGAAACGAGCTCACTCCCCTGCGGAGTGCCTCTATATGCCAACTTTCAGATTCTGCTATTCATCTTTCCAAGGTTAGGTTAGGTTGAAGTGGCTGACTGCAGATAACAGTCATACTTAGGCCAAATTAGGCCCATTGTGATACCACGCGGATCTTGTGTTCCTTATCCGAAAAACCATTTAGTGCTTTCAACGAAGCTCTTTAATTGATTGATGCCGACGTTGTGCAATTCGCTCAAGTCGTTAAAGAAGTAGGCTCCAAGGTGTTTCATCCTGCGAGAGGAGAGAGCGCTACAAGTGCAGAGAAGATGCGTTATGCTTTCTTCTTCTTCTTCGTCTCTGCAGCTTCTTCACAAATCATTATGAGGGAGTCCCATTCTTGAGGCGTGAGTGTCAATGGCACAGTGTCCTGTGATAACGCCAATGAGAATCCTTAGGGATGACCTGTTCATTCTGAGAAGATAGAGTGAACGTTTTAGATCAAGTTTAGGCCAGATTTGATTTGTAATGAGGCACGTGGTGCCATCTGACCATCTTGAGTTGGTGTTTTTAAAAAAGTTTAGCTGTAGGGAATGGCATAGGCGGAGGACCTCCACTAGGAAGGCTTGTGGAGATCGTACCGCTCCTGGCGAGATAATCAGCTTCACAATTCCCTGGAAAGTCACTATGTCCCGGCACCCACATGAGGTGAATATTAAAATGCTCAGCCATCTCGTTAAGAGATAGGCGGCAATTTAGGGAGGTCTTAGAGAGAAAAGTGACCGAGTTCAGGGATTTGATTGTTGCCTGGCTGTCTGAACAGATGGTGATGTCCTTCTTGGATATCACGTTGTTCTTGAGCCAAGACAGAGCTTCTTTTATTGCCATCGTCTCAGCCTGGAAAACGCTACAATGTTCTGGAAGGTGGAGGGATATACTAAAATTGAGATCCTTGGAGTAGACACCTATTCCTACTCCCTCGTCCGTCTTGGATCCATTTGTGAAAATACGCAGAGGACCGTCCAGAAGGTTGCGGTTGACGGCTGTGCCAAGAGCTGTCCACCATACTGAGACTCCATAAAGTAGGATTGGTCTGACTACGGCTGTGTACAGCCAGTATGCTATTCTAGGCTGAATTCCCCATTTACATCCGATTGCTTTTTTGCAGCATTAGAGCGCAGTGGTAGCTTTCTTAATACGCTCCATGATGTTGGACTTCCAGCTTAGTTTACGATCTATGATGAGACCCAGGAATTTGGCCTTATCTGTGAGCGTAAGTTTTACGCCACACAATGAGGGAGGGTCAAAAGGGGGCATTTTATATTTCCTCGTGAAGAGTATTAGTTCCGTTTTTTTGCGGATTAACTCCAAGACCGCATGCACTGGTCCATGAGGTTAGTCTATGGAAGGCATGCTGCATGATGTCCCTAAGTGTCGAGACAAATTTTCCGAAAACTGCAATAGCAACATCATCCGCATAGGCAATCACCCTGCATCCTACCTCCTCTAAGTTCAGTAGCAGTTCATTGACCACAACATTCCATAGAAGAGGAGAGAGTACACCACCTTGCGGGGTTCCTCTATTAACTGTTCTGCGGACATTGGATTCACCGAGTTTAGAGTTTATTACTCTGCTAACCAGTAGCTGGTGAATAAAAGCCACAAGGGACTTTTCAATACCGAGATTGTTAAGCGCTAAGGTAATTGCCTCGGGAGTGATATTGTTAAAGGCTCCTTCAATGTCAAGGAAAGCTACCAGGGTAAATTCCTTGTATTTTAGTGATTTTTCAATCGTACCTATGAGGGTGTGTAGAACTGTCTCCACTGACTTACCCTTATTGTACGCATGCTGAGCATGCGAGAGTCTGCCAGACGCAATACTGCTTCTGATGTGGTGATCAATCAGCTTCGAGTGATCTTTAGGAGAAAAGAAGAGAGGCTAATAGGTCTAAGGTCGTTAGGCTTGTTGTGTGAGGATTTGCCGGCCTTGGGAATGAAGATTACTGTAACCTCCTTCCAAGACCTGGGGACATATCCTAAATCTAGACAAGCTTGGAAGATGCTTGTCAGCCAGGGGAGAATGAGATCTGCAACTGCTTGGAGCTCTGCAGGTATAATGCAATCAGGACCAGCTGATTTATATGGCTTAAAATTATTTAGTGCCCACTTGCCCTCTATTTTAAGAGGGCTACAAGAGGATCTGGTTGGTGTACTGCCATTACAGATTGATCTAGCAGCTAGACTTCCCGGGATGTCGGTGTCCACAAGAAGGCTTAGGATGTCTAGACTGGAAGATGTCCAGGTACCATCCGATTTTTGTAAAAAGCTGGGTACTTTCGGGAGCGATGCTAATACTTTCCTCAGCCTGGAGGCTTCAGAAACTTCTGCAATTTTGCCGCAGAAGAGTCTCCAAGACACACGCTTGGCTCTTCTTAGTTCAATTTTGAAGGTGTTGAGAGAACTTTTGTAGGTTTCCCAATCAACAGCATCTCGGGTGCGTTTCGCTTTGTTAAATGATCTCCTGCTTTCCTTGCGCAACTTGTCCAGTTCCCGATTCCACCATGGTGGTTTCGACTTGCCCTTAGGCTTGCTGATAGGGCAGGAAATAGACAGCGCGTGGTTAAGGATTTTTGTGAGCCTCTCCACAGAAGTGTCGAGGTCGGCAGGACAGTTGGGGATGGAGAAAGGTGTATCAGTTTTCATCCTTCCAAACTTGACAATGACCTCTTCCGACGGACCACTATTCTTTTAAGACTGTTCCTATGTTCCTGTTATGATACCAATCCTTTGTTGCTGGCAATGAGTGTTAAGCAATTGTTAGATTTTGCAGGGCGTTAGCTTGTCATTTAGTCATTAGGTAGCTGTGAGCTACTTTCTGGGCACTTTCGATGAGGATAGAATTCGGGTGTTTTTGTGTTTGCTTATGCCGTTTTTTGATTTGGAAAAACATCTGACTTTTGTTAGTGGTTACAGTTAAAGTTCTCTCTTTTCAAGGCTCTAGTCTTTCGATCAGTACTTGTGTACAGTACACGAATGTAATAGGACGCAGTGATTCAAAAGTCAAACACTCTCATTTTCGACCGAAAAAACTGTTACCCCATCGTGTTCATCTTTGCAGTCTTTCATGAACCACTTATCTTTCAATCCAAAATCTACCCAAATACATTTTGAATTTAAATTTTCATAAAATGCTTGTTTCTCCTATTTCAGCTGCACAAACGGCAACATCGTCGCCGCACCAACGTACAACGGTCATGGCGAGAATATCAGTGCAACTGTTGCCAGTGCCAGTACCTTCACTATGCCATCACGTTCTTCCGGAACCGCTCTGGCCCACGTTGACGGACGTGACTTGTTTCAAGAAGAGTCAAATCACACTGACGACATTCCCAATCCCATGGATCGAAAGTTGCGCCTCTACGAGGGATGGACGCCGGAGCTGTACACGTAAGTACTCGCAATGTAAAATACAGTGTAATCCCCTTGCAGTGTCCCAGTTCTGTGCCTTTTACCACTTCCCGACGTCAACATCAATCTCTCACTTCACCCAAAAAGAGCATAACTTTGTCATAACCTCGCCAGTGCACGACTGCTGGAATGTGTAAGAGTGCTACGTAATTCGTGGAGATGACATCACTTCATGGCTTCTGGGCGCTGGAATCGAAGCAGTGGTGGTGTTGGTCAAAAAAAAAAGTTCACCAGCGACTTGCCTCGGTGGCCTGGTTTCCTCTCTTTCTGTGTCTGTGAATATTCGACGCTTAATAAAGAACAAAGCAGTTCGCCTTGCTTCAGTTCGATGGAGCGGGATTGAATGGTCCACGGGTTCAGTTCTGTTCCTTACTGCTGCCGCTGCAGTGGACCTCAACCGAAGTGTTTATTTAAATTGCATGAGTTATTGCCCATTTTTCACTGCGGCTAGTTTATGATTGTTTTACTGCCCCCATCAGCTCTTATTTGGGTCGCAGTGGTTTGATTGGGAAAAATCGATACTTAAAGGGCACTCAGATCTAAGTGGAGTTTAACTAACTTTCGCAAGAGTTGATCGGTCAATTTATAGGAGACCTCGTTTAAGATAAGTCACTGATGCAGTGGCGACTTGATTTTTATGGAACAGAGGTTGGCTCCTTGGCTCTCTGGTGTCGGCAGATGAGTTAAGTGCCTAGCAGTTTTGACAGTCCGCATATTACGGCTGGAAATTACGAGCCAACTATAAACTTTTACAATTGTCACAACAATGTCATCGATGCACATAGTCTGGTACAGTCCTTTGTGCTTGACTTAAAGTGGGTGTTCAAAGAAAAATAAGTTTAAACTTTTCATAGTTCATTACTAAATCCTTGGAGATTATGAGTCTCAACAATTTTGTAAGTGGATTCATACCGGGGAGAACATAAACCATTTCCTTAACTGTGTTCCACTTGCACAATCCAATTTAGTACAGTTTCTTGGACTGTAAGGAACTGAGGTTTATACTGTGGCACTACACTCCGAGATGGACCACTCATGGAGATGGCAACCACTAATGTTGTGCCTGCTACTGCACCCTCACGGGTTGAGGGGACTTACAATTAAATGTCGACTCCCAATGACGAGACTGAGAAGCTTTATCGTGTCAGTTGCTTTTTTATTTTTTTTGTTGGAGATTTTTGAAACTCTACACTGGAGCACTCAGACTCAAAAACTGGTCCTTTGGAAACCTACTTTTACTGAAATTTCATCAGCAGGCGCTTCTGTGATGAGGAGCTCACATCGTCAGCTCTCACGTATCAGCATCGAATAACTGCCACCTGATCCGAGCAAAAGCGGGACAGTGGCAAAGGGAGTGCTCTTCACTGTCATCGTCTTCTCCACAGTGGCGCTACAGTCCGGGGTGAACCTGGGCCTCAACCAACAAGCGTCTCCAGCCAGCTCGATCTTTAGCTAGCTGAATCCAGTTTCCCACGCACAGTTGGTTGAGGTCCCTTTCCACTTGCGTGCGCCACCTGAGTCGTGGTCTTCCTCTACTGTGCCGTCCCTCGGGGGTGGATTCGAAGACTTTCCGGAGCATTGGTTTCCATTCGCTCCACATGACCTAGCCATCTCAATCGTTGGATCTTCATCCTTCTGGCTAAGTCGATGTCTTTGAACAGCTCGTACAGTTCGTTGTTTTATCTTCTCCTCCACTCACCCTCTATGCAGACGGGACCGAAAATCACCCGAAGAATTTTCCTCTCGGAGCAGCCAAGAGCAAGCTCATCCGCTTTTGACAAAGTCCATGCTTCTGTGATGGCCCGGGACCCAGACAAATTTTAGCGAATTTACATCACCGATCAAATTCGGAGAAGACTTGGATTCCTGAACTATTCTGGAAGTGGTTAAGCAAGTAAGGTAGGCAAGACAGCTTGGCTGTCTCTACAGACACATACTTCGTCCTTTCCATCTATCCTTCACAATATAGTTCGTGGCAATTAGGATCGCATAGGTTTCCGCTTGGAAAACTGATGCAAATTTACCTAACGAGGTGTGCAGTCTAAAGTTGCCGCTCTCCACGAAGGCACCAGCACCAGATCCATCATTATTCTTGGAGTGGTCCGTGAAGATTCGACTACATTCCTTTCCTGGCTCAGATTCTGGCTCTACATGACATGCCAGAGCCAGTCCTGAGTGCAGAGAAAGTCGACTTTGTATGTTCGTTGCAGCTGGAGTACAGGTGCCCGTGCGTCAGACGGTATATCCATAAGACTAGGGTCAAAGCAAATGCGGTGCGCAAGGTCATCGAAGCTCCAGTGCGTGTTGTACCAAAAATAACTTCTTTTTAAACGGAAAATGACTTTGAGCGTACTCCCCCATGATGTATATATCAAGGAGGAGGGTGAAGATTCAGCAGTGCATCAAGAGCAGAGCTAGGCGTACTAGGGAAGACCCCTATGCAGCCGAGATAGACGGTTCTTTGAAGTTTGGTGAAAGCAGCAGTTTCATATTTACGCGAAAGCTTATTCCACCAATCGACCGATGCTTAGGAGAGAAGGGGTCTAATCATAGCCGTGTAGATCCAAACGGATCTTTTTGGTGACAGACCTCAAGATCTGCCGAAAATTCCCTTAACACTGCCAGAAAACTGACAGTGCCTTCGCAACTTTCGTTTCGATAGGTTTTTTTTCCACAGAAGCGCTCTATCTAGGATAACACCCAGATATTTAGTTTCATCAGAAAAGCGAATAATGACACCTTTTAGTACTAGTTGAGTCAAACCAGTCAATTTCCTCCTCCTCGGTTTTGAGAGGGTTGGCTGACGGCGAGCAGATTACGGTCGACATAATCCTGCTTTACAAGTTTCCGTGAATCAAAATCGATAAACCGATTCTATTCCAATAAAGAATTAGACTGCAGTTCAATCTATTAACTTGCTGGCTAATGCATTTTTCAATAACCCCTGACAGTTGAAAAGAGAGTGAATGTCAGGAAAGATATTACATCGGAATTCCAATTTAATCAAGCACAATTGGTTGTTCATTGAGGTGTCTAAGGCTAATTGTAATTGTAGCTTGAGGGCGCACTTTTTCCTGTAAATTGTTACAAATCCTAACTAATCGACAAGGAAACGTGAATGGTAACTTTACATCACAAAAATCTCTTGTTGTCTGACAAGGAACTATTGCCCGCGCAACTATCGTGTTCCACTTAAGCCCACACATGTTGGAAATGCCTTTAATCCTTGCAAACAGACTTCACTTCTCAGTGATCAGCAACTCATCTTAGTCAAACCGAGCAGCCCAAGCTACCGCTTGTTTTGATTCGAGTGTAAAATGCTGTTTAGTACTTGATTCATGCAGCAAATAGCCGCATGCAATTGAATCGATATTGCAAAACACACTCTGGCATGCACCCAAGAGTCCCACATCCCAGCTCCCCGAGAACGGTATTTTCCAGCGGGGGGCCGTGACTTTCCTCTCTTGAATTGCTTCTCTCTCAATCTGATCCCCTTGGGTAGGGTATTAATAAGCGCTGCCTGTCAGACAAACAAGTCAATTCATTTGCGTGGTTCCTGACAGAACAATTCCCAGCCCCCTGGAATGACAGCGAGCGCGGATCGTTGGCCTCCTTTGAAAATATGTAGTTTCCATTGTCCGCAGTGGTGCGGGCTTTGCTCTGTGCCAGCAAGTGGAGGTGATGATGATGACCAGTCTCTGCGGTAAGTGGATTCTAATGAGTTGTTGCTGTTCTTCTCTCAGACAGAGTTCAGTGCTTGTTGTTCCCTTTTTGAGTGCGATGTGGCGCAAAGTTCGATGCGCGATATTCTAAAAATAGCAAAAAAGTTTATTTTCGAAAAAATGTGAGAATTCTAAATGGCAAAGGCCGTGTCGGAGTGTCGGGGATTTGTCGAGTACGACTCGAAATCGTAGATGACAGTGAATTTCGTGGCAAAGTGGAACGTTCGTCATTTCAAATAACGACGACTGCGCCAGCAACTGACATTCGAAGAATGGTCCGTATATTTAAATGGTTTTGGAGACAAATAATTATTCAAAAATGAAATCAATATCAACAAAAACGTACTCCTTAGGTGCAGCAATCTTTCGTGAAGTTTATTTACTGCGGGCTTGCTGATCACGAGGTTGTCGAACACGACACCAGGAGCAATCGACCGGCTTTATTATGGAGGGACTTTTGATATTTGAGACAACTGGGCACATTCGCTTTTTTTTTGCATAATTTTATAGAAAATTAAAGCAATGTCTTGGAATTTTAAATGTTCGTTGCAAATTTGTTGCTCCAGTGTTTCTAGTTCATTAGCATAAGCCCAGTTCATACGTAGGTAAGTCTGAAAGGTGCCCGTACCAGTGAATTGGTGGCGGTGAAGCACAATTAGTGGCTGCCGATTTGCTATGACGTAAGGCTGTAAGAATTTATAGTCGACACAACTAGATCCATCTCAGCAAAACCTGATGCAATAGCACAGACTAAGAGAACCAATTTAAACAATACGAGGCAGACACTCAACAAAGTCCAAAGATTGGCATGCTTCTGTATTACAGGGGCCATGAGAACTTGCCCAACTTCTGCCATAGAAGTGATTGTGCAAACAAAACAATCATGCGAATGGCAAAAGAAGGGATAGGAAAAGACAGGTGCAATTTAATGCACTAGTCAGAAAGCTACCACTCCTGGCCTTTCCGAAGGACGATGTGATCAGAAAATTTGATTTCCAAAAGAAATTCACCAGTAAGCTGAGCACCAAAAGGGACTGGAGCAATGAATCCATGGTCCACAGAGTAAGCAGCAACACGGTAAAATGATATACAGATGCATCAAGAACTGATGAAGGAACTGGGGCAGGGTTTTTTGGACCCGGGACAAAGTATTTCGAACCCATGGGTAAACGCACCAGGATCTTTCAAGCTAAAATGTATGGCATAGACAGATACACGTCCAAATAAATCTCGACAGGAACTATACCAACCGCGACATAGCAGTAATATTCAGACAGTCAAGCTTGACTCCTACTCCATCAAAACTAAGCGCCTGTGGGAATGCCTACTGAAGTTTAATGAGCTGAGAAGGAGAATCAGCTACACCTGGCCATCTAGATCTCATCAAGAAATTCAAGAAAATATTTTACCAGCGCCTTCTGTCTGGCTCTAGCAAGTGCCGTGTAAACACAACTTAAATGGGTTAAAGTTTCACTTTTTCCTTCATCTTTACAGCTGTGATAGCGAGCATTATGAACGGCAGTTCGCGTCCTTAACCAATACCACCTATTAATCGCTTCTTCTTCTTCTTCTTAGGGCGCTACAGTCCGAGGTGGACCTGGGCCTCACTTAACAGGCCACTCCAGCCAGTACGATCTCTCGCCAGCTGTCTTCAGTTTCGCACACCAAGCCGGCCGAGATCCGCCTCCGCGCCACCTTGCACGTGGACGTCCTCTGTGGCGTTGTCCCACAGGCTCAGAGTCGAAGACTCTTCGGGCCGGAGCTAAGCTCCCCATACGCTCTGCATGACCTAGCCATATTAGGCGTTGGATCCTTAGACGCCTGGCTAGACTCATGTCGCTGTACAGTCCATACAGCTCGTGGTTGAACCTTCTCCTCCAAATGCCATCAACGCAAACAGGACCAAAGATCGCGCGTAGGAACTTTCTCTCGGAAAGACTAAGAGACTCTCCATCCTCTTGGGATATTGTCCATGCCTCTGCACCGCAAAGTAGGACTGGGATGATCAAGGTCTTATACATAGTCAACTTGGTCTTCCGGGAGAGGGCTATATTACTCAACTGCCTTTAGGGACCAAAGAAACAGCGATTGACAAGAGTTGTTCTGCGTTGGATTTCGATATTGATGTTGTACTGATTACCTCGGAGCCGAGGTAGACGAAGTCCTTCACTATTTCGAAGTTATAGGCGACATGCTGGCCAAGTCGTCGATGTTGTGCGCCCTTTCGGTATGACAGCCTATATTTCGTTTTGCCCTCGTTTTTTTCTGAGATTTTTTGAAGTTGGAGCCTTCAGACTCTGGAGTGCTCAGACTCAAAAACTGGTCCATTGTACTGGCAGGTAGCAACATACTCCAGTGCCGTTTATTTGACCCCAACGGCAAATGGTGACTGGACCAGATTCGATTTCACTGGGACTCGAACCTGGGACCCCTCGAACTTGGGACATGCACTTAACCAACTGCGCCATCCAGTCGTCATTGTCCTCGTTTACCGCCAGACTGATTGTAGCTACTTACGCTCTATCCAGCAAGCGCCCTATTGACGGCTGGCTGTGATCAATCAATCACATCAATGTCATCCGCATATGCTAGCAACTTTTGGAAGATTGTGGTACATACTGCAAACGAAGGGCAAAAAGAAGCAGGTGTCGGAGTCCTTATCTTGTAGCAAAGTTTAAACTTTTGGCCTTTAACCTTTTTCTAAACTGTCCTCAAGTGTGCAACAGAATTTCAAAGATACCATCGTCGGTTACAGCTCGACTGCATATCATGTTAAATTACCTTCACTCATCATAAAAACAAACATTCGTCGTTGTCTTCTCCCGAACCCGGCTCCAACTCATCAATGCTATGGCCCATACAAACCCCAGTGGTGCATGCTCACCAACTCTGCATTCCTCCAGATTCCAGAACAAGAAAATCACTACGAACGTACTGCGCAAATACATGAATCTATTAAAGACCGCCTGAGTGGCCCAAGATTACTAGCCATCACCAAGCATTAAGAGGGAATTAAAGTCGGCGGCAGAATTAATTACATAACTGCACGCAATTCCTTCACCAGACTGTGCATCGGCCACTTGCGCGCCGACACAGGCCCACAACCGCACCAGATGCTCAATTTATACGACCCATGATCTCTTCCTGGTTGGTCAGTGAGCGTCAGCCTCGGAGATGCGTCCTCGTTAGCTGCTGGTCCATTGATGCATGCCACAAGGAGTCTGCCGTCAATTGCGTGTTGAATGAATTGACAGGCAAACACGCACACCCTGCGCCAGTGACTTACAGAACCTGATCCGGCCCATGAGCGAAGATCTCCATTCAGAGCACACAGTGACCAACATTTATTGGACGTCGTCGTTTAATTGCTTCATTCTCTGTGGGAGCAATTAATTATGACACTCCGCGCGGACCCGACTCCCGCATGATTGGAACTGCCTCCAGCAGCAAGAGTGTCCCCCGTCGGTTTCGGTTTGTTCTGATTTCTCGTTAACCTTCGTCTTGCACACTAGCACCCGCCTCGTTCTCAGACACCTTTACGTCGGCGCGGAATCTTTAGCAGTCTTGCGTCGCTGTAATTTATGCAAAGTACCATAAATCATGAGTCCCACTGACGCCGCGATCGGATGATGTTGTTCAATTGGAATTGTTTCGTTAATCTATTGAAGCCTCTATACATCGGCGCCAAGGTTTGCCTTTTTTATAGCGGCCAGCGAAGGTTTATGGGATGTCCGACTCGGAGCCGGGCTTTATGCACACGATCAGTTGGTTATTACGTGAAGAGCGTTTGAATCGCGCTCTATTCGTCATATGCCACCACCAACTGCGCACTGGGTATTGTTGCCAAGTCGTAAACTTTTTTGAATGCAGGAAATTGATTTCCTACAGAAATGTTCCTTTTTGGCCAACAACGTCTGAGTGTGCAAGTACTCGTTAATGTCAATCACATTGAGGGCAATAACCCAGTGGGGGGGAGAGAGCCCACTGAAAGGCAAACATTCTTATTCACGTCAAGAGGTTGTGTGCTCGTTCAAAGTTGACACAGCTTCGTGGGAAAGAACTTTATATCTACAGAGCGAATGAATATTTAAAACTGGTTGTTGGCTTTTCTGATGGAAGCGGACTTGGTTCCATTGGCTGTGCAGCATGCATTTGAGGTCATGTTCAATAGCTCGCAACTTGCACAGATGTGGTCTACTCTTGCGAAGGTGGTTTTTTGCATTCAAGTTGATTGGAAAAGAGTGATTAAGCTGCCAGTAGCGGCCACAAATATCCTGTCTTGAATGAGAAAAACATATTTTCAGATAGACGATGTCGAACAATTGTAGTCAGTTTGACATGTGAATTCGGGAGATAGGAAAGATGTGGCCATGATCACAGACTATTCGTCTGTCTTCTTCATTTCTTCTCTTTTGTGTGGCGCTACAGTCTGGGATGGATCTGGGCCGCAGGCAACTATCCTGTCCACCCAGCACGATCCTCCGCTAGTTGTTTTCAGTTGCGCACACCAAATTGGTTGAGGTCCTGTTCGAATTGTGTCCTCCATCGTGCACGTCTTCCGTTGCGTTGTCCTACAGACTTTGAGTGGAAAATTCTTCAGGTTGGAGCTTAGATGCCTATTCGCTCTACATATTTCAGGGTCCAGATCTGACAAATGTTTAGACTACTGAAGCGACTCTGGAAAGTTTTTTAAAGTCTTCTAAACGATTCAAGTCGATTCAGCTCATAATAAAGCTGTGTTTAGCCAGCAACGGGGGCTAGTCTCCTTAAGCTACATGACTGATTGGATCTTGGTGCAGAGCCTTGAAAAAATAATTCGATTTTGCCAAAGGACATCCATCATTGAAATGGCCTAGACTAGTTCATAGTTTCTGAGCAAAAAGTAACAATTTTTAGAACTTTTTTTGACAAAATTTGAGTGTGATGCTTTATTCCCACCAAACCGAAACCGAGTGATTGGGATGAACTTTTACTGACACGGCGGTTCCCATCCAGTTGAATTGTTTTCAAATGCCAATGTTTAAGTGCCCGCCAAAAACGCAAGATCTGCCGAAAACACCGCTGCTGTTCGTGAGAGTGTGCAGGAGAATCCGAGGCAGTAGATATTGCGTCGTGACTTGGGCCTGCACCTGTACAAAAACTAACCCAGGAACTGAAGGTAAACGACCAGACCATAGACAACAGCGTGTGGTCGCTGAATGGGCTCTAAAGCAATTGGAGACTGACCCTGATTTTCATCGAAAAATCATCTTCAGCGATGAGGCCCATTTCTGGATGGCCTAAAACTGTTATATTTTGGACGATACCAAACCAATCCAAATGAGATCCAAGAGCGTCCAATGCATGCCAAAAAAATCACTGTTTGGTGTGGATTTTGGGCGGCCAGCGTCATCGGTCCACATTTCTTTGAGAACGACGTTGGCCAGCCCATTGGATGATATGGACACCAACGACATGGGGTTTTAACAGGACGGCGCTACGTGCCACACAGCTCACGCCACATTGGAAACTCTGCACGTGCGATTCGGGGGTCATGGTCATCTCACGTGGAGGCGTGGAGGTATGTGAACTGGCCACCTAGATCGCGCGATTTGACTCCGTTAGGATTTTCCTTGTGCGGTCTTCTGAAGTCGCAGGCTTATGCAAATACGCCACAAGCCACAGCAGCCCTCAAAGCCAACATAACAATGCTATCGGTCAAATTCTGCCTGATTTATGCGCCAGAGTCATGGACATTTCGGATGCACGCCACCCAGAGAAGCTGCGATTTAAATGATTTTATACTACACACATAACGGCATCGATAGGTCTTTCAAATGAAAAAAAAATGTCGATGATAGTTCAGACACACTTTATTTTATTTAAATTTAAAGAAAGGAAGCGTTTAAGGAATACCCTTTATATTAAAAACAAATGTACAATTCTTAAATGGATTATATAGATTCTGATTGCATACGACGCCACCTTCTACGTGGCATCTCATTCAAAACCCTTTGGTCGTGGTCTCTTCATAAAACGAAAAGTAAACCAGTCACAAAAATGTATCTTGGTATCATGTTGGAATGTCATGTGCAAACATTTTGCCGGACCAATTATTCAAACAGGTAACAAGACTTCGTTAGAAAATGCAGTTTTCTCAGTTTTCCTTTATATTCTACACAATCGAGAATCATCCAAATCACAGGCATCAGAGCAGAATACTTATGACACTTCAACCGCGTGAAATGAATAATGCAAAAGTAAATTTCGTATGTCAGTCACAGACAGGTTTTAAAAGCGGCGTCGATTATAATCATAATTTGGATGGTAGACTAGAGTGCACCTCCTGCATTTTAATTGCTTGCATTCAGAAATAAATCTTGATTGCAACTTCAAATTTTGTGGCTGTTTAATGAACATTTTGAAACGATGCCATTTTTAGATTATCTAAGAATATATGGGGTTTTTCTACAAATTCGCAAAATTGCAGTGTAATTTTTTATCAGAAAAAACGTATTTCTTTGCTGAATTTTGAAACCGCATGTCTTCTTGGATTTGGTTAACAGTTGGCTATAGAAATGAGAATTGACGATGACGGTTACTATCTTCGCAAGTACAGAGTTGACGAAGTTACACGACACCTTCTCGTCGAAAACCGACGCGGGTTTGAAACTATTCGAAAGTCCTACACTGTAAGCGGGTGTATTGTACATTCAGGCAACGAAAAGCCAGATGCTGCCAGAGTTAAAACGTTATCTATCCCTCAGCTCTGGGGCTCATCCAAAGCATATTCTTCTCCAACAAGTTGATTCATAAAAGCTACGCCTATAGGGAGTCAGGCACCTCAGTCGCGACGAAGGAGACATTCGTGCCACGTGACCAAACCATCGAAGCATAACCATTTTCGTTCGAAGAAGCAGTTGCTCGACATTGAATTCCTCATGCACTGCTGTGTTTCTCACCCTATCCCGGCTGGTAACTCCCACAAAAGCACCAAGAAATCTCATCTCTTGTATTCTCTTGTATTCATGCTTGTATTCGGTTATTATCTGAATTTCATTACCATATGTGAGAGTTGGAACAAAAACTGAGTTAAAAACGTCTAACTCGGCTTCGACACCAAGCTCGGCCCTCCTGATTACAGATCTACCAAGCTGTTTCAAATTTGACCCTGCCAATCCTGCAGGAAAGCTCAACATTACTCCTCCCATCAATCGTGAAAAGGATCAGAGATACTTAAACATCTCACAAACCTGTCAATATCCGAAGAAGAGAAAAAATTCTGAAATTGGTGCTCAGATCCTTGGACACATTTCTGGAAATAGCGCTGTTCAAAAATCAATTTAGACTGATTTTTTTCCGTTGAACAGTTAAACGTGTGATTTCTCGATTTTCTTTTCACTTCCAAATTAATTCCTTAAAAAAATGTCACCCTTGAACTCCACAAGTCATGCTCATAATCACTACGAGCGAATCTCTGGTTTAAGGTTAATGCTTTTTACCACTCCTTACAAAGCATTCGGCTCTTAAACAGGTTTTGACCCTTCGACGGTCATTGACCTTTTTGCATTTGAGCTGACAATCATTTTTTTATAGATTTGTGCCTACCCTTGCGATAGTTCTTTTTTATTTCATGTCTATAAAATGAACTTCAAAGAACATAAACACAATAATGCACGGCAAATGAACTTGGTGACAACCTTAAATCCCCTGACTGAAGCTTACGCAGAGCCATTAATATTGTTTAATGCAACATAAACGAATTTCATGGCCTCGCAAGTGTTCTTAATTTTCTTTTCGAACAAAATAAGGGCAGTGCAATGGCCTTGTCTGCTTGTTCACTCGCATATCTTTCCGCTGTGACTATCTTATCTTTAGAACAGGCAGAGCGGCTTCACATTTGTTTTTGACCCTGCAGTAAATCCTTTTATTAAACTCTCCCCTTTTTGATATGTTTATAGCTTTGGCAGCATACGTCAGCGGGTTTTGCCTATAAAAGCGCGTTGGATACCCTTTACATTGCGTTTTAGTAGCGATTAAACTAAAGAAATTGTTTAATCAGAGTTATTTTTTTGAATAGAGTTCATGCGTGGTTTGTTTGGATAGTTAAAATACTATATGGAATTGTAGAGCCTGGCAGTAGCAGTAAGGAATAGCTTACTACAGTCTGTTGCCATATGGCAAATATTAATTCCAAAATTATAACAATAATTATAAGAGTCTTCGGCTCTGAGCCTGTGGGACAACGCAACAGAGGACGTCCACGTGCAAGGTGGTCCACACAAGTCGAGGGGGACCGCGGCCGGCTTGGTATGCGAAACTGGAGACAGCTGGCGAAAGATCGTGCTGGCTGGAGAGGCATGTTGGGTGAGGCCCAGGTCCACATTGGACTGTAGCGCCCTAAGAAAAAGAAGAACGTTCGGTTGCTCATTTATCTTCCGCACTTCAACTTTGTAATCACAATTTGGTTTGACGGAAAACAAAAAAACAAAGTTCTCAGAAACCCTTTGAAATTTGACGATGTTTGAGTCTTTCATTAAGTTTTCTTAACTCAACCATGGTTGCCGTTTAATCTTTCACTTCGGCTCGTTGAGATCTTCCGTTAAACTGTTGACATTTTTGTACACGAGCGCTGTCCTCTCGTCTCTCAAGATAAGAAAAAATAATTCACTGCCCCATAGTTCTTCCGAAGGAAATCATTCCATAGTCACTTCAATCTATTAGAGGGAGCAATTCAAAATCCAAAATTTGAATGAATTCACAAGTGCTAATGCATAACTAATTCACCAACAAAACGCAAGTCCCCTAAAACCTCGCACCTCATTACCGGCCGCCACTTAACCTTCAGTAGTTTCACCACTCACTGTCGTTTGTCACAGTCGCCTAAGCCATTAATTCATCAATTAACTCACTTATGCTCGAAAATATTTACCAATCCACTCTAAACAAGCGTCCAGTCATAAACAAGAAAACCCTATTTGCCAAGCCAATTAGCGAGCCCATGCGAAATTAACTTAAGTTTCCACTCGAGCATTGTCGTCGATTTGTGAAGCTAACAGGTTTGCAAACACGAAAATCTCACAGATAAAAGCACACGTACCCACTCGTACTGCGTCTCCGCCGCATCCGGCGCACACACTCCCGGTTAATGAGGCTAGCGACAGTTTGTTTACACTTCCCACCTTGCCTTAATCAGTTTGTAATTAAAATAATAATCATCCGAAATTGATGGATACACGATTCTGAAAATCAAAATACATCGCGGCACACGCTGCCAGTGGATGAAACACCCGGCGCAACCATTCTGAACAAATAAACGCATATTCGTCCCCGCCTCCGGCCGCATGGCCTAACACAATTCCTGAATTGTTTGGCCTCGCCTCTTCTATTTTTGAAACGATACCAAGAATTGGACACAAGCTATGGGAAGTCTTGTCTTTCTGCAGAGACGCTTTCGTTTACGAGGTGACTTCAGCTCCCTCTCAATTATTCAATCCTCAATTGATTATGTTTATTTTATCTTTGTCCTGAGAGACACAGCAGAGGTCATCCAACTCGTGTCTTCTGTCGGATGTGTTTGTTTGAACTTGGAAAGGAATTAATTCACGCGCCTTATCTTTACAGACTCCTCATCGAGCCCAATCTGAGATCATCCTCGAACAATGGATCCCTGTCCATCCTAGTGGCTCGCGACTACAGCGCCGGGGAGCTGCAGCCGATCGTGCTGGACGTCAACAACATCACGATACTGAATGTCCGAGTGGTGAAGGATGGGCCGGATGGTGCTGATCTGGATTTCGAGAGCGAATACGGTGACTACAATGCAAGCTTCGTCATCACCGTGCAGCCGGAGGACATCGCTCAGGAGAAGAATCTGAAATTGGTGGTGTACTTGGATTTTGTTAGCGAAATGACAAATACACTGCAGGGCATCTACAAGACCAGCTACATCGATTCGGAGACGCTGAAAACAGAGTAAGTTTTGAAGATGATTTCTGACGTTTTTTTCTGAAAATTACTTAGTTTTTTGAAAGCAGTTGTTGACGCATCGAAGCGTTGTTAGATAGCTAGGGATTTCGATGCTGCTCTGGCCAGAGGCCAAGGTGGTTTCGCCCTTACAAAGGGCAATGGTGCGATGGCGAAGATTATTTGCTCTATGGCCCCCGTCCGGCCAATATTCACCTACGATTAAGCAAATTTGACGAAAATGCGTGTCTTTGAGAGGGCCTGTTCCAGAGCCTGCCTTCATCTTTATAAAACACCAGAGCCCCAACATAAATACTCTACTCCAATAAGGTCATGTGCAACAGAACAAATCTGATAAGGGTAGACATCCTGGCGATGATGATTTCGTGTCGTACTGTCGGAGAGTTAAACTCGGTGAATAGCCTGATCTGCTTTATCTTAAAGATTTAAGTATTATAGATGCCGTCACAGAAGAGATCGTGCTTCCTTCGAGAACACTATCTTAGTACGAATATTGTTTGAACACTTTTGACAGTTTCATAGAGCAACAAAGCGGCAACTTGAATTTTTGTTTTTAACTCGGAATCCCTAAATTGCTGTTCAAAAATACTGGGTGCTCTAACATCCATTTGATGATTTTGGATTTATTTCCAGGATATAAAAAGCTGAGTGTACTGTCATCAGCTAAGAAGTGAATTGGGTTAAAAGTAGCATACAAGAGATCAATGAGAACAAGTATCGGGGACAAAGCAGAGCCTTGGGGAATACCAGCATTTCTTTGGTGAATATCAGATTAAAGACTGTTCCATAGTAATTTCAAGTCCATAGAGAAAGAAATTCATCGATACCGTAAGCACGCAAGATCTTGATGCCAAACTTTGTGAAATGAGTTTCAAATATCAAGCGCAGCAAGCCACTGTTCAATATTATTTCTCTGAGTGGCCAAACATTTTGCAAAATTGTTCTGCGTTGCCTCTTAGATGTCAATGCATTTGCTTTTGTTTGCTCTGAACATGGATCTTACTTACTTACTTAGCAGACCTACGACCAGTCTTACGTCCGCGATGACTTGGTCTTTGTACCGGAGGTTCGGTCTTCCTCTCTTTCTTGAACCAGAAGGCTCGGATTCGAAGACCCTTTCAGCTGGAGCGTTGTTTTCCATGCGCTCGATGTGGCCGAGCCAGTGCAGTCGACGGATTTTTGCCTTCCGGACTATATCCACATCCTGGTACAGCTCATAGAGTTCGCGGTTGTGTCTTCTCCTTCATTCGCCTTCCTCGCAGACGAACATGAACATGGATCTCCATCACATCCAATTCCTTCCTTAGGGTTTCCAGGTCCTCCAAGATTTCCCAAAACGTCTGCAGTGACTTTGAGTTTTGGAGGAATGCTTCAGATAAAGCAATTTTCTGCAACCTTGTGCCTCTATTCTTAACCGCGTGCAAAAATTGGCAATTGTATGGATCAGCGGATCATTGAAAAGTGCTCTGTCTGCTCTACTGAAAATTATTTTTTTTTTCGGAGAGTTTTTGAAACACTCCTAGAGCACTCAGACTCAAAACTGGTCCATTGTACTGCCAGGTAGCAACCTACTCCAGTGCCGTTGATCTGATCCCAACGGCAAATGGTGAATGGACCAGATTCGATTCAGTGGGGTTCGAACCTGCGACCCCTCTAACTTGGGGCAGGCACTTAACTAACTGCGCCATCCAGTGCGTGACACCATAGTCCGGGGTGGAGCTAAGCCTAGTTTCAATGGCAATCACTCGTGCATGGTATTGGTCTTTAATGAGTAGAGGGAACCTACACTTTTACGCCAACTCCGAATGGTTAAGCTTAAATTCCGCAGTCCGCCAGATGCACCTTACCTAACTTAACATAAGCTCCAGTAAATTATACACTCTCCTCCACGTTTCGAAACTCATGACAAGAACGTGTTCTCTCATGAGTAGAGGGGAGTCGGAAGCATCGCACAATTTTGCTAGACGCCTGTAAACATGGTCTTTGGTTGAACATTCAAAACCGGGTATTCGCATTTTCCCTTAAGGTAGCCCTAAACGACGAACATGCTCGCCCAACTTGCTCGTGCTCACCGCATTTTCGCCTTGTAGGGGCTGGTTCGCGAGCCGCTCGCTGTTAACGAAAAATTTCGATTTTGTCGTGTTCGTTGGCTTTGATGTTCGCCGTGTAGGGCCATGTTCGCAATCCCCATTTTTGATGTGAACGTCGCCGAATGTATATCGCGGATTAAGCACAATGTCAACAGTCAGCCACGAAACAACACGAAATTAATGTTCGCCAAATGTGTGATGTGAGCATGTTCGTCGTTTAGGGCTACCTTTAGCGATGACGATGTGATAACGTGGGAATACAATTCCCAAATTCGACTCAAATTTTGTAGCATGATCAATTAGAAAAATTTATAGATACATATGCAAATGGTCTTGGGATCCTACAAAGTTTTGATCCACCTGACCTGCTTAAATGGAAGCCTAGAACTTATCTCTAACAACATAATCTTCTTTCAGATGGATGGTCAGCACTCAGTTCTCGCCAATAGACGCCCGCCGCGCGTTCCCGTGTTTCGATCGGCCCGACAAAAAGGCTAATTTCTCAATCAGCATCGTCCACGAAGATCGCTTCACAACTGTCCTGTCCAACCAGGAAATTCTATCAAAATCGTAAGTCTCCTCCTCCGTATGTTGCCACCCAAAGTATTGCCTAATCATTCATTTTCAGAGCATACCGTCCAAACTACACAAGGACAGACTTCAAAACAACACCAAAGATGGCAACGTATCTAGTGGCATTCGTCGTGTCCAAACTCAAGCACGCCAACTACAAGGGAAGCGACAAAGCAGCGGCCAAACCACTCATCGAATTCTACACCCGCTCCGAGAGCATTGACATGACAGTCTATGCATACCACGTAACCCGCAAAGTGTTCCCCTACCTGGAGTCGTTCTTCGGAGTCAAGAATGTAATGCCCAAGATGGACATGGTTACGATTCCAAATTTCGGTTTCGGAGCAATGGAAAACTGGGGGCTCGTGACATTTAGGTGAGCCACACGCACGACAGACACATTACAAGATGCATGACATACCCGCATCATGGGCGGACTCACCCCAACGGAGATGAAATTTCCAAGCGGGCGCAGTCAACCCATAATTGTCATTCAATTAAGACGTCTTCATTTCATTCCACTCATGTACACGTTCTAATTGCGGTGGGAAATACAATACTTTTCTTTTCAGAGATTCCTCCCTCCTGGTACCCCAAGACCGAGAGAAGACCTCTTCCGCGGAGCACACGCAGTTCGTGGCGACGATTGTTGCTCATGAGCTGGCGCATCAGTGGTTTGGGAACTTGGTCACGCCCAAGTGGTGGGACGACTTGTGGCTGAAGGAGGGCTTCGCAACCTACATGAGCTATCTGGCCACGAACTTCATCCACCCCGAGTGGAACATCATGAACAGCTTTGCGATAAACGAGTTCCACGAGTCGATGAACAAGGACTCCGACAACAGCTCGCACCCGATCACATTCGAAGTGACGTCGCTGAGCGACATTCGACGAATTTTCGATCCGATCTCCTACTCGAAGGGCACCATCCTGGTAAGGATGCTGAACTCAATCGTTGGCGAAGACGCGTTCCGCGACGCTACCAGGGAACTCCTGAGGGTCTTCCAGTACAAGAACGCCGATCGCAATGACTTGTGGAGCTTCATGACGTTCCACGGCCATGCCAAGCGCACGCTGCCCGTCGACATGCACATCAAGGACATAATGCATCCGTGGATCTCTCAAGCTGGCTACCCAGTGGTGACAGTCAACCGAAGCGACACGAACCTCATCATCACCCAGCAGCGGTACATGTTGCCGCAGGAGAACTCCACAGACGACACCCGCTGGTACATCCCCATCACCTTCGAAACCGACGAGACAAAGCGCGGCGACGACATCCCCACGCACTGGATGACTTCGGACGACAAGGAGATCGTGATCGAGGACGTCTTCAGCAGCGAGAACAACTCGGAGAACGTGGTCTACGTAAACCTGAACCGGCAGGGCTACTACAGGGTGAACTACGACTACCCCTCGTGGATCGCGCTGAGAAAGAAGTTCGGCAGCCTGCCAATGATTACAAAGGCGCAGCTGATGGACGACTCGTTCCACTTGGCCCAGGCGGAGTATGTCTCGTATGATATTCCTCTCACTTTCCTCCTGGAGTTGTACTCAAACGTCGACGATGGCCTGTTGTGGGCGTCGGCGCAACAGGGACTGAACTACTTGATATACATGATGCACAGGGAACCGGCCTACGAGACTTTCAGGGTAAGTTGCTCCAGCGTTGGTGGTGCAGGAAGTCGTTGTTAATGCAGTTTCTTGCAGGCTTTCATGAGATTCATTGTGCGACCAGCTTTCAATCACTACGGACTAATAGAACCCGAAAATGAGACGCACGAGCAGTTGATGCAGAGATCTCGAGTGGCTGAGATGGCTTGCAAGTTCAAGTATGACAGATGCACAAACGCTGCTCAGCTGAAGTACAGAGAGTGGATGACGAATAAGACAAATCTGTAAGTACTCCTTTGAATGGTGACGGGTTAAGGGTAACATGCTCTAGGAAGGTTCTAAATTTTCTTTGACTGTTACACAAATTGGAGTCGTCCGCTCATGTGAATGTCAGGCTTTTCATGCTCAATCTAACAGAGATCTTCCAGGTTCGTCAGTGAAGGCTTTGCTTTGAATCTGTAATCTCAGACTTAGTGCAGCTGAACACTCACAGATCAGGTGGCGAACACATCCTCTTTCTTCCTCATCCCAGCAACTTTTACAGTGGTCGCTGTAGGTGATAACTAAGCGCACTGTGTGGGTACTTGCGTTTTTAGATATTTGCGCAGTGTCCGGTGAGATTGTCAAAACAAAGACAGGCTTCCCGTCGTTGCACCAGCATATACAGAGTGGGCCATCTAGTGGTTTTTTTTTAATCATTAGTTATTTTGACACTGACAGCTGTTTTCCGCTCGAAATCTTGACCGAAAGTCAGTATCATACCTCCACGGAACGAAATGAGCCGCCTTACGCTTGAGCAATGTTGGGAAATATTGAAAACTTATTTTCAAAGTGAGTGCTGTGTAGCCCAAACAGCATCTGGGGCTCCGAAAACCCTGGGTCTCGGAAAACTCGCACATTATTGTCAAGAAGCCAACGCATCCACAGAGAGTGACAGTTTGGTGCGGATTGTGGAGTGGTGATATCATTGGACCATTTTTCTTCGAAAATGAGGCTGGGAACAACGTTTCGGTCAACGGTGGGCAATACAGCCCCATGTTAACCCACTTTTTTTTTTACTGATTTACTGGGTAGTTCAAAGACAGGCCTGTATCCTGGTAGGTGTTGCGCTTAGAACTACCCTTTTAGATGCGCTTGATGCCGTCTTTGATCTGAATCTATTCGCTAAGTAAATGGTATCAAGAACGGCAATACGGGTACATGCCATGATTACAGCATACCCTCCGGGTAAACAAAACTTCCTGCTCAAGATCATTGACTACACTGCATCGCAATGCTTTCCCTTACAGATTGAGGGTTATGGTAAGGCAAGTGTATATCTGTAGCAGAATCCATACGTACGAGTATTTATACTGATGGTTGGAGTGAGCTGCAAATCAGTCTCCTCCTACGCCTTCCTGGCCACTGTAGCGTGTTTCCGGCAGATAATGGCAGCCCGCACCATACTGGCTTAACTGAAACGTAATATCCGTTCGCGATATTTGTATTTTAACCGATAGCCAGTCATCAAATTCATGGAGCTAGTCTCTCTACATCCAGAAATAGTAATTAGTAAACTGCTGCTTTTGTTTCGACAAACTGGCCTCCACCTGTGCTGGGCCTGTATTGGGCCTGTGTTGGGCGCCAGGCCATAGACACATGCCAGGCAACCGCAAAGCGGATGAAATTCCCAAACTTAGCTGACGTAAGCGATGTGGACTTGCTACGTTCAGGCCATCGTTACGAGGGGTAACAACCCTAAATGACTAGCAACTGGTAGAGAAAATGCTGAACGTGCCAGAGTGATCTGGCCCAAGCTTAGTTCTAAACGATTCAGAAACGTGATCTCTCTGAATAGATCGAAAATCAGAATCATCACAGGTGTTATCACAGGACACTGTCTCCTCATTGAGTATGCCAAAAGGCATCTGCAAAAGCTGATGAGGAGGAAGTGCAAAGTGGCCTACACATCCTTTAGCGTTACTCGGCCGCTTACTCTCTACTCTCCGCTCTACTTCTTCGACAATATTTGCGACCATAGTGAGATATGCATCTGTTGCCTACTGCACTTCATAGAACGCTCCATGTGGTTTACCATAAGTAGAGAAGGGGATTTACGAGAGGATAGCCCGCGTACCTATCCACCTGACTCTCGGAGTATATGGTTATTGATTGGGCGGTTAAATTAAGGTTTTGTTTTTATAGATAGAGTTTCTTGTCGTTTTGCTGAATCTTCCGCTTGAAAGACACTGCAGTCGGTTCTTAGTGTCAGAGATCTTTTAAAGAGGTCACAGAAGATCCGTGCCAGTGTACAAGTCAAATTCTCTCTACGACGCGCTTTTGTGACAACAAATTTGGAACTTGTGTATTAAGGTCTAACGAGATAGGATAAATGTGTGGGCACAGGGCTTGATGTTCCAAAAACCCTACGTCTCTGTTCAATGGGTTAGGATGTGTCTTACGACCGTTGGATATAGTGAACAAACTGACTTAAGGCAACAACCATTACTGAACACAAGCTTGTACCTTTACGCTTGCCTTTCGAGATTAATTTGGAATCAAACTTCCCCAAGCAACTCTCTTTTCAAGTCTCGGGTTGTTGTCCAATGATTAACCAGCATTAGTCCGTGACTTAGACACTTGCTTAGCGTTTAAAGGTATTTGTCAGATGCTAAGAAAAAAACGTGGGCACATCTCCAGAAATCAAACGCGACGACGCGTAGGCTTAGACACTCTATAACCCACTAGGATGTAAAGGATGTAAAGGATTAAAAATAAGAAAGAAAAAGTGCATTCCCAAGTTGCTATAGCGTAGTGTCATGCCTGGTAAGTTATTTTCGTCTCACCTCAACAGCACCAACTTCTAGCAAATCTGCACAGAAATAGGCGGTTTAAAGATATTCCGATTAACTACTTATGGCAATTTTTGAATGATTGCAGTCTTCCGTCTGTCCAACTGAAAGCAGCTCTTATTAGAAGCAATGCTTTCGTCGGGGGACATTGAAGACGTTCATGGTGCCATTTCGATTTCCACAAAATACAGGCATAAACTCTTCAGATGAGGACCAAGTTACGGAATGGCTGAAGATGAACCACTTCTCTATGACCTTAGCTTTTTCCATTCCATCTTCTCATAAAACACCACTTTTCATCTTCCGTTATCATCTGATTTGAAAATGCTTTCCTTGCACTTTTCTCTCACTTTTCTCTTAATCAGAAATTCGTTAATGAAAACATGATGCAATAAATTTGTTCTGCAGACAAATCCAAACCGTGCTACAATTTACAGCACAGATTTTTGAAATTTTCCTTGTTTCGATACATCGCATGTTTCTGCTATTGGCCTCGTTGCGTTATGAGTCTGGATTATTTTCGATCACAGTCCCCATCGATCTCCACCGAAAGTACTCGGTTATCGACTCTTAATTGTGAAATCAGTACTACAAGAACGTCCGACCCCTCATCGAACAGTGCAGACGCTGACAGATTAATCGCCGCGCACATCACAAGTCTTCTTGTGAATTTCGAAAATAAAAGGGCAGTATGTGCTTATTTGTCTCGATTTTTTAATCCCCTCCACATGATTTAGAGACTGTTTGAGAACTTTCATGCACATGTGCACTGCGGATTTAATGAAGAAGGAGATTCAGGTTCGAAGCATGCACAAATAGAACCAAAGTTAACGTGGACATTTACTTTTAGCAGAACGATCTCCGTGATCAGGGCGATACCTGCAGTGGACCTCTTCAGAAGTGCTTTCGTTGGTAGTCTTTGCTTCATGTACAGCCCTGGCCAAATGTATTAGGCACCCCTTTCTTTTTGTCTTTGCTGCCAAATCACTTATCGGAAGTAATTAATTTGAATTTTATGGTTTTCAGCGACACTATCTGAGGCTGTAAACGATTCTATCTATTTACTCTCATTTTATTAAGTTTTTTGCTTTTTGAAGATATAACGAATCTTAAAAGGTGCCTAATACATTTGGCCAAGGTTGTATTTTTGGAAAATGCGCGTATTCAGCATCTTCAGCTCTAAAAAATGCTCCTATTTTTAGATCACACAACACTCAGGCCAAATTATTTGTCTAGACATCAAAATGTTCACATTTGTTGTCAAACTTGTCCCGTGGGAATTTTCAGGGTTTGATGATTGACAGTTGGAAATGCTTGATGAGCAAGCTCTGCTGACAGTCGGCGACGTTAAGTTTATCGACGACTTGAAATACATTTTTCGTCAGATTAATTTGTGGAATCAGTGGAGTATGTCAAAACGGTCCTCTACTATTTTTTTCCTTAACAAATTTTGATACATAACTTTCAGCCTCCAGTGCTTGGAAATGCTTGGTGAGCAAAAACTTCAGCTCTTCTGACAGTCGATGACGTTAAGCTTATAGACCATCGGCAATAATTTTTTTGTAAGATTAACTTGGGAAATCCGTGGAGTATGTCAAAACGGTCCTCTATTTTTTTTCGTGAACAAAATTTGTTACATAACTTTCAGCCTCTAGTGTATTTCTAATTCGTTCAAAACTCAGATGTGAGATCTTTGACAAGAAGTTTTTAGGTGCCCGGCTAGCTCAGTCGGTAGAGCATGAGACTCTTAATCTCAGGGTCGTGGGTTCGAGCCCCACGTTGGGCGAAACACTTTTTTTTTTCAATTCACTAATCCAATTCTATTTTCTACTTCACAGAATCAAACCAAACCTCAAGGCGACAATCTACTGCACAGCACTGTCGGAGGGTTCATCGCAGGAGTGGTACTTCGCCTACAACCAGTACAAGCGCACAACCAGTGCCTCGGAGAAGGAACAAGTTTTGTTGGCACTCGGCTGCACAACCCGTCTGTGGTTGTTGTCAAAGTAAGTTGTGTGGCAAAATATTTGTTGTGTTCTACTAGGAATGAAGGGAAAAAAAATAGCCGTCTTGGGTTCGGGCCAGGTTCTACCGAGATTTGAACTCGGATCGCTGGATTCAAAGTCCAGAGTGCTAACCATTACACCATAGAACCGATTGAAATTTTTGCTGCCAAAGTGTGTACTTATTGGGAATGTACAACTTTGCCGTGTTGTGTGGTGTGGGGATTTTATTGATCTCTATAGTTTGACAAGTTTTATTCCTTTCAAAGGGAACTGTGGATTAATGCCAGGAAACCATTGTGTTTGTACTTAATTAAAGACATATGCCTTGCAACGAAGTTAATTCGAAATTTGTCGTACATTTAATTGGAATACACAGCGGATACTTTTTGTTTGTTTCTTTTGGATATATACATACATACATACATAAGGCTGGACCGATTTGAATGAAATTTTGAAGGCATAAAGAGGAGGTTGTCAGGAGTGACTTGGGCTTTTTTATGTCTGTCTGTCTGATTGTTCGGGCTAATCTTCGAAACGGCTGGACCAATTTCAATGAAACGTTGCAGGCATAAAGAGGAGGTTGTCAGGACTAGCTTGTTCTTTTTTATGTCTGTCTGTCTGATTGTTCGGGCTAATCTTCGAAACGGTTCAACTGATTTCAATGAAACGTTGCAGGCATAAAGAGGAGGTTGTCAGGAGTGACTTGGGCTTTTTAAGTCTGTCTCTTAATGTTAATCTTCGAAACGGCTGAACCGATTTCAATGAAACGTTGCAGGTATAAAGAGGAGGTTGTCAGGACTGACTTGGGCTTTTTTTTATGTCTGTCTGTCTGATTGTTCGGGCTAATCTTCGAAACGGTTCAACTGATTTCGATGAAACTTTGCAGGCATAAAGAGAAGGTTGTCAGAAGTGGCTTGAGCTTTTTTATGTTTGTCTTTTACGCCTGTCTGTCTGATTGTTCGAGCTAATCTTCGAAACGCCTGGACCGACTGCTTGGGCTACACAGCACTCACTTTGGAAATAAGTTTCCAATATTTCCCAACATCGGTCATGGGTAAAGCGACTCATTTCGTTCCGCGGAGGCATGACACTGACTTTCTGTCAAGATTTCGAGCAGAAAACAACTGTCAGTGTCAAAATAACCTATGATTTAAAAAAAAACACTAGATGGCGCACCCTGTAGCTTCAAAATGTATCCAGAATGAACGATGTATCTAGCATCGTTCTTGTCTTATTGTTTTCTTATCTGATACCTTGATTGCTTCTTGGGCTTCTTAATACCATTCAACAAACAGGAGGTGCCATCCTGCGTTTGATCTCTATGTTGATGTAGTTTAGTGTGTTTGCCTAGTTAATGACTCAGTAACTAAGTAGAAGGTCTTCTAATTTTGTCACAAATTATATAAAACACCTGTCTCCGTCTTTATTTTCAGATACCTCAACATGACAATCGATCCTAAGTCTGGAATTCTCAAACAAGATGGAGCGATCGCCTTCAGCGCTGTGGCCCGAAATCCCATTGGATTCGAGTTTGCTTTCGACTTCCTGTCGACAAACATAAAAGAAATCTCTGAATAGTAAGTGAAGCCTTCGATTTCCTTCGGAACTCAACTAAAATGTACTACTCTCCTTCCAGCTTCGGCGATGGCTTCTCCACCCTGAAGAAGATGATCGACTCCATCACCTCCTACATGAACAAAGACATTCACAAGGAACAGCTGGAGCGTTTTGCCAAACGTGCGCGCTCCCTCGGCCTCATTTCCATCGAAAACGCCATCAATCTCGCAATGGAACAGGTCAATAACAACATCTTCTGGAGGAACCGATCGTACTACAGCCTTAAGTCGTACTTAGAAGCGTTAGTCAGTGAATTCCGCATAAATATCGTCTAAACTATCCGACGTTTCTTTTTACTATATTCGTTTATTTGATTTTGTTTTTTCCCCTCATTTGATTTTGCTGTATGTTTCTAGAGAACTAAGTTTAAAAGTGAAATGATTCTACCTAGCGATAGAGACCCCTCTCCCTCGTCGTGTGAAGAGTAGGAAGATTAGAGATATGATTTGCAAACAAGTGATATAAATTTTAAGAGTAATTTGAAGCTCGCAACGAGCTTGTTGGCGCCTTTTGTAAGATTTATTTTTTTTTCTATTATTTTTTTAATTTATATATAAATTTTGAATTTTTTGCTTCCGGGTGCAAGGTATCTTAAGACTAATGTTCCTATTATTCATTAGAGTCTAATTTCACTGATTTTGTTTTTGTCGTTTGTTGATGCCATTCCAATGGGGATTTTCTCAAGCGGTCAAGCGACTTGTTGTTGGCCTTGTGACTGATTTAAAAAAAAAAACAAAAAAATAAGAAATTCTGTCTGACAGATAACTGGCCTGTCGCTAATTATTTGACTACTTTCCTTCAATGGACTTTACACATGCGTACGTACATTGCACTCGGAATTCAAAATCTTTTGGAAATTTTTCATTTTTATTTTTAATTTTTTTTTAAATTTTGTTTAAGTGACTCTTAAGTCAGATTTAAATGATTAAACTAAGAAAACAAAGTAAATACATATTATATCTAAGAAAACTGCCTACAAAAACAAAGAAAAAGTGTTTCGCCAAAAGTGAAGAAAGTGAAGTCCTCTAACGGGTAATTTTTCTTTTTATATGTAAATGTACTTTTATTCTCAACCTAGATCTGTACTTCAAACAAAAAAATAGAACAGAACAAAAAAAAACACTGAAGCCGTCTCAAAGAATTTACCAGCAATAAAACATAAATTAGTCATAAAATCTATAATCACGAAGATATCGAAGTTAGGTAAAATAAGTATTTCATTTCCTGAGGGATCAGGACTTGTATCGATCATCATTTTTGTTTTAATTTGATTTCAGAACTTTCATTGGTAATCATAGAGTTCTTTTGTAGTTTGTAAGCCTTAAGTCACGTTATGAGTATTGTCTGTCCTTGAGTTTAATTTTAAAGTGTTACGCCTTGAAGAAGTCGAGAAGCGCAGTGTAGGAGTGTATTCTAAAAGAGCCTTACAATGAGTGTCCTTAATCAGATATTAAAGTCGCGAGTCGCGTGAAGAGGAATTACGGGAGACGCTTGCTTGGTCTAGGAGGAGTAGAGCAGTGAAGAGAATCCTTGTTTTCCCTTGCAATGGTATCTGAATAAATAAAAAATAAAGAAATCTAAGATAATGAATTGTGAGTAAGAGATAATCATCCATCATGTTATTTATGTATTATCAATAATGATTAATAAATAAATGTAAGCATAACCAACTTGTATTGAATTGTATTATTTACACAAAAACCACTTGTTCTTACTGAACATACCCACCAAAGGTGATTCGGTACAGGTTTACAGCTTGTATTGTCAGTAAACTAAGGGGGAGATGCCATGAAATTTGATGCAACCACAGTTAATGTTCCCTTCGTGACTTAGAGAGTAACTCCGTCGACTCCTACGCTGAAGGTCTAAGGTTCCATCCCGGACAGATTTTTATTTTTCTTTTTTGTCGGAGGATTTTAAAATACTTCACTGGGACACTCAGACTCAAATACTGGTCCATTGTACTACCAGGCAGCAACCAACAAGCTGTCCAGTGAACATCTGTAGAACACAGTGCATTTTTTTTCTTTTTATAGGATACAGTGGTATGTGTGTTTGATATGTTCGACTTTTAGGGTCCGTTACAAGTATAGTTTTTTTTTTTCTAGAAATTTTCATATCATGCTGTCGACAGTTCAAATTCGTACTATTTTCCTTTACGAGTTCATAATGCGGTAGCCAAAAACATAAATGACGCATTTGAAAATATAGCGGTGAACGCGTTAGTTTGGTAAGTTCCGTTCGGAAGATCTAAGCCTCGAAAACGAACCGCGTGGGAAATCGGAAACGGTAATTGATGACGTCATTTTACGAGAAATGGTGTATGCAGACCCAATAAAAACGGTGCGGAGCATTGCACACAACATGGGAGTATCCCCCGTGACAATAAGTCGACATCTATCTCAAATAGAAACATTTCTTAAAAAAAAATCCGACATTTTATTTGGTACGACCTAATACTATTGCTGGAATTTTAGGGTCTTCCGGAAGAAGACCAGCAGGTGCTTGTGTGATGAAGAGCCTAAATTATCAGCTGTCACCTCATCAGCACCGACTAACTGCTACCTGATACGAGGAAAGGCGGGATAGTAGCAGAAGAAGTGCTAAGCGAGGGTTTCATCGCTTAGGCCAAGCACACTTAGGTGTTTGGAGAAAGTGTAGTGCCCCGTTTGTACGCCAGCAAGTTGTCTGCACTCTTTTCTGTCAAGAGATAACAAGAAAGCCGCGGATTTCTTACAGACGTTGGGAAACATGCGCTTGGCCTGTCCACATTCTGGAAACCTCCGGTTGTGCTCTCGAGAGGTCCAACCATCGCCAACCCAGGTCGCTGGCAGTCCCAACGCAGGTTCAGGTCCTGAGAGTCATTGATCCTTGCATAGCAAGTTCATGGGCGATCTCTTTTCCTGTGATCCCGTGGTATCCCGGGACCTAGACAAGTCTTACCGAACTAAGACTACCGATCAAATTCAGAGAAGACTTGCATTCCTGAACTATCCTGGAAGTGGTTATAGGGTTGAGCAAGGCTTTAAGCTCAGCTTGGCTGTCGCTACAGACACAAATACTTCACCGCTTCCACCCTTTCTTCACAGTATAGTTTGTGGCCATTACAATCCCATAGGTTTCCGCTTGGAAAACCGACGCAAATTTACCTAACGAGGTGCGCAGTTTAATGTTGTTGCCCTCCACGAAGGCGCCAGAGCCAGATCCTTCATTGGTCTTGGAACCGTCCGTGAAGATTCGACTACATTCCTTTTCTGGCTCAGATTCTGGCCAGAGCCAGTCCTGAGTGCAGGGAAAGTCGACTTTGTATGTTCGTCGCAGCTGGAGTACATGTGTTCGTGCGTCAGAAAGCAAAGGGTCAAAGGAAATGTGCTGCGCAAGTTCATCGAAACTCCAGTACCAAAGACCAATTACTTTTAAACGGCCTTGATAGCCTTGAGAATATACCCGATGATGTGGATATCAAGTGGGGGGTTAGACCTTAGTCAGAAGGTATAATTATCAAGAACTTTGCCTGCATAAAAACGCTGGCCTCCTCCACTCCTGAAAGAACAATAGCGAGCACAACATGAGTGTTTGCTTTAAAAGCTAGGTCCAAGTCCACAAAGGAGTGTGGAGCCACCCAAAGAAGAAAAGGGCATGCTCTGATCAGCATGAGCGATAATGGATAGTGAGGTCAAGGTATTAAAACTGAAGTCAAACAGAGTTACTAAATACCTCTTCCGATTGCGGAACAGATACGAAACAAGATAGTCTCAAGGCTAATGAGGAGAAGACGAAATATTTGCTGTCAAGCTAAAATCGATCCGTCACTTATCTTCTTCTTCTTCTTGCGCTACAGTCCGGGGTGGACCAGAGAATCAACCAGCAAACCTCCCCAGCTGGCTCGATCTTTTTCTAGCAATAGCCAATTGCGCACGCTAAATAGGTGATCGACCCTTAAATGTGGACGTCCTCTGTGACGTTGTCCCACTGGTTCAGAATCGAAGATGATGGTATGGATGCTGGAATCTTCTCCGAAGCACTCAAGATATCAAAGTCACTCAAGCTACCAAGTTTTGCAAGCATTTTCTAGGCAAAAGTGCTAGCAATATATGATGCGTGTCTTGAAATTAAGAACAGAACAGAACCAGCATAGCGGATAGCAATTTTTTCAGACAGTCAAGCTGCTTTCAAGGCTCTAACATCCATAACTACAACGTCAAAACTAGTGGATTGCTGCTGTAAGGAACTATCCATTATAGGTGAATGGAGACGGTTTCTTCGTCTTCGACTCTGAGCCTGTTGGACAATGCAACAGAGGACGTCCACGAACAAGGTTGCGCGCACAAGTCGAGGGGGACCTCGGCCGGCTTGGTGTGCGAAACTGGAGATAGATAGCTGGCGAAAGATCGTGCTGGCTGGAGAGGCATGTTGGGTGAGGCTCGGACTGTAGCGCCCTAAGAAGAAGAAGGAGCCCGGTTTTTTTGATCTGGGTTCCCGGGCACACGGGTATAAGAAGAAACGAAGCAACAGACGAGCTAGCCACACAAGGTTCCAAACTCGTTGTGGAACAAGTCTAGGCTCCACTAGGCTTCGTAAAACATAACATTTACAATAATCTCCTCAAGATCGCCAACGAAAGATGGACCAAGCTGGAAACCTGCGTCCTATCCAGAAGCTTATGGCCCAACCACAACCAAAAGAGAATAAAAGACCTGCTCAACAACAGTAGAAGAAACATATCCAGAATTATAGCGGTCTGTATTGGACACTGGGCTGTTGGCGGGCATGCTAAATGGCTAGGCATACCATTTAACTTGCAGTGCCGCAGCTGACTGCTGGTGGAAATCGACCCAGAAACGCCCGAGCACTTTCTGTGCAAATGTCCGGCTCTGGTTAGAGTCAGACAACCCACTCTGGGCAAAGCCTTCTTTAACACCCCTAAAAACCTCTCAGAGGCAATCATTTACAGTCTGCTAGCCTTCATAAACTCCTCAAAGTGGTTTTAACAATCCGAGGCAATTCTGAGAGAACACACACTCCTTTCACCCCCTTCACACCAATTAGGTATCCCATAGGATGTGGAATCAAAACTGCGCGGCTCTTGGGTGCGAAAAAAGAGGATCTTTTTTATGCACTCGGTTGCATACGAAATTCTCGCACTTGATCGGTTTTATTTTAAAAAGTTCCGTCAGATGATGTAGTAAACAGCCTCGCAACTCGAAACTAAAAATAGCTCTTTCGGCGAAAAATTTATTATGAATCAATGCTTAACGCAAGAGCTGAGTGAATGAATGATGAAATTAAGAATGAACTAGATAACAAGTTCCAGCTGTTCGTTCCCTCGACAAATTCGAACTCCTGCATTATCTTATGCAATTTTACGTTTTTTATTCGAAGTATGTATTTCTTCAAAGAATTGTTTTTGAGTTAGAACAACAACTGCCGATAAGTGAATAAGCCACTTTTCTTATATTTTCGCTATCGGATTCGTCGGTATTTGGGGAAGGAATTATTGAAATTACTCCAAAGAAATATCGTGTATTTTTGGGCCAGTACCAACCTTGAATAAAACACATTTTTATTAAACATCCATTTGTTTCTGCTCATTCAAGAAAATATGTTTATTCTGCATTAAATACAACTTCGGGGATATGCCATTTACGACTGGATCTGAAGAATGCCATCCGAGAGATAAAGTTTTCGACCACTTTTCCTTTATGGAGGAAGGTCCTATCTCTTCTTCTTGAATAAAGAGGCTCTGCTCCTTAGGCTCTTTTAGCTGGAAGACGGTATTCATGCACTTGACGTGGCCGTTTGCGCATGTCCTTTCTTCCCATTAAAGTATGTTCAGATACCTAGTTAAACAGCTGTCAGAGGTCGCGGTTACGGCTGCAGTTTCCAGTCACCATTACCAATCAACCGTTTACATTTTATAACATTTTATCCCTCGCTAAAGGCCACCTGTTGCTTACAGACGTGAGTGGTTGTAGCAGTTGCTTTTTTTTAGTTTAAATTCACCACATTTAAACTGAATTTTTGTACCTGCACACCGTACTGTACTCTGTCAGTAGTTAATACACAAACCTTGTGTGAACTGTTCTACGGGTATCGTCTCCACTTTAGCAAAGACAAGTGGCATGGTCACAATAGGTTTCTCTGTTGAACTGCGTTAAAATTACGTTCAGTACAGCATGAGGGTTCGTTCTACGGTCGACTTCGTCAGACGCTCTAACGGTAGTGCTACATCTCCTCCATCTCAGGGAGTCTGGATGCTGGACATCTAAACCCTATGGTCATAGCACCATTTTAGATCTTCTACCAAGAGATCACGTAACATCCTCCACAGATTACACGATCCCCAAAGTAAATCTAACAAAAGGCTTTAACACTCTAATTCCCGAAAGAACTGATTGGCACAGCGGGCAGGTGTGCAGGGATTTCAACTGGAAAATCTACACTAAAGGCTCTAAGATAGTTGGCGGAGTCGGTGCAGGTGTATTCTCAGGATTCCTGAACATTTCTAAAGCCTACAGACTGCCGCACTATTGTAGTGTGTTCCAAGCGGAACTATTTGCAATCCGGGCAGCATGTCGTCAAGTCAAAATACACCCAAATATAATGAAACGGCAGAAGGTGGCCATTTGTATTGATAGCCAAGCAGCCATCAAAGCTATTGCCTCCTATGCTTTATACTCTACGCTAGTACAGGAATGCCGAGCTGAGCTAGCGTCATTAGAAGACCAGCTCAAAATCTCCGTTATCTCGGTTTCAGGTCAGATAGAAGGCCGATGAACTAGCTAAGCAGGGATCTGCCCTTCAGTGCTCGTTTGCAGAGGAGGTGCACATCCCAATACAAGCAGTCAAGGCTAATGTCTCTACACACTTTCTTGAAATGGCTAACCTCAGATGGGCCAGACTGACAAACTGTGCTATATCAAGAAAAATATGGCCTGAGTACAACCGATCCAAAGCAAAAGATCTCCCTCGGCGAACTCGACATGACAGCACTAGTTTAGTGGCGGCCTGTACGGGTCACTGGCCGATTGGGAATCATGCCGCAAAACATGGTATCCCACACATTGTCGCAGTTGCAACAACATAGCTGAGAGGGAGACTTTAACCCACTTCTTTTGCACTTGCCCGGCTTGGAAGACCCTTTTTCGAGATTTCTACGAAAGATATCAAAGAAATAATGTCCTCCTTAAATTTGTCAGGTTAATCCAACCTGATATCCTACAAATACTGATGATGAAATACTGAGTGATATCCTACAAATACACTTCACATTAGTACTAGAGCTGTGGCAGTAAAACGGCACATAGTCTAATTAGGTTCTTACCGAACCACCACTTTTACCTACCTACCTACCTACCTAAACCTTTCTTGTCATTGAATGTCTCCGTGACTTCCGACATTAATGAAGCAGAGAGAGTCCTTAATTTTATCCCACACAACCTTCACAAAACTGAACCATGCCCAATAGGACCCACCGTACCAAGGAATGAAATCGAAAAATGATACCTTTTTAAAATTCCTCATCAAAAATAACAAAACACTCGGGTATCCCCATCTGCTTACTACTACGTTCGTGAAGAAATATGTTGCGAATGTCTAAAGAACCCAACGCAACCTACACATAGATTTGGTCTAGAGCGTAAGAGCATCTCATCCCATCTCATCTTCAGTGACACGCATGTTCCACGGGGGCAATGCATGCACGAGAGATCTCTAGGCCAATCGATCCTCCGCCATCGACTGTAACTCAGTCGGTTGCCCAAGCGCAACCAGCCAAGTGTTTGGACCTGGTCCAACCATCTCGTTCTGGGTCTGCCAAGCGGTCGCCTACCTGATGGAATCGCATTCAAGACACGCGTCGGAAGTCGTGATGATAAGAACATACAAAATGAATATGAGCAAAGTTTAAAACTCCCTCCGATTCATTACTGCCAAAGCGGCATTTTATTCCAAACAAAATTATTTATCTGATCTCTGATAACTACAGTTCCTGTATCAAGAACTTTCCTTTGCCACCCTTGTTCGGTGAATCCTCAGTGAGCAATTTGATCTCAGGTGTGGAGTCTTTTGTCTTTAGTCTCGGTATCCGTTCCGTCTGTGGTTTTGCTTTCTCATCCTTGTCTGTTCCCATTTTGCCTAAGCTCTCCATTGTCTTCGCCAATTTGCTCTTCACCACCCTGTTCGGCTTCACAAGCTCTGCTAGGTCATAGTCCGCAGCAGGTGGCGGTTGTTTTACCTCTGGCTTTGAGCTCATCGATGGACTCTGCCTTACGACCGACTTTTCTTCCTCATTCTCGACAATTCTGATTCGTGTCGCATGCGATGGGGCGACTTCACCTAGCTCGCTCCGCAGATTTTCAAGTGCCTTGCACGCTGTCGAATTGTTAGGGTCAATTGACTTCACCTCCTCGTAAGCCTGATAGGCATCGGTCTTCTTTCCCAATTCCAACAGCGCCAATGCCTTACGGAGCAACGCCTTCACGTTTTTTGGTTCTCGCTGCAGGCATTCATCGCAGTCCGCAACTGCTTCAGTGTACCGCTGCAGTTTTATGTCTGTAAGTGGAGTGCGCATTATTGACTGAATGGGGCTGACTAAATTGAAAGATGTACGTACTTGTTATTGCCTTGTTGTTGAAGATAGTTGCTGTCGGAAAGATCTGGATGCATCGTGAGTAGTGGTGTAGAGCTTCCGTGTACTCTTTTGATTTAAAACATTCATTACCACGGATTTTGTAGCTGAAATGAGTGAGATGTGAGACTTAAAAAATGTGATCTCTAAAGGGGGAGGGTTTATTGGATAAGTTCTATGTGAGCTGCGGAGATATGACTATATGGACAGGGTGCGCCGTCTTTTCTGTCAGTATGTGAATATTGAATAACTAAAAAAAACGATTTCCGATTTTCAAAAATGAGATATTTTTAATAATTTTGTCCTTTACAATTTATTTAGACTCGTTTTTGAATACAACATCAATCAAGCCGCCTCCGTCTCAATTGACCAAACGAAAATCGCCCTTTTTGCTGCATTTTCCATCACTTTTTTTAGCATATCGGGCGGTATATCGGTGATTTCGGCACAGAATGGCATGCAGCATCCTCATGTTGAAACCAGTAACCGTTCAGAGCCCTTTTCACATTTCTGGGCAGACATAATAAGCCAACTTCCACCGATATTGATTCCCATCGTCTTCTTGAAAAAAAAACTGGCCCAAAGATGGATTTGGCGCAAACGCCGACCCAAACAACCACTTTTGGTCAGGCAATGGTGTTTCATAGATCTCGTACGGATTCTGCGTTCCCTAAATGTATCAGTTTTGGCTATTAACGGCACCAGAGAGTGTGAAATGGGCCTCGACTTCTTCGTCTTCTTCTGATGGCGCTACATTTTGAGGTGGACCTGGGCCTCAACCAAGAAGTCTCTCCAGCTGGCACAGTCTTTAGCCAGCTGCCTCCAATTACGCCGAGATGGCTGAGATCCTTCTCCATTTGTGTGCGCCATCGGCTTCGTGGGCCTCCTCTATTGCGTTGTCGAAGAAACGGGCCTCGACGGCCATCGAAATTTGCTTCCAAAAAGCTGGTTATATGTCAACCATTCGAGCGACTGTTTGGCCTTATTTCAAGCGACGGAGAAGGTCTGTCGGCTATATTCTTTGAGTCAATAGCATTTTATAGTGAATTATTATTATAATTATTATTACGGTTGAGGGTATATTGCACCGAGACCTTTAAGATCTATTGTGCACCGTTTCAATACCTAAGCACAATTACGAGTTCCCCTCAGTACAGTACAGTTCTTTTCAGAGTTGTATTGAGGGTAATGGACTCTTATTGCGCATAGGTGAAGAAATCTGTTCTAGAGTATTCTCTCTAAGCCAGTTTCCTTCAGGAATCTGAGAGATGGTTCTAATGATCGCACTTCTTCTTCTGATAGTAGGTATTTTCCCAGACTTCTTTTTCTTTTGTGGGCTAGTGCCTCACAAAATCCCAGTATTTGTTCCGGAATTTCATTAAATTCTCCACAAAATCTGCAGAGACCTTCTGCCGATACCCCTAGTTTCCTTAGATGCTCTCTGAGTCTACAGTGCCCCGTTGGGAAGCCTGTTAGGATACGGAGGTTGTTCTTGCTCATTCTGATGCATGCCTCGAATCTCTTCCGGTTATATTGCCCTAGGAGTTCCTTGGCCTGCGTCTTCCAGGCTTCTGTCCGCTGCCTTCTTTCTAGATCCCTGAATTCTTCTCTGAGGAGATGGTCTCCTACAGCGCAGAATGGTTCAGGGCCTATGAAGGGTTCTGATGCTCCTTTCCTTGCCAGGGAGTCGGCCATTTCATTGCTTTCGGGGATATGGCCAGGTATCCAGCAGAGTTTTACTTGGTTTCTTCCACTCAACTCTTTGAGCTTTTGCAAGCATTGCCATACAAGTTTGGATTTGATGGTGTAAGAGTCCAGTGCCATAGCGGCTCGACTGTCCGACATAATTGCTATGTCGCAGTTGGTATAATTCCTTTCAAGATTGATCTGAACGCATCTGTCTATGGCATAAATTTCCGCTTGAAAGATGCTGGTACATTTGCCCATGGATTCGAAGTATTTTGTCCTGGGTCCAAAAACTCCTGCTCCAGTTAATTCATCAGTTCTTGATCCGTCTGTATACCATTTTACCGTGTTGCTGCTCAGTCTGTGGACCATGGATTCATTGCTCCCTTTTGGTGCTGAGCTTCCTGCTAAATTTCTTTTGGAAATTTAATTTCCTAATCACGTCATCCTTCGGAATGGCCAGGAGTGGTAGCTTTTTGACTAGTGCGTCGAATTGCCTCGATGAAATGCACCTGTCTTTACCTATCCCTTCTTTTGCCATTCTCATGATTGTTTTGTTTGCACACTCTGCTACCACTAGATGCAAAGAAGTCAGCTCCAGTAGCACCTCCATGGCCACAGTTGGGTAAGTTCTCATGGCTCCTGTAATACAGAGGCATGCCAATCTTTGAACTTTGCTGAGTGTCTACCTCGCGCTGATCAAATTAGTTCTCTTGGTCCATGCTATTGCACCATAGGTTATTTTATAGTGAATCAATTGCAAATCATACTTCAAAATTCGCCACTGATGCGAAAATGCTAAGCCCGGTGCCGATACGATACATGTGGAGTCTCGGCAACATTCTCTCTTACCGCTTCAACCAATTCAATGGAACGTCATGAGCATTGATGAACGGTATGTCGACGATGCCCCACTATCCCGTGCTCAACAATATCAACACCAGACGACGAATAACGTCGTCAGACGGTGCTTGGTGGCCACGATATTTTCGACGATATGTACAACTGAGCGAATTTTTTCAATGTACAGCGTCACTATTTCGGGGCATTGTTTCGGTGTGAAGTGAACACATGATAAAAACTGTACTGAATTGACATTTCAAAAACATGTCTTCTCAAGTCAATCGGTTGATAAATATCAAAGCTATTCAGTGTTTACATACCGACAGAGAAGGTGGCACACTCTGTATATGCTTGCAAAACATAGCATAAGCTGAAGAATAGCATACATACCCCTTCAGTAGTACGCAAGTTCATACTAAATGGAGTGTGAGCGTTCATTCGTAAGCACCCAAGTGAACTGGGTGAAATAGAAATACTACTGACTTAGCGGGCTCCCGACCCGTGAAGTGTCTCTGCCTGAGAAATAGAAATAGCTATGGAAATAAAAGACGCTGAAATGTTATTCTTAAGAACATAATATCGTCGTTTCGAACGAATGAATAGAAGCAGCCATAGTTCAGTACGTTCATCGTCCAATTTTCGAAATTGATAAGTGAAATCGTTTTAATATTTCCCATTGGTGGGGCAATATATCACTTCAATCAGAACAAATAGCAGCATCAAAGTAATACAATCCTTACCACCCTCGATATTTTCTACAGGACGTCAACAGCCTTCAGGTCTTAGATGGTCTATAGGATGACAAGCTCTAAGGGCAAGCGTCTATTCATTCACGGTGGACAATACCATATATGTATGAACAAGAATACGGACATTCTAAAAAAAACTGGGCGCTGACAAGGAATTTATTTAACCGAATATCTTCACCGAGTAGCTGAAGTTGGTAGTAGTGGATGAGAGAAAAATTGGTCTATAAACTAGAGCTGTCACATATTCCCATATTACGAGTAACCGAAAAATTATTCGAGGTAGTTTCGGGTTTCACTCAACACAACGGACGATGGTAGAAGAGAATGCCGTCTCCCCGACCTAGACTATGTTAAGATAGCGAAATCGAGACTAAAGTCGAATAAAGTTGCTGATGCTGACGGACTCTCTATAGAACTTTCTAAAGCAGCTGGAGATGAACTGGTATGGCGCATGCATCAACTCATCTGTAAGATCGGAGAAAAGCATGCCCGATGACTAGAATCTCAATACCGATTGCCACAGAAAGGACACCCCTTTGATTGCGCCAACTATCGAGGGATAAGTCTCCTACAAGATCTTTTCTGCCATTCTGTGTGAACTCCTGAAACCTTTCGTCATCAATCTGATAGATCCTTTTCAGTGCGGTTTCAGGCCAGGGAAATCCACCATCGACCAGATCTTCACACTACGACAGATCCTGAAAAAGATCAGAGAAATGTAAATCGACGCCGACGTCGATTTCGATTTTCCAAACAGCGTGCAAAGAGATGAGCCATACAGCGTCATGTCTAGTTTTGACATTCCTGTCAAACTCATCAGACTGAGCAGGATGACGATGGAGAACTCTCGCTGCACCATCAATGTCAAGACAAGGCGACGCGATGTCATGTGATTTCTTTAACATCGTTCTTGAGAAATTTGTGCAAAACTCACTAGCTAACAAAAGAGGCACGATCTTCCAGAAATCCGCACAAATGTTAGCATATGCGGATGACATTGACATGATTGGGCGAACACAGCGAGCCGTCAATGTGGCCTGCGTTAGCAATGAAATGCAAGCGACTAAAATGGGCCCGACGAGAAGCCCATACGAAGAATATGCTGTCATCGAGAAAGGACGCACAACATCGACGACTTCGCCAGAACTTTACTATAAGCATCTATAACTTTGAGGTATTGAAGGACTTCGTCTACCTCAGCTCCACGGTAGACAAAAATCAGTAATGAGATAAAGTGCAGAATAACTCTTGACAATCGCCGTTTCTTTCGGCTCAGAAGGCAATTGAATAATAGAGCCCTCTCTCAGAAGACCAAGTTGACTTTGTATAAGACCTTGATCATCCCAGTCCTGCTTTACGGCGCAGAGGCATGGACAATATCCCAAGCGAATGGAGTCTCTTGGTCTTTTCGAGAAAAAGTTCTGTGTGCGATCTTTGGGTTGATGGCGGTTGAAGTGAAAGATTCCACCACGAAGTATGTACATATATGGACTGTACAGCGACATGAGCCTAGCCAGGCGTCTACGGATACAAGCTTGGCTCCGGCCCAGAGAATTTTCGACTCTGAATCAGTGGGACAATGCAACAGAGTAGGTTCACGTTTAAGATTTTGTACCCAAGTGAACCAACTTGGCGTTCGCAATTGGCGATAGCTAGCAAAAGATCGTGCTAACTGTAGAGGTTTGTTGGTCGAGACCCAGTGCCACAAAAAGAAGAAAGAAGTATAGGGTACCTGAACTATTCAGATAGTTACCGAGATAATGACATTACGGACAATGATTTCAGGCAGTCGAAAAAATCACTACCACTGCGGCATGGTGACGCTAAGTTGGATACCGGGAGAAGAACGAACTTACTTGCAAAAGAGTGTTCAAATATGCAGAAGTATCTAACTCGAGTCTTCTAAAGAAGAAGTTAAAATATAAAACCTTGGGAAAGCAAATAGACGATGGCTGCATCGAGGCGTCGACGCTGAGTCAACCATGCCCTATGCCCGGCTTTAAACAAAACGAGACCATTATTAATGATCACACTCCGCCACAAGGATGTATGGACCGTGATGAAAATCCTTACCGAACACAGTGCAATAGGGACCCAGTCTAAGCATCTCCCACAGCGGCTAATATAGAAGTTGAAGGGGCGATGAATTTGTACATCTGTCCAGGGAGAGTACGAAATGTGTTGCGCGAGCTATGGTCACACTTGCACACGGAGTGCCGCGTCATTATTTCTTGGGCAACAACCCCACCGAAAGTAGTTCTGATTACACTCAGAAACAAAAGTGCAGAGTCATCATTCCGTGGACTCTGGAAAAATGTAATTGCACAGGTGTCGAGTGGTAAAATAAAGTTTTTTTTTGTTTTTTTGTTTTTTTTTTCCAAAACTTACTCTTCTGTTAGCTTCTCCTTCTCAATTAACGTAAGTTTGCTGTATACGTTGGACTTCTCCTCCTCAACAGTTTTCGTCTTGACCGATATTTCTTTGTTGACTTTATTCTTTCGCTCGACATGCTCCTTCACTCGTTCCTCCTCCAAATCCATTTTCAAAATCTCTGCATCAGCATCGTACTTATCCCACTCGCGGTAGTTTGTCGCTGTAGGTCGTGCAGTTCTATCGCGTGTGCTTGGTGTTGGTGTGTGAATCGCCGCTGTCTCCTTTGTTGTGCTCACTCGACCACTTTTTCTAATCGGCGGGAGACTGTCATCAAGAGTCGGATTGGAACTCACTTGAATTGTCGAGAGTATCGCGTCCTTGTTCTTGATTTCACTTGACCATTCCTATCAGAATCAAATCATCAATTGGTTTGCTGCGGACCTGAATAAGATATGCACTCACAATTATTGGGGCACTATGCTCCTCCCACTCCTCCCGGCTGAGATTGTTCTTTGTCAGCACTTGCTCTTCCTTGCGCAACACCCTGCTTTCAGGTTTTAACTCCCTCAGTTTGTCTTCAGCGCATTTCGTTAAATCCGGGTAGTAGCCCTCCTCTCCAGACCGCAGAATCATGACGATTCTCTCCAGTTCCTTGACATTCGTACACTTGCCGACATAATCGAAGTCCAGATGGGAAATCGGAATGTCATACTTTTTCAGCAGCGAACGATTCTCCATCTCGCTGGTTAGTGGTCCTTCCAGAACTCGGGTGTGCGGTGAAATGAGAGAATTCTGTGTCGTCCTTTGTTGACGGGAAATTCAAGGCTCAGGAAATATCGATCAAACTTTTCCGTGAATGTATGCCGTGAATGAACATTTTTTTAAAGGGGAAATGAAATTCCGGTTTTGTATTTGGAGGACTACTTTGCTTCAGATTAGTTTGTTTTCTTTGGCTATACAGTAGCCTGAAGGTTTGATAAATGTTATGTGCGCTGATGAATGCGCAGTATCGCATGACAGAGCTTGAAACAGACGTACATTAAAATGCGTGCAGTAAAATTACAGAACATGGGTTTATATGCAAATGACACATGTGTTTACTGCACGGCCACGCATCAATGCAAGTTATTCAAATTTTTTCTCCCGCTAAATATCCACTGCAGCACCTTGGCAGTTATGACTACAATAAGATTGAGGGAATCGCCAAGCCCTGTGTTCATGCATCAATTCTGGACAGATGGAATATATCGAGACTCCGGACGGAAACGGACTATATCATACCACATTTTAACTGTGAGCGGAGATTCTCTATCAGAATTCCCAGCAGGGAAGAATGGGAAGGGAAGTCTATGCCGAAAATGAACTTGCCATCTATACGATCCAAGATGGATGTTGGTACTAGTGCTGGGGTCTACTGTGAGTCTCGAAATACAAATCGGTCCTTCAGACTTGAGGATAGTTGTATAGTTTTTCAGGCAGAAGTGGCTACAATAAAACAAGCTGCGGATATGATTGTTGACGAACATATTTCAGGACAAACAATCAGTATCTATGTTGATAGTCAAGCAGCCACTAAAGCATTACAGTCAACATCGATAAGATCCAAACTCGTAAAAATGTGCATCATAAGACTGGACGATATTTCTGTAGCCGATATGGTGACCCTCTGTTGGGTTCCCGGCCACATGGGAATTTCCGGTAAAGAAAAGGGGGATGAACTGTCCAGGGTTGGGTCACATCTAAGCTCTTCGATGGCCCTACCTGACACCAGGACACCACTTAGCACCTTACGCGAGGAAATAGACATTGAATCTAACGAAGCAGCTAATAAACGGTGGTGCCGAGATTAGACACATGCGCTACAGCTAAATCGTTATGACCAGTCTACGACAAGAGAAGAATTACCGATCTCATAAAAGTAAGTCGAAAGGATATACGAACAGCGGTTGGGGTTGTAACAGGGCACGGCTGGGAATACCCCGTAACGACTTCTGTAGAAGCTGTAGAGACGAAAAAGAAATTGAATCTATTTGGCACCTACTGTGTGATTGTCCAGCACTAGCCGTTAGGAGGAAGGAAACCCTACGAAAATTCTTCTTTTCGGAAATGGATGATCTAGGGAAAATAGAGCTTAACAAACCCCTAAGATACATATCTACAGCCTTGGCCAAATGGGATTTAAGATTCGTTATATCTTCAAAAAGCAAAAAAGAAATAATGAAATGAGAGGAAAAAATAAAAATCGTTTACAACCTCAGATAGTGTCTCCGAAAACCATAAAATTCAAACTAATTACTTCCGATAAGTGATTTGGCAGCAAAGACAAAGGGAGAGGAGGGTGCCTAATACATTTGGCCAAGGTAGTTTAACTTAGCTGTGGATACATTGAAGTTTTAGGTTTTCCACGGTTCAAACTTTATGGGTACAATGGACTCATAGTGGTCTAAGTGAGCCGCTGGCATGTTTTACCTAACCTAATAATAATAATACAATAATGGCGGCGCTACAGTCCCAAGTGGACCTGGGCATAGCTTCTCAGCAACCACTCATGTTGTGTGTGCTATTGTTCTCTCACGAGTGGAGGGGGAGATTGAGAAATTGTTTCTAGACAGTTATACTCTTTGAGCATTGTCAGTGACTCGAAAGAGGTGGAGCCGTGAACAATTTTTTTTTGAAAAATTGTTTGTCTGAACTTGGATTCGAACCTAGACTGTGAAAGTCTAATGCGCATAGGTCGACGCACGAACCCACACGGCCACGGCGCCCACAGTTTTACCTAACCTAACCTATCCCAATTTTGATGCAATGCACATGTAGTAGGTCCGGATGATAATACAATTTGGTACAATTTTGGGACAATTCTATGTCTTTCTTGCAGCTGATTATTACGTTTCTTTTGATTCGAAGATTCCATCTGTAATGGGCTACACAATTAGCTAGGGCAGATTATATTCCATTTATTTGTGGTCGTTCCTGTTGCGTCTCTTTTTCTCTGTCTCGAAAACTCTCTAGTCTGAATCTCTGTTTTCAGGCGCTTTACATTGCCTGGCTTTGGATCGGTAGATGTCTAGCTAGACCGATGTCGCAGCTTCATTTGTGATTTAGAAGAAGAATCAATGAATGAACTAAAATTTTATGAATCAGGTCGTTTTTATTCTGAGACTTCTTTTTCGAGTTTCATTCTCTTGGCGACTGTCATCTCCTTGTTGGCCTATTCCTTCTAAGTAAAAGTTTATTTCCTTTAAACTGCATATCGGCTTTCTTATTTACGATGTGGTTATAGACACACTCCAAATCTAAATTTGACCAGAATATTTCTGTTTCGGTTGCAATAATTCATTGAATCCTCAAATCGGTAAATAACATTAACATTGCAGATGTTTAGTCCTACACCAATTCTAACAAAATTGGAGAAATGTGTGATGCATGATCAGAAAGAAATCAATTAAATTGTTCAGTAAGGCGATCATGCCTTGTGTTCAATATTCTTAATATAGAACGAAAGCCTGTGCGAGAATAAGCGCACAAAGGAACTATCTACCACACAATATATCCGATCCTGCGTGTGTGTGCATGCAGGATCACCCCGGCAGTTCGCTATCAGCACTCAGGCGACCAACGCCAAGGAGAGCGGTCGGGATAAAATTATATTTCTAAAATGTGTTACAGTCCACTAGTTTATATGAAATAAAAACATTATTTCATTTCATTTATTTCATTTATTGTGGCATAAAGTGTACAATAGATACAATTTTAAATTATTGTTTTACAGAGATATGGTAAAAGTACCTTACTACTATAATATAAATACAATTGGTTAAAATAATATCACATGATTTTTAAATTTAGAAGGAAAAGCCACTAAAAACCTTCATTAAAACAAAAAAAGAAAAAGAAAGAGTAATACATATAAGGTTAGAGGGAAGAGAGAACTAGTTGCGAAAACTCAGTAATGAAACTTTGGTGCTATTATTAAATGGTATTGAAGCGATTTGTGTAGCTATAGAAATAAATAAATAAATAGGTAAATAAATAAATAAATAAAAAAATAAATAAATAAATAAATAAATAAATAAATAAATAAATAAATAAATAAATAAATAAATAAATAAATAAATAAATAAATAAATAAATAAATAAATAAATAAATAAATAAATAAATAAATAAATAAATAATTAAATAAATAAATAAATAAATACCTAAATAGATAAATAAATAAATAAGTAAATAAATAAATATATAAATAAATAAATAAATAAACAATTAATTAAATAAATATATAAATAAATAAATACATGAATAAAAAATAAATAAACAAATAAATAAATAGTAATAAATGAGGAAACAAATAGATTTATAGCTATATATACACAAATGAGTAGATATATAAGTAAATACAGAGAAAATAAATGAATAAATATGATAAATACACACAAATTACAATGCCAAATTAGAAATGTAGACATTGTCGGAAGATAAACACGAAATATTGTACTTGTACAGAATTTTTTCAATCCTTTGTGCTACCATTTCAATGTTGGCCATTTCATGTAGTTCTTTTGTTGGGAAAAACCATGGGAAATCCAGAATCATCTTAAGCAATTTATTCTGAGCTATCTGAAGCTTACGTAAGTGACTGTTTGCACATTTACCCCAGACCGGAGAGCCATAATATATAATGGCTTGAAAAATAGCTTTGAAAATTAGTAGTTTGTTCGAAACATTGAGTTTTGAAATTCTACAAATAAATGGATATAGTATTCGTATAGTTGTGTTAACCTTCTTAATTGTTTCTTGCACATGAAGACTAAATGTTAAACGCGTATCTAAATAAATACCAAGATATTTTACATTCGGTTTCCATTCAACCGGAATTCCATTGACAATAAGTCTGTTGCTAGGAAGTAAGCAAGCTTTTCTTTTACGAGTAAAAAAGATAGCTTGTGTCTTAGAAGCATTCATTTTAATTTTCCAGTTAATACAGTATGTTTCGATTGTATTTAAAGCAGATTGTAGATTAGTTTCAACGTTGAAACCAATTACATCTGATGAATAAATGCAAGTATCGTCAGCGAAAAGGGCAATACTACAGTTTGTCAAGTTAGGGAAATCGTATGTATATATGTTATATAAAACTGGACCAAGGACGGACCCTTGTGGAACTCCTGCATTAATCCATTTATTTACTGAAGAATATCCGTTTATGGAAACATTAAAACATCGGTGAGACAAAAATGACTGGATGACTTTGACAAGATACAACGGAAAAACATTATAATTCTGAACCTAAACGTAGTGAGTTTATTTTACACCTTGCGATCATAATCCGTGTCTTAAGCGACGAGGTAGATTTAGACTCAAAAAAGGCTCGTGTAAAATCAAATAAGAAAATAAAAGGGTTGGATTTTATGGTGATTTCGTCCTTACTATGGGTTCCAGTAGACAACTAAGTAGACGAGCTCAAATGTTCAGGAGCAGATGATGTGATCTTGATTACAAAAAGCAAGTCCCTGCTCAATATTTGAGGGCTATGTATGTACTTGAGAAGGCAATAAAGACTTTAGATAATAATAATAATAATGGCGGCGCTACTGTCCGAGGTGAACTTGGCCCTATCTTCTTAGCAAGCACTCGTATTGTGCTGTGTACTCTCACGAGTGGATGGGACCTACAGTTTAATGACGACTCCGAACGGCGAGATTGAGAAACTATTTCCAGACAATTATACTCTTTGACCATTGTCAGTGACTCGAAAGAGGTGGAGCCGTGGTAAAATGTACGAGAGTACGCATCACCCACTACGCATCTACCCACTATGCCACCCACTACGCCACGGTGATCACTTTTCCCAGATATGTGACAGTTTTCGAGAAGCTATAGCTGGGGCCATTTATGGTTTGGCGGTCAATGAGATCATTTTCTAGCGAAACGACGATTTCGGTCTTTTGAGCGTTGACGCCGTTCTTTCATGTCTAATTGGGGAGTAAAGGAAAATAATATTGAATTAGGTCTCTTAGGGGGTGCCTCCCCGTAGTGTGTCACCCACATTTTTCGATCACCTGCACCATGTGCCTTCAAGCATTAATAATGTAGCGGAGTATTAAAAAATAAAGCGCTACAATAGCCTGAACTCCGTGCGACGCTGAACGCACATCATTTTACAGCTGTCAGAACTACCATCGTCAACGCCTGTCATCTCGATACGGTACCGGTCTTTGCGAAAAGCTTCCCTTTCGTTCGGAGACGTCGTTGACATCGGCAGCAGCGGTCCAACTCTAGAAGATACTTTTAAATTAATTAGCATTGTATTATTACCAAGTAATATTATATTATAGTAAATAAAACATAATTTTACAATAACATTTCATTGACCCTTAGAAGAGGTGATTGAACTCCATTCTGAGATATTCCGCCGCTGAATCTCATGGCATTACTGGAAATCAGTTTGACATTAGCGGCCTCGCTGTTAAGCAGTTTGTTTATCAGTGCACCGGGGCCCGGTCATAAAGCCAAGCGACATAAAGACAAATTCTAGCATTTTGCCTTATGTCGCTTTTTAAAGGAATATAAGGCCAAATTGTATCCTTTGGTCTTATGTCGCTTTGACAGAGTGACATAACGCCACATTTTTTTCAAATATAACACCAAATAATATAGTGCACCAAGCACTGCAACTGTCCTTAACCAGTGCATTCGTGACTGCACGCGTGTAGACATAGGTTAAGTGTCGAACAGAATGTGCAGAAAACAAAGGCGTTTCGTTGATATTGATTTCAAGTGAAATATAAATTAACGGCAGTTTTCAGTTTAGGCCCAATGCACACGGAGCAATTGGAAAAAAAACTAATCAGCGATGCGAATTGGCAACTAGTTTGCTTTGAGTCATACCCTGTGTAATCAATTTGTTTGCTTTGTTCGGCGCAATCTATACGCTTTCCACGAATTGCTCGAGTGCTGTCTAATGATAAAGCAGGGATAACATTGACAGCAGTAAACAAAAGCGCTCACAAAAAGGGGATTCCCGCGATAGTTGCATATTTCAAATCAAATGTTGATTACATCAAAGTGCGCTGCAGTGCAAAGCTTTGCAAGGCTATTTACAGCTGCGGTCAAAATAATAGCAGTACGACACAAAAAACGAAGCAACTGAATAACATAAATATATATCATCCATAAATCGTTTTAAAATATTTATATTTATTGATTAAATTTAATAATATTGAAATTGTGGACGAAGAAAACTAAATTTAAGCTAAAGAGATTTATTTCAATTAACAAAAATAAATAAGAAAGATAATGATATTTTCAATGTACTGAAAAAGGGCGGTCAAAAAAATAGTAGTATTCAAATTTTTTAAATAATATTACAAAATTGACGAATATTTTTAGGAAATGTGTACTAAAATTAGTTAGTATTTTGTTGTAGACCCTTTATTCTTTAGAACTGCTTCACATCGCCGTTTCATAGAAGCCACCAAAGCCTGACATCTCCCCAGGGGTATGTTTTGCCTGTGTCAACGCTAAAAATCTAGTCGTCAACGATTAAAATCTAGTTTTCCAGAAAAATAAAATAAACGCAGTTATCAGAAAAAACGTGTGCGAGCCAGGACGACACAGAAGAAAAAAATATAATTCTCTACGATTCTTACTAAAAGAATTTTTTAATTTCATTCATTTTGTATTTGCTTTTATACGTTGTTAAATCAATAAATGGATTAACCGAAATTATAAAATCTGAACTATATCTGGCCGCCACAGCCTGCTGCCTTGACTGTGATGCAAAGTTCACTACTATTCCGGGGCTTTGAAGCTGCAACCACTGTTTTTACATTCGCCCAAAGATACTCTATTGGATTGACATCAGGTGATTGGGAAGGCCAGTCCATAACGTTAATGTTGTTGATCCGAAACCATTCCTTAGCTTTTTTGCTGGTATGCTTGGGGTCGTTGTCTTGTTGAAAGACCCATTTCAGTGGCATTTCCTCCTCTGCGTAAGACAGCATAGCTCCCTGCAGTGTATTCACGTAAGCATGTTGATCCATCACACTACTTATGCGAAATATGCGACCTACACCATAGTACGCCAAGCAACCCCATACCATTATGCTGGATCCACTACGCTATGAATGCATTGAGTGACATGGAAAGAAACTGTTATATGAGAGAAAACTACCAAAAATAATTTTAAAATAGTAAAGATTTGAAATTACTTGAATTAATGAGTAATAGATTACTCCAAAAGTGTAGTAAAAAATATACTTCGGAAAGCAGCACTGCTATTATTTTGACCGCAACTGTAGGTTCTCACGATAATGCCTTAGTTTGTAGAGTCGAGTGAGCACTCTCATCAAATTCGGATTTGAATATTCAGTTTGCAGACCGCATTCGCTTGATTTCCAAGAACGATCTACTTGTATGCTTACATAAGCATATACGAGTACATGTGCATGTAGAGTTCTAGGGAAGACTTAAATTTCAAATGAGGAGAGAGTTCTCTTGAATGCGAATTGCGATTGTGAACTTTGTTTGTGTCAAACTACTCAGTTTGCAGACCGCATTCGCTTGATTTCCAAGAACGATCTACTTGTATGCTTACATAAGCACATACGAGTACATGTGCATGTAGAGTTCTAGGGAAGACTCAAATTTCAAATGAGGAGAGAGTTCTCTTGAATGCGAATTGCGATTGTGAACTTTGTTTGTGTCAAACTACTTACAAAATGACCCACAGCTAGACTAAAAACCTAAACGTATTTCATACGGCACTTATAAATTGTCCTAATGTACAATGCGGCGTGCTTAATCTTACAAAGGGTGACGCGTGTTTCGGTCGTCATTTCGTCTTCAGGGTGGACGCAATTCGTCGCACGATGAAAAATGTTGAGTACATTCTTTTGGATGTTGAGCCACCAATCAGACAGGCAGAATGGATGTGAAATGAAGGAAACATAGCCACGGTAGGGGACAGTATCGAAGAAGACCCAAAAATAATGATTTTACATGATCTTCTCAAGAATGATGCTGAAAAATCACAGAAATGCGCGTCGCAGCGCATCGCTTAAAACCTTTTTTGAAAATGGAAAGTCTCAGTGAGTTCGTTGACGGACCACAGAGAATTCTCCATCGACATCTAGCATTAGTTTAAGAATTTGGCAGGAACGTCAAAACCATGCATGGCGCTGTATAGCTTGTCTCTACGTACGCTGTCATAAGCGTCCTTGAAATCGACGAATATGTGGTTAATGCTGATCTCAATTTCTTAAGTATTTTTCAGGATCTGCCGTAGTGTGAAAATTTCGTCGATGGTGGACTTGCCCGGCCAGAAACGGTACTGATAATGATCTGTCAGTTTATTCACGAATGGTTTCAAACGATCAGACATAACAGCAGAGGAGATCTTGTACGTGATGTTGAGGAGACTTATCGATAACAAGCATGATTTCTATGACCTCCTAGGTAGAACATACCATCAATGCCTCAGCTATGACACCAACATCGTTCTAGGAGTTCTTAACGCTAAGCTGTACAAGAGAGACACCTTTGCGAAAATAATTGTAAAACACAGCCTGTACGACACCACGTCCGAGAACGAACTCAGGCCGGTGGATTTCGTTGCGGGGCGAAAGCTCTTTGTAGCAAGCATATGGTTCCCTCACCTCAGCATCCATAAAGGGACCTGGCGAACTCCACGAACGACATCACAGTTGAGATCCGACGTAGAATCGCCCTTGCCAACCGATGCTACTTCCGTTTGTCAAAACAACTGAGCTCAAAACTCCTGACTCGAAGGACTCAATCATGCCCTACAAAACTCTTATTCTGCCAGTCCTGCTATATGGAGCCGAAAGTTGGACACTAAGCAGAACTGCGGAGCTGATTCTTCGTGCCTTCGAAAGAAAAATTCTTCGTCGGATACATGGTACCGTCTGCGAGGAAGGCGAATGGAGGAGGAGACATAACCGCGAACTCTATGAGCTGTGTGGATGTAGTCCGGAAGGCAAAAATCTGTCGACTGCACTGGCTCGGCCACATCGAGCGCATGGACAACAATGCTCCAGCTAAGAGGGTCTTCGAATCTGAGCCTCCTGGTTCGAGAAGGAGAGCAAGACCGAACCTCCGGTACAAAGACCAAGTCATCGCGGTCGTAAGACAGCTTGGTCTTGATGACTAGAAGTAGCGTGCCCAGGACCGTCAACGATGGAAGGCAGCGATATATCAGGCTCGAATCCTCCATGGCTTGTTAACTGAACTGAACTCCATCAAGAACGATGCGTATAATGTCAAAAAAATGTTTTAGACAAGGCGGGCGCGATGTCATATGACTTCTTCAACATCGTTCTAGAGAAGTTTGCATTCAGCAGCATTCACAGGCCAACACTAGAGACACGATCTTCCAGAAGTCTGTACAAATGCTAGCCTACGCAGATTACATTGACGTGTTTGAGTGAATACAGCGAGCCGTCAATAAGACGTTTGCTAGCATTGAAACAGAAGCGGTTGAAATGGGTCAGCCAGTAAACGAGGGCAAAACGAAGTACATGCTGTCATCGAGAAAGGACGCACAACATCGAAGACTTGGCCAGAACGTCACCATAAGCATCTATAAGTTTGAGGTAGTAAAGGACTTCGTCTACCTCGGCTCCACGGTAGACAAACATTAATAATGAGAAGCGCAGAATGACTCTAGCCAACCGCCGTTTCTTTGGGCTCAAAAGGTAATTGAGTAATAGAGCCCTCTCTGGGAAGATCAAGTTGACTTTGTATAAGATACTGATTATCCCAGTCGTGCTTTACGGCGCAGGGGCATGGATATTATACCAAGCGGATGAAGAGGCTCTTGGTCATTCGAGAGAAAAGTCTTGTGTGCGATCTTTGGTTGGTGGATTTGGAGGAGAAGGTTCAACCCCGAACACGGGGAGCGACATGAGTCCGGTCAGGCTATTCAACGCCTAAGATGACTAGACCATGAAGGGCGCATGACAACTTGACTCTGACTCTGAACCAGTAGGACAACCCAACAGAGAGCGTCCACATCTAAGGCGGCACACCTAAGTGGAGAGGGACCTCAGTCAACTTGGTGTAGAGATTGGTCATTAGCAAAAGATCGTTCTAACTGAAGAGATTTGTCGATTAATGCGAGGCCTACCCCGAATTGGAAGAAGAAGAAAAAACGCCGCGAAATGTCTAGGTTTCCTTAAGCTATGCGTGAAATATTTCACCCTCTTGAAATTGGCTTCGATTGATAAGGCAAAACTTGAGTATAAATTGACCCGACATATTCGTCTCGTTTCAGTTCATATTTAAGCCTGTTTTAGGACGTACAGTTAAGTTTAGAGATTCGTTCTGCAGCCGGAGCACACAAATATGGGATATCTTTTCCAGCACAGTGCAATTCACAGGCATTTAAGAACACAGGGACCTCTTCTGCCTTTCCCATCTTACAAACTACCTTAAGACTACCCTAAACTATGTAAATCGGGCAAAAGTTTGCAGCAAATCTAGTAATAATTACCCGCTGCGAGACCGACTGTTTCCCATATGGGGACCATTACTACCCGTTCTATCCCGGGTCTAAAGGGTTCGACGAGGGAGTTCCCTCGCTTCCAAGCCACCAGAACTTTTGATGCTGCATTGCAACATCCTGAACAACCCGACTCGATACCGCTGTACTGAACCGGAGGAGACCATCCTCAGCTTGTTGTGCGATGGTGCGGTCGTAGTTGAGTCGCCCATCCACAGTTGATCGGGCGATGTGGAAGATAAGCGGTACCGCATTTTTGTCTTGTATCAGACCGTGCTTATCGGAATGGAGAAATGCTTCTGGGGGGACGAAGCCATTATAACGTACATTTTCATGGTATTGTGGGTTGGGGTAGTAAGCAGAGATCGTGTTCATCGCTCTGGCAGTATGACCTCGAACCATCTTCAGCAGAAAGTTATCCACCCTTATCATGTTCGCCCAGTTGTATAGGACCTCAATGGAATAGAATATTCTGTACTGTAACTCTGGTGTTCTGTAAAGGCGAAGGCAGGTCCTAAGACAAGACCTCTCAAACACCCGAATCTTTTCCATCAAGCTTGCACTCACGTTGAACCACACGACACAGCCATAGGTGAGCTTTGGCCTGACAAGGGCAGATTACCTTCACCCTCAAATCGAGTTGCCTGTTGTAAAACAGTCTCTTTGTGAGAGCGAAAGCACCTCGAGCTCTGTCCAAAGCAGCCTCTACATGTTTGTTAAAATATATAAAGTGATCTAGCCAAATCTCCAGGTATCTGACTACAGTCTTTTGCGCCAGTGGTTGCCCGTGCCTTCCAACAACTAAGTACTTCCGCCAATTCATTTTAGTATCCGCCGAAGCCTTCTGCAACAGCGTTCTGAATAGGATGGTTTCCGTCTTCTCAAATTTGATGTTCAACTTCCAGTCGTCGCAACTTCGCATGAAAGAATCGAAATCACCCTGCACGAGAGGGGTGATGTCCTCGATCTTTTACCCTGATCTGTACACTATCAGGTCATCTGCATACGCAATTACGTGGGGAAGAGAACTTATGAGATCACTTAAGTAAATGTTGAACAGGATCGGCGAATTAACAGCATCTTGTTGGAGACCATTTTTGACGTTGAATATACCCGTAGATGTCACGTTGTCATTCTTGTAAGCATGTTACACAGTATGTACAGTAGCGGTTTGCTGATGCCTAGCAAAGATTGAGTTTATAGAAAAGTCCTTCTAACCATACGGTGTGGAAAGCCTTCTCCAAGTCAATTAGGCAGGCACCCGTACATTCCAATGGATATCCGACACCAGTTTCGACGCAGAATGAATAGTGTCATGTGACATGACTCATGTCACGCTTTGAAACTGAGTTGGTTATCCGGAATGGTATGTTTGTCCTCAACCCCAAGGAGACTAATTGACCGGAGGTTGCACGGATTAGACGAGTCTTTTCCTCGTTTAGATATGGATTGTACAATCACAGTTTTTCAATGCTCCGAATAATGTGCAGCTGGAGCCGTGAAAAAATTATTGGTGTTTTTTCGGGAATCGAACCGAGAACATCGAGCGTAGGAGTCGACGCACCTACCCACTACGTCACGGCGCCCACAGGACTATGTACATATTAACCATTTCTAGAGGAAGATGTCTTAGCACAATGTTGGAAATTCCGTCGATTCCAACTGACTTTTCCTTTTTAAGTGCTTCGAAGATTGCTTGGAGCTCTGTCTTCGATATGAACGGGGGATGGACCCTCTCATCGGCGATGGCATTATCTGTCATGTTGCCATCATTGAACACGACAAAGCCGCTGTTCTCAGATCGCCATTGTTGCATATCATCTCGAAGTTGAGCTTTGCCATCAAGTACGCGGTTCTCCAGGTCGTAGTTCGAGCGAACACTCTCGTTCACTTTATGTACTTCCTGTAAGACCGCGCCCAGTGCCTCAATTTTTTCCTGCGGGTCTTCGACCACAAAGAAATTGTCATCAAGAACTGCGTTTACTGGATCAATACCTGCTGTTGTCAGTATTTGTTCATTGTCCGTCGTTCTGGGAAACTTAAGACACGGAAGTTCGCTTTGCTTGCTGCTCCGGAAGAATTTTTATAAGCAGTTTTGTAAGGAGAACAGGCTTGCTGGAGAACAAGCAGTGACATGGCGTTACAGTACAGGGGGTTCACTATTATCCATCAAGGCATCAGAATTGGCCAACAAGGAACTAAGTGAGACGCGGCTTCAGTCCCCTCTGCTAACTCTCCTACCGACCGTCGTCCATCTCTGTAGCTGTCTAGAGAGCTGTAAAAATTATTATAAGCCTTTCGAACAAGTGTTACTCAATACTTTGTGGACTCGCAAGTTTTCCTAACAAGCCTTGGAATTTCATTTCATGTGAGAACACAAACTATTTAAAACAATATTTTGTCCTTTTACAGCACAAAAAAAAATATCCTCGCGTAAATCGAAGATTTGAAATTATTGGTTTTTGAATTTTGTTAAATTTTAGGAAAAAAATGGTTTATCGGGCAATACGCTGCTGCAAGAAAACGTTCCTCCTTGTTCGGGGAACACAGTGCATGTGGGCAGCCAAAGTCCTTCGTCGATGTCTCGCCACCGACGACAAACACAAGTTTTCTGTGAGTACCACCTTCAGGCAGTGATTCATCTCAAATCGAGTGACACATCATTTCAGAAAGGTCTAGTCGTTGGGCTGTATGAAAAAGAAGATGACAGGTCCGCTAAACTCTCGGCGAGTGGACAAAAACTCGACGAAAAGCTGCAGGGACTCCTGAAAAAGCTTGTGAAAGAGTGGGTATTTAAAAAATACCGCTATCCATTTCAAATGCTTCAAATTCAGGTGCAACATGAGTGGCAAACTGGGGACAGAGAAGGTGTTCAATAACATCGACTCTGAGTTTAGGTCCGTCGCTGTCGTTGGGCTTGGACGCGAAGGGGCTGGCTTCAATGAGCTTGAAATGCTGGATGAAGGACTGGTAGGTCCTTTTAGTGATTCACGAAGTTGGCCTGAACATCTTCGACTGTTTGTAGGAAAATGTGCGACTGGCTGCAGCTATTGGGGCTAGACAACTCCAAATGCAAGGTTGCCTTGAAGTGTTTGTGGATTCCATGGACTACCCTGAGCAGGCGGCCGAAGGCAGTGCCTTGGCCATATACCAATATCAGGATCATAAGAAAAAAGAGAACAGGACCCATGTTCCGAAGTTGGAACTCTACGATTCCTCTGAAACCGACGCATGGACGAGGGGGATTTTCAAAGCTGACGCACAAAACTTGGCCAGACGGCTGACAGATGCTCCGAGTAATTTAATGACTCCGACGCTCTTCGCTCAGGTACAAGATTTGCCACAGAAAATTAAAGACCTTTCAACTCTTCTTCTGTTCTCAAAGGCAGCCGTTGATGCCCTGTGTCCCTGCGGCATGACGGTAGAAATACGGGCCATGGACTGGATTCAACAGAATCACCTCAACACATTCCTTTACATTGCCAAAGGATCTTGCGAACCACCGGTTCTGCTTGAGATTAAGTACTGTGGAACGTCACCGGAAGACAAGCCTATTCTGTTGATTGGGAAGGGGATCACCTTCAATAGTGGCGGCATTTCGCTGAGACCGAGAAAGCGCCTCGATCAGTATCGTGGCTCAATGGCTGGGGCTGCGGTTGTTGTTGCTGCGATCAGAGCTGCTGCTGCACTATCGCTTCCGATCAATATTGCGGCCGTCATACCGCTGTGTGAAAATATGCCTTCTGGCATGTCCTGCAAGCCGGGAGATGTTATAACCTGTATGAATGGAAAGCTCTTGGCTATCGAAGTGGGTGTTCGCATTCGTTTTTCAAATTTAGGAAAAAGACATTTTTTGACTTTGTAGCAAACAAATAAGGCTGGAGTGGTTGTGATGGCCGACCCGTTGTTGTACGCTCAAAATGCCTACAATCCCCGTCTTGTGGTCGATATTGCCACAGTGGGCAGTGGATCTTACAAGGGCCTAGGCTCCGGAGCTGCATCTGTGTTTTCGAACTCACATTTCCTGTGGAAGGAAATGCAAAAGGCCGGCTCAATAACTGGCGACAGAGTATGGAGGATGCCCCTATGGAATTATTATAAGAAGCAAATTAAAAGTGAGTACAATCTGCTGATCTGTGGTCTTATCTTAAGTACGAAGTACACGATGCAATGGTTCCACCGACTTACGTTGTGCCGATATCGGCTAAACTGTTGTATTCTTCACTCACAATCTGCGTACAATTTACGTACAACCAGGCATTTTATTATGTCAGATTCGGGCGATCAATTCGAAATTACTTGACCTTAGCCCCAATTCGCCACCCAAATGGTCGAAACAGAATTGAAATCGATACAACAATTGCATGTGCGAATACACTCCATACAACTTTCATACAATCTGTTGCATGCGACAGCGGTCATATACTCAAGAGCTTGCGACCATACAATATCGGGACAACGGTCGGTTGTGTGTAAACATTGTTGTATACAACACCAAGTCTGTCCAACCGTTGGTACGACCTTTGTATCGTGTATTTCGTACTTTAAAGTAACTCATCATCTTCACATTTTCCATACCCCCTTGGGAACAGTGCCTTTGTCTGAAGGAGATAGCAATTTAAAGCAACGAAGACTGTTTCATTGGATTAATCTTGAACTTAAATTGCTTATCTGGTCAAGTTTATAAGCAGATATCTGTAATATCGCGTAAAATGCCGCATCGATAACGTGCCGTTTGTTAGATAAGAAATCAGAGATAAAATAAGCAATTTGTCACTTATTCCTCTTCAACCTAGGATAAGAATAAGAACCGGTGAACACGAGGGCTTTTTTTTATCGCGTGGCGAAGTTACGGCACCGGTCAAGTATGAGATATGGTAGGTAGACACTAATGATGTACCAAACTGTAAATTTTTCAAACCGAGTTAACCCGAGTTGAAAATTAAGTAAAGCGAGTTGCAAATCGAGTCGTCTCACTCGGTTTCTAACGAAAAGTCAATCAATAGCGCATACGAAAATCCGACTAACGCAAATACACAGCTACGTCGCACATCGCCGCGCCGCGGCAGCATGTAGCATAAGCAACAGAACCGAAGTCGAACTCATTCTATGTATCATAAAGGGTTTGTCATTAAGCGCTTTCTATCTTTAAATTTGGGTGAAATAAAGTTTGTGTGAGTAATCATCAACATTTTTCATTCATTTGAATGGCCCATTGATGCCATTTTGTATAAAATATAAGGTCTTTCAAATGTCAACCGCGGCTTCTCTGTGTGGCGCGCATCCGAAATGTCCAATTTTCCATGGCGCATAAATCAGACTAAATTTGATCAATGGCATGGGTTATGTTGACTCTGAGAGCCGCTGGGTTTGTGGTTTATTCGCATAGACCTGAAACTTCAGAAAACCCCACAAGAAAAAGTCTAACGGGGTCAAATCGAACGATCTCGGTGGCCAGTTCACATCACCTCGACGTGAGATGACCGTGCCTTCGAACCGCTTGTGAAGAATATCCAATGTGGCGTGAGCTGTGTGACACGTAGCGCCATCCTGTTGACACCACATGTCGTTGGTGTCCATATCATTTAATTCATATCAAAAGAAGTTGGTAATCATCGACCTATAGCGCTCGACGTTGGCCAACAATTTGTCGACGTCGTTGTCAAAGAAATACGAGTACGGACCGATGACGCTGCCATAAATCCACACCATAAAGTGATTTTTTCGGGATGCATTGGATGCTCTTGGATCTCATGTGGATTGGTATCGTCCCAAATCCGACAATTATGATTGCTGACGTACCCATTCATCCAGAAATGGGCCTTATCGCTGAAGATGATTTTTCGATGAATATTACAGTTTTTTTTTCAGAGCATTTTTGAAACACTACTGGAGCGCTCAGACTCAAAACTGGTCCATTGTACTGCCAGGTAGTATCCTACTTCAGTGCCGTTAATTTGATCCCAACAGCAAATTGTGACTAGGCCAGATTCGATTTCACTGGAATTCGAACTTGGGACCCCTCCAACTTGAGGCAGGCACTTAACCAACTGCGCCATCCAGTCGCAGTTTTCTACTGCTCGAGAGCCCATTCATCGAACACACGTCGTTGTCTAGGGTCGTTTACCCTCAGTTCTTGGGTCAGTTGAATTTTTTACGGGTACAGGTTTAAGTCATGACGCCAAATTCGCCAAGTTGTGGTCTGCGAAAGGCCGAGTTCTTATTAGCGAGGCGAAATCGACTGCCTCGGATTTGTATTCTCCTGCACACTCCCACGGACAGCGGCGACATTTTCGGCAGATCTTACGTTTCTTCGACGTACGGGTGTTGGTTTATCGTTTACCTAACCAGTGGATTCAAATTTATCCACCGCACTACGAACAGTCTTCTCGGTAGGACTATTATGGCGACCGTAAAATGGACAAATCACGCGGTACCTTGCCCGAGCAGAATAGCCATTTGAACGTGTTGTTGAACGCTGTCCGTCCATGGTGATTTGGCAAAACATACAGCCAATTTGACAGATGTAGCTCCAACAATATGGCTGCCATCAACTGCCGAAAATCACAAGTTCCTATTGGAAGACCCTTTATATCTGCTTTTCGTGGCGTTGCGGACAAGTTGCTTATGTTGTGTGTCCTTCCTTGAACATAGCATGTACTTGTACTTCGTTTCGCCCTCATTCACTGCTAAACCCATTTTGGCCGCCTCCAACTCATGCCAGCAAACGCTTTATTGACGACTCGCTGTGGGCGACCAAGCACGTCAATGTCGTCCGCGCATGCCAGCAGTTGTATGAATTTTAGAAGATCTGCTTTGTTTGTCAGTGAGTGTGTTTTCACGATCTTCTAAAGAATGATGTTGAAGAGATTACATGACAGCGCGTCGCCTTGTCTAAATCCTTTTTGACATTGAACGCCTCGGCGTTCGGTTCGTTACCGAAATTGATCGAGCTGCGAGAATTCTCCATCATCATCCTGCTCAGTCTGACGAGTTTGGCAGGAATGCTAAAACTAGAGATGGTGCTGAATAGCTCATATCTATGCATGCTGTCATATGCGGCTCTGAAATTTACGATCTGCATTTCCTGCTGTTTTTTTCCCAGTATCTGTTGTAGTGTGAAGATTACCGTCTACTGTGGGCTTTCCTGACCTGAAACCAGCTGACCTATCAGGTTGTTCACAAATGTTTTCAGGCGTTCGCACAAAACGGCAGAGAAGATCTTGTACGCGATGTTCTGGAGACTTATTCTTCTATAGTTGATGTAGTCAAAAGGATCTTCTTTCTTGTGGATCGGGCAAACGGTACGGAGATTTCCCTCTTCGGGCATGCTTTCCTCCGACATTATGTGCATGCGCCCAACCAGATCATCTCCAGCTGCTTTTAACATTTCAGCCGGCGGACAATCTCCATCGGCAGCTTCTTCGTCTAGGTCGTTGGATGAAATTTTCTTCTACCATCGTCTGTTCCGTTGAGTGGAACATTCTCTCTGACAGCGGTATTTGCGCTCTCGTCGCCGTTTAACAGTCTGCAGAAATGATTAAGTCTCAGTATAGACTTAATTTAGTAAGTCTGCACTTCTAACGCTTATCCTATTAATTTCACGTTTGAAGACCTTTTAACGATTTTCTGTCGGGTTCAATTCTGGTGACTGAGCTGACCAATTCATAAACGTGACATTGTGATTGCTGGACTAGCCTAGACGTGTAATACGACTGGATGGCGCAGTTGGTTAGGTGCCTGCCCCAAGTTAGTGGGGTTCCAGGTTCGAATCCCAGTGAAATCGAATCTGGTCCAGTCACCATTTGCCGTTGAGATCAAATTAACGGCACTGGAATAGGTTGCTATCTGGTAGTACAATGGACCAGTTTTGAGTCTAAGTGCTCCAGTGTAGTGTCTCAAAAATCATCCAAAGAAAGCCTAGACGTGTACTTTGCGTAATTTTCCTGCTGGAAGACAAAAAGCACGGCATTTCCTGTTCCGCTTACGACAATATAACATCTTCTAAAATTCTTTTATGTGCCCATGGGTCTATTATTCCAATGGCCTCAAACTAAAGCAGACGAGGAGATTCTTGGACGCTTCGAGAGAAGGGTCCTTCGAATTATCTTTGGTCCCGTATGCACTGATGGTGTTTGAAGGAGGAGGCGGGCTGTACAGCGAAATGGATCTGGTCAATCGAGTCTGTATCTCTCGTCTCAGATGGCAGATAGGGCGAATGGACACCAACGCTCCGACTCGAAAATTTTTCAACATCGACTCGAAAAGTCTTCGATTTCAACTCCGAAGACTACGCCTCCCGTGGCGCTGAAAAAAGTCCTCAATCAGCTGAACGTGCTTCGGTGGAAGCAGTTAGTACAAGACCGTGCCCTCCCCATCGAGCACGGTCTTGGATAAGGCCCAGTTCCACCCCGAACTGTTGTGTCAAGTGACTAAGAAGAAGATTAGGCTGATAAGATCACAAATCAGTGACGGTCGGCAGACGTTTTTGTTTAAAAACTGTTACGCATGGCGAAGGGAATATGTTGCTGCAGGTTAATGAATTTGAAGAAATTGCTTGGTTTCACTTCTATTTTGTAAAGGTGTTGTCCGATACTGTAAACTGAGTTAATTGTGGGACAACTGTTGTTGTGAGTGGAGGAAATACCTTCAGTTTTATGCAGACGGTTAAGTTTGAAAAGCTTTAAATGAAATACACTCTGAGCATTGTGAGTCACTCGAGAGAGGTGGTTCCGTCGAAAATGAAGTTGTTGCCTCCGGGATTGAACCAGTAGTAGGCGGCGACTATTTCTTTTTGATGATAAAGCATGGAAATAGGGACCATTATTCAGTTCCATTCAATTTTAATCACGATTTTGTTAACCAATTTCAGACAGTGTCAGTTACGATGTTAGCAACTTAGGCGCTGGACTTGCCTCGTCCTGCAAGGGTGCAGCAATAATCCATGTAAAAGAAATATTTACATATTCCCCTACAATCATGTACTATAACCAACCTCATTTCATACAGGAATTTGTGAAGAACACCGACTGGATACACGTCGACATAAGAAGTGTGGGCATGCTGACCAAGACGGGAATGCTACCGTATCTTCTTAAGAACCGGATGACGGGCCGTCCCACACGCACCATTATACAGTTCCTGTATCAACTGGCTTGTCCCGACCAGACCCAGAAGTCTTGTTAGTGAAGTTTGTTGTGTGACGTGTCATCAAATTTCAAAAATTTCCTGTTTCCAATGTATTTTTGATATTTGTTCTTTTGTTGTTCTCAATAAATGTAGAATTAATTCAATCTAGTTTAATTAAAAATAAATCCAACGCTGAGACTTTGAGTTGTGCGATTTCAGCAGGAAATGTGTGCGGTACAAGTTTGCGGAAGTGAGGAGTGAGTAAGCTGAAATCGACACCAGCATACGGGTTCATCTCGTCGGTCGCACATTCGTTTGATTGTTTGTTTACGTCTCAACTGTCGTACACTGCCACGGGGCAACGGATCGCCACTTGGGTGATAGAACGCGTCTGATTACGTCTAAAGTTTTGTGCGTTGTGACTGTGGGTCGAGTTGTACTCGCACGGGGAAGGTTCCATCGCATAATATTGATGGATGATTTCTGAATATCAAACGACGTTTTCAAACTATTTCAGTTGAATTTTCTTCTAACTTCAACCCAAATCAACCATTTATTCATAAATTCATGCATCCAAACAAACAAATATTCATCCCTACATATACCTATATCTCTATCCAAGTATATCCAACACAGAAAATCCCTTCCATCATACACAACCCACTGCTCATGCCTGCGGTGTGTGTGTTCATTTCTGTTGGGCATTTAGGGGTGCGATCGAAAAGATAACACTCATCAACGAATAGAGTGGCCGAACACAGCATGAAATTATGTGTGAAAATGAAAATTGTTCTCATTTTAAATCTTATGAGAGATGATTATCTCAAAATTTCAACATAAATCGATATTTTGAAATTTATCATTTCTTAATGCTTACATTGATGTCTTCAAAACTGCGTTTTCAGATCTTCAAAATTCGCATGTCGATGATTGACCGTTTTCGGCCAATATCTCCAAAACCATTATGGCCGGAATGCTCAAATTTTTTTTAAAAGAAAGTACTCAATGATGCCAATATTTTGTGATTTTTTCAGATTTTTAAACACTTTGGTTTAGAAATGGCAGGGGGGGACGCATTTAAAAAAATGTTGGAGCTCCATATTTTCCAAACGGTATTTTGGATAAAAAAGTGTTGAAAGGAACCCCCACCTCAATTCGAAAGATCTGTCGATTGATATATCTTTCGATGGGATGCGACAATATTTCAAAATTAATGTCAATTTCACCTGTACTGGAGCCACCCCCAAATGGCCCCACTTTTTAAAATCGCTGCATAGGCAGTGACATCTAGGTTTGAAGTACCTAATTCCAAAATTTCATGCCGATATCTTCATAAACTTCGGAGATAAAAAAGTGTGACAGACACGACGGACGGACGGACGGACTGACACACCGAAATTATAAAGGTTCCGTTTTTGTAGACGGAACCTTAAAAAAGAAAAACTTGCTCGATTTGCTTATTCGTTTTTATTTAGTGACCAAAACTCTGTCAGTTGTTATTTTTTTGGATTATTGATTTTTCAGATTTAGTAAATTTTTGACGAAACGTCCAAAAATGATGAAAGGTCTTTCTTCCATAACCTCCTTCGGAACAGTAGCCTGCGTCACCTAGTAATCAAAAGAACAGTTTCTTGCAATTTCAACAAACTTCAACTTCAAACTCACTTGATCGCCATTGAGCCGATTTACCAAAGTAACACAGAGTTCTCCAGCCTTGATGCCGGTGAAATTTGTCAGAGACGAGAACATCGTCGCTTCCATTTCAATATTGCGTACCCCTAATGTGTAGATCTGCTGTAGGAATGCCATTTTATCTTCTTCGGTATAAATGCACGCGGCACCGTCTGTTCGTCCTTGACCTGAAATTCAAAAATTTTTGTTTTTTTCTAGTCCGATGAAATTTCGATTAGTCTGATCCTTGCTCGAGCTTACCTTCATAGAAACAATCACAAGCCAGAGTGCTACCCAGAACGGTTTTAAAATCATCCGTAGCTTCAGCACAGGCGACCAGTCTCGTCTTGACTTCGTCGCTAAAGGTGGCCGGTCGAGAAACCCTATTTCCAAGAATTGCCTTGAAAAAAAAAGTTCGAATTTTCATTAGGATCAGTCGAAGTTCAGCGCAGCTTACTTACAAGTTCATATTCGTTTCTCAAATAACCGTTGAAAACCTTATCGGAAACCACAACAGTACCCACGTCGATGCCTACTCCACCAGAGGTGCCGAGTCTGATAAAAATGGGATCCTTGCATTTGGCGTACTTTACCAACTTGATGACCTCGTGCAGGAGCACACTCATCGATGCCATGCCAATGCCGTGACTTGCACACAGCACAGGACCAACCTTAAAGCGGATAAACATACAAAATGCCTGATTTGAATGAGCTAATGACTTGTTTACCTTGTACAGCGCGTATCGATGTGCTTTCTCGCAAAGGTCTTCCAACGGACCTTGCATGCCCAGAAGCTTTTGAAGATACCTGGCCAGGTCCAGCATGCGAGACTTGGTTCCACCCATGCACACGACCTAAATAAGAGCATCAATCGAGTGGGGAATAAGCCTTTCTGTTCGTTAAATCAACTAACCCTAACATCTCCGAACATCTTTTTAAAATCCATTTCTTTGGTATCGAAACCGAGATGATAGAGGAAGTCCTTCTCCATGTGCTTCAAATGGGGGTTTGGTAAGGCAGTGCTTTTAAATTTAAGGATACAAATATTAACTTGTGGGTGCTCTTTGAAGACGGCTACTACTTACCTGTTAGACATTTTGTACCGAAGTTTACCTGAAAGCATTTAAAAAAAAAAAGATTTTTATTTATCCTCGTGAGCGCATTTTTTTCCACACAGTTACACGTCACTTGAGTTCAAAATTCAGTAACCAAAATGTCCGTAAAGAAACTTAAGTCAACTGAAGCAATCGAGCGAATACACGAAAATGATACACTGTGTTAAAAATGCATTTCGAAACTAGAGAAAGGTGACTTAGGTCCATGTTGGAAGAAGTGCTAGAAGATACTTCCATCGAGTCAAGCTCTGAGAGAGAATCCGACTATTGCAGTGAAAATTACCTTCAAACTGAGACAATTCCGTTTCTTTCTGTATTAATATAAATTAATTATTACATAACTAATTATTATATACCCTTTATAATAAAATACCGATTTATAAATGTTAATATTTATTATAACAATATTTACAGGTAATTTTGTATGTGGGTATGTCATACCCAGCCACATACTCAATGTTACATTTTGTCACCACACTCTCGCCGGGTTAATGGTGTGGCTTCTTCAAAAAATATGTAATTTCATGTTTAGAATGGACTTAAGTGTCTGTCACCCACGAAGGGGGAACGAGCGTACAACAAAAGAATTTCTGCGAGAACAACGAGCGGCTTCCATGGTCGCCGGCCTAAACAAAATACAATATTTTACAACAGACCAGGAGGACTTGAAAAAATCAATCAAAATATTCGTGGAAGAAAATAACGAAAGATCCATGGAAATGTATAAAAATGATGACAGCTGAGCTCATCTGTGTGAAGCTGGTTAGAAAAGGCGAACAAGAAACTGTTACTGCCTGTCATGGGTGATAATCGTCATTAAATAACGCATTTTTCACCATTAAAGCAACCAAGTGGTTCATCATAGAGCTACGAGTATGTCATCATCATCATCGACGCGACAAGCGGGTATTCGGTCACGGCCTCCATCAACAATTCTCTTCAATCATCCTGATCGGCCGCCGATGCCATTCAGCAGCGAGTATTTCACGTCATCCAATTCGTGACCCTTATTTAACATCAATAACATACGTCAAACCAAACTGTCATCCAATACTGTAAATGATTAGCCTAAAGGACCAACTATAATAGTCGTTCGGAAACTTAAGCTTTCGTCAAAACCATAGGAAGAGTAACCAGAAGCATCGTAAAATTTGAAAGTATCCATAAACTTAAGGAAAACTCTGCTGTCAACAGAAATTTTGAAAATATTGAGAGCAATTCATATCGCTCCCACGAAAAGGTCCAACTATAATAGGCATGAGCGAACCGGAGGTATAATTGTTCATTAAGTAGATAAAAGTGAACGAACTTGACGAAACTGAGCGAACTCTCTTAGGTTTGCGTGCGACATTTCTAGGTGGCCCTAACGGTTTTCTTTTTTTTTTCTACCAATTCTATTCCCCGACAGAGACACGTGGCTACCACTTGTGCCAGCACTAGATTACTATATTCACTGGCGGATCAAAATTGGACACAGGTCCTGGGGCCGGATTCTACTCGGACACCCTGCACAGACAGGAATTATTTAGACTTCCTAAAATGTGCAGTCTCTTCCTTCTGGCGATTGAGACGGCAGCCAAATATATATAAGAAACCCTTGTCTCACCATCGAATATCACCATTTTTGTAGACAGCCAGGCTGCACTGTACAACGAGGTCAAAGGCTGTTATGAACTGCCGCGATTCACTGAGGCCCATCAGTCATCACAAGGTCAAACTCTCCTGGGTCCCGGGCCACAGCCCAATGGCAAGGAACGAGAGAGCGGACGAATTGGCCAGACAAGGGTCTGAAAGGGACATCAGCGAGGCGGACACATCAGTGCGACCACCGATCAGTACATTGTACCGGATCATAAGCAACACGATACAAAAAGAGGCCAGCACATCTTGGCTTGCAAGAAATGGTTGTCACACGATAAAATCAACGTGGCCAGAGCTTAACAACGGCAAAACAACGAAGCTTCTGGCGTTAGACCGTTACTCGATCTGTGTGCTCGTCGGAGTAATCACAGCACACTGTCCCATCAGATCAATGCTCCGAAAATGGAATGCAAAATCCAGCGATCTCTGCAAGAGCTGCGGCGATGAGGAAGAGACCGAGACAATCCAACATCTGCTTTGCCACTGCCCAGCTCTCCAGAATCGGTGGCTAGTTTCGCTGGGTGAAAAATTCCTCACAGAGACTGCGGACTTAGCGAATGCAGATATATCGGATCTTCTAAAATTCATAAACAGCACGGGGTGGTTTCAGCTTCCACAGTACTCAACAAATGAAGGGATTCACAGTGGGCCCTACGGCCTCCGAGTGGAAGTGATGTTTCAACACCACACTCCCCTTCCTAAACCTAACAGAACCTAACTTTGGCTTCTATAGAGTCAAAGCTAGTCAAGGAATGTCATTAGCAGAACGATTTAAGTTTAACATATATACTTTGGTTTTCAGGGAACAGCAATGCACTCGGTAATGAGACGAACTGGCCACGCAGAGATCCGCTCTTTACCACTCGTCTGCGAAGAAGGTACACATTCCGGATAGCAAATGGTAGGATAGAGTCAATCTCGGATGGTGGTATCCACCTCGGATTGTAGGCATTGATGCATGCAGTAATGCACAACGGAACAGATGTGCAGTGAATTTTGACATCTCGTCGACATCAGTTAGCTGTCATTGTGAAAAATTAAAATTGATCTTGGGAAAAATAAAAGTTTTTTTATTGCTTTTCAACTCAATTCATTTCTCTTTCGTTTTGATTCACGCATGGATAGTCAAATCCAATCCAATTGAATCCAAAATTGTACTGTCTTGCTGATATACTACTGATAGGATGCATTAAAACTAGGAATGGAGACAACTTGCATCGATGCATGACCATGCAGTAAACACATACAGTGGTGAACGAAAGTTTTCACACAAAGTCATTTTTAAAGAAAATGAAGCGTTTAAAGGACGCCTATGTTAAAAGCTTTTTGTTATTGTTTTTGGATGAAAACATTTTTTTTGTGATATCAAATTGCTTCAAATTTATAACATGTTGCTGAGATGCTATTTTATTTTGAAATGTTATGATGTTAGTTTTATTTGAAAATGGCTTTGTGTGAAAACTTTTGTCCACCACTGTATTACCACTTATATATAAAACCATGCTCTTTTATTTTAATTTAATGCACGTCTACTTCAAGCATAAAAATGCACCACTTTGACACACTTACTGCACGTGTCTGTACACATGTGCCTGCCCCACGCTTGCTAGAGCCAAACAACGGGCACTAGGCCAATCTTTTGACGAGGTCTCAATTAGAACCATCACCGAACTAATAACTCGACGATCATTTAGCAGCACAAGGGAGCTCATTGAGTGCTCATTTGAGTGCTATTTCGTGATACCAACAAGCGTGGGCCTTGAGTGAAAAACTTACTCATAGTTGTCGATTTACGCTGATCGAACTAAGCAATGAATGGCAGCTGATCCGTACCAACAAACGAAACCAGTTACAGAACTTTATTAGCAACCATTCATTAAATATGCACATCGGCAGCCGTTAAATACGCATACATTATGCATAAAACCTCAGAAACCGCATGTTCGAGCATTTCCCAAGCCCCTCTCAGAGGCGGGAACTTACCTTAAATGTGCAAATTATTTATGTCTAAATAAGCTTTTTTCCAACAGGAATCTAATCACATAATCGTCAAATTATGGACGTTAAGTGATTTATTTTTATCACCCTCCACCACTTGGCGAACAGACACTTGTCCACTCGAAACTATCTTATCGAACACATTTTTGGAAGCCACCCCTCTCGTTATTCACGTCGCACAGCTGTTGCCATTCACACTCACACTCATTCACAAATCCAAGCAGTATCTATCTAATTGATACCTGTTGCTACTCTTCGGACAGACAAAAAAAAAAAACACCACACTCGCACGTTTAGGACGCGTTTCATTGACCTTGAAAACAAAACCGGAAGACAATATTTCAAATTGCCTCAAACGGTGACGAAGCAAACACTGTCACTATCACTGAAAACCTCAGTGATCTTGCCAAGGCGCGGTCACACCCTCGCCGGCGGTTCAATGTGCACTGCAACACCCCAACGGCGCGAGTGACACAAAATTAATTAAATTAACACATGCACGCACTCACTTGCAGGGCGGGAAGAACAACTGCAAAGAATTTAAAAACAAAACAGTAACTGATCGTCACAGATTGGAGGAAAATGTCTGCTGCTGATGGGAGCAGAGCGCAAAGAACACTGTCGCGTAAGACGGTTGTGGCGGGTATTTATACCCGTAGTTAGGCAAAGTGGGTGTTTGCATTGATAAAAGAGTGCCGGGTGATTGCGAGAACAAGCTTTAAGTTGGTTTGATACGTGTATTGACTCGCACATGAGGTGAAATGATCTCATGAAAACTTCTGAGAAAATCCTTATCTTTTTTGCACTTGCATCTAGTGCAGTTTGCTTTGACAGCGAGAACTTCAAAGAGTACCTTGGCAACTATCTTCACTGAGCGAAGGGTTGAAAGTGGTCTTGTGCTTCATGGGGCTAAGCATTTCCAGTAGCTGCTTAGCGAACACGGCGGGCAAGAGAGAGGGAGAGAGAACGAAGAAATTCCAACTCAAGGCTTTGGAGTAGTCTCCTCCCGCCAGGATTCCAAAAGTCAGCACAAGCAAACGGTGACCAGATAGGAATGATAGTTTTTCCAAGTGTAATGCTTCAACTTTTTACTTTGAATATGGACAGTTTCGAACATTGCAGCTTGAATGCAAGTCGTGCATCGTACATTAAGTCGTAATCAGTGCGAGAACAGATTAGAGACGATGCAGAGGGGAACAGAAGTCAACAAATGAAATGTCAGATGTGTAGCGATACTAGGGTGATGTTTAAGGGTTAACGAATCAAAGTCAATCAGTTTAAGAAGGATGATTGTGTGATTATTTCTGAAAATATCTTCCTTCTCTGGATGACGCTACAGTCAATGATGAACTTTGACCTGGCATTCACACCAAACACTCACGTTATACGTGTCCTCCCATGACTGAAAGGGCTCAAAGTTCTACGCCGACAACGACCGGTGAAGCAGTGCTGCCAGATCATGGTAAATTTACCTTTTCGTGCGAAATACCAACACTCATCTCAGGGATTTGGTAAAAAGGTATTTTCGTAAAAGAAAGGGTAAATACTTTCTGTGGACGCCGTGGCGTAGTGGGTAGGTGCGTCGACTCCTACGCTCGAGGTCTAACGTTCGAATCGAATAACCACTACACCACGGCGCCCACAAACATCATCAATAGTAATATATAATAATGGCGGCGCTACAGTCCGAAGTGGACCTGAGCCTAGCTTCTCAGCAACCATTCGCGTTGTGCGCGCTTATTGTTCTTTCACGAGTGGAGGGACCTACAGTTTAATGCCGAGTCCGAACGGCGAGATTGAGAAGTTTTTCCTAGACAGTTATACTCTTTGAGCGTTGTCAGTGACTCGAAAAAAAAACATCATCAAATAGTTAGCTTAATTTTTCTAACGTTCAAACGCAAACGTACATGTGCGCATTTTATTCGCGCTTGCCGGTAAGTGTTGTTGTTTTTGGTATGCGAATAATTAAATGATTGAGGCAATGATATTTAATATGGCGTGTATGCAAATCTATGGTAATAAAATCGTAGTGTCTGTCTGTCTGATTGTTCGGGCTAATCTCCGAAATGGCTGGACCGATTTCAATAAAACCTTGCAGGCATGAAGAGGATGTTGTCGAGAGTGACTTGGGCCTTCTTAAGTTTTGGTTTATTAGAATTCTACCTACAAATGTTGTTATTCAGACTTTCATATTCAACATGTCTAAGCGAAAGTAGACGACATCTGAAGTCACGACGTGAACCAACCTCAATTTTTAATTATTTTGTCATTTGTATCTATAAATATAACATTGAAAGTTCGTTTGTATGTGTGGGATAAATTTCTAAACAATTGCACCGATCCTTATGCAGTTTTTGACACTATTACCACCGATCGATCAGGAATCGGTCATAGGCTATAGGAAATAAAGAAATACGCATCTCTCAGCAAACATTCGACGGAGAATTATGACATTTTGCACACACGTAAAGAACACCGGGAAAAATTAGATCCCCTGGAAAAAAAGGGGAAATATCCACCAGAGAGGGCGTAACGAAACACACTGGATACTCTAGTTAAAAATTAAAATTAACTTAAATCAGAAAATTCACACAAGAATTGTTGTATATGTGAAGATAAATATTATAAATAGAAACAGAAAATGAACGCATAAAATAAGCTAGTTCCATGCTAGGTAGGTTATGGTGGCTAGTAGCCATGAGTTATAAACAAAGGAGCGTTGTTGCGGTGTTTTCGTAAGTGGTCACTTATACCATTGCTTGGTCGAACTCAATATGAATATACGGTGGTACAGGATGAAATCTTTTAAATGCGTAACACTCCGGTAAGCCGTACGAACCACAGCAGGATTTGCGGTGGAGGTTCATATTCGCATCGTTTTTTTAGCAGTCATCACTATGATTTAAGAAAAAAATATCCAAACAGGGGGGTTCATATTGCTGCTTATTGGGACATAATACATTTCATTTTAAAAACTGTGATGTATTGGGCTATACCACATGGAATTAAATATAAAACATCTTCCACAAAAGACTGCACAAGATGATGCCGCATCACACACAGCTCGTACTACGGTGCAAATTGTCTCTCTCTGAATAATATCAGAAAGTAAAAATACTAACTGGTCCCATAATCTCTGGTTCAAACCCTTTCGAATACTTCCAATGGGGCATTTGAAAGAGATGGTGTACACCAACGAATCTATCTGAAAGTTGACATTGTCATTTCATCCATGCGCTTTCTTTATAATAGACCGGCGATGGATCTTTTGTTCGGTTTCTTCTTCAGACAGGGTGGGAAACAGGCGAAGAACGTTGGCCATGATTTCAAAATAATTCCCATCATTCCACAAGCCACAAGCAACTAAATGCAAATTGGTGTGTGATCAAAGAGACGTCTTCAGGTAACTACGTAGACATCAATTTCTCACATAAGACTAAGGGTGATTTTATTCACTAAAAGTTGAACACAACTTTCGGATTTTTCTCTTCAACTTCTGAAAATTGCTTTTTTCTTCTTAGGGCGCTACAGTCCGAGGTGGACCTGGGCCTCACTCAACATGCCTCTCCAGCCAGCACGATATTTCGCCAGCTGTCTCCAGTTTCGCACACCAAGCCGGCCAAGGTCCCCCTCGATTTGTGTTCGCCACCTTGTTCGTGGACGTCCTCTGTTGCGTTGTCACACAGGCTCAGAGTCGAAGATTCTTCGGGCCGGAGCTAAGTTTTCAATACGCTTTACATGGCCTAGCCATCTTAGGCGTTGGATCCGTAGACGCCTGGCTAGACTCATGTCGCTGTATAGCCCATATAGTTCGTGGTTGACCCTTCTCCTCCAAATGCCATCAAACCAAAGATCGCGCATAGAACTTTTCTCTCGAAAAGACCAATACACTGTTCATCCGCTTGGGATATTGTCCATGCCTCTGTGCCGTAAAGCAGGACTGGGATGATCAAGGCCTTCTACAGAGTCAGCTTGGTCTTCCGAGAGAGGGCTCTATTACTCAATTGCCTTTTGAGCCCAACAGCGGTTGGCAAGGGTTATTCTGCGCTTGCTCTCGGTACTGATGTTGTTTGTACTGTTTACTGCGGAGCCAAGGTAGACGAAGTCCTTAACTACCTCAATGTTATAGCTGCATATGGTGACGTTCTGGCTAAGTCGTCGATGTTGTGCGTCCTTTCTCGATGACAGCATATATACTTTGTTTTGCCCTCGTTCACCGCCAGACCCATTTTAGCCGCTTCCGTTTCAATGCCAGCAAACGCATCATTGATAGCTCTCTGTGTTCGCCCAATTCGTCAATGTCATCCGCGTAAGCTAGCAGTTGAACAGACTTTTGGAAGATCGTGCCTTGTGTTGGCCAGTGAGTTTTGCACAATCTGCTCAAGAATGATGTTGAAAAAGCCACATTATAGCGCGTCACCTTGTGTAGATCGTTTTTTTGACATTGAAGGTCTCGGTGAGTTCGTTACCAACCTTGATGGAGCAGCGAAAGTTCTCCATCGTCATCCTGCTCAGTCCGCCGAGTTTGGCAGGAATGTCAAAACTAGACATGGCACTGTACAGCTCGTCTCTATGCACGCTGTCATATGCGGCCTTGAAATAGACAAATACTCGTAGGTGGTGTGTGTTGATCTGCATTTCTTGGGTCTTCTCCAGGATTTGCCGCAGTGTGAAGATTTAATCGATGGCGGACTTCCCTGGCATGAAACCACACGGATACGGACCTACCTATCAGATTGGTGACGAAAGGCTTCAGGCGTTCACACAAAATGACAGAAAGGATCTTATATGCGGATAAGGAGACTTATCCGTCGATAATTGGCGCAGTCAAAGGGATCTCCTTTCTTGTGGATCGGGCAAACGACACTGAGATTCCACTCATCGGGCATGCTTTCCTCCGACCATATCTTACAGATGAGCTAGTGCATGCGCCCAACCAGCTCATCGCCAGCTGCTTTAAAAAGTTCTGTAAACAGTCCGTCTGCACCAGCAGATTTATTTGACTTTTGTATATTGGCTGGTAGTTAAAGTAGATGTAAGCATTTTTGTCTGGTAAATAAGTTCGTTAAAAGAAAGGAAAAATAAAGAAGTCTCCTGACTGTGTCGAGGGCAGCTTGAGAGTGACTCGCAGCACTTTTACCCTAAAATGAACACCCAACTTAAATTTACTACATGTGATGTAAATCCTCGTTTAATAAATGTTCTCATTCCCAACCTGTGGCCCAACTCCCAAATTACAGTGATCACCACCAATCACACATCACTCAAAGTAAAAAGCAAATGAATTTGAATATTTCTTTTTTAAATTGATTTTTATTTAAAGTATTGAATATAATGCGTTTGTAATGCTAACATTATATACAAATCACAACAACAATAAGTAAGTGCGTTAAAAAATCGCTTTTTTGCGGCTAAACATTTAAAAATTTTGCAAAAAAAAACTTTTCAAATTAAGAATTTAATCAAGTAACATCCTTTGTAAGCTTGTAATACAATATATTTCAGCACTTTTGTCTGTATCTGCAATATGCATCTGTAAATGCTATGTAAACAATATTCTCTTATGATTGAGTTAAAACTCGTTTTTTGGCAATACTTGAGAAGGGTAATTTCTTTTGTAAAACATTGGATATGTAACATTAACGATTTGTAAAGAATTGGATTAGTAATTAATGATCAATGAAAATAATTGGAAAAGGGGGGTTTCCCCAAATTGAAGAGGAAAATATTTCTGGAAATGTAAGAGCCTAATGCATTGGTACGGCAGTGCATATTTGCATTCAAACAAAATGTCACAGATCGACGTAATGTAAGTTGATGAGGTAAAAATGAAGTCATCCACTAAAAAACGACAGACAAGTGGGAACTTAAATAAATTATGACACTCCATTTGACCGAGAGATAAAGCGATGAGAAATCAGCTTGTGTTTCAAGAAAGCTAAGCACGTAGGTACAGATATGAACTATATATTATCGGTTGCAAAAGCGCAGCAGGGACTCGAACCGACTCACAGTAATGGTGTGGTTTGATGCACATTGAAATGTTCAATTCTAATTTTTAAAGTATTTATTTATTTATGTATTTATTTATATATAAAGGCTTTTTTTTCTCTCGGAGTTTTTAGCAACCTACTCCAGTGATAGTGCTGTTAATTTGATCCCAACGGCAAAGGATGACTGGACCAGGTTCGATTTCATTGAGATTCGAACCTGGAACCCCTCTAACTTGGGGCAGGCACTTAACCTACTGCGCCATCCAGTCGCTCAGGCTCAAGTGTTAATAAAATTTGCAAACAGCAAACAGAACAACAAGGGCCTTGGGCATTTCTAGAAGCTAAAAGGACACAATTTCGTCTTCACGTCCTTGCTTTGTTCGCTATAAGCAAATAAACCAAAAAACATAAATGAAGAGGAATACATCATAGTGAACTTCTTTTGGTTCCATTTTTGGGTAGCGCTGACCCAGGTCAAGCTAGAGCCTAGCTTCTACAGCAACCGCTCGTGTTTTGTCTGCCGTTTAGGGCTCTAAAAGAACACGTATCTTCGATGATTTCTACTACAAGTAACTAAATCCTGTTGGCACACATAAAGATGTCGTAGAAACTTCCCCTCGGTATTGAGCTAGAGAAATTTTATGAAGCTATTTGTAGTAATCTTTGATACCTGCCACATACAATGTATTTCATCACTAACATTCTCTTTAAGACACTCCTTCCATCATTTAAATTTGCGAGCATTGCACTCAACGCGTTCGTTTACTTTTTTTTGTAATTTAAGCTTTTTCTAGCAGAACTTTGCTACCACTCATTAAATGCGATTATGTGCAATTTTTAGATAAGACTTTGAGCCTGTGCATCAACGCAACAGAGGACGTTCATGTACAAGTTGCCGCACACAAGTCGAGGAGGACCTCGGCCCGCTTAGTGTGCGAAACTGGAGACAGCTGGCGAAAGATCGTGCTGGCTGGAGAGGCATGTTGTCTGAGACCCAGGTCCACCTCGAACTGTAGCGCCCTAAGAAAAAGAATAAGATTAGAAAGCTGTACTATTAGAGGGGATCTTCAGTAAAGTAAAGAACCATTCACAATAACCGCTATGGGCGTCTGCGATTTTTCAGAAATAATCGCTTGTAATGTTGGTATGACACAAAATGCCTCCCTAAATATATGATATTTTCCCTTTATCGAATGAAAACTCTAAGCAAGTATACGTCTTTGCGATCCAAGCATTCCATTTGGAATTTGTCAAGCTATCTTCGACATATTGTAAAAAAAATCAGATTTTGTTTTGCTGTTAAAAAAAATCGCAACTACGAGTATACATATGTGCAACCAAAGGAATTCCCATGTAAATAAAGTGTCGAAATTTGCAATTCTGCATGGAGTCTGATTTGTAAGGAATTCATGCATCAATTTTATTTAACAATTTCTGCTTGAAAATCATTTTGTAGGAATTCAAAATTTTTTGTCAAAGACTTTGTACTCGAAAACCCGACAGTTCATTTTTTTCTATTAACTGGTCAATGTTGGATTTTGTACAAGCATCTCGTTGGTAGTTATAGAAATTTGCACAATCTCGCAGTTCTGGACCATATCAACTTCATAACTCCAAAAATGGATACAGAAAACCAGACAAGTGTTAGTTACCCGCGCACGCCAAAGAGTTCGAATTTTTGAAAGATAATGATAATAATGGCGGCGCTACAGTCCGAGGTGGGGTTGGGCCTAGATACTCAGCAACCACTCGTGTTGTGCGTTCTATTGTTCTCTCACGAGAGGAGGGGACCTACAGTTTAATGCCGACTCCGAACGGCGAGATTGAGAAGCTTTTTCTAGACAGTTATACTCTTTGAGTATTGTCAGTGACTCGAAAGAGGTGGTGCCGTGAAAAATTTTTTTTTTTTTTTTTGAAAAATTTTTTATCTGAACTGGGATTCGAACCTAGACTGTGAAAGTCAAGTGCGTATGGGTCGACGCAAAAACCCACACGGGCGTGGCGCCCACGATGCTTTTGACGATGCTTCTATTTAATATTCGTCTTTTGACATAAGCTTAAGTTTTCCAATTATAGTTGACGTGCTATTGTTCTCCTCAATACACTGTATCCAATCCGATATCTCGGAATCTGAACATGAAATAAAATTTTCGAAAAAATATTCACCGAAGAAACTTCGATTTCTACCGTTTTTGGACATCGGTTTCAACACTTTTAAAGCCAGAATACTCGAAATTTGTATCGAAAATTTTCAACAAAGCTTATTTGTTAGATTTGTTTTTCAGATCTATAGTCGCTTCGGTGTGAAAATTCGAGGTAGGACACCCCTTTCTCGAAAAAAGTTAAAAATCGAGCCAAAAACTTAGTTCAAAAGAACTCTTTAAAGTTATGCTGTAGAAGCTAGGCTCAAATTGTAGCACCACAATACAGTCGCTCCAAGCCACGACACTCGTTCACTTCTATTTTCCTGGCAGGCACTACTTAATCCAACGACATATGGTATACAGTAGACTCGCGTTAGCGTGGACACCGGCTAATGTGAACACCGGATAACGTGAACAGATTTATTTTTACATTGGCATCTCTAAAACATGAACAAATCATGCGAGCTCCAAAACGTGAACAACAATTTTCGGACCAAGTAAAATTCGAACAAGCTGCATTTTAATTTGGATTTTGTCATTCTTGGTACAAGATTCGTGTCGTCTTGGTCTGTCCTTCGTCGTTTTTTGTATTATGTGCACATATGTAATAAATTTTTGTTGAAAATAAAAGAAATTAATTAAAAAGACATTTATGTTATAGTAAAAACTATGTATTTTTAAATTGTGAAATAAAACACGTTTTTAAATGAATATCCACCACGAGATTGTCCTATTCTTTTGTTAAAATTCAACCTTCGCAAACGTGAACTGGCTTGGTTTTTAATTGTTCGCGTTATCGCGAGTCTACTGTATCTCAAAAATTAAAAAAAAAATTTGTTCTCGACTCGCAGAATTTCTCGAATTAACTATAGGAGATGATGAAACTACGAATTTCGCATGACAAATGTACGGACATTTTTGCAATTTAGACATGACGCTGTTTAAAATGATATCTTAGTTATAGAGGCAAATAGAAAAACAGTCCACGAAGCGTTTTTAGTATTAATCTTCTAATCTATGATCTTTTCCAAAACAAAGTTATATGTATTTGTATGGTATACGCATAGGCCCTACTTGAGCCCGTATTTTATACCTTAATTTCCAAATTTTTAGGAGTACCGCAGGACTGATATGACAGCAGCCAGACAGGCAAGCGAAATCATAAGTTTTTCATTTGTAAAATTTTTTTACGGAAATTTAAAGACCTTTGATGTTCTTTATTTGATCCTGTCGCATCCTGTGGTACTGAATCCTTTCAAATTTAACATTTCTTTTTTGAACACCATCAACCCCACGATCTCTATCTATTTTCACAAGATTTTGAAAATCAAAAATATGTAAATTTTTCTCCAAAAAACTCCACTGAATTTGTGGCAAATTTTTGAAAATCAAAATTTGGATGAAATTCTTTGGTTTTTTCAATAGAGATTATGTGGTTGGTTGAAAGTTGAAAAAGTTGGAAAAAGTTGAAAAAATCCTTAAGACAAAAAAGTGCAGAACCTCCTCCTGCCACCATTTCTGGCTATATCTCGCAAACTAGGGACCTAGGGCCATAAATAAGGGCTCAAAAGAGGAAAATCAACGCCAGACACAGCGTTTTCGAGATATGGGACACCTTTGAAAAAAAAATGAGCTTTTCCATCAAATACTTCCTAATTTTTGGTATCTATTCTGAGTCTACTTAATTTCCAGTCTTAAAAAGTATTGCGATAATTTTTGATAGAATCGGTCAACATAAAAAATACAAAACAAATGTTTCTACCTACAAATGTATGTAATCATTAAATATTGCTGATGATTTTGTTTTTTTTTGTTTTTTGATTTTTTATTTTTCAAATGAAACCCAACAAGATCCCAAAATGAAAACCATCTTGACTCAGTCAAGTTGAGCGATTGATCAAAAATTTGATCACTATTTCGTTGGTTTAAGGCTTCTAGTCAAAAATTTGTTTTCCTGTCCTCTCCCATTGGAAGACCTCAAAGGTTTTGGGCTGAATTTCGCATTATCCCGAACTGAATTGTTTTTGATTAAATTTTATTTAAATAAAATAAAATACCAAAAATAAACATTAAATTACAAAACAATATAGTAACTATGCAATGTTTCATATGTTGCACTTGGAATACTTGTACACAACAAAAGACACATGTACAAATCCATGCGTGAATGTATCTGAACAATGTGCGTGCACTAATAAACAATGTATGCTTGATTTCGTACAGTACATAAAACATAAAAATATTTAAATATACATCTATGTCATTATTTAAGCGATTTGGTAGTATGTGTGTGTGAGGTTGTGCGGGTGGCAAGAGGAACCCTCGGGAGGTTTCTGTATCCCGTCACATTTAACACCACAATCATATATATATATATTTTTTTCATATTTTTGGCAAACGCCTTCGATGAACATTTAATTTACTTTTTTTGTTTTAACATAAATTGAGGTTAGATTTGCTCGGCTTTTGTTTTTGGGTGTGGTAATGGGAATTTTGTAGAAATTTATTCATGGGCCTGTGACTCCTGCTGTACAAGTTTTAGGCGTCGTGGGGACTTTATAGAGTCTGGATGATCTGAGCCTAGTCGCAGCTTCTTTTGCGAGAGGACCTTACGAATGTAGCGAGACACAAGAATTTGAGGACGCTGCTGCCACTCCAACATGACTTCCTTTGGTGAGTTAACCTGAAAAATAAGAATAGATGTTGTCAGTTTCAAATGCATAAGGACTTTTTTTTATATAATTTGAGCGTGCAAAAGGGCTTGTTAATACTCTTAAGTGTCTTGGTTCAAGATACAGCACGGTCAGGTACAGCCGAAGGTATAGAGGCAGAGAGGTGCATATTGGCTTTAAATGTTTGTAGATTATAATGTGTGGGAAATATTAGGCTGGGAAGAGCATTCCATATTCGTGTGGTGCAGCTAAAGAACGAGTCTCTGAACTTTACTATACGTCCGAAAGAGGGCTTAAGGGTATATTGATAGACATTCCTAGCGAGACGGGTATTGCGGGTGAATTCTTGAAGGGGAGGAATGCAATTGGCTAGCTCGCTTGAGCATCGTTGGTGGAAATAGCGATAAAACAGTGATAAGGAGGAGGAGCGGCCCCGTGGCCGTGTGGGTTCGTGCGTCGATCCATACGCTTTAGACTTTCACAGTCTAGGTTCAAATCCAAGTTCAAACAAACAATTTTTCAAAAAAAAACATTTTTCGCGACTCCAACTCTTTCGAGTCACTATTGTCAGCTCAAAGAGTATAATTGTCTAGAAAAAGCTTCTCAATCTCGCCGTTCGGAGTCGGAATTAAACTGTAGATCCCCTTCGCTAGTGACAGAACAATAGCACGCACAACACGAGTGGTTACTGAGAAGCTAGGCCCAGGTCCACCTCGGACTATAGCGCCGGCATAATTATTATTAAGGAGGAGACATTACGTCGATGTTCGAGCGAATTGATCGACTTCGGAATTTTGTTGTCTCCTATGAGTTTTACCGCTTGCTGTTGTGTTCTATCAAGTAGGTGCAGAGAGGTCTTGGGAGCACCAGACCAGATATGAGCGTTATACTCAACCTTGGGGTGAATGAAGGCCTTATAAATTGAAGCCAGATCAGAGGGGGTAAAGTATTTCTTTCATCGTTTTAGAAAACCTAGACATTTCGCAACATTTTTTGGCGACCTCGAATATGTGATCGTTCCAACTAAGTGTTGAGTTGATACACATACCAAGGATGGAAAGTCTTTCGGTTTCTTCGATGCAAGTGCCATTCAGGGATAATGGCTGATTATTTTGAGATCGCTTGAGTGACAGTAGACAGCATTGAGTTTTGGAGGGATTAAATTCCACTCTATTGTTTTTACCCCAGTTAAATATGCTGTCAAGGTGCTTAACATTCGCTGCCGTTCCAATTCTACACCCGAAGAGCAGGAACGTGATGTTTGGAACGAATATGAAAAGCTGAGTGAGTACTGAGTACTGTCATCAGCGAAGGAGTGAATTGGATTAGAAGCAGAAGACAAGAGATCATTTATAAAAATGAGGAAGAGAGTCGGAGGCAAAACAGAGCCCTGACTTCCAAAACAACTTGAATTGAACGGTTCGAAAGGTAATTTCTAGTCCATAGAAGAAGAGATTCATCGATACCATAAGCACGCATTTTCGACCTGAAAAGAGCCTGATGCCGGATTTGTCAAATGGCTTAGAAAGATCAAGCACAACGATCCTGCATTGTGCAAAGATTGGTTCCACTTTTCGGTGAGATATGCCATCAGATCACCAGTGGACCTGTTGCCGCGGAGACCGTACTGCCGGTCATTAAGAAGTTTCTGCGATTCAAGATATTTCAAAAGCTGACGGTTTATCAGCGTTTCCATGACCTTAGAAAGAAGGGACGTAAGTGATATGGTTCGGTACGAAGTGGGTGACGAAGGTTCGCCTTTTTTAGGCACGAGCTGGACAAATGCTGTTTTCCACCTGCTCGGAAAGAGACCAGAAGAGTAGAATAGATGGAAAATCTTACGCAGTGGTTTTGCCAGGGAAGAAGAACACCTCTTCAGAAGAATTGAGGGAATACCATCCGGGCCAGCGGATTTGTGCACATTGAGGTCTTTGAATATTGTTGCAACTGTACGGGTGCGATAGTGAATTTGTCCCATTTTACAATCTACGCTCTCGAGTACAGGTGGAGACAAAGTGCAATCTGGCAGCGTTGAGCTGGCTGCAAAATGTGCAGCAAGCAGATTGGCTTTGTCAAAAGAGCTGACAGCTGGAATGTCATTGTAAGTGAGCGTGGGAATAGAAGACGAGGCTGATGACCAAAAGTGTTTGCTACCCTTGGGACATTTTAGCACTTTTTGCCTCAACTTTTGATCATAACAGAATTTAACACGTCTAATTAACGCATTGCAGTCATTTCGAGCCCTTTTAAACTTATTCCCGTTTTCCTCAGAAGGGTTGGCTTTGTAAATCCGGAAACTCAACTCTTTCATCCTGATAGCCTATTTACAGCTCGAGTCATACCACACATTTGCTTTGGGCTCGATGCTCTTCACTCTGTGAGGAATAAAGGGCCTCATGCTCAGCAGAATAATATTTGTGATCATATCAGCAGTGGATTACACGTCAGTATCGAGGAAGCATAGCGGCTAGTTAAAATTCCTAAAGAAATTGTTAATTCCGCTCCAATTGGCTTTCTCGTATAGCCATACTGTTCTTTTGGGAATCTGTTCTCTAACTGTGTGCAATGAATACGAAAAATTAGCTGAGTGGAGTGGAGTGAAGTGAGGACGAGAAATTAGCTGATACGACACAGTGGTCAGGCGAGCCTAGAGGCGAAAATATGTCAATAGAATATTTCTCAGGATGAGAGGAGAGAAACAGGTCCAAGGTGTTGGCGGAATGGTCTGCAATGTCAGGTATTCGTGTGGGCTCATTTACAAGCTGGGTCAAGTTGTTTACCTCAGCAAAGATTTCAACATACCTTCCTTCGGGTGTTGTCTGGCCAGAATGTCGAAGCTAATTAGAATTGTGTCCTTGTCTTTTTATGAACTTAACTCAAAAAATAAGTGGGTGATGTTATTACATATGTTATCAATGTGCCTGAGTTCGAAAACGCCAAGTATTTGCGCAGTGATGCTACACTCCTTAAGATTCAATGCGCAATTATGAACACCTTGAAATTTGACGATAATAATAATAATAATGGCGGCGCTACAGTCCGAGGTGGACCTGGGCCTAGCTTCTCAGCAACCACTCGTATTGTGCGTGCTATTGTTCTCTCACGAGTGGAGGGGACCTACAATTTAATGCCGGGATTGAGAAGCTTTTTCTAGACAGTTATACTCTTTGAGCATTGTCAGTGACTCGAAAGTGGTGGAGAGGTGAACAATTTTTTTTTTTTTTGAAAAATTGTTTATCTGGACTGAGATTCGAACTTAGACTGTGAAAGTCAAGTGCGTATGGGTCGACGCAAAAACCCACACGGCCACGGCGCCCACGATGCTTTTGACGATGCTTCTATTTAATTTTTGTCTTTTGACATAAGCTCAACTTTTCTAACAGCAATTATAGTTGGCCCATTATACCAACATTTACGTTTACGAACGTGATGCCGCATCGATGCTGTAGTAAAGTCTCTTTGTAGTGATGGTAAAGTAATGCTTTAGGGTTTAGGTACCAAACTACAATTGGGCGTAGAATGCTACTGCCAGAGAAAAGGAACCTACTCCCGGCCGAAAATGGCAGCTATTCCACTGTTTGCTGCAAATTTAGACAAGCTTGTGCCATGTCGCAAACTAATTTGGCCCTTTGACGCTTTTGAAAGTGTCATTATGCCAATTTGGCACAATGTCAAGGCAAAGCTTAACGTGCCGGAAGAAACCAGCATAAGATCGTGCTGTATAGAGAGGAATGTTGAGTGAGGCTCATGTCCACGCTGGACTGTACCGACAGCTGAAGTAGTCGAGAATGCTTTCTACCACAGGTCGGTAACTGTCTCTTCATGCTTCTTGTTCTTGAATACCTTACTAAGATAGCGCAGAGTGACTGGATGGCGCAGTTGATTAAGTGCCTGCCCCAAGTTCGAGGGGTCCCAGGTTCGAATTCCAGTGAAATCGAATCTGGTCCAGTCACCATTTGTCGTTGAGATCAAATTAACGACACTGGAGTAGGTTGCTGCCTGGCAGCAGTTTTGAGTCTAAGTGCTCCAGTAGCATTTCAAAAATACTCCGACAAGAAAAAAATTAAAAAAAAGATAGCGCAGAGAGGAAAAGAGTCGACGAAGAACAGCTCTGATCCAACAAAAGGGCGGACAGGGTATTTTTTTTTGCGAGACAATCTTTCATTGCCTTCATGGACAGTGGTCAATGAAATGATGAACCAATGAAAACCATATACAACGATGATATCGGCTTATTCACACAACTGCATAGCTAACCGTGCTATGCAATGGAACACAGGATTGCAGAAACCTGGCCGTCCACAGAAAACATGGCACAGAATAGTGAAGCGCGGCAGTTAGGCAGAATTTTATCATATCCCAGGGTGACCTTGCTCACGCTGGAAGGATAGCATAGACCAGAACGCTCGGATCTTCAGGATGTTCAATTGGATGACAACTGTCCAATTGGAGAGACGTTTTGAAGGAGGCCAGGATCGGATCCCGGTTGTAGTAATGTAACTAATGATGAAAACTGAAGCAAAATTAAACCCTTTATGTATCTGAACCTAGAGGATGGAGAGGGAGACATCTCCAAATAGGTCGAAAGTCCTTCGATTTAGTACTTAATCAAAATAAAAATGAAGGCATTCATGTTGCCATGATGTATTTGGAGGAAATGTAATTATCCAGTCCAACATACCTGATCACCGTTGAGTCTGTTCAACAAGGCCACACAGACAACGGCTGCTTTGATGCCTGCGTGATATGTTAACGCTGCAAATACTGTGCTTTCCATCTCGATATTCACCACACCGTTTGAGCGCAAGGTTTGCAAGTACTCAAGTTTGTCATTCTCCGTGTATTCACAAAATGCTCCATCTAACCGCCCTTGGCCTGAAAAGAAATGTCAAATCATAATCAGGGAGACCTCACAAGTGACCTGTGCTGACAAACCTTCATAGAAATCATTTGTACATAGGGTCTTTCCGATGACAGTGTCATATGGATCGTCAGCGCTGGCTAAGGCCTTTAGTTCGCGGGCAACCTTCCGATCCAGTTTGGCTGGGCGATGAACAGTCTTTCCAAGGATTGTCTGAAAGCGGCACAGAACACATAGCACTCATGGAGGTGGTGGAATACGGCCGTTGAACTTACAAACTCTTGAGAATTCCTCAGTTGTCCATCCAGGGCATCCTCGGTGATGATCACAGTTCCTCCCTCAACGCCAATGCCACCACATGTCCCGAGGCGAATAAAAATCGGGTCCTGGCACTTGGCGTGGTACATCAGCTTGATTAGTTCGTGCATCAGGATGCTGACCGATGGCACTCCCATGCCATGACTCACGCACAGGACTGGACCGACCTAGAATCAGATGCATCCGTTCGTCATCACCCCTTGGTCGCGCACTGAAAAGCCCATCACTCACCTTGTACATCGAGTATCTGTACGAGAACTCACTGATATCCTGCAACTGTGTGCCCACGGGGAGGGTGTAATCAATCTCCTTCATGATGTAATGGGCGAACTGCTCCATCCGTCTGGGTGTGCCTCCCATGCAAACGAACTGCAAAGATAAATAAAGCGCAACATAACTCATTTAATTCTTTTTTAGCCTTTTTTTCATGCCATGGTTTTGGGGCTGCTCGCAAGGATAACTCAATTGTGTGCAGCTTTTCATTCGACTTCCGAGAGCGAGGGTAACTGTTCCGCTTTGCCGTTGTCAAGCAAATTGCATTTATTTATGTTAGTGCCATGGGAGTGGGTGGGCACAAATTCGATTGTGGTTTGGTTGCACGCAGAACGAAAAGAAATTAATTACTGCTGCGGAACTAATTGAAATCTAACGAGATTAGCACCGCTGTGGGCATCGATAATGAGAAGGGGTTTGGTTGGATTTGAATAAATAGTAGTCTGGGTAGCTAATAATTGGCGTAACTTATGGAGGTTAAGAAAATTTAAGCGTGTTTTTGACAGAAAGGTCATTGCGATTGCAGCGTTCGACAATAAAAAGAAGTCAGATGGGCTGTGATAAATTTAAGGACTATTGAAGTGTATTTTGACTGATTATGCCATGTTTTGAACTAGAAAAGGGAGTCATTGTACAGCAGAAGTATTTTGACACTGCCGTGGACCTGGTATAGCTGCCCTCTGTGAAAAACAACGTATCATACAGACGACTTGGCCAGAACGTCACTATGAAACGCAATAACTCGGAGGTAGTCGGCGACTTTCTCTTCTTTATTGATAGACTGTATGCATCGTATTGGGTTTGCTTTTAACAAGGTTATTGCTCCAGGACACATACAAAGGAGGCATAAACTAGCACTAATGAATCCACCGAAAATAACTTAATTTCTCATGTCTTGGCAGCAATCTATTCTTTATTTTAAATTGAAGTAGCCTCTTAAAAGGCCAATTTTCCCCCATTTCAGTCTGGAGTGGATAAAGTTAGATGTCCGTTGCATATTAATTTAATTGTATATTTCGGGTCCGCATTTTCATACAAGCATCCACTTCAAAGCCAAATAAAAGTTTTTGTCTGTTCCCTTGATGCTGACCAGCATAACAGATACATACTCGAACTCAAGCACTCTTAGTTCCATAGGTTTGTAGATTTCATCTTGTCACGGCATCGATACCACTCAGGCGAGAAGTTTCTCGTTAATACGTCTCGAACATCTGCCAGGAACCAGGAACGAGACAAAAGGAAATCGAATGCGATAGTTTCCCTCTCTGATGGAAATCAAGATTTAGGTCAAGACAACTGACAATTCAGAAGGTGTGTACTTGTGTTTGCGGACCTCCCATGGGGCAGATAACACTCTATCTCAGTTCCAGGCTAAGTTCATGGTCACTTTGCGTAGCAGATAAGGCTGCTCATCATTCCGTCACTGGGATGAGTTAAATTTAATCAAATGAAGGTCAATCCTATGGCTGTGATGTCAGTTGATGATATGTGCTGGGAACTGGTGTTTATTTTACTGAATGTGCAGCCTTCTTCGGTCGGGAAGCAGTTCATCCTTCGTCATGTCGTAGACAATCGGGTCTTATTACTTCCCTCCCTCTCACCATCTGGTTTCCCTCTGGATAAACCCTTTTAAGTTCACACGAATGGAAATGACGCTTTCTGTTGCTTGATACATACACAACGCTGTTCCAGAAACAACCCCTCAAATACCCCACAGCGAGAAATGGGTCATGAGTATCGCTTCACTTGTATTGATACTGAAACTGAGTTCACGTGGGAATGATTTAATGAGAAAAGGGATCGAAAAGGTTGCACTCCGACACCTGGTCATGGATAGCATTGTTCACGAGAGCAATGAATCTTGTCTTCCTTCTGGGGGCATGTGCACTTACACGTATTCAAAGCGGGAGTCCGCATCATACCAACGGACTTTCTATGGGATGACTGTGTAGTGCGCAGATGTTTTGAAAAATCACTTTAAATGTTGAATAAGTTCTGACAAAATTCTGGGAAATGATGAATGGAATGTTCTTGCATTTTACATTTTTCTTAGAACTGTCCTCTGCAGGATGGATCCAAGACTGAGGAGAGGATGGGATTAGGTGTCTTCTCGAAGGATCTAAACTTCAGAATATTACTGTGCTTTCCCAATCATTGTTTATGGCAGTCAAGGAAGCTTTGTCATGGCTTAAGTGTAAAGTGGTATCCAGGAGGGGCATCATAGTTTCGCAAAGATAGTCACTCCTTCCCAAAGGAGAGCTTCCTTGCATGCAATTAGCTACACTTAATGAAGATGCGACTAATACCACCAATCGCAGGTATGGTCCGAGGGCAAATAAATCGTTGAAAACATTCATCAACTGAGCAGAAATAATTTTGGTAAATTTTGATAAATTAGATTTTGAGGTTATGTTTTAAATGTTTTTTTCAGGGTGCTTAGGTTTGGCGTGGGCGCATCGACCCATAGGCACATGACTTTCACAGACTAATTTCAAATCCTAGAACAAGCAACAATTTTTCAAAAAAAAATTGTTCGCGGCTCCACCTCCTTCGAGTCACTGGCAAGAGTATAACTGTCTAGAAAAAGCTTCTCAATCCCGCCGTTCAGAGTTGGCATTAAATTGTAAGTCCCCTCAACTCGTGAGAACATCTGCCTAATCGACTGCCATTCATTCAGTCGGTTTTGCCAAATCACCATGGAGGGACATAGCGTTCAACAACACGTGCGAATGATAAACTTGTTTTATCAAATTGGGTGTTCTCTTCGGGCAACGTTCTGCACGCTTCGCTCATTTTGCGGTCGTCATATTCGTCCTATCGAGAGGACTATTCGCAGTGTGGTGGATAAATGTGAGCCCAGTGGACTTCAGTGAATGATAAACTAACACCCGTACGTCGACAAAACGCAAGATCTGCCGAAAACATAGTCGCTGTCAGTGGGAGTGTGCAGTAGTATCCGTGAGATATTTTTCTATGGCTTATATATATAGAAGCTGCATCCTCAACAACCATGTACCAATGCCCTGGAGACGTGTGCGACTCGTTTTCATTCCGAATGCAGGTAAACGCGGTCACGAAACCGCGAAGGATTTCAGGCCAATCAGCCTTGAACGTATCTTAGACTTTTATATACGCGACTCGATGGTACCAGCATGTCTATCGCAATCACAACACACATACGTCAGGGGTAAATCAACAGAAACCGCTTTACACAAAGTAGAGAGTAATAATAATTATAATAGTAGAGAGTAGTAATAATAATAATATCTCAGCAACCACTCGTGTTCTGCGTGCTATTGTTCTCTCACGAGTCGAGGGGACCTACAGTTTAATGCCGACTCCGAACGGCGAGATTGAGAAGCTTTTTCTAGACAGTTATACTCTTTGAGCATTGTCAGTGACTCGAAAGAGGTGGAGGCGCAAACAATTTTTTTGAAAAATTGTTTGTCTAAACTTGGATTCGAACCTAGACTGTGAAAGTCTAATGCGCATGGGTCGACGCACGAACCCACATGGCCACGGCACCCACAAAGTAAAGAGTACTGTCGAAAAATCAGTGCACCATAAGGAATACACGCTAGCAACCTTCTGCAATCGAGATCAGACAATGGATTGTTACCATGCTCAATACGAGATGCATTCAGACCATGCTAGGTAACAGTTGTATAACCAAATACGCTAGCAGAGGAACACCCCAAGGTGATGTTATCTCACCTCTGCTATGGCTCATCGTCATGAACAAAATACTCCTTAACGTGGACAGGGAAAGAATTAGAGTGGTAGCGTATGCGGATGACTTGGTGATTTTAGTAACAGGAAAATTTCCAGTGATATCATGGAAAGCGCGCTAAGTAAGATTAATAACTGGGCTACGAGTTGTGGCCTAAGTATTAATCCAGGCAAAACGGAAATATTGCTTTTCATCAGGAAATACCTGACTTTAGACTATTCCGTCTCAATGGCATATCACTTACCCTCTCGCCAACGGCCAATTATTTAGGTATATAACGAGTAGATACCAAACTAAGTGAATATTGAACAGCGGATCAAGAAGGCATGTGTGGCCCTCTATGTCTGTAACAGAACTATAGGCAAGAGATGGGGTCTCCAACCTAACCTGACTAAATGGGTGTACACAGCCGTAGAAATAATTAATTCACCAATATTCATGAATATGCTGTGTTTTTCTATAGTTTTTAAATGACACCTCTTGTTGAATAGGCCTGTATTTCATTAAAGAGTCTCAGAATATTAGATTCCGACATTCACGTGTGGTGAATTGTAATTGCGGTTTGTCAACATACTCCAAAGAGTTTATATAGCGGTGTCGAATCGCAAAAACTTGGTGGTGGGCAATTCACAGAGTTCATTTCATTATTTGTAATGTTCCTGTTGAATAAAGCTCTCAAGACGTCAATATTCTAAGATAAGCTACCCTCATTATGGTACTAAATTTAATCAAAACCGAAGCACATGTCCATAGTTATAACTTTAAGAATAATTTGCAAACATTTTTAATCAAATAAATGACAGCAGGTCGAAAACCAGTTTTCAAAAGCATGATGTAGCGGTAATCTCCAAAACACACAAAATTCTGCTTAGAATCTCTTGGTTATTTATAACAATTTAATTTTATGTTAATCCATGACCGACCGGACCAGCAAACCGCATCGAGTCAGAAATTGAAATGCTAATTTATTCAAATTGGAAACTGTTGAACTGAACCACCCAAAAATGGGAAGCACGGAGTCGCTTGGATCGTTTTTGCATCCAAACCGCTTCCACCCAGTTCGACCGATGAAATTGTCTTGTCCAATTAAATCAGTGATTGCGCAACATGCACTGATTGCTGTCTAAATCAATCTGTATTGCGTTCTACAAATAGCCGCTTAGAGCAGTTTTCTCATTTATGTTTGACATTATGAAAACAAACAAATCAGGCAGAGGGACCTACGTAAATTCATGACTTCGAAAACACACTGTCGTTCGTTTTCATTTGAAATTGTTAAACAATCCCTTAAAGTTCAGCGCTTATCGGTTTCAATTCGGCGGTTGTTTAGACCAGAAGGCAAAGGGCGGGGAGGATACACTTGCGCGAGCGATAAGATAATAAAGATGATGCGCCATAATCGCCGTTAATTACGTATTAAATTTAGAAGATTATCTGTTATCACTTAATTGAAATTCACGAAGCCGATACTGGCGTGTTATACTGAAGTGGTGCTTACGTCACATTCTGTGAAGCAGTGATTTGGTATTTATGCGGGGAAAAACATATGCAATGACGTACGGAAATTTGATTTTATGCGCCGAATTAATGGTGGATAATTATTTGCAGCGACACGGGTAGGTTACACATTCAGTAAGTGAGGTTGGGGGCATGAACATTTCGAGGATATTTTGTTATATCGCTTATCTTAATAACATTTGACATCAGTTAGGATCGCGACATTTGATTTAATTTAAAGAATTTGTTTAGAAATACAGGGTGGGCCATCTAGTGGTTCTCTTTTAAATCATAGGTTATTTTGACACTGACAGCTGTTTCCCGCTCGAAATCTTGACAGAAAATCAATATCATGCCTCCGTGGAACGTTGGGAAATATTGAAAACTTATTTTCAAAGTGAGTGATGTGCAGCCCAAACAGTGCGTTTTTTGAAAGGAAGTTTTGGCCGAAATGAAGCACCCACCGCGACTGCTGTACGTAAGTTTGTGCAAAAAGTTCGTAAGACTCGTATGCTAGTGGACAACACTCATGGTCCCCGTCGTCTTACGGTGCGCACAGATGAGATGAGGCCGAGATTGTGAGTCTCAATTCACGAACATCAACTCGCCATCGATCTCAACAGCTCAACATTTCACGCACTAGCCTGACGAGAATTCTGCACAAAGATCTCGGATTATTCCCTTGCAAGGTCCAATTGACTCAGAAATTGAATGCGTGCGACCATCCGTTTCGTTCGCATCGCTTCGCACTTTGGGCCTTAGAGCAGCTCGATTTTGGGACGATTTTTGGATAACGATTTTGGGCGAAAAATCATCTTTTCTGACGAGGCGAGGCGTATTTTCATCTCGACAACTACGTTAACAAACAAAATTGCCGCATCTGGGGCTCGGAAAACTCGCACGTTATGCATCCACGAGAAGGTAATGCATCCACAGAGAGTGACAGTTCGGTGCGGATTGTGGAGTGGTGGCATCATTGGACGATTTTTCTTCGAAAATGAGACTGGGAACAACGTTTCGGTCAACGGTGGGCGTTACAGAGCTACGTTAACCGACTTTTTTTTACTGAAATTAATGACATGGGTTTGGACAACCTTTGGTTCATGCAGGATGGCGCGACATGACACACAGCCCATGCCACAATCGATCTTTTACGCACCAAATTCCCAAATTGTGTTATCAGCCGTCTTGGCGATGTCAATTGGGCTCCTAGGAGCTGCGCTTTGACCCCTTTTTTGTGGGGAACAGTGAAGGAGCGATGTTATGCCAACAATCTGGGAACGATTCATGCACTTAAGGCCAATATCATCCAAGCAATTCATAAGCTACAGCCCGAGACCATCAACAAGGTCTTGGAAAATTAGGGTGACAGAATGCGCGAAGTCAGCCGAGGGAGCCACTTGAACGAAGTTAATAATAATAAAAGCGGCGCTACAGTCTGAGGTGGACCTGGGCCTAGCTTCTCACCAACCGCTCGTGTTGTGCGTGCTTTTGTTCTCTGGCGGGTGGAGGGGACCTACAGTTTAATGCCGACTCCGAACGGCGAGATTGAGAAGCTATTTCTAGACACTAATCTTTGAGCATTGTCAATGACTCAAAAGAGGAGGAGCCGTAAAAAAATGTTTGGTGTTTTTCCGAGATTCGAACCTTAGACTTCGAGCGTGGAAGTCGATGCACATACCCATTACGACACGGCGCCCACTTTGAACGACTGTGTATTTTAATTTAAAATTACCATTTTATTTAAAAATTATTCCCATAATTAATGGGAATGTTCGTTCTTACTGCTAAAGCCATAATACAAGGAAAAAATTTTGCTCATTTTATTGCATTTTTAAAAAGAAACTTGAATTTGGCCCGCTCTGTACATTGCCCACCCACATTAGGAGCTGGATTCATAGGCGCCTGGCAAGACTGGCAAGACTAGTTTGCGCAGTACGGTATGAATTTACACCTCAAATCGCAATCATTGAAAACAAACCGCACCCAGATTTTGTTTTTTGAAAGATCGGGGTTTCTTTATCCTTTTTCGATATTTCCGACGTCTTCTGGCCCGTGAAGCAGGACTAGCATCATCAATGCCTTGTACAAAGCTAACGCGGTCGTTCGTGAGAGGCTCTATAACTCAATTGCTTCTTGAGCTTAAAGAAATGGCGACTGGCAAGAGTATCCTGATTTTATTCGCACTGATTAGTACGGAGCTAAGGTAGATAAACCCTTTGCTTACCTCGAAGTTATAGCTGTCCATAGTGGCGTTTTGGCCACGTTCCTTCTCAAAGACAGCATATAATCGAACTTCGTCTTGCCCTCGTTAACCGTCAGACCCATTTTTGCCGCTTTCGTTTCAATGCTAGCAAACGCCTCTTTGATGGCACGATGTATTCGATGAATCACATCAATATCATCCTCGCGTGCTAGCAATTGTTCGGACCTTTGGTAAATCGTGTCTCTAGCGCTGGCCATTTAATTTTGAATTATCTTCTCAATTATAATGTGTCGCATCACATCGCGTCGCCTTGTCTAATTTCCTTTTCGACATTTTGGGTCTCGATGGGTTCGTTACTGGTCTTGATAGAGCAGCGAGACTTCTCCACCTTCATCCTGAACAATCTAAAGCGTTTGGCAGTGATGTGAAAACTAGACATGGCGGTGTATAACTCCTCTGAATACGTGCTGTTGATATGTCGATCTACGACACAGTTCAAGGTGGACTTAGACCTTCAGTACAGCAGTCACGAGTGGATTTTCAGACTTGAGAAGCAGACTTTTGAGAAGCATTTTTTGAGAGTTAGACTCTCCAAACATTTTCAGTGACTCAAGAGAGGTGATATCCTAAATCCAAAAGGTCGTGTTTTCGGAGTCTGACTTAAACCTTCAGTACAGCAGTCAACACATTTATCCTCTATGCCAAGTCGGCTTCCACTTTTGCTCATATTAACGCCCTGGAAATCGTGGGTGCCGTGGCGTAATGGGAAGGTGCGTCGATTCCTACGCTCGAGGTCAAAGATTCGAATATCGAAAAAACACCCAACATTATTTCACGGCTCCAACTCTTTTAAATCACTGGCAATACTCAAAGAGTATAACTGTCTAGAAAACGCTTCCCAGTCTCACTGTTCGGAGTCGGCATTAAACCCCTCCACTCGTGAAAGAACAATAGCACTCACAACACGAGTGGTTGCTGAGAAGGTAGGCCCAGGTCCACCTCAGACTGTAGCGCCGCCATTATTATTATAGGCGTTATAGTCTTTGAAATCACTGAACTATTTTTATATCATCTTCAGTGACGAGCCAGAACCCCCCGCCGTTTATCTAATTATGTTTAATTAATTAAACGAAATTCAATGCCTCCCAAAATACGAGACGTTTTTCCTTCCAATGACTGTCCAAATTACTCGTAAATTACGTACAATTTTGTCCTTTGTCCTGGTATGAAATAAATTTGAACCTAAGCATGGCGCCATCCCCTGTCGAAGAGACATCATTGCAAGCAAGCTGGCGTCTGTCGTCACAACTAAAGGCGCTGATAATTTTTAAGTTTCCTGATGGGAATTAGTTTCTTTAAATGCTTCAATATAAAAAAAATGCTTTGTTTTGTAAGAGAAATTGCACAGGAATTATAAATTCAACGACTTTATCCGAATTTTGCGGTCCAATGTGAACTGTGATATAACGCTTGAAACAAAACACAGTGTTCAAAAACTGGCAAAAAATCCATCCATCGCTCACAATCGACAGTACAACTTTGAGTTCGTTAAGAAGTTTCTCTAATCCGTGGCAAACGAGGATTCCAGAAACCACATCTTTTATGAGGTCGCCCTTCGCAACTGCTGCTGCTTAGGTTTATGAGCCACCATCAATTTTAAATTATTTTTTTACAATTTGTGTCTATAAATATAACGTTGGAGGTTCGTTTGTATGTATGGGATAAATTTCTAAACAATTGCATCGATCTTTATGCAATTGTTGACATTATTTGCACCGATCGATCAGGAATCGGTCAGAGGCTATACGAAAAACAGAAATTCGCATCTCTCAGCAAACATTCGACGGAGAATTATGAAATTTTGCAAAAATGTAAAGAACATCGAGAAAAATTATACCCCCTGGAAAAAGAAGGGGACTCTCCCACCAAAGAGGGCGTAGCTGGATACTCTAGTACTTTATAATAATATTTGTGGTCATTACAGTTCATAAAGAGTTTCTTCAACCCAGCTTAGAGGAATCTCCAGATCTATGCTGACTCAGAAGAGCCAATTGAAAGAAGCTTGGCTAGAGAATATCCCAATGACTCGTAAGAAGTGGTGGACGTCGAATTGAATCATGGGCTTTTTGCGTAGAATTCAACGTATGTATCCACAATGCCACATCGACCACAACTTGCTTATATTTTACTTACTCTTAAATTGTGTTAACTGAATGAATAAAATTATTTACCTTGATGTCGTGGAACATCTCATAGAGATCATGACTTTCGCTTCCTAGTGCCAAATGGTAGAGGATATCTTGATCCATGAGTTCAATGTTTGAATTACGTAGCTTGACGCATCCATCTGAGTATCTAAAACAAAAAATAAAATAATTTACTAAAGTGTTAACAACAACAAAAAGAAATCGTATAAACTAATAGATTCATATAGTTCTGAAGGACTGCACTACAAAAATGATGGAAAAACGTGAGTAGATGCAGCTTTTCGCGCATAGGTTCATTACTGCTCTTGCAATTTAGTAATTTTCTTCTGTGTTAGAGGGACAACTTGACTTTATTGGATGCAAGCCAATAGCTTACGCGGGCGATATGGCCTTAGGGTTTAGGTGACCAACTGCAGATAGCAGTCACAATTAGGTCAACGTAGGCCCACTGTGGTAGCACGCGAATGCGATGTCAGCGAATCGCGAATCGGATGTCATCCATCCAGCGAAACCATTTTCGTGTGCGGTTGGAGATAAAGGGTAGTCCAACCATAATGCACGATGTTAATTGTGAATCACACCTTAACGTCATGTTTTTTTGCCCAACTTAATATGACATTTCTTTGTTTCAGTGTTTGACAAATTCAACCATGGAGAGGTGCACAATTGATCAGCACGTTAAGATTGCTGAAGCCTTTTACGAAAATGGGCGTTGAAATGAAAATGCATTTCGTGCACTTCGTGATTTTTTTTAATCAGCATAATCGACCAAATGGGTCCACAATCGGTAGAATTGTCCACAAATTTCAGCAAACCGGGTCTGTAGGAAATGTGAAAACTTGCATCCACAAAGAGGTTTGGTGCGTTTTATGGGGTGGGGGCGTCATCGGGCCGTACTTCTTTGAAAATGAGGTCGGCCAAGCAGTTACCGTGGTGGGCGCCGTGGCCGTGTGGGTTCGTGCGTCGACCCATGCGCATTAGACTTTCACAGTCTAGGTTCGAAACCAAGTTCAGACAAACAATTTTTCAAAAAAATTGTTCACGGCTCCACCTCTTTCAAGTCACTGACAATGCTCAAAGAGTATAACTGTCTAGAAAAAAAAAGCTTCTCACTCTCACCGTTCGGAGTCGGCATTAAACTGTAGGTCCCCTCCACTCGTGAGAGAATTATTATTAAGCAGTTACCGTGAATGGTGTTCGCTATCGCGAGATGATGACAAAAATTGAGGATATGGACCTGGACGACATGTACTTCCAACAGGATGGTGCCACTTGCCACACAGCCAACGAAACAATGGCTCTTTTGCGCGAGAAATTCAATGGCCGTGTTATCTCACGTCGCGTCGTGGCGATGTTAATTGGCCGCCACGATCATGTGATTTGTAGAGTCCGACCGACATTCGGCTTCGGCCACCTTCGGCTATAAATATCACCTTCGGCAAAACATTCGGCTTCGGCCAAATAAGACCGAAGATTTCGCCGAAGCTGAATGTTGAATTCTCTGTTTTCTGTAAAAGTAGAAGTTGCAAGGAACGGTGTGTTTTTTGTTTTGTTATTGTCTGATATTTTGTATTTTGAAAGTGCGATTTTTTACAGCTTTAAAATCAAAAGATTGCAAGTTGGTAAACTATTAAGTGGTCTGTATAGAAGCATGTAATTTATTTGTACTGGTTTCAGGAAGAAATAACTTCAAAAATGACAGCTAAAAATCCAATTTGGGGTTATTTCGTAAAAATGATGGGAATGCAACTTGCAAAATATGTTCCAAATAGAGTCCGACCGAATATTCGGCTTCGGCTTCGGCCGAAGATGACCAAAAAGCTTCGGCTTCGGCCGAAAAACTGGCCTTCGGTCAGACTCTACTGATTTGACACCGTTGGACTTCTTTCTATGGGAATATTTAAAAGAAAAAGTGTACGTCAATAAGCCAACAATAATTCAAGAGCTGAAGGATGAGATAATTCGGCACATTAACGACATTGAACCTCAATTATGTCTCAGAGTCATTGAAAATATAGACCATCGGGTAGAGGTATGCCAGCGAAGCCGTGGCGAGCATTTGGCCGATATTTTGTTTCAGACATAATTGTCATAGATCCTTCTTTTATAATAAAAAATATTAAGATATAATTAATAATTTATTTACAATTATCATCGTGCGTTTTCGCTGGACCACCCTTTAGATAGCAAAAGGTAGTGCCAGCTGTAGAGGCTTGTTGGTTTAGACCAGGTTTACTCTCTGACTGTAGTGCCCAAAAAAGAAAACGAGAACGATCACAACGACTACTTCCGATTATATGATACCACAACAACATACAGCCTTGGCCAAATGTACAGTTACGGTCAAAATAATAGTAGTGAGTAAAGTAAACATGAAATAACAGTATTTTCAAAATGGAGAAATATTTTACGGTTAGACGAATCGAAAATTGTCAAATATGGAGGTAAAGGATCTCGGTTATTTGTAAGACGACCTCCTAGTACCGAATTCAAGCCAGAGTTCACAACAAAAACTATAAAACATGAAGGGGTGAGTGTCATGGTTTGGGCGTGCTTTTCGTTTTATGGTGTGGGTCCTATTTATTGGATCAAAGAGATAATGGATCGTCACGTCTATGTTAACATTTTTCAGGAAACTATGTTATCGTATGCCCAGGAGGAGTGGTTTCGAAGCAATAAGGTAAAAGTCATGGATTGGCCCGCACAGTCACCTGATCTCAATCCGATTGAGAATCTTTAGCTTTGGACAGCGTACAAAAATCATGGACTTCAATTCCAAAAAAAAGATGTGAGGACTTAGTCGATTCCATGCAGCGGCGCTGCGCTGTTGTAATATCAAACGAACGTCATGCAACTAGGTATTGAAAATAAGGTAAATATTTTAAAAGTCTTTTACGATAAAATAGTAAACAAAATTTCACTTTGTGGTATTTTTCCAGATTATTTTTTTAAAAAACTACTATTTTCTTGACCGCTCCATTTTGAATATGTTTTAATAGAAGCATTTTTATTTTTCTTTTCAAACTGAAAAATGTATGTTATCTCTTTTAAAATAGTAATTAAGAATAAAAAAAGTTAAAAAAAAAAATAACAATAAAAACGTAGAGACAGTAATAGTTTGATTTGTTATTCCTCTTTATATTATGCTAGTTGTACTACTATTATTTTGACCGCAGTTGTATTAGGCACCCTTTGAGATTCGTTATATCTTCAAGAAGCAAACAAAATTAATGAAATGAGAGGAAAAAATAAAAATCGTTTTCAACATCAGATAGTGTCGCCGAAAACCATAAAATTTAAACTAAATACTTGCGATAAGTGATTTGGCAGTAAAGATAAGGGTGCCTAATACATTTGGCCAAGGTTGTATGGGACTGCCTGTTTGTCAAGGTTCAAACGACTTTAGAATTAATTACATTAACCTGCAGCATTCCAATCTTAAACCAGGATCTGAACCCTAAACCAAAATCATCCAGAACCACCATCCTCACATTTTCACAAAATAAAACAATAAAGCGCAATTTGTGGAAGTTTATGGTCGCAATCAATCTGCCAAAAATTGGAAAACATGAACTCTGTTGGGTGGGCAGCAAGTATTGCGAGAGAAATGAATTTATTTTAAGGTTCATCTGCTCTCAAATCCATTCGATACTCAAGTCAATTAAGATTTAAATCAATCATCTCAGATTTCTCGTCCCATCCAATTTACGAACCCACCCGTAAATTAAACAGAAATTTATGAATGACAGGCTTCGACTTAATCGATGGAAGCTGCCATTAGATATCGCATCAATGTGACATTTGTCAATCACTTACTTAACACCTCTGCCATCATCTCTGATATCGATTACTCACTTTCATTACACTCATCTGCACGACATACTCCTCAACCAAATGAGAATTTCTTGTCATTCCCGTCACTCCATCACTCAAGCGTGTTCTGCAAAACACGAGAAATCGCAATCAGCGTGGTTAATGAGGATATATTTGCGGCAAGGTAACATAATTGTGCTCTCGCTTCATCGTTGATTGAATCTAAAGCGACACAGATTGATGCAATACCATATGGACACGTTTATTGCATTAAAATGACCTCATCAAGATTAGTCCGTGAATTGGAAATAAAACGAAATGCGTTGAGATAATAGTTGACATAACTTTTGTTCAAAATGACGTCGAATGTATCGCGCCTATTCAGGGAAGTGTAGCCCATGGAGTGCTTGAACATCAGTCTAAATGCGATGTCCTTAAAATACACATACTCCTCCCATCCAATTATACATACAGTGCCTCACAAAAGTATTCGGAATTATGTTTTTTTTACGGAATTTTTTTTTTTTTTTAGTTCTTAGCTTTTTAAGCAACAAATAAAAATCAGTTTCAATTCAATATTTATTTTCTGTTCATCAAAAATCAGAAAAAAATTATGCATGTTTACTGTCTACAATAACAACAAAAAGCAACCAATCAAACTAAGATCCAGGATAAAACACAACTCCGAATACTTTTGAGAGGCACTGTATATGTTCGACTAGGAGTGAAAATCCTTGAGCATTCCGTGGTACCGCATCATATACTCTCATTTGTGTGCGAAGGTAATGGAACGGAATTTTTAAAATTGGATTCTGTCTTCATTTCGCGAATTCATTTGCTAGCAGAGCGTGTGCACATTGTCAAGACATTACGATACAGGTACGACATTAGACGCGACCTTGTGTGGCTCCTAAAGCACTGAATGGTTTCTTATGCTGGAGATGCAGTGAGCGAGGTGTTTGGCATATTAATCATGACATTAACTGGAAGTCATTAAAATTTCAAAAAATTACTTTTTACTGCGCCTTGGTGTTGTTCATGGAAATGAAGAGGTTCTGACAGGAAAAACTTCAGCATTCAGCCATTAGGTCTGTAACTTGAAAATTAGGGATTTACGTTAGATGCGTTAAGTTGTACTACATCTCCTTTGTCGTTAAAAGAGAATTCCATGTAAATGAGGTGTGGAAATTCGCGAATTTCGTGAATGTGAATAGCCCTTAAATCGAATTGGAGCCTACGGTGGTGTTAGCATGAGTCCAAGAAGACAGGAATATCGGAAAGAGAGCATCTCTCTATCTCATCTCATTTTCAGTGACCCGCATGTTCCGCTAAAGGGATCGCAAGGGCAATGCATTCACGACAGATCTCCAGGCCACTCGATCCTCCGCCATCGACTCTAACTTATCAGGAGCTATGCCGAAGCGCAACCAGGCGAATGTTTGGACTTGGTCCAACCATCTAGTCCTAGGTCTGCCAAGCGGTCGCCTACCTGATGGAATCGTTTCAAAGCACGGCTCGGAAGTCATGATGATGGGGACATTCGTGCCACGTGACCAAACCATCGAAGTACAGCACCTTTCGTACGAAGAAGCAGCTGCCCAACATGGAGTTCCTCGCGTACTGCCGTGTTTCTCACCCTATTCCGGCGAGTGATTCCCACAACACGAAGAAATCTCATCTCGGTAGATTGTATTCCCGATCTTATTCTTTCGGTCATTACCCAAATTTGATGACCATAGGTGAGAGTTGGAACAAATACTACGTTAAAGACCGCTAACTTGGCTTTGACACCAAGTTCGGCATTCCTGATTACAGATCGACCAAGCTGTTCCAAAATTGACCAGGCTTGACCAATCCTACAGGAAAGCTCAGCATTATTCCTCCCAACACTCGCGAAGAACACCCCGAGATACTTAAACTTCTCCACCTGTTTCAATGCGATTCCACTAACATGTAGAGTGCATTGAACAGGCGTTCTGGAAATAACCATAACTTCAGATTTTTCCACGTTAAGCTTCATCCCAGCATCAGCACATACGGCCACAAACGTATCTAGCGCGCGCTGGAGTTCCCTCTGGGAGGATGTGAGGATGACTAAGTCATCTGCAAAAAGCATATGGCTTACCCTCAACTCTCCCAATGTGAAACCTCGACTACGCTGTAGCATCCAGTCCATATATATAATGAAAAGGAGAGGTGACAAGACGCACCCTTGGTGAAAATTGTTGATTTACTACCGTTAACCCGAACACAGCTGCGACAGTTTGTGTATAGAGACTGCATGGCTCTCAACAAAGACCCATCAATCCCATACCCCTGCAGAACACTCCAGAGTTTACCTCGAACAACTCGGTCATATGCCTTTTCCAAATCTACAAAACAACTGTAGATCGGTTTGGCGTACTCCCAAGCCTTCTCAAGTACTATTCTTAGAGAGAAAAGCTGGTCGGTTGTACTTTTGCCGGGACGAAAACCGCACTGTTCCCATCTTGGATTCGACCATAGCACCATCACCCCAGTCTGCCAATCACCAAGTGTCTCAAACTGCCTTAATGACACGAGGGAGCCGTAAAACTCTCTCTTTACCCATAGCCTTAAGCATTTCTGGCCGGATTTCATCCACACCGGCGGATTTGCCAACTTTTAGTGATTCAATCGCCAAAATGACTTCCTCCACTCTTGGACTATTCTCCGCCCTACTCAAGACTAGAGGTCTGTCACCCTCAGTGCCCTGTTCGGGATTGAGCAGCTCCGAAAGGTGCTCGCTCCATCTGCACAAGATGTCCACCTCATTGGAAAGTAACACGCCATCTTTGGATTTGACTCCTTCGATGGTGTTGAATTTCCTCCTCTGAGCCGTCGAATGGTTTGCCAGAACAGCTTTTTCGCAGATCTATGGTCGCTTTCCAACTTCTCGTCGAACTCCTTCCAAGCCTGTTCTTTAGCTGTTCGCACAGGCAATTTGCAAGTTCTTCGCGCCTCAGTGTACCAGTCATGAGAATCAGAGTTCCCCAAGAGAATCCAGTCTCTGTAGGTCTTCTTTTTCTCTCTGATGACTTCTTGAACTCCGGGTGTTTTAAACCACGCAGTTCTTTTCTCATCACCAGCCGCCACACCAAGCCGCTTCACCCCACAAACATCACGTGCGGAAGCAATGACAGCTGTTGAAAACAGTCGCCAACATGCAATGGAACAGTTGGAATTTGCTCAAACCCTTCGAATATGCGTCGTGCAAAATTTTGTAGCACCTCACTCTTCTGTAGTTTCTCCCACCGTATGCGTATAACCACTCTTGGTTTCCGCCTTGGCAGAAGAGGTACTGTATCAGTAAGATACAGCGTACACAACACCAGGTGATAATGTCTTTTTATGCAACAAAATAAAGCCTAATTTCAAGAGAAGACAACAAATCATTTGGAGAAATAACTATGCAAATTGGCCAAGAAGAAGCCAAGAATGATTCCCGATCCTACTCAAAAAAATCAAATCACACCATTCAAACAAACGTACAAAAAAGTATTTTGAAATTAGGTACGGGAGCACATTAAAAGAAATATGTAGAAGAAAACGTAAGATGTTACCGTTAAGTAAGCAAACAACCCAAGCCCACTCACCTCGCACATAGCTGCAGGGTTTTATGTACGACAACTGTTCGAAGGAGAACTACAAAATCTTTCATAAATTAACACTATTTTCCCATCCGGTCTTTGAAGTCATTGCAGTAATGTCTTCAAGGCCATAAGAAAACAAGATCTCTGCAAATTCAATTTTAACTATCTTCACAAGTATATGACCAAATGCCAGCGAGGTTGCATGAGATAAAAACGGAAGAGAAGTTTAATTGATTTGATCAAAAAAAGAATGAAATTTGCAAGGTTTTTGTATTTCTCTGCAACCGACTAGAGATTATTTTTGTCTTGACAATACAGAGTGGGATAAATATAAATTTCTTTTTAAAAATGCAATGAAATGAACAAAATTAATTTTTTCCATGTATCATGGCTTTGTTAGTAAGAATAAACTTTCTGATAGTTATGAAATACAACGTCGTTCAAGTGGCGGCCTCGACTGGCTTCGCGTAGCGCATTCTGTAACCGCAATTTCTCAAGACCTTGTTGATGCTTTCGGGCTGTAGCTCACAGATTGCTTGAATGATTTTGGCCTTAGCTGCTTGAATCGTTTCCGGATTGTTGGCATAACATCGGTACTTCATAATTCCGCACAAAAAGAAGTCCAAAGGGGTCAAATCGCAGCTCCGTGGCGGCCAATTGACATTGCCAAGACGGCTGATAACACGATTTGGGAATTTATTGCGCAAAATATCGATTGCGGCATGGGCTGTGTAGCATGACGCGCCATCCTTCATGAACCAGAGGTATTCCAAATCCATATCATCAAATTCAGTAAAAAAAAGTCGGCTAACATGGCTCTGTAACGCCCACCGTTGACCGAAACGCTGTTCCCAGCCTCATTTTCGAAGAAAAATGGTCCAATGATGCCACCACTCCACAATCCGCATCGTACAACGCCGGGGACCATGAGCGTTGTCCACTGGCATATCAGTTTCACGAAATTTTTGCACAAACTTGCGTACAGCAGTTGCGGTGCGTGCTTCATTTCGGCCAAAAACTTATTTTCAAAAAACGCACTGTTTGGGCTACACGCCACTCACTTTGGAAATAAGTTTTCAATATTTCCAAAGTTTTCAATATGTCAAGCGAAAAGCGACTCATTTCGTTCTGCGGAGGTATGATACTGACTTTCTGTCAAGATTTCGAGCGGGAAACAGCTGTCAGTATTACCTATGATTTACTTATGATTTAAAAGAAAACCACTAGATGGGCCACCCTGTACCCTCATCAATTGTTAGGTTTTTTTTCTTTGTATCGCCCTGAGCTTGGCCATCCACAACTTCTCCATCCGCGATTGTTGTTTGGAGTTTAAAAAAAAAATTGTAAGACATCAAGTCCAGCGATAAAGGAAGCAAAACCCATGCACATACATGAAATCTTTTTTCAACACCATCTTCTGTTACCCATCCGTCTTGAGTCACATTTGTGCTCGTACATACAAAGCTATTATCACTTTTCCTCTGTTCCTCCCTGGTGTGCAAAGTAACCGACGAATTCAACGTCTGAGGTTGAAACGGAGCATCTTTCATTACACTCATTCAAGCATGTACCGCCAAAGTCGCGTATTCGGACTTAGTATTGCTTATTTCCAAAGAAACCACGTCCGCACCGAAAAGCACAGTTGTGATGTCACATTTTCCAGTGAAAAGAAGAAAGTGGCATTTGCTATGACCGCGATGAGTCAGTCGACTGCCGACTCGCCAACAAGCCAAAGTGAACGTTTGTTTTCACGGTCGTATGCATTTACAAATAAAAGGAGTCTGCTCAAAGATGACCAAACCAAAGCTGATTGCGGCAGTAAAACCGAAATATATTTTTGGAAAGGCTTTAGGAGTTTTTTTAGGGGAATATTTTTATGGCTCATACATTCGAAACTTTGCAGACTACGTGGGAATAATCTTTGGGACAAGCAATGATTCTTCTTCTTCTTCTTCTTCTTAGGGCGCTACAGTCCGAGGTGGACCTGGGCCTCACTCAACATGCCTCTCCAACCAGCACGATCTTTCGCCAGCTGTCTCCAGTTTCGCATACCAAGCCGGCCGAGGTCCCCCTCGATTTGTGTGCGCCACCTTGTTCGTGGACGTCCTCTGTTGCGTTGTCCCACAGGCTCAGAGTCGAAGAGCAATGCTTCACGTTTCGGTAAAAAAAAGTACCCCGACTTTCTGCAATTTACTAATGAATCTTATGAATACTTACTTACTTAACAGGCCTACGACCCATGGAGGGTCCGAGCCTGAGTTAAAATTATGAATCTATGGAAGTTATTTCGGAAACTTTGAAGTTATTCAACTACTAGTGGGGTTTTGAATAAAAAAAATTATTTCAAGTTATGCACAAAAGTTTTTGTACTTTACGAACATGTCCCTTAGTTTATGTACAACAGATTCTGTGCTCTACGAAATGTCCTTCCGTGTCGTAAAAGCGATACAAAGACTCATCCTTAATCAAAAAATACTTCGTCAATATTGAGCGTCCTCTTAAGTAGCATATTACAATGTTTTAATGCCTTCTTTCATATCATACAAGCTGTGTTCGCAAAGTAACGACCAAACTGTTCAAGAATCCTCGCAAATTAACCATAAAAGAAGCGATTTCAATCAAGTCACCACAGACAGTAGGAAGATAAAATTAAAATGGTTGTTCGCCAAGTCGATTAATCGTTACTAATGATTGATGTATTGGTGAACAATGTCATCAACTTTCAAGAGTTCCACATAACCGATAAAAAAAAAATGATTGCGTTCAATGCAAACAAGATAGACACAAATTAAACCGCTTTTGCACGTCTCCTAAATATGAACAGATCTTGTTGTGCAAACAGTTAAAGCATAGACGTAATTACTGTTAAACAGACACAATGACGTACTATACTTAGCGAATGTACATACGGTTTTGCTTTAGTGAAACCCTCTCTGTTTGCCCACTGACTGTCTCAAGTTCAGAGAAATTGCGTGAGTTGACGATTATTTTTAGCAATGTCGTATGACACAATAACGGTTGTGGTAGGTTCTGATATTCCTTCTGATATCAAAGATTGAATATGTATGCATGCGAAAGATAAAAGTTGAATTTCTATAAAAAGAAACATTCTTTGGACAACTGCTCAGCTGTTCTTAATTTATTCGATTGGAGAGTCTATTGTTGACACATGGAAAATCACTGTCAATTGAGTGACATTTAAATTCTGGAGGCGTGACATTGTTAATTGATTTTATTGGTGAACTGTCAAAGCAACTATTTCTATCAGGAATCAATCCATTAGCATATTTGTAAGAACTTGTTTTTTGGAGTGGATTACTGTGACATTTGATTAAATTGCATCATTTGATTTCACCATGGATTATAACGATCAGATCAGATTTCTTAAGAGATTTAGACTCTTTAGCAAGTTAGTCATTCTATAAGGGATAATTAAATTTGCTGTTCAACAACTAGTTTAAAAAGTTTGTTTGTTTTTTTTTGGCACATTAGATGATACCTTACGAACGTTCATTGCCATTAAGTCGTCCGCCCTTTTTCATTTATTTTTCCTGTTGCATGACACAATTAATAATAATAATTAATAAAATTATCTCAAAAAAACATTGTGTGTTATAAGATCTTGAAGGTCGCGATGCAATATACCCTCAACAACAACAATAATAATTAATCGGCACGTACCAGTGCGGCTTCCGGCCCGGCAAGTCGACTATAGACCAAATATACGCATTTTCAGCAGCATTCATCCGAAGGAACTACTCGATGCGATAGCTGAATTCCGGATCCCGAGGAAATTGATTCGGTTGTGTTGAGCCACGGTAAGAAAAATATGCCACGCACCGCGCAGTATGTAAAGGGTCTTCCAATAGAAACTTCCTAACTTTGAGAATGGGCGCCGTGGCCTTGTGGGCTTGTCCGTCGACCCATACGCACTAGACTTCACAGTCTAGGTTCAAACACAAGTTCAGACGAACAATTTTTCAAAAAAATTGTTTGCGGCTCCACCTCTTTCGAGTCACTGACAATGCTCAAAGAGTTTAGAAATAGCTTCTCAATCTCGCCATTCGGAGTCGGCATTAAACTGTAGGTTCCCTCCACTCGTGAGAGAACAATAGCATGCATAACACGAGTGGTTGCTGAGAAGCCAGGCCCAGGTCCACCTCGGACTGTAGCGCCGCCATTATTATTATTATTATTATTAACTTTGAGAATGGATAGCGGCCATATTCTTGAAGCTACATCTGTCAAATCAGCTGTCATTTATTCAGTCTGTTGTGCCAAATCATCAAATACGGACATAGCGTTCAACATGCAATTGATAAAATTTTATCAGAAAGTGTGTTCTGTTCGGGCAACGTTCCGCTTCGCCCATTGTACGGTAGACGTCATAATCGTCCTACCAAGAGAACTGTTCGCAGTATGGTGAGAAAATTTAAGTCCACTGGTTCAGTTAACGATAATCCAACACCCGTAAGTCGAAGAAACGCAAGACTGCCGAAAACATCGCCGCTGTCCGTGAGAGTGTGCAGGAGAATCCGAGGGAGTCGATTCCACAAGAACTCGGCTTTTCGCAGAGCACAACTTGGCGAATTTTGCGTCGTGACTTAGGCCTGTACCCGTACCAATTGACCCAAAAACTGAAGGTAAACGACCACAGACAACAATGTGTGTTCGTTGAATGGGCTCTGGAGCAGTTAAAAACTGATCCCAATTTTCATCGAAAAATCATCTTTAGCGACGAGGTCCATATCTGGTACGTCTGGGTACGTCAACGAAGAAAATTTTCGAACTTGGGGCGATACCAAACCACGTCCAATGCATCCCGAAGAAATCACTGTTTGGTGGCGTCATCGGTCCATATTTATTTGAGAACGACGTTGGCTAGGCCATCATCGACAACGGCGAGCGCTATAGATCGATGATTTCCAACTTCTTTTGACCTGAATTGGATAATATGGACACCGAGGACATGTGGTTTCAACAGGACGCCGCCACGTACTATACAGCTCACGCTCTACACGAGCGATTCGAGGGCATGGTCATCTCACGTGAAGGTGATCGTGAGATCACCGCCAGATCGTGAGATTTGACTCCGTTAGGATTTTCCTTGTGCGGTCTTCTGAAGTCGCAGGTCTATGCGAATAATCCAAAACCACAGCGGTTCTCAAAGCCAGCATAACCCATGCCATCGGTCAAACTGAACCTGATTTAAGCGCCAGAGTTATTGAAAATTGGACATTTCGGATGAGCGCCACCAAGAGAAACCGCAGCGGACATTAGAACAATGCTATATTCCATACGTAAAGGCATCTATAAGCCTTTTTTCGGAGGTTTTAAACTCTACACTGGAGCACTGAGACTCAAAACTGGTCCATTGTACTTCTAGGTAGCAACCTACTCAAGTGCCGTTAATTTGATCCCAATGGCAATTAGTAACTGGACCAGATTCCATTTCACTAGGATTCGAACCTGGGAACCCCCTAACTTGGGGCAGGTACTTAATCATCTGCGTCATCCAGTCGATAAGCCTTTTAAACGAATTAAATTTAAACGAATAGAACTTCACACACAGTTTGTTTTATTTAAACTTAAAGACAGGAAGCGCTTAATGAAACAGCTTTTATTTGTCAATACAATGATTGAAAGCCTAAAATTCTTAAAAGTTTTCCCCGTTATAACGAAAATGCGTGCTTTCCACTTTCCAGGAATCTAATCTGCCAAACCATTCCCTTGTGGTGGAATAAAGACGAGCCTCTTTCAAAAAAAACCTCTTAACCCATCGGGTGAATCAACACCGGCAATGGGTCTTTCTGTATCAAAAGCCACATCGAATGATTCACACCGATTTCCGAGAACCATCACCAAAGAAGAATACTCATCGAGCCCAAGTAAATAAAAATTCGCGAATTTTATAGTTCTCGTACCTTGTCAACTTATAGACGCAATTATCACTGCAAAAGTCGGTTTCATCCTTGCCTCCCTCCTCCCGGCACAGGCACTTATTCACTTGTTCACAATGATTGCGGGAGCTCTGCTCTTCAATAACAATTCCAGTTGGCGGCATTTCCCTAAAGTATGCGTATCAACAAAGATTCACTAAACAAAACTCAACGGAATCACAAACGAAGCAAAATATCTTTACACGATCCGAACGCGGTCGACGATTGAGACTAACTGAATCCGAACACTTCAGGCACTGTCTTTTATGAAATCGAACAAAATTATTCGACTGGGCTCGTGTCACTGCCTGTGTACCATCACCACTGCATTGGCTTGCCGACGTTGTCGTCGATGACGGAATGACGGAAAGATGTATTTTCTAGGTTGAATGGGTACTTGTGCGAGCATCAAACCTTGCTGATCTGCTCCATTCATTTCACCTGGATTGGACACGAACACAGAGACACGTCCGTGTACAGATGCGCGTGGTGGTATTTCGAGCGGCAAGATTTTATTGAATGGCGCACAACACGCTTCACCAGCTGACGAAAGAGGCAGCTGCTTTTGCCGAGATAGATTGCGTTGCGATTCGGTAAGAAAAAGGGGCTCGGCTATTGTCTGCAAGAGAGTGTTCGTGTTTATGCAGAAACACACGTACACCAGCATGCGTAAGCTAAAGTCGGAAAGACAAGGTTCCATCTTCGCCTCGAATTACCAATGTTTATGGGAACTCAACGCCGGTCTTTGGTGTTTTGATCGGATTGAATTTCGTTCTGCTATTTCGGTTAATTAGCCTTCTTTCTGCGAACTTAGCACAGGGTGATCAAAAACAAACGATTTAATTTTGTTCATTTAGATGACACTTGGTTTGATAGCTTGCGTACGTGGAAAGTGATGACTTCACGAAATTTGTTCATTATTCGAACGCATGAATAGTTGGAGGCGTTCAAAATGACAAACGTTCATGGCGTCAGAAATAATAAAGAAAGAACCCGCAGCTGCTATCGTTGTAATTTTTGAGTCTATTCTTGTGGCTCTATTCGTTGAAAGAAAAGGGTATACAACTTGCGGTCATTTACCCTGGTATTGAAATGCAGGGCACGCTTCAAATCCTAAACTAAAACTCCTAACGGTGCAGATGATGTGGTAAACAATTGCTTGGCTTAACGTTAACTTTGAGCCTTTAAGTTTGAGGCGTACGCTTTTGTGTATGTGAATCCATTCTCTCTAGGAATTGCCTTTTAGTTTGACTGCCTGACTGCCAAATATTCATATTTCAACAGATCGTAAGAAAGACCAGCGTGCTTCAAATCAATGTGTACCATATTTGCATCGAAAACCGCATAAGATTGCATTAATCGTAAGGAACTACAGTCTAAATCGCTTAAAACGACATCGGTTACACGACGTATCGGTTATAAAGTTCTCAGTTGTTGGGCATAAATAAATAGATACCTGGGGATTTGGCTAGATCAATCTATATTTTAACAAACATACGTAGATGCTGCTCTGGCCAGAGCTCGGAGGGCTTTCGCTCTTACAAAGAAACTGTTTCGCAACAACCAACTCGATGCGAGGGTGAAGGTAATCTGCTACATGGTCCTTATTCGGCCGATGCTTGCTTACGGCTGTCCCGTGTGGTTCAATGTGGGAGCAAGCTTGATATAAAAGATTCGGTTGTTTGAGAGGGCTTGTCTTAGGGCTTACCTTCACCTTTACAGAACACCAAAGTCCCTGTACAAAAAATTCTATCCTAATGAGATCTTATACAACAGGGCGAACCTGATAAGAGTATACAACTTTTTAATTAAGATGACTCGCAGGCACATTGCAAAAGCAATTATCTTGACGAACAATCTGAATTCAAGGGCTTACTACCCCAATAACGGGTTCCATGAGAGGGTGCGCCATAATGGCTTCGTCCCCCCAGAAGCATTTCTTTATTTCGACCAGGCAGGTCTGATCCAGGATAAAGATGCAGTTCCGTTAATCTTCCACATTGCTCGGACAACTGTGTATGGGCGACAAAATTCTTAGGTCTCGCCTGAGCTCCATTATATGCAATCTAATAGCATAATAAATCGTTTACAACGACATATCGCTTACAAATTCGTCTGTCCCTTGTCGTCGTTATAACCGACATTGACTGTATTCTATACGATGGTCGAACTTCGTATCACGATAAAATTTATCCGGTTGTGTTGCGATGCGCTTAAAAACAGACAATACACTGCGCAGTTCTGTTTTAAGACTTTGATACCCGTTTGATACCTGCCCCGCATCCGCTGCGTCGGTCAGGTGTCAACATAGAAGGGTCATTCTTCTATAAATCGGAACAGCATTTTCATGCGTTTCATGCGTGCCCTTGAAGATTTTTTTACGGTGTTTGAAGAACAAGCAAAACAAGCTAGCTTTAAGGTCAGTGAGGAAAGGCAAAAACAATGCTTTCGTGCAAAAATTGATCCATCGCTCATCGCTTAAGACATTACGTCAAACGACTGCGACATAGTTAAGGAGTTTGCTACGCTTGGGGGCTGACATTAACTCGACAAACGGCATTTTGGTGGAAATCTGACGTAGAATTACCATTGACAACCGCTTCTTTCAACAACTTGGAACGAAAGTCCTGGCGTGAAGTCCCAAAATCGTGCTCTACAAAACCTTTGTCCTTCCAGTGATGTATCATCATCACTGGCGCGACAACCGGGATCGGGCCGCGGCCTCCATCAACAATTCTCTTCAACCATCTCGATCACGCGCCAACGATCTAGCGATCTAGCAGCGCAACCCAAGAGTTCGGGCGTCCTGTACCACGCCATCTCTCCAGAGTTAGTATGGGGCCGGTTCCTATTCGCTCATGCGAGCTAGGTGTCCTGACAGCCGAGTTTCATTTTTGTCACTGCATGAGCTTCGAGGTACAGCCTTGGCTAAATGTATTAGGCACCTTTTAAGATTCGTTATATCTTCAAAAAGCAAGAAAATTAAAAAAATTTGAAGATAAAATAAAAAAAAATCGTTTACAACCTCAAATAATGTCGCCGAAAACCATAAAATTCAGACTAATTACTTGCGATAAGTGATTTGGCAGCAAATACAAAAAGATAAAGGTGCCTAATACATTTGGCCAAGGCTGCCGTTCGTGATTACTGGTAGGACCATCGTCCTCTACAGCAGCATCATAGAGGTTATGGTTCGATCTCTGGATTTGAAAAGCCTTGACAGAATACAGCAGGCTCTGTTGGAGACGCCCGCGTATTTCCTCTTTCAAATTATTATCGGCTGCTACTGTTGATGCAAGGCAACTGAAGAATTGCACTGCTTCAAATTCTTGCTCCGGTACCCTGATCGCTTTACCAAATGTTCTTCTCTCAGTCATGTATATACTTAGAGCCGAAAGCTGGACGAGAAGCTGGAGTGTAGAGCTGATTTTTGCTTTTTTTAGAACAAAAACCCTGCTTTGGGTAATTGGGTATTTCTGGAAAAAACTTTGAAAGGAGGAAAAGACACTACGAAACGCACAAAGGTGTGGATATAGTCCGAGAGACAAAGTTTGGTCGATTAAATTGCCTAAGCTATATCCGAAGTACGAACAATTATTGGCGATGATTACATGAGCGGAAGAAGGCAAAAGTATCGAAGACATAAAATATGATTTTTACAAGCGAGAAAGAGATTGGTTGGATGCACAAAAAATTGTCCATTTTCACTTTGAAAGTGAATTTTCAGGTGAAGCATACCTGCTTTCTGCCTTATCGTTGCGTTTTCGACATGTTTACCTCATTTATCCTTCTGAAAAGGTTCTATCCAAGCTTTTTGGTGCGAGAAGAAGAGAAAGATCGATCCTTCTTTATAAAGATTAAGTGATCACAGATGCGAGTAACTTGATCTTGATGATTGGAAAAAGTGTGGGTTACGTGCCGCAGCATAGACCACTTCGAAAGGATTATATAGCAACACTCACTTATCGTCTTCTCTTATTCCTTTCTCCTCCTATTTGTTGACACATTAACGTCTTCTCGAAATACCTTCGTTTCTATTTGCTTACGTGTTGTGATCAATAGCGTCCATTCTTATTTTTTATCTCCACCAATTTGTTTACGTTTTTGTAAAAGTGCACGGATGCTGAGCACAGCAGTCGCAAGAAGACCACCAAAGAAGTCGTTAGGCTTGTATGAACGTATTGTTTTGTTATTCTGTTTATTTATATAAAGGGAACTCAAATGAGTATGTCCTTTTAATTCTTTTGATTTTTCGAGTTTTGTTTGTGTTCATTTGGTGTCCCGGAACGTAACTTGCGTTCGCGAGAGTCAAAAATCGAAGGCAGCATCAACTCGGGCTTAGTAGTACTTTATGACAATCGAAAATGTTTGTATAATTATCTTGGCGCAATTTTCGTTTGTCTGTTGATTTCAACACCGATGATACCCACACAAGAATGACCAAATAACTAGTCATAATATACGAAATGCCTGTATGAACAGAGTGGGCCATCTAGTGGTATTTTTTTCAATCATATTTTATTTCGGCACTGACAGCTATTTCCCTCCCGAAATCTTGACAGAAAGTCAGTATCATACTTCCGCGTTTTCAGACTTTTATAAAAATAGCAGAAAAGATCTTGTAACTGGTCAGTCAAGGAGGTCTTCTTTCATGTGGATGGTATTGAGCTGGCTTAAACATTTCAATCGTCCGCGCCAACAGCATTTTCTGCCTTTAGTTTTAACGTACATTTCAGAAAGTCATTATTCATGTCTATCATCGTCCAGACTGAGTGGAACATTCCAGTAAAGCATTCTTATGCCTATACTAAAAAGCGAAATGCCTTATGTTCATTAAAAGGGTATCAATCATGTACCCCTTGGATCGTTAATCAATTTAATGGCACGTCACACAGGCAAAGTCTTCATTTTGTTGTAAATACCTGCTTTTAAGTTCAAACTGGTCACAATCCATGAATGCGCTCTATACGTTTTCATATCACAAATCAAATCGATAGGAAAATCCTACACGACCAATCCAACACTTTATCCGCTGCCCTGTGAACTCAAACCAACAAGCCAAAGAAAAGAAGGTCATGTTCTTGCAATAACTGAACATAAACAACGATTACTCACCACGAACTCTTGCTTCAAGTTGAACCATTTACTAAAATCGATACAACCACAATTTCCATCGGTTGAAATTGAAACTCTGCGGTGAACTCATTCTTTTGATCATCAATTCAACGTTATATCAGAAATGCGTCATTAAAAGACCCCCTAACGTTTCCTTTGATTGAAAATTACCGCTAATTGCCTTGGCAAAGAGACGCATGTCAAAACAGTGACTACACGTCAACAATTTCTGATAAGATTGCAATTTGATACCTGTTTCGAACGGCTTGTGAATTTTGTTTTATCTCAGAAATTTTCGGAAAACATAACCTCAGCGCGTCGCAGTTTTCGGCGTAAGAGTTTTATTTTTACGATACTCGATATAAAGCAATCTAAGATGCTAATCATGTCGACAACAGCCACAGGAAATGAAGAAAGAAAATTTGAAATTCAATTCAAATCGCTATAAAAAAGGACGCATTTCATAAGCTCGTAAATTTTTACCGCATTTATACGACGGCTTAAGGGTGGCTGTGCTCTGTTGGGCACCCGTACCATTAGAAACTTTATGCAACTCAGATGACTAACCGAAAAGTTTTATGAAGGGCAGTGGATATTTCTTATGTTTGCCCTAAATTCATTCCGGTAAATTTGAATTCACTGACGCATGCAGTGTATTATGTGCTGGCTGGCATCTAATGGTTTTTATTCAGGCTTAATATTTTCGGGCGGGTTTTCCTTGGCATTATAGTGAGAATGATTTTGATGAACATATATGTGCTCGCATGTAGGAGTATACGAATGGGGAAAGCACTGACCACAGAAATAGAGGAAACTACAGGAAGGTGCTGTAGCAGAAGTATCTACAGAGTCACAAAGGCTTTGACAGGTGATCGGTACTCCAACAAACCCAGCGAAAAGTCTGGATGGTTCTTTGTTTAGTTCGAGTGAAGATCAGCTAAATAGAAAGAAAGGATAACCGTCGCAATTAAAGCACTGAAGGACAACAAGACGGTAGGAGTTGACGTTATACCCGCAGAGATCTTATAAGACAGCGCAGAGCCAACAACTTCGGCTGAGCTACCGCTTTCATCTAAAAGAAGACATGGGAAGTCAATAACTTACGGATGATTCGAAATGGAAATCGAGTCCATTGGCAAAACTGGAGGATGTGTTTGTAGCCAAGATAATAAAGGGTCTTCCAATAGGGACTTCCAAACTTTGACAGTTAATAGCGGCCATATTGTTGAAGCTACATCTGTCAATTTGACTGTCAATTATTCAGTTCATTTTGCCAAATCATCACGGATGGACAAAGTGTTCAACAACACGTGTACAAAATAAAATTGTTTTATCAAAATGCGTGTTCTGTTCGGGTAAAGTTTCGCGCCCTTCGCCCATTTTATGGTCGCCTTAATCGTTCTACCGAGAGGACTACGAGTATTCTCAGTGTGGTGGATAAATATGAGTCCACTGTTTCAGTAAACGATAAACGAACATCGTCTCCCTCCACTTGACTTTGTAGGATAGGCGAGCGGATGAAATAAAACAACTTGAGGCGAGATGCACTACTTACGATGGTTTATTGAGAAGAAAGAATAAGACATTACAGGCGGTATTTATAAGTTCATATAAAACGGTATGCTTATGTAAAAAAGTGAGATAGTGAGAACATCATACGATATAAGAGTAGTTCCTTATTTCGGTTCATATTTACTTCTTACTATTATAAGAGTGTATATTTGTATGAATATAATAATGATCTACGCGAGAACACTTACAGTAGTGTACAAAAAAAATTAAACGCCTACAACTCGGCCATTCTGACCTTATAATCGACCCGATTACAATTTCTTTCTTTTTTATAATTTTCATACAACATTTTTTGCTTAGATACATAAGTTTTTATATAATACCGAATAACATTTTTGTTAGAATATTATCATTAAATTAATATTAAATTAAAACCAATCTTTCATTGAAATTGTTTCAAAATTAAACATTTAGTTGACTTTTTTTTTTATATAACAAAGAAAATCATTTTTTACACACATATGAAAAGTTACATAACTATTACATCGAAACGCAGTTAAACATTTAGTCTAAATTTGTCATCTCAAAATGTTTATCAAGGAATTTAAAATATCGAATATCTTTGAAAATAAAAAGAAAGTAAAGTTAGGATATGTTACTAATGTAAAATATTATCGCTTGAAATATTAAAAGAAATATTCATCGACAGTTTTGGCAGATACGAACAAACATATATCTTTTAGATTAAAGCAGCTTTTTATATTTTTAGGTGATCGTTATTCAAATGTTAATGTTGTCGTTAGCTTTCAAAGTTTAATTTATACTTTTACTTCGTCGTTCTCATCAGGCTTCAGATCAGTTTCAGGCACCGCATATAACCTCATGTTATTTGGAGAACATACACCTTTATATGGTAATCTTGTTAATTGTAAGCCTTCTATATCACCTATAGCATACCTGTCATTTGTCAAAACCTTTTTCACTTCGTATGGCCCACGAAATTTGGCCAAAAGTTTTTTGTTTATGCCCGGAGTTGTGTCGACGTTTTTGATCATAATATAGTCTCCTTGTTTATACACTGCTGGATTTTTATGACGGCTATCGTAATACCTTTTATTTTTCATTTGCTCTTTCTCAATTTTTCCCTGAGCTTCTTCCCTAACCTCATCTAGATTGATCCCCTCAGATTCTAAGTTGTTGGCTAACAACTCTTTTACTTTGTCGCAGAATTTTCCTTTTTGATCCCTACCAAAAAGCAAACTGCTAATTGTAAAACCTGTACTTCGGTTCACGCTATGAAACGGTACATCTTTGCACAAAACTATTTTCTTTTTGAACTGATACTCTTCAGGAATATCTTTTCCGACATATTCACAAAAAGCTGGATTTACTATTGCTTTAACACTTCCTTGAATATATATTGGTATATCTGAATTTACTTCTATATCAAAATCCGTATTTACATCATTTACATAAATATTCAAAATTTGTTCCATAAACAGAGATTCTTCACTAGACGTACTTACATGACCAACATGCGGACGGTGACACTGACTTGAAGACGATGACGACAAATCATTCACATTTGCATCTGTTTCTGGACAACTACTCGATGACGACAATGATACACCTGAAGAACGATTACACTTGTCGCTGCTTGGCTCTGGCAAAATCAGATTTTCTTTTTCATCCTTTTTGTCTGCTCTCTTTAGAACCATACCAATGCTGTCGATGAAATTTCTCCCCAGAACAATTGGATAACTCATTGACTGATTTTCACTACAAGTAAACATAAATTAGTTTTCACATTATCAAAAAAAACACATGAATTGACACTTCCCAACACTTGAAGCGGACTGTTGTTTACTCCACAATACGTTTGACTGTTTTTATCCAATGGTGAAATCATGGTCTGCGGCAAGAACTTCTCCTGCACAAAACTTATCGGACTCCCCGAGTCCAAGAGTGATGTCAAAGTGCACGAACATTCGGAATGTCCATCGGCGAATATATAAGAAATCTCCTTCTCAAAGTCATTAGAACTTGGGCTGCACTGTAACACGATGCGACTGGCTTTGCGATTAGAAACGTTTTTGATGTTTTCTGTATAGGCGTTGTTTACATTTAAATCGTCTTCGTTATTATCAATGCTGCTTGGTTGTGGGCGGTGGCTGTTGTTGTAGCTTTCATTGAGAGTCAAAACTGGTTTATTACTTGGGCAATTTTTTGCGATGTGCCCACAAACACCACACTTAAAACACGTGAACTCTTTTTTCACACATGAACCATTGGCAGGTGCATTGCTAGTGTATTCTTTTTTCTTGAATGCACTATTATTTTGCCTGTTTTGGTTGCTGATGTGAAACTGGGATGTGCTTGGCTTAGGCGGGACACTATCACGACTGTTTTGTTTTAACTTCTCATATTTTCTAAGCGCGATTTTTAGCTGCTTGATGTTGTTGGCGTTGTACAGTATACTCTTGTTGACTTCGGAATCGGGTATGCCCTTGATTATAAACTGTATCAAGTCTTCTTCCTCGATGGGGTTATGCGATGCTATTTTCTGCATGGACAGCACATATTGCTGTATTGTTTCATCACGCCGTCTCTTTCTTGCACCTAGCTCACTAAAGATATCTGCTTTAGTAACAACACGCTTAAACTCACCCAGAAGTGCATCTCTCAGCTCTGTCCAGTTTCGTATTTTCAAAGATCTGACGAAAAGCCTTGCAGTGCCATCAAGGAGCCTCTTTCCGAATATGAACTTGGTTCGATCATTCAGTTGAAGAGTTTCGGCGTTCTCCTCGAACTGTTCTACCCAATGAACAATGGGAAAGTTGTCATCTTCACTGAATGGACACAATAAGTCTTCCATGTCTTTGAAGTTTTGCGAAACATGTGGTCTGGGACTGTGGTTTTCTTGATTGTCCTCCATTTGCAGCTCTTTTAGTCTTCGCTTCAGTGAAATTATTTCTTCTCTCTTTTTGCACGCTTCTCGTAGATTATTAAGCTCCTCATCAATGTCGGTGCAGCGTGCATTGACAGGTGATTCATCCAGCGTTTCTTCAAACTCAGACTCGTCGTCGTCAGATGACTCCAGGTTATTTTGGTTACCATCGGGCATAAAACTTCGTGCAAGCTCTTGCAGATTCTCCTCCGTATAGCTTTGAACTGCTTCCTCGACCCGTAGTTTTAACCTCGCTTTAGAGCCATCGGTTTTCAAATTCAGCGATCGCAAAATGTTTTTAAGAATGGGGGCAGTTGCTTTATTCATTAACTGGTTAAACAATTCCGACATTTTCGGATAAATGTTACACACTCAAAAAAACTAAAATTTTTGTTAAAATTACTTTGGAAATCAGGAAACGGTATCCCACTTCTGAATTTTGTAGGATAGGCGAGCGGATGAAATAAAACAACTTGAGGCGAGATGCACTACTTACGATGGTTTATTGAGAAGAAAGAATAAGACATTACAGGCGGTATTTATAAGTTCATATAAAACGGTATGCTTATGTAAAAAAGTGAGATAGTGAGAACATCATACGATATAAGAGTAGTTCCTTATTTCGGTTCATATTTACTTCTTACTATTATAAGAGTGTATATTTGTATGAATATAATAATGATCTACGCGAGAACACTTACAGTAGTGTACAAAAAAAATTAAACGCCTACAACTTGTTTGCCAGACAAGTAGCAGCCTGCACAGCGGTAAGACTCAGAACACTACACCTGTGGAATAACCACCATACGGGTCATTCCACCATTCTAGATAACCTCGAGTTTCTACCGCACGACACCGACCTCCTACTGCCTCATCTTGTCTTTGAGAAAAACTTCTCTACCAGCATACCCTCCAGGTCAGACTGGAAGTCTGATACTCAGACGCTGGACGGTCCTCTGCGTATTTTCACAGATGGATCCAAGACGGACGAGGGAGTAGGAATAGGTGTCTACTCCAAGGATCTCAATTTTAGTATATCCCTCCACCTCCCAGAATATTGTAGCGTTTTCCAGGCTGAGACAATGGCAATAAAAGAAGCTCTGTCTTGGCTCAAGAGCAACGTGATATCCAAGAAGGACATCACCATCTGTTCAGACAGCCAGGCAACAATCAAATCCCTGAACTCGCTCACTTTTCTCTCTAAGACCTCCCTAAATTGCAGCCTATCTCTTAACGAGATGGCAGAGCATTTTAATATTCACCTCATGTGGGTGCCGGGACATAGTGATATTCCAGGGAATTGTGAAGCTGATTATCTCGCCAGGAGCGGTACGATCTCCACAAACCTCCCTAGTGGGAATCTTCCGCCTATGCCAACCGCTACAGCTAAACTTCTTTTAAAGAATCATACCATTAAAAACACCAACTCAAGATGGTCAGATGGCACTACGTGCCTCATTACAAAGCATATCTGGCCTAAACTTGATCTAAAACGTTCACTCTATCTTCTCAGAATGAACAGGTCATCCCTAAGGATTCTCATTGGCGTTATCACAGGACACTGTGCCGTTGGCACTCACGCCTCAAGAATGGGACTCCCTCATAATGTTTTCTGCAGAAGCTGCAGAGACGAAGAAGAAGAAGAAAGCATAACGCATCTTCTCTGCACTTGTAGCGCTCTCTCCTCTCGCAGGATGAAACACCTTGGAGCCTACTTCTTTAACGACTTGAGCGAATTGCACAACGTCGGCATCGATCAATTAAAGAGCTTCGTTGAAAGCACTAAATGGTTTTTCGGATAAAGGAACATCAGATCCGCGTGGTATCATAATGGGCCTAATTTGGCCTAAGTGTGACTGTTTTCTACAGTCAGCCACTTCAACCCAACCCAACCCAACATCGTCGTATGTCGACGATACGCAAGATCTGCCGAAAAAATCGTCACTGTGCGTGAGAATGTGCAGGAGTATCCCTGGCAGTCGAATTCGCGTCGCTTACAAGAACTCGCTCTTTCGCTGATAAAAACTTGGAAAATTTTGCGTCATGACTTGAGCGCAGAATAACTGTTTCCAACCACTGTTTTTTTGGGCTTAAAAGGCAACTGCCTAGAAAAGCTCTCTCTCGGAAGACCAAGTTGACTCTGTATAAGACTTTCATCATTCCAGTCCTGCTTTACGGGGCAGAGGCATGGACAATATTCCAAGCAGATAAAGAGGGACTTGGTGTTTTCGAGACAAAAGTGTTGCTCGCGATCTTTGGTCCTGTTTGCGTTAATGGCATTAGGACGAGAAGGTTCAACCACGAACTATATGGACTGCACAGCGATATGACTCTAGCCAGGCGTCTACGGATCCAACGCCTAAGATGGCAAGGCACTGTAGAGCGTATGGACAATACAGCTCCGAAGAGTCTTCCACTTTGAGCTTGTGGGACAACGCAACAGAGGATGACCACGTACAAGGTGGGGCACACATGTCGAGGAACTGTCGAGAAACTGGCGGCAGCTGGCGAGGGATCGTGTTGGCTGGAGAGGCATGTTGGGTGAGGCCCAGATCCACCTCGGACTGTAGCGCCCTAAGAAGAAGACTTGGGCCTGCAAACCTACAAAATTCAACTGACCCTGGAGCTGAAGGTAAACTGTGTTCGCTGAATGGGCTCTGGAGCAGCAATTTGAATCGAAAAATCATCATCAGCTATTAGGCCCAATTCCAGATGAATGGATACGTTGTCAAATTTATGACAATACCAATCCACATGAGATCCAAGACCGTCCAATGCATCCTGAAAAAATCGCTTTGGCGGCGTCACCGGTCCACATTGGCCATACCAACACCGTCAACGGCGAGCGCTATATATCGATGATTACCAACTTCTTTTGGCCTGAATTGGATGATATGGACACCAAGAACATGTGGTTTCAACAGGACCACGCCATGTATCATACAGCTCACAACACATTGGAAATTCTGCACGAGCGATTCAAGGGCATCACTTTGAGGTGATGTGAATTGGCCTGCGACCACTCTCTAGAACTGTCAAATGACAACTGACAAATGTCATCCAAACCTAAATAACGCCCAACAGAAAACGTCTTGGAACGTAAACATTTTTTTCCTTTCGAACAGCAGTCCCCAGACCAAACCATCGTCCCTATTTCATTCAATTTTCAAGCCATAAGAAATGATAAACATCAAAGGGTTCGATACACATGTTATTCGATAAATGTACTAAATTGCCTCTTTTCCCATTCACTTGGATAATCGTGAATGATTCCAACTCATTTTTGAATAAAAATAGATTCTGAAATATTAATAATTGATATTCAATTACATAATCAACGAAATTCGTTGATCATTAGTCCTTAATCTGAACGCGCCCATCGAACGGTATTAATTGTCAATTAACCAAAATTAAATCAATTAAAGGCTCATAATTGTTATCAGCAAGCCACCCGAACCGGCGACGACAGCCACACACCGCCTACTCGCCGAATTCGGTGAAATCCAATAAATGTGCGCCGCAAATAGATTATGACTCAAGCGTGGCGCAAATTTTGGCACAATCCAGTTATTCCAGTGCCGTAGGCCAGTGGGAAGAAACCGGAAACGCAGATAATCCTATCCCACTGAGTGCGACTAAAAGTGACATAACGTGCCAGTAGAATGTAAATAAAGCTAACCTCTGACAGACACAAATCGTTTAAGAATAAGCACGAGATTATTTGTTTACAAGCACAATGCAAACGATGTTACGGCAACGTCGTGGAACGTTTCATAAGAACAGTTTCTGCTTACAACGTTTATGCAACTCGTTTGCGTTTATCTATCAGAAGGCGAGCTGTCTTAATAGAAATGCATCATCTTAGGCAATCGATTGATGTCGCATTCCTGACGTTACGAATGGACGCGGGTATTCTCTTGCATAATGTGTACATCTATAGGTTCGTGCACACTGAACTCGTCCGCACTCAATCAATTATCGTGATTCATAAGGCCTGGCCTGGGGTAAGTGCTGAAAGAATCTCGCAGCTATGTGCACACTGACGGGCACATTCGATGACAGACTCAATTGATTTTGAAGTTGACTGAAAGTTCAGCCGTTTGGTCGGGGCTGATAACGAGCGCTTATTGGAGCAGTTTAAATGATTTACTAGGAAACATCGCTTATGTGGAACACTTGGGATCTCAGCCTTGATTAGTTTTGTTCAATGCCCTCGTGTTTGTTTGACAGGCAGTTACAAGGTTCTTGATTGTGAATTATAAAGCAAAAATTGATTTCTTTAGAAAATGAGAGGGGTTGTGACGTAAGATTTTACAGTCAAAATTGATATTGTTAAAATTGATATTGTTCTGGAGAATTGGAGTGCATTTGTCGGATTTTCTTTTAACGGTTTCTTTTCGAGAAAAAAATCCTGTGCGCGATCTTCGGTCCTGTTTACGTGGATTTGGAGGAGAAAGTTCAAACACGAACTACATGGGCTATACAGCGACATGAGGCTAGCCAGGCGTCTACGGATCCAACGCCTAAGATGGTTAGGCCATGTAGAGCGGGCATCTCGGCCGGACTAGGTCCCCTCGACTTGAGTACGCCACCTTGTACGTGGACGTCCTCTGTTGCGTTATTCCACAGGCTCAGAGTCGAAGACTATACCGGCCGGAGCTAAGTTGTCCACATGCTCTACATGGCCTGGCCAACTTAAGCGTTGGATCCGTAGACGCCTGGCTAGAGTCATGTCGCTGTGCAGCCCATACAGTTCGTGGTTGAATTTTCTTCTCCATCAACGCAAGCAGGACCAAGGAGCCCAAGCAGAACTTTTTTCTCGAGAAGAGCTTCTTCAGCCACTTTAGATGCTTTCCATGCCTCTGCGCAATAAAGCAAGACTGGGATGATGAAGGACTTATATAGAGTCAACTTGGTCTTCCGAGAGAGGGTTCTATTACTCGAATGCCTTTTGAGCCCGAAAAAACAGTGGCTGGCAAGAGTTATTCTGCGCTCAAGTCACGACGCAAAATATGCCAAGCTTTGGTCCGCGATAGGGCGAGTTCTTGTGAGCGACGTGAAATCGACTGCCTCGGATTCTCCTGCACACTTTCACGGACAGTGACGATGTTTTTGGCAGATCTTGCGTTTCGTCGACGTACGGGTGTTGGTTCACTAAACCAGTGGAGTTAAAATGATCCAACACACTGCCCCTAGGTAAGACAATTATGGCGACTGTAAAATGGAACGCATGGAACGTTGCCCGAACAGAACACCCATTTTGATAAAACAAGTTTATCATTTGCACGTGTTGTTGAACACTATGTCCATCCATGTTGATTTGGCAAACCAGACTATGTATGACCAGAATAAATGACAGCCAATTTGACAGATGTATCTTCAACATTATGGCCGCTATCAACTGTCAAAGTTTGGAAGACAGTATATGCAACCTTGGCCAAATGTATAAGGCACTCTTATCTTTTTGTTTTTGCTGCCAAATCACTTATCGGAGGTAATTAGTTTGAATTTTATGGGCTTGACAACACTATCTGAGGTTGTAAACGATTTTTATTTTTTTCCTCTCATTCCATTAATTTTTTTGCTTTTTGAAGATCTATCGAACCTTAAAGGGGACCCAATACATTTGATCAAAGCTGTATGTTCAAGGTGGCGCAGAATGAATCATCCTATCGGAAGATGTTATAATTTTTGCGAAATGATGCCGTACGTCAATCATATTTGACATTTGCGAACTCGACAGCCGCAGTATACAAACAGACAAGCAATGGAGCACTTCGCTGCGCAAGAGCGTGGAATAATTGTGTCGATTTTTTTGACCAATAATCGGTCGGTGGTTTTAGCGCAGTGTGAGTCTCGACGTCGATTTCCTAATCACGTCGTGCCAACTGGACAAACATTCCTGTTTGTCTCGACTCGAGCAGACTGGAACCACAGGAGACCAAGCAGGGCATGGTAGCCACCGGACTGGTCGAGAATATTGCGGCTGTCCCGGTGTTGACGAAGAAACATCAACCAGCAACACCAGACGGACCCTACGGCGAATTTTAGTGAAAGATTTACACATGCTCCTATACAAAGTGCAAAACAGTGCATCAGTTAACGCCTCCTGACCGTCAATCGCGTGTGAATTACTGTCAAGACATCCTCAGTCTCAACAACGGAGAGGACGATTTTGTGATGAATCATGACCGACAAGGCGCATTTCCACTTAAGCGGTTTTATTTTTTTTGTCGGAGGTTTTTGTGAAACACTACTCTGGAGCACTCAGACTCAAAAACTGGTCCAATGTACTGCCAAGCAACCTACCTATAGTACCGTTAATTTAATACCAACGGCAAATGGTGACTGGACCAGGTTTGAAAAACCGGATAAAAGCGTATCAGTTTTGCTTTCACTGGGATTCGAAGCTGGGACCTCTAGAGCTTAGGGCAGGCACTTAACCAACTGCGCCATCCAGTCGTCACTTAAGCGGTTACGTCAATAAACAAATTCTTCGTTTCTGGGGCACTGTAAATCTGCGTGTGATGCACGAAGAGCCATTACATCCCGCGTTCATGCGGGAGGAGTGATTGGGCCGTATTTTTTTGAGGACGCCATCGGAGATGCGGTCACTGTTACTGGCGAATGCTACAGGACCATGATAAGCTACAGTCAAAATCGCTTAAAACGACATCGGTTATAACGACGTATCGGTTTTAACGACAAAATCCTTAGGTCCCGCCTGAGCTCCATTATATCTAATCCAATAGCATTATAAAACGTTTACAACGACATATCTCTTACAACGACTAAATTCGTCAGTCCCTTCAAGTTGTTATAACCGATTTTGACTGTATTTCTTACTGCCGGAATTGGATGAGCGGTGCTTGGTGAAAATGTGGTTTCAACAAGACGGTGCAACCGCACACACAGCACGAGCCACAGTGGACATTGCGAAGGAAGGGTTTCCTTGTCGCATAATCTCCCGTTCTGGCGATTTGACATGGTCAGTAAGATCACCCGATTTAACCATCCCAGATTTCTTTCTTTGGGGCTACTTGAAGTCGCGGGTTTATGTCAACAAGCCTCTGACAATCGCAGCCCTTAAGGAGAACATTTGACAGGAATGCGAACAGTTATCACCAGAAATCTCTTGAAAAGTCATGAAAAATGCGAAAAAAACGGGCTCAAATGTGCACTGGCGGCAGACACTTGGCGGATAGATATCATCTTTTCCACTTAGCAGAAAAAATTGTAGAGGTCCAAGCAGTGAATTCCATTACTCGAAATAATTTTTTTTTATTTAGTAAAAAAGCAATTCAAAAACAAAATTTTGCGCCACCTTGTATATGTATCTTGGCACCCTATCAGTTTTACCCCATTTTTGAGAGTATATAGAAATTTCTATTCCAGAAACTTTCCTACCTAATATATTTTCGCCTTTGTAGAGTAATTACCCGTATGCAACGCGTCCTACGCATAGATTCTGTTTACGAATTTCCTGGACATGAAAGCATTTCTGAGAACGAAAGAGCTGACAACCAGGTCATGCCTGAAAATTTCCAATTGAACACAATTTCTCAGAAATTGATGCATCTATGCTTCCTGGAAAATATCTGAGCAATTTTGGCCAAACTGTACGCGTGTATGATTGGTGACACAAAATTGTAAAGGTCCAAATAAAGATTTCCATCACTCAAATTTAAAAACAAAATTGGATGATCAATTTTGCGCCACCTTGTAGATGAAACTTTGATCCACTAAAAAACTTCACAGGCGAAGGACAAGTAAAATCAAATGTCAACAAACGTAAGGACCCTGCTAGCTCTGTCGTCCCAGCACGTCAAAGAGGCAGATTTTTTGCGAAGGTTTACACATTTGTGAGATATCGGCAATTCGTAGAATTTTATCCATGAAAGACGACCCTTCGGACAGCGTATTCGGTCGAACAAGAAGGTCGTCGCAACTATAGTTTGGAAGGGTTAAGAAAGAGGTTAGAGAATCACTAGAAACTGTATCCATTTGAAAGACAGTTCGGCTCACAACTTTCTCAAATTAGGCATGACAAGGCTTCTTATGCTCATTTCCTTTGCGAAAAGTCTAACAGGAATATAAATTGACCTCCGGATGTAATATCAATGAAAAGGAAAGAAATGTAAGGACGAGGTAAAATGATCAATTAGGAGTTCCTGTTAGTATCGAATAAATAACCATCAAAGCTTCCATGGTATCAAAAGTCTATTGATACAGAAAAACTGAACTTAAATACTGACAAGTAGCCCTTCCATGGTCCTGATTGGCTTTACATTTTTTATTACATTTTCTTGTGTTTTTGCTTTTGAACACAACTCCCCAGCCTCGACGAACTAAAGGATTGCTAGACTTTGTCGGTCCTTTTGTTCGTCACAACATGTGTTACCGGTGAAGCGTGCAATTGAGTTCAACTTACGTACACCTCTCAATTAAGGTCACCTTCACAGCGCTTAGTAGAGCTTACAACCCCTACACTCCCACACAGTCTCATCTCATCCACACCTGGTGCTCAAAACTACTTCATATGCACATGGGAAAAATACAATAGTCATCCGTCTGTTATTTTCCACTCCTTCAACGTAATGACAGAGATTGCTTTAAGGTCTAAGCTTTAAACACAACGTAATTGGAATGGAAGGCAGAGGGAAGGAGGGAAGTGGGTTGAAATTCATCAGCGACGGAAAGCGCATATACTGTGGGGGTTGTAATCACTTGATGGAATACTTTTTCATGAAAATTATCCCAGCATATGCTGAAAGAATGAATACTTAATGTTCACCAGTGCCTTCTGTTCACAGGCGTGGATGTAGCTGGGAGGACATAAGAATGTGAAGGAAGCAGTGAAGTCAAGACGTGCACATAACGCCATCCCATCAAGGGAGAACTGTATTGATTATCAATCAGTATCTGGAGCGACTTAATAAAGTTTGAATGAGAATGTGCAAAAGGTTGGTGGGTGCGACTGAAATTTTACAAATGTGGGTCGAGAAGATATTTAAATTTCTGAACAATTTGTCGTAAGAATTCTTGGAAAATACAGGGTGGGCTATCTGGTGGTTTTTAAGGTTCCGTCTACAAAAACGGAACCTTTATAATTTCTGTGAGTCCGTCCGTCGTGTCTGTCACACTTTTTTATCTCCGAAGTTTATAAAGATATCGGCATGAAATTTTGGAATTAGGTACTTCAGACCTAGATCTCATTGCCTATGCACCCAAAATTAATAAATGGGGACATTTGGGTGTGGCTCCAGTACAGGTGAAGTGGCCATTAATTTTGAAAAATTGTCGCACCACATCAAGATATATATCAATCGACAGATCTTTTGAAATGCGGTAGATGTTTCCTTCAGCACTTTTTGATCCAAAGTACCGTTTGGAAAATACGGAGCTCCAAAGTTTTTTTAATGCGTCCCCCACTGCCATTTCTAAACCAAAGAGCTTAAAAATCTGAAAAAAAAATCACAATCACTTCGCTACATTGAGTACTTTCATTTAAAACAATTTCGAGCACTCTGGCCTTAACAGTTTTCGAGATATTGGCCAAAAACGGTCAATCATCGACATGCAAATTTTGAAGATCTGAAAACGCAGTTTTGAAGACCTCAGCGTAAGCATTAAGAAATAATAAATTTCAAAATATCAATTTATGTTGAAATTTTAAGATATCTAAGATTTAAAATGATCACTATTTTCATTTTCACACATAAATTTCTTGCTGTTTTCGACCACTCTATTCGCTGATGAGGGTTATCTTTTGGATCTAACCCCTAAATGCCCAACAGAAATGAACACACACACCGCAGGCATGAGCAGTGATTAGGTAGGTATGTATGTATGTATGATGGAAGGGATTTTTTGTGTTGGATAGATAAACTTCGATAGAGGTATAGGTATATGTACGGATAAATGTTTGTTTGGATGTATGAATGAACTTGATTTGGGTTGAAGTTAGAAGAAAATTCAACTGAAATAGTTTAGAAACGTCGTTTGATATTCAGAAACCATCCAACAATATTATGCGACGAAACCTTCCCCGTGCGAGTACAACTCGCACTTGCCCAGTTTATTTTTTAAATCATAGGTTATTTTGACACTGACAGCTGTTTCTCGCTCAAAATCTTGACAGAAAGTCAGTATCATACCTCCGCGGAACGAAATGAGTCACTTTACGCGTGAACAACGTTGGAAAATATTGAAAACTTATTTCCAAAGTGATTGCTGTGCAGCCCAAACAGTGCGTTTTTTTTAAAAGAAGCACCCACCGCGACTGCTGTACGCAAGTTTGGGCAAAAAGTTCGTAAGACTGGTATACTGTTATGGTGGAGAACTCATGGTCATGGTCCCCGTCGTCGTACAGTGCGCATAGATGAGAATGTGGCTGCCGAGAGTCTCACACTCTCGAACATCAACTCGTCATTGATCTCAACAGCTCACCATTTCACGCACTAGCCTGAGGAGAGAGAGAATTCTACACAAAGATCTCGGATTATTCGCTTACAAGGTCCAACTGGCTCAGCAATTGAAGGCGCGCGACCATCCGCTTCGTTCGCATCGCATCGCAGTTTGGGTCTTAGAGCAGTTTGATTTGGAGAACGATTTTGGACGAAAAATCATTCTTTCTGACGAGGCGAGGCGAATTTTCATCTCTGCGGCTACGTTAACAAACCAAAAATGGCCGCATCTTGGGCTCGGAAAACGGAAAACCCGCACGTCATTGTGGAGAAGCCAATGCATCCACAGAGAGTGACAGTTTGGTGGGGATTGTGGAGTGGTGGCGTCATTGGACCAGTATTCTTCGAAAATGAGGCTGGGAACAGCGTTTCGGTAAACGGTGGGCGTTACAGAGCCATGTTAAACGACTATTTTTTTTTACTGAAATTGAAGACATGGATTTGGACGACCTCTGGTTCATGCAGGATGGCGCGACATGCTACACAGCCCATGCCACATTCGATCTTTTGCGCACCAAATTCCCAAATCGTGTTATCAGCCGTCTTGGCGATGTCAATTGGCCGCCTCGGAACTGCAATTTGACCCCTTTTTTGTGGGGAACCGTGAAGGACCGATGTTATGCCAACAATCGAGAAACGATTCAAGCACTTAAGGCCAATATCATCCAAGCAATTCGTGAGCTACAGCTCGAAACCATCAACAAGGTCTTGGAAAATAGGGGCGACAAAATGTGGTACTGCGAAGCCAGCCGTATTTCATGATTAATGGGAAAGTTTGTTCTTACTAATAAAGCCATAATACATGGAAAAAATTTAATTTTGTTCATTTTATTGCATTTTTAAAAAGAAACTTATACTTGATCTATACCTATATACACAAATCGATTCATAAAATCCACTGTTGTGCCTTAAAGATCATCCAAGAACCGACTTCCGCCCGAGAACTCTTCATCAACTTGACACAGATTCCCTGCTGTAGTTTATCCTCCAAACGTGCTTCCATGTAACACATGTGTATTCCATTTTACACGGGACAACACATTAATTGTGTACCGTTAAATATTTGCTGCAAGACGAACATTGCAGACCTAAAAGACAGACAATTTCGCACAAACAGGGCATTTTACATCCGTTTTTATCGCTTGCCCTATTTTCCCCTTGGATGGTTATTAAAACAGTGCCCCTGTTTTATTTGTGTGCTCCCCCGTTTGTTTTTTTCCAAAGGTTTCCACGCAAAACTGAAGGCTGTGTTCGCAAACCATACTCACTCGGCTCCGATTCTACGATAATAGGGACATTCGCATAAATTAAAAGAAAATGTCAACTAATTTACGGGTACCTCAGGCGTAACACAGAGGGACACATGAACGAAATTCAAGCTTTTTTGTGTCGGCATAATGAATTTTTTTAAAATGTCAACGGATTCAGTCAACAGTTTGTTAGTGGAATGAAGTTGATGTCTTTAATATGGACGTGATTTCGGAGAGGCTTTACGTGGAAATATTTCATGACGTTGCATTTACTTGTGTAGGTTGGGGTTACTGTGGTAAAAGTAAAGCACTTTTTTTCTTGTATTCTAATAAAAAGGATAACTTAAGGAAATTGATGCATTTTGACCCATATTTTTTCAGAAACTGTCGAAACAGTTAAAATCTTTAGTTGGGCTAAACATTACTTCAAAAATGCCAATCCGTTAGATAGCATAAGCTTTTGTTACAACCGAACGAAAAGTAACCGAAGGATCGTCAAATGGTCTCGTCGTTCCGTGAATCAAATCATCTTAATTACAGCTTGAATGTTTCTCCTACAGTGGTGGGCAAAAGTTTTCATACAAAGTCATTTTCAAAGAAAATAAAACATTTAAGGAAAACTTCAGTTAAAAGCTTTTTGTTTTTGTTTTTGGATGAAATATTTTTTTTATTATTTTTTGTTTTATTTTGTGATACTAAATTACACGTTAGGCAGATTGAACCGTTCATCTCGATAAGTGAGGATAGCCATATCTAAACTGAAGTCCAGCAAAGCAGGTGGAGCTGACAGCCTAGCGGCTGAGCTTTTCAAAGCAGCAGGCGATGACTTGGGAAGGAACATGTACCAACTCATCTGTAAAATCTGGTCGGAAGAAAGCATGCCCGATGAGTGGAATCTCAGTATTGTGTGCCCGATCCACAAAAAGAAGACCTTCTGAAATGCGACAACTATAGACACATCAGTCTTCTGAACATTGCCTATAAGATCTTATCTGCCGTTTTGTGTGAACGCCTGAAACCATTCGTGAACAAACTGATAGGTCCCTATCAGTGTGGTTTCAGGCCGGGGAAGATGACCATCGATCAAATCTTCACACTGCGGCAGATCCTGGAGAAGACCGAAGAAATGCAGGTCGACACACACCACCTATTTGCCGATTTCAAGGCCGCATATGACAGCGTGCATAGAGACGAGCTATACAACGCTATGTCTAGTTTTGACCTTCCTGCCAAACTCGTCAAACAGAGCAGGATAACGATGGAGAGCTCTCGCTGCTTCATCAAGGTCGGTAACGAACTCACCGACACCTTCAATGTCAAAAAAGCTTTTAGACAAGGCGATGCGCTGTCATGTGATTTCTTTAACATCGTTCTTGAGAAGATCGTGCAAAACTCACTGGCGCGCACAAGAGGCACGATCTTCCAAAAGTCCGTTCAACTGCTATCTAACGCGGATGACATTGACGTGATTGGGCGAACACAGCGAGCCGTCAACGACGCGTTTGCTGGCATTGAAACGCAAACGAAACGAAGCGGGTAAAATGGGTCTGGCAGTAAACGAGGACAAAACCAAATATATCGACGACTTGATCAGAACGTCACCATAGGCAGCTATAACTTTGAGGCAGTTAAGGACTTCGTCTACCTTGGCTTCGCACTAAATAGTACAAACAACATCAGTACCGAGATCAAACGCAGACTAACTCTTGCCTACGGCTATGCGCTATAGGCTCAAAAGGCAATTGAATAGTAGAGCCCTCTCTCCGAAGACCAAGCTAATTCTATACAAGACCTTGATCATCCCAGTCCTGCTGTAAGGCGCAGAGGCATGGACAATATCCCAACAGTCTCTTTGCCTTTTCGAGAGAAAAGTTCTGGGCGCGATCTTTGGTCCTGTTTGCGTTAATGGCATTTGGAGGAGAAGGTTCAACCAGCAACTCTATGGGCTGTACAACGACATGAGTCTAGCCAGGCGTCTACGGATCCAACGCCTAAGATGGCTAGGCCATGTAAAGCATATGGACAACTTAGCTCCAGCCCGAAGAGTCTTTGACTCTGAGCCTTATGGGACAACGCAACAGAGGACGTCCACTTACAAGGTGGCCCATACAAGTCGAGCGGGACCTCGGCCGGGGCTTGGTGTGCGAAACTGGAGAGAGCTGGTGAGAGATCGTGCTGGCTGGAGAGGCATGTTGAATGAGGCCCAGGTCTACCTCGGACTGTAACGCCCTAAGAAGAAGAAGAAGAAGAATGCGCAATTTGGGAACAGTTCCTCCAAACTATTCCAAACCTGCACCGGATTTCGGCAAAGAGATGCGCTGTCGTGTGACTTCTTAAACCTTGTACTTGAACATATCGTGCGCAAGGCAGACGTCAACACAGAAGGCACCATCTTCAACAAATCCGTACAGTTGCTGGGCTACGCAGACGACATTGATAACATAGGTCGCTCCCAGCGAGACGTTATAGAAGCTTTCACGGCCATTGGGGAAGAGGCGAAACGAGTTGGTCTTGAAGTAAATGAGAACAAGTATTTGCTGTCAACAAGCAAAGAGTTATCGGTCCACTGCCTAGGACAGAACGTCGCTGTTGGCAGCAATAACTTCGAGGTGGTTAATGAGTTTATATACCTCGAAGTAAAAATCAACCACACGAATGTCACCCTAGTGGAGATTCGATGAAGACTTACCCTAGGAAGGACGACTGGATGGTGCAGTTGGTTAAGTGCCTGCCCTAAGTTAGAGGGGTCACAGGTTCGAATCCCAGTGAAAGCAAAGTTAATACGCTTTTATCCGGTTTTTCAAATCTGGTCCAGTAACCATTTGCCGTTGGGATCAAACTATCAGCACTATCACTGAAGCGGTCGATCAGTGGTTGTAGTCTGACTGTGGGTATCATAATGGACCAACATGGTCTAAGTGTGCTGATGAATTCACTGATGATGCAGCCCCCTAACCTAACCTACCCTAGGAAACCGCTTCTACTTCGGTTTGGCGAAACAAATGGGTTCAAAACTCCTAACTCGAAAGACAAAATGCATGCTCTACAAACCGCTAATCCTGCCAGTGCTACTATATGGAGCCGAGTGTTGGACGATAAGCAGGAAAGCAGAGCACATTTTGGGTACTTTTGAGAGAAAAATTCTCCGTCGAATTTTCGGTTCCGTATGCGAGGAGGGCGAATGGAGGAGAAGATACAACCGCGAACTCTACGAGCTGTACAAAGATGTCCAAAAAGCCAAAAAAACGACGACTACACTGGCTCGGTAACATCGAGCGAATGGACAACAACGCTCCAGCAAAGAGGATCTTCGAATCACAGCCTACAGGTTCGAGAAGAAGAGGAAGACCAAACCTCCGTTTCAAGGACCAAGCTATCGCGGATGCCAGAGCGCTTAAGTAAGTAAGTTTGCCTCAGTGTGAATATGAATATGTGAATAAATAATTTGCCACACTGATATGAACCGACCAGGTTATTGACGAATGGCTTTAGGCGTTCACACAACACGGCAGATAAGATCTTATAGACAGATGCCTGATGAAGACTGATGCATCTATAGTTGGCGTACTTCAGAGGGTCTCCTTTTTTGTAGACAATTACTTTAAGATAATTAACTTTGAATATTCCCCTTCTTGGAGTCAAAGTGTTATCCGCAAAAGCAAAAAACCTCGAATAATAGCTGTTAATTTATTACACGTCACTCTGAGCTCTTTTTATGAAAGAAATCGATTATCTTATCGGCAAAAAACCCACTCACATGAATAACTTTATGGTCATCGGAAACAGCTTTAAAAATAAATTTGCAAAAAGTGCGCAAGGGAAGGGCAACCACTCTTTAATGTGCCAGTAATTCAACAATGGGGTGAACAAAGTCTATCTAAATTGTGGAGCAAATGACGCACTCAAGTGAGTTATCTTTTCTTCTTTTCCATAAAAAAAAAAACAAGAAAGGAAAAGGCAACCTCTCGTAAGCGATTACTGAATTTAACGATTGAACGCCTTCGGCAGAGTAAAGAGTTTATACTTTGTTTCATCCAAAAAGGTGTTCCACAATAATGACTAAGATAACCGCGGCCACACCATGAAATTGAGAACTTTTACTGACTTTCAAGGTCTATCCAAGAGTTTTACGAAGTTGAGGATAATTGTTTACTTTGCACTTGTTACTTTGACTTTAATGCGTGGTATGTTCTTCTGTGAGGTGTTTAACTGCAGTTGGGGTTTGGTTTTTTATTCAGATGTTTTTAAGTGCTTTATTGTCAGCCATAAGATTACAGATTCGTCAGTCAGATTTAAGGCTCTAAAAGTAAGTAAAGGGTGGTCCAACCATAATGCAGTGTGTGTCACACCTTAACGTCAAGTTTTTGCCAACTTAATTTGACATTTCTTTGTTTCAGTGTTTGACAAATTCAACCATGGAGAGGTACGCAATTGAGGAGCGCGTTAAGATTGTTGAAGCCTTTTACGAAAATAGGCGTTCAAATCAAAATGCACTTCGTGATTTTTTTGGTCAGCATAATCGACCAAATGTGTCCACAATCGGTAGAATTGTGCGCAAATTTCGGCCACATCGAGCGCATGGACAACAGCGCTCCAGCTAAGAGGGTCTTTGAATCCGAGCCGATCTCGAGATGGTTCGAGAAGGAGAGGAAGGCCGAACCTCCGGTATAAAGACCAAGTCATCGTGGACGCAAGACAGCTTGGTCTTGATGACTGCAAGCAGCGTACCCAGAACCGTCAACGATGGAAGGCAGCGATATCTCAGGCTTGGACACTCCATAAGTCGTACGCCATTCTGCATCATCCAGTCCATATATAGAATGAAAAGAAGAGGTGAGAAGTCCACCCTTGGCAAAGTCCAACGCCGACGGTGAACGGTGCTGATTTACTACAGTTAACCCGAACACAGGACAATATCCCAAGCGGATGAACAGTGTCTTGGTCTTTTCGAGAGAAATGTTCTGCGCGCGATCTTTGGTCCTGTTTGCGTTAATGGCATTTGGAGGAGAAGGTTCAACCACGAACTGTATGGGCTGTACAGCGACATGAGTCTAGCCAGGCGTCTACGGATCCAACGCCTAAGATGGCTAGGCCATGTAAAGCGTATTGACAACTTATCTCCGGCCCGAAGAATCTTCGACTCTGAGCCTGTGTGACAACGCAACAGAGGACGTCCACTAATAAGGTGCTGCACACAAGTCGAGGCGGACCTCGGCCGGCTTGGTGTGCGAAATTGGAGACAGCTGGCGAAAGATCGTGCTGGCTGGAGAGGCATGTTGAGTGAGGCCCAGGTCCACCTCGGACTGTAGCGCCCTAAGCAGAAGAAGAAGAAGAAGACAGTTTGTGTATAGAGACCACTCACAAGTCGATATCCCCCAAACATCTTTAACCGTCATTGCGAATGGTGGGGAACTACGAGAAGGAAGAAGGCTCTGAATAACTCTCCTGCAAAATTGCTTTCTTCCTTTGTTCAGCACAACAAAATCGTCGAAATATATATACTTACAATTCCTCCCTCATCTTTTCCAGAACGTAATCAATTTTCAAAGTACTTTGTTGCCTTATTTGAACTGTCGAGATCTCCAGTCAACCCCTTTACTACATTGGCTTAGGTACTTTTTTGCTAAAAGCCTCTCGTACATCAGAATAATAAATCATTTACTGACCTGATACCAAGCCTTTCAAAAAGTACTCAAAATGGCAAACAACCTGCTTTTGCAATCAATCATTAAACGATTTAACCCGCGCCATGAATATTTAAAGACAGACACCGTTGACAGTCCCTGAGAGGAGACACATCATCGCGACCACAGCTTCACAGTCGGTTTATGTCCTGTGGTCGTAAATTTCGATTCGGACACTCCTCCACCCTAAAAGGTCTTAAATATTTGAGGACATTTAAGGAAAAAAATACATCAACACCTTAGACCTCGCATTTAATTATACATTTAGGCAATTTGGAGGAGCAATTAAAAGTTTTTAAGTTTCGCCCATGACAACGTCAACGCAATACTATCCTCTTACGGAGAATTAAAAGGATAACAAAGCCAAGCGTATTTCATTTTGCCGCTTTCGAATTGCTATTAGCCACAAGTTGTCCGCTTTTCGGAGAGAGAGAGAGCAAAGTAAACGTTTTGGTACCCATTTAACCTTTAAAGGCATTAATTAAGGGACAGGCATGTTTCGTGATGTTTTGTGGATGGGTATCTACACCCACTGTCCGCCGTTACGTTGCGGAGAGTTGGCCGTGTATTTGGTCAACCATTTATGTGGTTTTGTTGAGACAGAAATATTTTACCCAAGGGAACGGCAGAGAATGACATTTCTAAAAAAAATAAAAGATTTTGCGACTTCAGGAAAAGGTCTTAAATTGTCGACTTTTTTAAAGTGTATTTCGAACTTCTAAAATTTTAGGAAGTTTTTTTTTAGAACGGGATATGCGGATTGCCTAAGAATTTATTGATTACAGCGTTGATTAATTTACTCATCACGTAATTGTTCGCATTTACGAGGTGCTTTCAATTAACACATTTCCGAGGAAAGTTTTCTAATTGAATCAGGTGTTCGGCAGCAGTCATCAAATTGTGCCGTTAATTGGAAAAAGAAAGTGATATCTTATTGAGTTTGGTGGGGTCCAACAGTTCTGTTGACTTAAAATGCAAAAGTGTTCCACTTTATCACATTGCAGGCCTTAAAAATCAAATTAATTGAAAAAAATTAAATAGGAAGACTTACACGTAACATTTTGTAACATTTAACGCTGTGCGTTCTAATATACAAATTTCAATAATTCACATTATTCTGTCAAAGGATACTTAGTAACTTTCGCACTTCTCAGGCCAGCGACCCGTGACAGGACTGAGCCTGAGCTAATGCTGCTTTACTTTCTTGTCGGCCTTGTGCAAATTAAACAATATTTTGTTTTACGTAGGCCTCAACTTCACAGCTCGGGATTTATTTCTCAACGGAGCTTAAACCTAAAATATATTTATAACAATACCCATTCTTGTCTTTTCGGAATTTTGGTGCTGTATTGAATATTGAAGTCCACGACTGGGGCTGTCTGGTCCGTAGATTCCTCCAGAAACTTGTATAGGTTGAGTATTTGTGCGTGACCTACGTTTTGGTTTCTCCACTGTGAGATTTCTTTGAACCGTAGCGCCGATTTTGCTGCAAATTCCTTGCCACAAATGTCTATTGGGGTGAGGTGGAATATCGTTTCGAGCGATTGGAGTAGTACGCAATACGCCTATAATTGATATACACGCCATCCACTGGACTCTGTTTTTGCATAAGTTGACTTGTCTAACACCGGCTACCAAACTAGTACACCATAAAGAAGTATGGGTCCTATGACGGCGGTGTATAGCCATCTCATGATCTTTGGTTTCAAGCCCCATTTCTTACCTAGAGCTTTCTTGCGTGCATAAAACGCGATTGTAGCTTTCACTCTTTCTAATGTTTTCTGCTTCCAACTAAGATTTTTGTCCAGTATTATGCCTAAGTATTTGACGTGGTTTGAGAAGGTTGGACGGAAATCGTTGATTTTTGGTGGGTTGATTGGAGGTAGCTGATGTTTTTCGAAAATAATACCCGTTCAGTCTTTGCCGGGTTTTTTTCGGCGGTTTTTTGAAACTCTACAGTGGAGCACTCAGACTCAAAACTGGTCCATTGTACTGCCAGGTAGCAACCTACTCCAGTGCCGTTAAATTGATCCCAATAGCAAAGGGTGGCTGGACCAGATTCGATTTCATTGGGATCCGAACTTGGGACCATTGTAACTTGGGGCAGGCACTTAACCAACTGCGCCATCCAGTCGTCGACCAGACCGTAGACAACGACGTCCGTTCGCTGAATGGGCTCTGGAGCAGTAGGAAACTGACCCTTATTTTCATCGAAAAATCATCTTCAGCGATGAGGCCCATTTCTGGATGAATGGGTACGTCAACAAACAAAGTTGTCGAATTTGGGACGATACCAATCCACATGAGATCCAAAAGCGACCAATCCATCCCGAGAAAATCACTATTTTGTGTGGATTTTGGGCATTTAATGCTTTTTCTAGACAGTTATACTCTTTGAGCATTGTCAGTGACTCGAAAGAGCTGAAACCGTGAAAAAATGTTAGGTGTTTTTTCGAGATTCGAACCTTAGACCTTAGGAGTCGACGCACCTACCCACAACGCCACGGCGTCATCAGTCCATACTCGTATTTCTTTGAGAACGACGTTGCCCAGACCATCACCGTCCATGACGAGCGCTATAGGTCGATGATTAGCAACTTCTTTTGGCCAGAATTGGGTGATATGGACACCAACGACATATGGTTTCAACACGATGGCGCTACAAGCCACACAGATCACGTCACATTGACAATTCTGCACGAGCGATTCAAGGGGATGGTCATCTCACTGACAATTCTCAAAGAGTATAACTGTCTAGAAATAACTTCTCAATCTCGCCGTTCGGAGTCGGCATTAAACTGTAGGTCCCCTACACTCGTGAGAAGAACAATAGCAAGCACAACACGAATGGTTGCTGAGAAGCTAGTCCCAGGTCCACTTCGGACAGTAGCGCCACCATTATTATATATTCCATATACAATGGCATCGATAGGCCTTTCGAACGAATAAAAATTGTCGGTGATATCACACACACACTTTGTTTTATTTAAATTCAAAAATAGGAAGCGTTTAATGAAATGCCGTTTATAATGTGGTGGTGAATTGGTGTTTTAGTGCATGACTGCTTGATCCTCGCAATGGAGTTATTTTGGCACCATGAGGTGTGAGTCATTCCCTTATGGTGCCAACTCCTAAGAAGTATGCCCTAAGCAGAAGAATGAGAGAAGCGTTGGGAGGATATAAATTACGTTCCTGGAACTCACCGAATATGTTCTCAAGAAGGAAAATAATATGCCGAAGAAATATAGGTATTTTACTTAATTACTTTGCGGTCTGCAAAGCGGTTATTTAAAGAATTTAAAGGCATTAGCCACCACGAAGTAATTACAAACCAGTTCCCAAGAGATCAATATGAACAGACAAAGTAACCAAGAAGTAACCAATTAACGTTTCCTTTGTAGTCACGCTTTTCTTAACAACGAAATCCCTACCTCTTCATAAGCTTGCGGACGAATTTTTACACAATTGAAATTTGTTGAAGGACAATGGAATCCCATTTGAAACAGTTTGTGTAGATTTGTGACAAAGGACACTTCAGAACATCAGTGCAGTTGAATGGCCAACAGAACAAAACGAACAAAACAAAAAAAGGAAAACAGAAATTTCGCGTCACTGCCCCTGATAGTTATGTATGCCGCTCTATAAGTGGAAATGCATTAAGAACAAACATCTGTATTTGAAGTTTTCCCATTCATGTCAACTGCATGCGCATTCGTCGTGTAGTCCCGAGTCGCAAATGGATGCAATTCGTTGTGGTTTCGGATGAATGTTTGCTTGTTCGTTTTTTTTTGTGTCGACGATGAATGAATAATTTCCCATTGGTCGCTTGAATTTCAATTTTGCTTTAAGAATGTGTTTTAAATTCTTCTATGAGACGGTGTTCGCAAAAGGAGTTATTTGCATTCGGGATTCCTTCTGAACAAGGATTGATGGGAGAGCTCGAACGTATTAACTGAAATAATAAAGGCGAAGATGATGATATAAAAATACATAAAGGATTTTAATGTCCGTGTTTTTTTCTCGTGGACCATAAATAAAGTCATTTCTTATGACAGAGGCTCATACCGGAGGAGTGTGTAAAAACGATGTCTATGATGTTTACAATTTCGTGAGATCCGTTCACAATGAATAAAAGGCCATTAACTTTTACAACCCCACCATCTATTAAAACTTAAGTTTCGTGTCATTTGATCTTACCTCTATCTTAACAATACTATGGACTTACATGCACTGGTCTTTGTGATGCTTAGCCCTAACCACTCTCATATCATTGAATTTAACAGTGAGTAACAGGCATTTTCATTTTAGACCCAACAAGGCCGTCACCAATTTATGGTTTTAAATAAAACGGATTTACGACTTCAATTCCGATTAAATTTTATAAATGGTAAACAACATCATTCATGCATGCCCGACGACTGGAATATCAGTTCTATATGTCCCACCCACAAAAAAGGCGATCTTGCAACAACTAAAGAAGTAAATCCCTGCTCAAAGTCGCCAGTCCATATCCTGTCCACTGTGGGTACGTCTAAAGCCGTTTTGCACCGCACTAATCGACATGTACCAGTGCGGCTTCCGACCCGGCAAATCGACTATAGACCAAATTTTCGCACTAAGACAAATCCTGGAGAAGACCAGCGAGCTTCAGTGACCTCTATACACTATCTTCTAAAAGTCAGTCCAACTGTTGGGATACGTAGATGACATCGACATCGTTGCGCGTCCCCAAACTGAGGTAGTGGAAGCTTTCGCGGCAGTTGAAAAACAGGCAAAATGGATGGATCAGTTGGGTAAGTGCCTTCCCCAAGTTAGAGGGGTCTCAAGATCGAATCCCAGTGAAAAATCTGGTCCAGTCACCATTTGCCGTTGGGATAAAATTAACGGCACTGGAGTAGGTTGCTATCTGGCAGTACAATGGACCAGTGCTCAAGTGTAGTGTTTCAAAAAAAAACCTGCGACAAAAAAAAATTGTCTCTTCGTTTACCTTCAGCTCCTGGGCTTTTTACGGATGCAGGCCCAAGTCTTCTTCTTCTTCTTCTGAGAGCGCTACAGTCTGAGGTGGAAATAGGCTCCACCTAACATGCCTCTCCAGCCAGCACAATCTCTCACCAGCTGTCTTCAGTCTCGCACACCAAGCCGGCCGAGGTCCCCCTAGACTTGTGTGCGCCACCTTGCACGTGGACGTCCTCTGTTGCATTGTCCCACAGGCTCAGAGTCGAAGGCTCTTCGGGCTTGAGCTAAGTTGTCCATACGCTCTTCATGGCCTAGCCATCTTAGGCGCTGAATCCGTAGATACCTGGGTAGACTCATGTCGCTGTTCAGTCCATACAGTTCGTGGTTGAATTTTCTTCGCCATCAACGCAAGCATGACCAAGGATCCCAATCAGAACTTTTTTCTCGAGAAGAGCTTCTTCATCCACTTTGGATGCTTTCCATGCCTCTGCGCATTAAGGCAGGGATGGGATGATCAAGGACCTATACAGGGTCAACTTGGTCTTCCGAGAGAGGGCTTTAATACTCAATTGCCTTTTGAGCCCGAAAAAACGACGGTTGGCAAGAGTTATTCTGCGCTCAAGTAACGACATAAAATTCTCCAAGTTCTGGTCGGCGAAAGGCCGAGTTCTTGTGAGCTTTCTCCTCCACACTCTCACTGACAGCGACCATGTTTTCGGCAGATCTTGTGTATCGTCGACGTACGGGTGTTGTTTCATTGTTCACTGAACCTGTGAAGTCAAATTTATCGACCACACTGCGAATGCTCGTAGTCCTCTCGGTTGTGACGCTTATGGCGACTGTAAAATGGGCGAAACGCACTGAAGTTGCCTGAACAGAACACCCATTTTGATAAAACAATTTTATCATTTGCACGGGTTGTTCAACGCTATGTCCATCCATAGTGAAAACCAGAAATCAACTACAGAGAGATACTCAACTCTCGAGCTTTTTTCGTCTCGCCTATGACCGTCCATTTCCAATATTTTTCCAGATTTTCCAATATTTTCGTTAAACTCACGCATACTGCCTTATTTTTACGCACACTGCCAAATTTTTACGCACACTTCCACAGAGTTTAACGAACTCCCGTTATCCTGGGACATTTGCCCACGAAAATGGCGGACATTTGCCCACGATAGTGTCATTTTTTGTCAAAATTTGCCCACTACTGGAATAATGCACTGGTTGTGTTCATGAGGCCGAACATTTTTCAAATATTAAAAAAACGTTGGATATTGTTGTAAAAATTTTGCTTAATATATTGACATTAAAAATTGTATATGTTGTATATTTGGATACTATTTAATTGTGTAAGATGATATTTCATAATTATCACTCCGTATTTATTCACATTTACACTGCATTGTTGTATATAAATAACAAAATTAATTCTTCAAATAAAAAAAAAAACACGATTGCAGAAGTACAAATAAATTAAAAAAACAAGTTGTATACATAACTGCATATACTTATATAGATTCATGCATATTTAATTTCATCCGTAGTTATTTGTGAATATAGCCTTTGAATTCCCAAACAAAGGAAAATATAAAAATGTTGGAAATAAAATTGTCTTTTTTAAGGATGTTTTGAAACATTAATGCATTATCACGAAAAAACTAAAATAAATGCATAAATCCATGGAATTCAAAACAAAAAAATTTTCTGAATTTCAATATTAACGTTTAATAAAGGAACACTTTGAAAAAACAAACCAGTTGTTTTCTTAAATCTGAAGACCACAAGGAGATACTTCGGTCATTTCAATACTTAAGGATGAATTTAAATTTTGTTAACTATTTTATTTGATTTTCTCAGGTTCAACGTCAATAAGTACATTTATCACTTATCTCTCTGATTGTTTCAGTATTTCCAATGAAATTAGAATAAATAAAAAATATATCAAACCTATTTCCATATATTTCATAATATAATAATTTAAACTTCAATTTAAAAATAACCGATAATTAATAGTTTCCAATAGTCCTTCCAGTCGTAATTATTTATGTAAAATGAATGCTCTTACTGAACATTTCGTTTTCGTTGAACTTCCCCTTCTTTTCGTGGTGAACGTAATGCAAAGGATTTGTGATAGCGTTTGGAAAAAAAGGAGAGTGGGGGTATGGCCAACCCCCTGATCGATTTCTTCCCACATGTATGTAGATAAGGAATGCATGTTTTGCATGAATTTGTTTGGAGGGGAAGTCAATCAGCTGTTCAAAACAAATCACACGTATTCACGGATACTGTACGAAAAAATGTTATAAAAAACGCTGTCAGATGACGTCATGAGGGTAGAAGGGAAAGAGTTGAGTATCTCTATGTAGCTGATTTCTGGTGAAAACAGACTATGTCTGAATAAATGACAGTCAATTTGACAGCTTCAACACTACGGGCGCTATCAACTGTCAAAGTTTGGAAGACAGTGTATGCAGCCAATGCCAAATGTACATATGAGGCACCCTTATCTTTTTGTTTTTGCTGCCAAATCACTTATCGGAGGTAATTAGTCAGAACTTTATGGTTTTTGGCGACACTATCTGCGGTTGTAAATGATTTTTATTTTTTCCTCTCATTCCATTAATTTTTTGAAAATATAGCGAACCTTAAAGAGAGCCCAATACATTTGGGCAAGGCTGTATGTACAAGGTTGTCTGGTTGAAACCACATGTTCACCAAGCACCGCTCATCCAATTCCGGCGGTAAGAAGTACAGTCGAAATCGGTTTTAACGACCTTCAAGGGACTAACAAATTGGTCATTGTAAGCGATATGTCGTTGTAAACAATTTATTATGCTATTGAATTACATAGAATGGAGCTCAGGCGGGATCTAAGAATTTTGACGTTATAATGTCGTTTCTAAGAGATTTTGACTGCATATTGAAATTTCTATTCCAGAGAATTTCCTGCCTAATACATTTTCGCCTTTGTAGTGTAATTACTCGTATGCAACGCGCCCCACGCATAGTTTCTGTTTACAAGTTTCCTGGACATGAGGGAATTTCTGAGAACGAGAGAGCTTACAAGCAGGTCATGCCAGAAAATGTTTCTCTCCCAATTAAACACAATTTCTCAGAAATGGATGCATCGATGCTTCTTGCAAAATATCTGAGCTATTTTGGCCAAACTATACGTGTGTGTGATTTGTGCAGCTACGGTCTGAGGGAAACTTGGGCTTCTACAGCAACGACTCGTTCATGCTATTGTTCACTCAGGATTGTAGACTGCAGTTTATTTGAGAAGATTTTTCTAGACAGTTGTTCAGCTGTCAGGACTGTGACTGACTCAGAAGTGGTGGAGCCATGAAATAAGACAAGTGTTTGAGTCTGGAATTGAACTAGGCCATACTTTTAGCCAACATTAGGTATTTGTTTGTCCGAAGCACACATTTTTTCTCAAAAATTTGGAGTCTGGCTTGGTTTTGACCATAACAAGACTTGTAGAGGCATTCGTTACGAACATTTTGAGCCGTCATTTGTTGTTCCAGGCCTACTAGTTTCCGAGCCAATATCATCGGAAATAGGCCCTAATTTTAGCCAAAGTCCGTAGTCCGGTTTGGTTTTGACTATAACAAGACTTTTAGAGGGAAGCACTTAAAAAATATTCCCTGAAATTCACATGTGCGTCAGTAATTTGCCTTAACGATGGACGGACCTGTCAAATGAAAGCCTTGAAGCCCTTCCATGTCAAGGACGCAAGTGAAGTGTGATTCATTTTCTGTTTATTTTGTTTTCTTTCTTCCCACTCATTCAAACAACTGTCCATAGTCAACCGAACACTTTCCTCATGATTTTTCACATCCCCCTTTCTCAACAAAAAAAAAAAAAAAAAACAAAATCGATTTGATTTTGTTTTCAAATACAATTGAAACATTTCACCGCATGAGTCAGACAGATGTCGGCGACACGCATCACTGATTCATCGACCTGACGAGTGGCTTACACCACTTGTCAGAAACAGTGTCATCGATTTCCACTTATAAGCACACATTTTCAACTATGTACGGAGCTCTGTGAAGTCCTGTGGTCAAAGTATCGATTTGTAGTCGTGAGTCCTGTTTGTTTTCAAAACGACAAACGAAAATCAAGGGGGATTGGGGTAACACTAGCAATTTAAATAAAGACGTAAGGAAAAAAACGAATGTCATATACTCACTCATCCAGCTCGTCTTCGGACAGGGAGAGACCATTTTTATTTGCCAACATTTCCGGTTGTGTGTTCTTCCGTTGCTGGCTGAAAATAGATTTCGAAGAACAAAGAAAAATTATTTCTACGTCAAGAGTGAAAGGAAAAAGGGGAAAGATAGAGAACATACATCACCAAGGATTAATGTATCATAGCAGGGAAGGTATACTTTCTTCGTATCACAAGAGAAACGTCAAAAGAGCTGTCAAAAAAACACATTTTTCTTTGCTTTATTTATTTACATAATATTGACTCAATTGTCACATCTGCTACACACTCCAAGAACACAGCCCCATGTATTAAAAAAATCCTTCAAGCAAGTACACGTCAGATGTTCGTTCGGGGACGTTCACTTAGGCCAGCAAATGACGGAATGAGTTTATTCTCACTCAAGTCTGAGAATTGTGTTATGCGAGCGCGAATCTTATTAGATCGAGCATCGGATGTAAAGGAAAGAATACGTCTTCTTGAAAATGCTGTTTCGCGGCAGAAGTGATTCCCGGAGGACAATACGGCACAGACTGTTATGACTTAATTCGGAAGGGGCGGGTGGGGTTTTTTTGTTTGAAAAGAAACCTCGAGTCACGTACACAGGAAAGTCGTATATCCCTAAGCTCTTTTTTTAAATTTGATTTTTTTTGATAATGGGGAGAGAATTGAATCAAATGCAATGCGACCAATTTTTGGTCAATTTTTAAACAGTAATCAGGAAGGTCGAGCTTGGTGTCAAAGTTTGCGGTTTTTAACGCAGTATTTGTTCCAACTCTCACCTATGGTCATGAAATTTGGGTATTGACCGAAAGAATAAGATCGGGAATATAAGCTGCCGAGATGAGATTTCTTCGTGCTGTTGTGGGAATTACTCGCCGGGATAAGATGAGAAACCAGGCAGAGCGCGAGGAACTCAATGTTGGCCAGCTGCTTCTTCGTACGGAAAGTGCTGTACTTCGATGGTTTGGTCACGTGGCACGAATGTCCCCATCATCACGACTTCCGAGGCGTGCCTTGAATGCGATTCCATCAGGTAGGCGACCACTTGGCAGACCCAAGACGAAATGGTTGGACCAAGTCCAAACTCTCGTCTGGTTGCGCTTGGGCATAGCTCCTGATGAGTTAAAGTCGATGGCGGAGGATCGAGTGGCCTGGAGATCTCTCATGCATGCATAGCCCCCGCGACCCTTTTAGTGGAACATGTGGGTCACTGAAGATGAGATGAGATGATGCGACCATTAAAGATCCATTGTGCCTCTTCATTGATCTAGAACTGGAGTGCTGGTCCATTATACAGCCAGGTAGCAACCTACTCCATAGCGGCTTTAATTTGATCCCAACAGCAAATGGTGACTGGACCAGATTCGATTTCACTGGGATTCGAACCTGGGACCTCTCGAACTTGGGGCAGGCACTTAACCAACTGCGCCATCCATTCGTCAAGTCCATTCAACCGTTAAGTGGAGGCCTTAGTAAATCACCCCTATTGCGATAGTCGTTTTTATTAAACGACAATTGTCACTTATAGAAATCGGTATTGCGATAGTCATTACGATGTCGTTTTACTTGTCGTTAAGTAGATAATATTATTTACCACTAAAAGTGCAATACTATTCATTATTTAATATTCACAATTCACAAAATTGGCATTTTGTTCAAATGTCCAACGGTATTTGTTTTTTGTTCATGTGGAATGTATGTGGATCGAAAACGACTGGCGTTTAAGTATTATAATACCGAAACTTGTACGCCTAAAAAGTGACTCGACAGAAAAAGTGAGAAGTGTCGTTTAATAAAAACGACTATCGCAATAGGGGTGAATATTAAAGCTGTGCAAAGCAAAAGTTGGCCGAGTAGGTGCTTTGCAGTTACTTAGCTTGAAAAATTCGGGAACTCAACTACTTAGTTCCGCGATAAACAGTACGAGCAACATCCGTACCGTGATTTCTTCTTCTTCTTCTTCTTAGGGCGTTGGGCGTGGTTTTAAAAAAAATTAGGCAAATCTGACACACTCCTTTTCACCCCCTTCTCACAAACTAGGTATCCCATAGGATGTGGTATCAAAATGGCGCTTTCCTGGCTCTAATTGGGTGCGACAAACAGGATCTGTATGTCCACCGCTACTTTTACCTACCTACCTACCTAGGGCGCTACAGTCTGAGGTGGACCTGGGCCTCACCCAACATGCCTCTCCAGCCAGCACGATCTCTCGCCAGCTGTCTCCAGATTCGCACACCAAGCCGGCCGAGGTCCCCCTCGACTTGTGTGCGCCATCTTGTTCGTGGACGTCCTCTGTTGCGTTGTCCCACAGGCTCAAAGTCGAAGACTCTTCGGGCCGGAGCTAAGTTGTCCATACGCTCTACATGGCCTAGCCAATCACTGTTCTTTAGCTTTCGCATTCTTTGGGCTTAATCACATTCCGCTTCTTTAGCCCCCAAAGAGTCGAGTGGCGGTAGTCCAGTTTCGGTAGCGACTTTGAAGCTATGTGCGACGCTACTGGCCCTGGTTTTTGTTCTAAGATCTCGACCTAAGCCTGGAAAAATCCTTTTAGACCTGGGCTCCGAAATATGTTAGAGGATTGGAATTCTGAAAGCCGCTGTTGGCCAATTGGCTAATCAACTCTTCTGGCACCATTCTAAAGAAGAGATACAAACACAAGGTAATTCGTGACCATGTTCTCTATCTCCGAAAATATTTAATTCATTCTCCTGGCTGGTATCCTCTCTGACATGACAAGCAATCTAAGATAACTTTATTTGCCGTTTCCGAAGTCATGTGAATAGATAAAAGGAAAGCCTAGGCATGTCATTCAGCATAAACAGAGATCATCTCTCGAATCTCATTTGAAATTCCTGTTCACAGCAGCTCCTCGTGCATTCATCTAAATCTTCCCCCGCAAGACCTGCCACTTATCATAAAGCATGCTTCATAAAAGCAGCAAGGAAATGACCCGAAATTTCAGGACATTCTTCTTTCCCTCAATATTCTAACATCTCCACAGAGGCAGGCCCCGCGCCTGCGGCCGCAAACACAATCCAACTGCAATCTGCCATCACGGCCAACGAGTTCGCTTATTTTTTCGTTTCCTCTCTCATATTTTCTTCCACTCCTCGCATTCGTTATCTGTTTGTGTGCACGCCCAACATTAGATGGAAATTAATTTATCACCACACTCAAGGACACACACGTCTCAACTGCGAGTGAGCATCCATTCGGAGAGCTTGCCGTTCGCATGGTCTGAATAAAAGCTCCCCCCAGCCTTTGTTGTTCCCCCATCGCAGCTCAAGTGGGGGGCTTTGTGCAGATATAGGCCTCTTCGTTGGGAGCCGCCCCGCAAGCTGTAATCCATCACCAGTTTGAGGATAAGCATTTTATATTTAAAATGTTTGACACTGAGGAATGATTCAAATGCTCTTACCGTCATATTTCGGGGATGTGATGTGGGAGAATGAATTTGGGTGGGTGGCCAGTGCGACGGACGCTTCAATCAGCCAAAGTCCTTTAAGCAAGCGTCTCGTTTGTGCTTGAGACTAATAGGGTAACGTGCTTAGCGTCGCTCCCGCCCCGCACTTATCAGCCTTTGAGCGGATGAAGACGAGAAGGACTTCGAACACAGCGTCCACTCAAGCTGGGATAATTGAAGTTTTGTGTTTTGTCACTTTGCGCAGAAAGAATAGAAAATGCGGTCGTCTTACTCATTTTTTACGATGTGGGGTATGTGTGAAATGCGGGGCTGCGGTACAGATAGGGCACGTTGTGCTAGTCATTTACGGGCGCGGTGACCTCGGGAGGGATACTTTTTTGCGTCGTTAAATTATTTATGATTGAATGAACGGAGTTCCTTTGAAAGAGAAGTTTATAAAGAGAGCAAAGTTATTTTGCGTGGAAGTGCGGCAGCAAAGGAGGGTATTTGTTATTTCGCTGAACAATTAGAAGGACGTTTTATGGACGTTGCGAGGGATGGCTGTAATAACGGAAATAAAATGTTTCATCGCAAACGGTGGTGCGGTGAAGAGGAAATAGGCACCAAAGTGACTGGCAGCTTAACGCACATTCATTTCGACGCGTTCGTTAAAAATAAACGAGGTTCACTCCTACTTATACGAACCATGTAGGATGTGAATGTCGTCAGTTGCGTCAGGTTGGTCTTGAAAACACAACCAGTTGCATCGTGTCTATAAATACAAAGTTGTCGCAGTGGACCGTGTTGTCACCACGCGCAGTGCTTCTACGCTAAGGGTCCATGGTTCGATATCAAATTTTCACAGCATCACCTCTCTGAAATCATTGAAAATGGTCAGACCGCATAGCAATCAGTAAAAACACATCGAAAATTCAGTTGTTTGGTGTCGTCATAAAACTGCAGGTCTCCTCCACTCATGGAAGATCAATAGCAACCACAATAAGGGTGCTTGGTGCAGAAGCTAGGCCCAAATCCACCTCGGACAATAGAGCCACACGAAGTAGGAGAAATCAAAGTGGATGTTTTTAGGTACACCCCTGTCATTAAGTCGTTGACAGTCTACACCTTGTGTATTCAAGATTGAAATGGCTTCTGTAATTTTGATCAACGAAAAAACGATACAAACAAGATATTTACATTTTTGTTACAAGCTCCTGCGCTCATCGACAAAAAAACTTGGGCCCTGTCTTTTCCCCTGATAAACTTTGAAAGTTTTTCAGACACTTTCCGTTATTGTAACCATTTTGAGTAGACGGCAGTCTGCTGTGTTCAGTGATAAATCAAATTTTTTGACGTTGGGCAAAAAGGTCTTAAGTCAAAAAACATTTTGGGTTTTTGGCTGGGTTTAATTCAATTTGTTCTTCTCTTTCGTTTGGTATCTTCAACTTTCTCGTCATTTCTTTTTTCGAACACATTTAATCCCGATTTGCAAATAATTAATCTATTTTCAATTTGGTTTTACGAAAATCTGCAGTTTCGGACTTAAGAACGAATTTAGGAGTCTATCAGCTTTTTTCTGATTTTAAGGAGGAAAGATAAAAGACTAATGGGTCTAAGATCTTAAAAAAATCCTTTTAATAGGAGAGATTTACTCTTGCAGCTTTTTTAGAAGTAGCCTTCAACAACATCGTGCCAAAAGCAATTCTGTATCGTGATTAGAAGTGTGACGGATATCCGGTAAGTATTCGGTATCCGGTCTATCCGGCTTCTTTTATAATATCCAGTCGGAGATGAATAGTCTTTTGATATCCGGCCGAATATCGGACAGTCGTTTTTTCAGTAAAAAACAAAAAAAAAAACAATTTAATATTGGAAGTTTACTAAAGCCAAACTATGGTAAATGAAAATTAGTTTTTCTACATTCAGGGGTAATAATTTGTTACGTTTGTTTTCGTATACGATGCATGCTTCAGAAAAGAGTCTCTCACTGTATACACTGCTACATGGAGATGAATAATAAGTTTTGGCAAATTTGGGCAAAATTGGGTACAGTCTTCCATTTACTGACCACCAAGCCCAAGGGTCACTATTCCGTTCAAAATAAACTGTTTTGAGATATAAGTCAAGCTGGTTGGCGGTATTTTTTTTGGCAGTGAATTCAATCTTTCTTGCCTTCCGCAACCTCTTCAAAAATGTCCCAAAAACTTTGCTGTGTAGAAAGTAAGAATATCTTGTGGGGGAGAAGGAAAAAAAACATGTTTAAGTTGGTTTTACTTGTACCGGTCTGATTTGAGTATCAGACCACCAAACTATTATACTTTTAATTTGGGTAGATATAATATTTGGCTATCCGGTCTAGCTGCAGGTCAAATATTCGCTATCCGGTATCCGGCCAAATTACTATTCGGTACAACTCTAATCCTGATGCTCCAAATCAAAACATTCATTCACTAAGGTGGGGCATACATGAATACTTTTTTTGTTTACGTATTTTTTTTTAGAATTAACTTTGAGAAACTTATTTTCTTATGAAATTTATGAAATGGAAAGATTCAGCACAGAACAAAGAACCAGAGTGGTGCAATTTTATTATCGATATTTCTTTCATGTTCGAATGCGCCCAGTGCTCCAACAATTTACCGATTGGTCCAGCGTTTTCAGCAGCAAGCGGCTGTCTGTGATCTTCCGCGTGTTGGAAATCCTCGTACAGTTCGAAATTATGTGAACATTGCTCGGGTGAAAGTAAGTATTGAGTAAAACTTCAAAACTTCCACCAAGCGACGTTTTCAGCCGCCGGTGATGTCTAGGCGGTCTTTGCAAAGAATTTTAAGGCAATTACACCTTCTTCCACAGCCACAGCTCGTCCAACTATGGATCTCCTGAGGGAATTTTTTGGTGATCGCATAATATCACGTTTTTTTAATTTTAACGCCCGATTTAACGGCTCCAGCATTTTTCTTCGGGGCTACCTAAATTTTAATAAATGCCAAGTTTAAATAAAGCCAAAAATTTAAATGTTATTCATCAAATAAATCTTAGCGTTTCTTATGCGCCACCCTGTATAAACTCCACACTAGATGATGGTACGATCCACAGACTTGTTAATATAGGCATCCCACAAGGTGGAGTGCTCTCATCTCTTCTATGCAACTTTGCATGGTCTTGAAGTCTGAATTGTTGTTAATATAAGGAGGAGTAGGCTGCTCTTGACAAAGCTACTAACTTCAACTTCCTCAACCGTGGCAATGTCGGAATGTATGTACAGTCAGCGTCAAAGGTAAATGAACATTCGGTCATCTGATGAAGAACAGACATGGATACATCAAATTAAAGCTTCAAAGTCATTCTCTAAAACAGAGTGTATATTACATAACATAAGGGTGAAATGAAAATCAAATTGACGCTTGCTAAATCCTTACTTCTGCCAGTATTGCTATATGGGTGCGAAATCTTTTGCAAACCTGACGAAAGGAGCATGAGAAAACTGATCGTGGTCTACAATAACATTGCTAGATACGTATTTAACCTAAGGAAAAGGGACCATGTTTCATGTTTCTCTACAAAAATTGCCGGGTGCACTCTTTCAAATCTGCTGAAAATCAAAACACTCTGCTTTCTAAACAATCTGATCATTACTCGACAACCTGAATACCTTTTTGAAAAAATCAAATTTTTCCAATCTCCTACACCGATAAGAATTATACAACCCAGATACTCTTGCCTCCAGTCAGAAAGACAATTCTTTGTACAATCTGCCAGGCTTTGGAACTATCTACCAGCGCATTTGAGAGAGATTACTAGTACGAGCAGATTTAAAGCTTCCATTTTTGCTTACATGACCAGAGAACAAATTTAATTATCTTTCTTATTTCCTTAAATTTTCAATAGTATTTTACCTGTTTTATCACTATTATCATTTGTTTTTTTTTTAATTTTATTTTCTATTGTTTTTTTTTTCCTCACTTCTAAACTGGTATTAAATGATGTCAATTCACAGTATATTTGCACTCCACTTATGTAAATCCTTTTAAAGCTTGCATTTAATGATAAGATTGCATAATCTTCTTAATGTAAGAAATATTATAACTTGAATAAAACTAAAAACTCAGTGAAATTTAAAAGAGAAAAGTGCTAAGAACAGTATTCGAAATTGAGTGTACATATGGTTGTTTCAATGACTGTAGGACAAAAGGGCTAGATTCTATTAAACATTTATTTGAGCATTAAGACCTGCATATACGAAGACTGAAAACAGCGGTAAAGGCATACAAAGTACTTTTTTTTTATAAGATCCTTTTTTAAGGGAGTTGTTCACTCACTTTGACGCTTGTTTTTAGCCTTTTTTCTTCTGAACTAAATTAACTGCTTTATGTTTACTGCTGCCTATATATGATTTCAGAGCTTTTATCTGAACCATCAATGCCAGGCGTAAACCTTTCCGATCAGTTTTGATTTAGAGGAATAACTTTCGAGTAATGACTGCTTACTCACTTCTAACATTGACTGTACGTTTCGATTGGTTGCTAAGCAGAGACCGACCGAACCCATCCCAAGAAAACACAATGCGACCATGATACACTTGTCACCATACGAACATCGCCCTATATCTAGGACAGAGAAATGAGAACTCCCAGAATATAAATGCGAATAAATCTATTACTTGTTGAGCGGTTGTGTTTTATTTCGGGGTTGTCTTTCTAGAAATTGATTTTTGAGGGTAAAACATCTTGACACACTGTTAAGAACGTATAGAATACTGTTTCCAGGGAAGCAATAAGCCACCAAACGTACGCGCGAAAATTGACGACGAGGCACATGTATCGAAAAACAAACGAGCATCCACGGATGATCTTACAACAGTTAAATTGCTTGGTGTGTCGTTTTTGCAAGACCGACACTCGCTTCCGGATTTGACATCCCTGTTTCAATCACTTGGTCATAGGGTATTGTTGTATACCTTTCCAGCGAATATTTGAGATCTCTATACAAGCAAGCACATTCAAAATAACAGCGTTGGCCTCCAGCTATGGCCACATATTTATTTAATGTTTCATGTCACAAGATTTGGTTAAACAAGTTCCCAAAAAAATCCTCCAACTCCATAAAACAGTGTCAGTATATTAGATATACATTCTCACAGCAACTAATGCAGACAAAGTGCAGATTTATTAATAAGACAATTTCAAAAATCTTCGAACGAGTTCGAGAACAGGTATCGTCGATGACCGTGAAACGTAATGACTCATGAACTTAAAAAAGTGCTTAGAAAACTGAAGTAAATATTTACTAGATACAGTGTGCGAAAATATTCATAGATGTTTTCCTGTAGGGCGTGCGTTACATTAATTAAGAAAAAACTATTGAACTTGAGGTTGTACGATTTAAGATAAAATTATACTGAACGCCTGGTGTTTGTATACAAGCTTTTTTCGATAAGCACATGAAAGTAAACAACCAAGGAAAAAATGTTTCATGCGTCTGATGTGAATATTGTGGGAGTGTTATTACAATTAAAGAGAAAAATGAATAAAGAAATACTTCTACGAGTCTTATTTGCCGGATTTTTTTTTTCAAATTTGGAAAGATTTGATCTTCGCTATATTTTCTACAGGAAGCTTAATTGCTCCACTGAAGGACTTCAGTTTAAACTACAAGGCAGTAAACTACAAGAAGAACGAGCAGCTGGTACATTTCGTAACTTATCTGCACTAGATAAAGACAGAGTCAAAAGTTCAATCACAGTTATTCATCTGTTGAAAGCTTACATTTGACACTTGCTTTTTGCCATTTTTCTTTTGAATTAAATTAACTGCTTTATGTTTACCGTATATTTGAAATTATACAGGGTGTGCCATCTGGTGTTTTTTTTAAATCATAGGTTATTTTGACACTTGCAGCTGTTTCTCGCTCGAAATCTTGACAGAAAGTTAGTATCATACCTCCGCAGAACGAAATAAGTCGCTTTATGCTTGAAAAACGTTGGGAAATAATGAAAACATACTTCCAAAGTGAGTGCTGTGTAGCCCAAACAGTGCCTTTTTAGAAAATAAGTTTTGGTCGAAATGACGCACACACAGCGACTGCTGTACGCAAGTTTGTGCAAAAAGTTCGTTTGAGACTGGTATGCTAGTGGACAACACTCATGGTCCACGTCGTCGTACTGTGCGCACAGATGAGAATGTAGCCGAGAGTGTGCGACTCAATTCACGAACATTAACTCGCCATCGATCTCAACAGCTCAACATTTCACGCACTAGCTTGAGGAGAATTTTGAACAAAGATCTCGAATTATTGGCTTACAAGGTCCAGTTGACTCAGCATTTGAAGGCGCGAGACTATCCGCTTCATTATCGCATCGCATCGCAGTTTCTGCCTTAGAGCAGCTTGAATTGGACAACGATTTTTGATGAAAAATCATCTTTTCTGACGAGGCGAGGCGCATTTTCATCTCGGCGGCTACGTTTATCCCGCACGTTTTGTCGAGAATCCATCCACAGAGAGTGACAGTTTGGTGCGGATTGTGGAGTGGTGGCATCATTGAACCATTTTTCTTCGAAAATGAGGCTGGGCGTTACAGACACTTCGGTCAATGGTGGACGTTACAGAGCCATGTTAACCGACTTTTTTTTACTGAAATTCGGATTCGGACGACCTCTGGTTCATGCAGGATGGCGCGTCATGCCACACAGTCCATGCCATGCCACAATCGATCTTTTGAGCACCAATTTCCCAAATCGTGTAATCAGCCGTGTTGGCGATGTCAATTGGACGCCTCGGAGCTTCGATTTGAGCACTTTGGACATTTTTTTGTGGGAAACCGTGAAGGAGCGATGTTATGCCAACAATCTGGAAACGATTCAAGCACTTAAGGCTAGTATCATCCAAGCAATTCGTGAGCTACAGCCCGAAACCATCAACAAGGACGTGGAGAATTAGGGTGGCAGAATGCGCTATCGCGAAGCCAGCCGAGGCAGCCACTTGAACGACGTTGTATTTCATAAATAATGGGAATATTTTTCTTACTAATAAAGCCATAATACATGGAAAAATACAAAAAAAATTTAATTTTGTTCATTTTATTGCATTTTTAAAAAAAGGCCCACCCTGTATATATTTCAGATCATTTATTTGAGGTATCAATGGCTTGTGTGGATCATTCCGGTAAATTTTTATTCAGTGGTCAAACTTTTTGTTAATGAGTGTTCATTAACTTTTTATGCTGACTGTTTTGGTTGGCGGTAGAGTCCGACCGAACATGCGGCTTCGGGTTCGGCCACCTTCGGCTAAAAATATCACCTTCGGCAAAACATTCGGCTTCGGCCAAATGAGACCGAAGATTTTGCCGAAGTCGAATGTTGAATTTTCTGTTATCTGTAAAAATAGAATTACGGTATTTTCCGCACTTTCCTTTCCAGGATATATGAACAAGTCGCGTCAAACAAACACGTTTGATTTTGCAAAATTTGCTAGTGTGTTAATAGCAGTCGAAGTGAAGTTGCAAGAAACGGTGTGTTTTTTCGTTTTGTTATTGTCAGATATTTTGTTGCGTTTGACGCAACAGCATAGGGTGTCCGCGTGTCAGCGGGTGTAAAGGGCCTTATTTAAGTAATTTTCAAGCAAAATGACTCGAGACCATTGTCAAAGCATGTCAAATTGATAAGGAGACAATTGAAGTCTATATTAAAAAGCAAATAATTAAGTTTTACGAAGCCGGTCTCAAAAAGTTTAAGATTAAAGGAGTGTCCTCTGTCGAAAGGAACGTGCTCAAAGAGATTGCAAGGATTGGGCCACACTGGCAAAACAAAATATAGTCAAATACCTTGGGATCTGGCAGAGCCCGAGGAGCTTTTAATCTTTTTTTTTTCGGTGAATTTTTGAAACTTTTGGAGCACTCAGACTCAAAGACGCACTCAGACCTGTACTTCCAGGTAGCACCCTACTCTAGTGCCATTAATTTGATCCCAACGGCAAATAGTGACTAGACCAGATTCGATTTCACTGAGGGTTCAAAACTGGGACCCCTCGAACTTGGGGCAGGCACTTAACCAACTGCACCATACAGTCGTGTTAGCTTTTACCCTTATTGTTTTATAACAGCGAGGGTGGAGGTAATTTGTTATTATAAAGGGTATTCGAAAAGCGGCTTTCGAACTTTTGACGGTTGATAGCGGTCATATTCTTGAAGCTACATCTGTCAAATTGGTTGTCATTTAGTCAGTCTGTTTTGCGAAATCACCATGGACGGACATAGCGATCAACAACATTTGCAAATGATAAAATCGTTTTATCAAAATGGGTGTTCTGTTCCATTTTACGGTCGCCATAATCGTCCTACCGAGAGGACTACGAGTATTCGCAGTGTGGTGGATAAATATGAGTCCACTGGTTCAGTAAACGATAAACCAACACCCGTACGTCGACGAAACGCAAGATCTGCCGAAAACCTCGTCACTGTCCGTGAGAGTGTGAAGGAGAATTCGAGGCAATCGATTTGGCGTCGATCACAAAAACGCGGCCTTTCGCGGACCACGACTTGGAGAATTTTGCGTCGTGACTTGAGCGCAGAATAACTCTTGCCAACCGTCGTTTTTTCGGGCTCAAAAGGCAATTGAGTATTAAAGCCCTCTCTCGGAAGACCAAGTTGACCCTGTATAGGTCCTTGATCATCCCATCCCTGCCTTAATGCGCAGAGGCATGGAAAGCATCCAAAGTGGATGAAGAAGCTCTTCTCGAGAAAAAAGTTCTGATTGGGATCCTTGGTCATGCTTGCGTTGATGGCGAAGAAAATTCAACCACGAACTGTATGGACTGAACAGGGACATGAGTCTACCCAGGTATCTACGGATTCAGCGCCTAAGATGGCTAGGCCATGAAGAGCGTATGGACAACTTAGCTCAAGCCCGAAGAGCCTTCGACTCTGAGCCTGTGGGACAATGCAACAGAGGACGTCCACGTGCAAGGTGGCGCACACAAGTCTAGGGGGACCTCGGCCGGCTTGGTGTGCGAGACTGAAGACAGCTGGTGAGAGATTGTGCTGGCTGGAGAGGCATGTTAGGTGGAGCTTATTTCCACCTCAGACTGTAGCGCTCTCAGAAGAATTAGAAGAAGACTTGGGCCTGCATCCGTACAAGGCCCAGGAGCTGAAGGTAAACGACCAGACCACAGACAACGATGTCTGTTCTCTGAATGGGCTCTGGAACAGTTGGAAACTGACCATAATTTTCATCGAAATCGAAAAATCATCTTCAGCGATGAGATCCATTTCTGAATCAACAAAATTGTCGAATTTGGGATTTGTTAGATTTTGAGCTGGCGGCAAAATTGGTCCATATTTTTTGAGAACGACGTTGACCAGACCATCACCGTCAACGGCGAGAGACCTTGCTGGCTGGAGAGGTATGTTGGGTGAGTCCCAGCTCAACCTCGGACTGTTGCGCCCTAAAAAGAAGAAGAAGTCTTTCGGCAGATCGGGCGCTTGTTCGATTTCACGATCCGTAACCAGATGGATTTTTGTTTCATTCTGACAAAAACTAAAATTTCCTGAAGTCAACGAGGGTATACCCTTATCATGTAAGTCTAAATTAAGCTTGCAACAAAAGCAAATTGAATTTTAATCACAAACCTTCTTGGTCTAGATTAGGTCACCAATGCTGTTCCTGATTATCTTAAGCTGGCTAATAGTTTCGCGGTCACCTAGTGCAGGGCAAGCTTGTCTTGTAAAATGAATACGATAAAGTTCAATCACCTCTTTTCCTGCACCCGTGTAAACGAGAGAATTTGGTTTTTAATGTTTTCAGTGGCACATAGATCTATTTTGAAGCAGTAGAGTTTCCTTTCATGGCCTTTTTTGTGTTACCTGCCAGACTCACATTTGCCTGAAATGTATGTATCTACAGTGGCGAGCTAAAGTGGATAAGTAACCTGAAATTTTCCGTTTTTTTTTTTTGATCCATTAGATTTTTATAAAATGTTCAGGATTACTTGTTATTTTGTTGCAAAATATTCATAAACAAAACAAGCCCTATAAGCACAATGACAAGGAAGAAATACGGCACAGGCTCCATACATGCAGTTCTGAACGTTTACAAAAAGTTTTAATAGATCGTTTTGGTTTTATATTTTGACCATTGCCCATCATATCCCTCTTGGCATACTCTCTACCAGGTTCTAAATAGTTTCATGCGGAATTTTTGACCATTCAGCCTGTAGTCTGAGCCACAAGTCGTCTACAATCGTCGCTGCTCTTTGGAACTCCCCCATCTTCTACTCAATAACAGCCCACAAGCTTATAATTGGTATCGATTTCAATTTCATTTCAATTAAAAGTGATGTAGAATGTAGAACCTGACTGTATATGTAATTTTTTTTCGTAATGAAAAACCAAAGCAATCCTAAAATCAGTCGACAGAAAAATTTTGTTCACAAGAAAACTGAAAATTTTGTGATTATGCGTCCAGTTTTGTTCGGAATGTCCGGGAATGTACGCCACAACATCCTAGTGCATTTGCTCGATGCGATACTATCTACCCAATAAGGATCTTTTGCAAGATTATACTTGGTTCCAAAAGTAAATTTTAAAAAATACACATTCGTGATGTATGTACATATGTAGATTTCGATAACATTTTTATTTCAGTACATCCTTTTGATCTTCGCATCAAGAATGGAATATGACGCCTTCCAAATGTCCTCTAAGTGAGTTCTTGCAGGACTCGATAATAATAAGGTAATTTTCGATGTCATTTCTGCACATATCGGGAAATAACTCGTGAATTTTGTGAATTGCCTGCGTAAATAAAGGATCATTCATTTTTCAATTTCGAAACTAAAGCTAAATAAAACACACGCAGCGATATATTTTTGATGAAAATTTAAATTCATTACAAAGTTTGGACTTTGCCATAAAGTGTCGGGAAGATTCGCAGCCTGTGATTCTTTTGCAGTATTTTTTAACCACTTTTTCGCCCATTTCGGGCGGTATCTCGGCCATAACTTGAGTAACGTTGGTTTTTAATGCGTCTTTAGCGTAACCCCACAGAAAAAAATCTAACAGTGTCAAATCGCATGATCTTGGTGGCCAATCGACGTCGCCAAAACGTGAAATTACGCGACCAGGAAACTTCTCACGCAATAAAGTCGTAATTGGTCGTGTTGTGTGGCTTGTTGTCCCATCTTGTTGAAACCACATATTGTCCAAGTCATCGCCGGCAAAAAAAAAAACGCTTATCATTCGACCATATCAGTCCGAATTCGCCGATTGGCATCTTCGAAGAAATTCGGACCAATGACACCTTTCGATCATAGAGCACACCAAACAGTCACTTTGTCTGGATTCACAGGACTTACTACATCAGTAACGCTTCCACTCTTTTCAAATTTCTTCACAATTTTACCGACTCGGTCTATTATGACGACAATAATCATCGCGTAATTCGCGAAAAGTGGCTACGTTTGAATCACCACATTTGCAATAAGTTTTAATTGGGAGAAATAATTGGGAGCTAGAACCTCTTCATTTTCCTTCCATCCGTCTGCATCGTCCGATATTGAATTTCTGCTACAAAGTCTGTTCACGATTCACAAACTTATCAACTTAACCCAACATACGTACTTATCTTCTCCTCCCATGACGTTTGTCAATTTATTTTACACTTATGGTCATCACTGCTTGGCGATCACTATAAAACAACTGACTCATCATGCAAACCACGCACCGATGCGTAAAGTTTAAATCTCTTAGATACGTCCACACATTTCTCACATTACACCCCAAAACGAGTTGCTTATTCAGTCACGTTCCCATTTCAGACGGCCATTTCCAACTCCCTAACTCGCTTAAAAACTTCTCATAAAGCTAACATTGCCGTCACTTTATTCCAGCTTAAAAATGTATGAAGTGAAGTGCCAAAACAAGCCATTCAAGCAAACTTTTGTGAAATTGTCGGCATCGAAAGGCCTACGGAAAATAAATAATGCCAATTAAATTGTGTAATTTCTGTTTGTATGGACACATGCCATATTTTGACGCATGTGCCGATTAATGAAGAGTGACAGTTCGTAATTGTCAATTAAAAAAGCCCGATATACGAACATATATGGTAGATGAACCTAATCCCAGGCCTTCCCATTAACTCGGCAATTGATGTAAATTTATTTAAATGGCCTTCCAAATAGGGCGCGCTGTAAAGAAAACACGAGGATGTTTCGAAATCCCCAAGCAAACAATGGCCCTATTTACGAAAGCCATCACTCAACGAATTTTGTATGTTTTTTTAGGGTACACATTTTCAGGACTTTACGGTCCACACACAGGCATAGATACAACTCTTTCCAACTGGATCTGGAGGTTGCCCTCATATTTATCAAAGGCACACACAAACAGGATTAGGGGAATGAATAAGTGGGTATCATCAGAGTTACAAATTTGATTTACCTTTTTTTCGACGGATATTGGCATTAACCTTGCTTGCGTTGCAAAAATTGCTTATTCAAAAATTCATGAAAAATACTTTGAAGGGGAGAAACTGTTAGTTTCGAGTTTGACCAGGGATGGGCATCTCACCGTCTGCAGCAAAAGATTCACCCTGAGATTCTGACGAGTAAAAGAATATCCTTACGGATGAAATTGAGTACAATGCTATCGTTTTTAAGTATTGACTCCACTGGATATCCATTTCACAAGTGTTTGAAATTGAGACTCGAGGACGAAATATCAGATACTAATAGTGGAAGGTGCAGCCCCTAAACACACCTTTGATCCTTTTATTATCGATTGTCTAGCTCCTTTTTTTTGTGTGTGATTACGTAATGCACATTGGCACACATCCTCGTATTACACTGTCCATTTTTTTTTTCGTCTGCCACATGCAGCAAAATGTATCAGAGTGACAGACAGTTTTCGTTCCCGATATGACAGCTCTCGTAGTTTCCATGTTTTTCTGTGTGAAGGATTGATGTGACAAGGCAGGCAGACTTACTCGTCGATAAGTGCGTAACCTCAACAGTTCGATGCGTGCTTATGTCAAATGGCTGTCACAAAGTGAGATAGATGTCAATTAGTGGGTAATGATTTCATGCACCCCGACAAGACTGGAATATCAAATCAAAATTGGTGGAGTAATATGTGCTTCAGACGACTGAAGGGACATAACCTAATTCTGTGGTTATGTCCCTTCAAGGGACAATGGGAATGGGAAAGCTTTCGTTGCGCTTCAAAAGAGAAATTTAACATCACTTCACTATCGATTTATTCACGGATTTTAGCCTTAAAGTGTTCTATTACCGGTATTTACGTTTGAATTATAAAATTATAAAAATGTACGTATTTATTAGGCTTTTTAGTTACCTCGAGAGATTGGTGGTGTTTGCAGAAAAAATGTTTCATCACGAACTGTGAGGGACTTACCGCGACATGGATCTAGTCGACGTCAACGTATTCAATACGAAAAGACTGAAACAGATGTGCAGCATTTTTTTCTTTTTTTTATCGCAGCTTTTTTGAGGCACTACACTGGAGCACTCAGACTCAAAAACTGGTCCATTGTACTTCCAGGTACCCAGGCAAATGGTGACTGGAGCAAATTCGATTTCACTGGGATTCGAACCAGAGACCCCTCTAACTTGGGGCAAGCACTTAACCAACTGATCCATCCAGTCGTCTTATGTGCAGCAATATTGCAAGCATTGATGCATTCAGAAATGCATGATGTTGATGAAAGGTTAGGTTAGGCTAGGGGGCTGCTAGTGAATTCACCAGCACACTTAGGCCATGTTGGTCCATTGCGATACCCACAGTCGGACTACTAGCACAGATCGACCGCCCCAGTGATATTGCCATTAATTTGATCCCAACGGTAAATGGTAGACTGGACCAGATTTGAAAAACCGAATAAAAGCCTATTTCCACTGGGATTCGAACCTGAGACCCTTTTAAATTAGGGCAGGCACCTGGACCTGGAATAACACTCGTGGAATGAAGCAAGCTATGAAACTCCTAGGGCAATATAAACGAAAGAGGTTCGAGGCATGCATCAAAATGAGCAAGAATAATCCCCATATGCTAACAGGCTTCCTAACGGGGCACTCAGGGAGCATCTAAGGAAATTAGGGATATCAGTAGAAGGTCTCTGTAGATTTTGTGGAGAATTTAATGAAATTGCAGAACATATACTGGGATTCTGGCCGTGTGGGTTCGTGCGTCGACCCATGCGCATTAGACTTTCATAGTCTAGGTTCGAATAGAAGTACAGACACACAAATTTAAAAAAAAAAAAATTGTTCACGGCTCCACCTCTTTCGAGTCACTGACAATGTTCAAAGAGTATAACTGTCTAGAAAAATGCTTCTCAAAATAGCCGTTCGGAGTCGGCATTAAACTGTAGGTCCCCTCCACTTGTGAAAGAACAACACGAGTGGTTGCTTAGAAGCTAGGCCCAGGTCCACTTCGGACTGTAGCGCCGCCATTATTATTATTATATTATTATAGTGGGATCCTGTGAGGGATCCTAGCCCACAAAAGAAAAAGGCAAGTATGATGAAATCCAGTCACTAGAACCATCTCTCATTCTCTAGGATTCCTGTAGGAAACAGGCTTAGAGAGAATAGTCTAGAACAGATTTCTTCCTCTATGCGAAACAGGAGTCCATGACCCTCAATACAACTCTGAAAAGAACTGCATTTGAGGGGAACTCGTAATTGTGCTAAGGTATTGAAAGGGGACAATATACCCTCAACTATAATAATAATATTAATAGAGCAGGCACTTAACCAACTGTGCCATTCAGACGTCTTGTCATGGTGAAAAGTGACAATTGATTTCAGGAAACAAATTCATGTTACATGAAATTCGTAATTAATTAAAGAAAATAACTGTTTCGAAATTACTTTTTCAAATGATATCTGAAATTTCTAAATATGGTATGTCAAATTCAAAAATTGTATTCTCTTGCTGATCTACTGAATCAAAATTAGAAATGGAGACAATAGCCGTGCAGTAAACACATGTTAACACATGTTGTTCGCAAATGCCCAACCACGTTTCAGATCGGTGATTAAAGAATTGTTTGCAATAGCTTGTTGCAGTTAAACATCAATCAAACCTTCCGAATCAAAACTACTTGAATTCTTTTTATGATGAATCTCAAAATCGACTAACATGTTACATTTCTGTGCACTGCGTTTGATTTTTGCTTTTAGAACGTTAAGACAAGCAATTCCATTTCAGTGACTGTTTGGTGCGGATTGTGGAGGGGTCATCATCATCATTAAACCATTTTTCTTCAAAAATGTGACTGGGAACGACGTTTCGGTCAACGGTGGGCGTTAAAAGTGCCATATTAACCCACGTTTCTTTTTACTGAAATTCAAGACATGGATTCGGATGACCTCTGGTTCATGCCACACTGCCCATGGCATGCCACAATCGATCTTTTGCGCATCAAATTCCCACATCGTGTTATCACCCGTCTTGGCGATGTCAATTGGCCGCCTTGGAGCTACGATGTGACTCCTTTGAACTTTTTTTTGTGGGGAATCGTGAAGGACCGATATTATGCCAACAATCCGGAAAAGATTCAATGACTTAATGCCAATACCATCCAAGCAATCCGTCAGCTACAGCCCGAAAACATTAACAAGGTTTTGGAAAATTGGGGTGACAGAATGCGTTACGGCGAAGCCTGCCGAGGCAGCCACTTGAACAACGTATGTATTTCATAATTAATGGGAATGTTTGTTGTTACTGACGAAGCCATAATACATGGAAAAAAAATTAATTTTGTTCATTTGATTGCATTCTCAAAAAGATACTTTTATTTAGCTCACCCTGTACAATATACAGTGTCTCACAGAAGTATTCGGAATTATATTTTGTCCTGGATCCTAGTTTGCTTTGTTTTGCTTTTGTTGTTGTTGTTGTTTTAGACATGCATGTTTTCATTATTTTTTTGATTTTTTGTTAACAGAGAATAAATGTTGAATTGAAATAGTTTTTATAATTATAATGATTATTTCTATATATCTAAATATGTATACTAAAATCAAGGAGAAAAACATAATTCCGAATACTTTTGTGAGGGTCTGTATAAGATATACTACTGTCAGGGGTGGACTTGGGCCTAGCTTTTGTACGAATGTAGGGGACCTTCAGTTTTATGCTGACTATAGACGCCTTGGGCGCCGAGGCCATGTATGTTTGTGCGTCGACCCATACTTTCAAGTTTTTCAAGAAATTGTTCCAAGCTCCACCTCTTTTGAGTCACTGACAATAGTCAAAGAGTATTTTTTTTTTTCGGAGGATTTTTGAGGCACTACTGGAGCACTTAGACTCAAAAATGGTCCATTGTACTGCCAGGTAGCAACCTACTCCACTGTCGTCAATTTGATCCCAACGCCAAATGGTGGCTGGACCAGATTCAATTTCACCGGGATTCAAACCTGGGACCCTCTAACTTGGGGAAGGCTCTTAACCAACTGCGCCATCTATTCGTCAAAAAGTATAACTGTCTATAAATAGCTTCTAAATCTCGCCGTTCGGAGTCGGCATTAAACTGGGACCTACAGTGAGAGAACAATACCACGCAAAACAGGAGTGGTTTCTGAGAAGCAAGGCCCAGATTCATCTCGGACTGTATCGTCGTCCTTATTATTATAGACGCCTTAGTATGAGAAGTTTTTTTGACAACTCTTTGAGCATTAGCAGTGACTCGAAAGAGGTGGAGTCGCAAGTAATTAAAATTGTTGTCTATGTCGAGAATTGACTTTTAGCGTAGGAGTTGACGAATTGCTCAATACTCAACGGCGCGGTGTCCAAGTAGAAATTCATAACAAATTTTCTTTATTTATTGATGTTTATGTAATAATAAGAAGTTTGAAGTACAACGCCTCGCTGAGGAAAGTGTCGGTGCAGACGGTAGGCAAGCAGACGTAAATAAGTATTTACAGATTGTGTGACATAAATGTTTACATATGCTTGAAGTGGAAAATGCCTCTAATTCCTTTAGATTTCTCAGTTGTTATGATTAACTTCAATCACAAACTTTTGCATAAAAAAAGGGATTTGCTTGGGAATCCACTTTTCAGATGGTATCGATTGTTAAAAATGTTCGAAACAAAATCGCCATTAAATTCAATTTACTTCATATCTTCGTATCTATCATACATGCAACATCTTCTTTTGGCGCTATAGTCCGAGGTGGACTTGAGCCTCATCTTCTACACCCCACTAATGAATGATGTAAGACGCGTTAACTTGTTGATGATAGCGGGACGTATGGAAGAAATATATCGATTCCAAAGATTTGCTTCATGCACTTCCGTTTGCAACGGTGAACTGCGATACTCACAACATTGATGATGTGTTTTCATTGAAAACAACAAACAGCACAAACACCCGTCATCCCCCTAATCCCATTCGCAAATCGTTACATTTGGGGCTTCAATTGTGTCAGGGCTCAGCTGGTGCTCGCCGGGTGTCACTCCAGCATAAGCCGACATTAAACACGTCCACTCTGGCTCATTCCAATTAACCCATATTTTCATTCTAATTAACCTCTATTTAACTTTTCCAAACCATCGAACCGTTGATAATTCGCTGCTTCCACATGTTTTCGTCCGTAACTCGTGACACCGAACAAGTTTGGCCCCATGCAGCATGTGGATTCGTCGAAATAATTAGTAAGCAATTGATTCTGGTCAGCCCTTTAGCCCGCCACTCATCAATCACCCGCCCACCGCCGACCCGAGCAATAAAACATCGAATTTCAACTGAGCCCCTGAGCAAATTTCTGACACCAAAAAGCAATACATCCAATCGAGGGAGAACAACAGTTCCCTGCCAAGATAACCCCTGTACATTACAGAAACACATTCTTCACGTTTATCTCATGCGAGCGAGGAGAAGAGACACTTAACAACACACATCATGGGGCGCACACATCGTTTGTCTGGTGCATACATACCTTCAGATAGCTCGAACAGAAATCCTTGCTGACTGCCGAATTTAGGGACTCGTAGCACCACCAACAACAGCAACAAAATCACCACCAATCGCTGCTCGCAGGACTTTTTATTGATTTTCCTTGCTCCCTTTTATTTTCGCAGACTCCTGTCCTGAATAATATTGCTTTTCCTTTTTTTTTGCTGAGAATGCTGTTTGGGAAATCCGCGGATTCCGAAAAACCGACACGTCACTGATAGCACTTGAGGTGAAACGAGAGTTAAGTGGAAAAATGTTTGAAACGTCCAGTGCACAGAATTGTGAGAAGATGTGAGAGGAGTAGAAGAAAGATCACACACTGACTCTGGGGGAGCGTGTCCTGATTTACAGTTCTATTCACAGAAACAAAACGAGGAAGCTACTAACACGTTTAAACGTCCAGCACAAACTGAATTTTGCAGCCGTAAGTTGGCCAACATAAATTGTAAGCAAGCATGGTTACACAAAAACTTAAAGTCGTCTCTTGTGCTCCCACTCGACTCAATGTCGGAGTTTTCACTCAACGGAAAGGGCGAAAATTTTAACTCGGAGTGGAGTCGGAAACGCGTAAGATGCTTCTTTATTGAGTATCTATGCTCTGCCATTCCTCCAATCTCTCTGGGTTATGTAAACCTAATCGCGTTTGTCTAGCTCTCGCGGTGGAGCGTGCGTTGGCTTGGTGTACACACAATTTTGGAGATAGAATTCTTTGCGGCTCGGGCGTGTGTGTGTGTTTGTTCACCCCTTCTGCCAGCTTAGCCGCTGTATCGCAATTTGCTTCTGGAAACAATCGGTTGCCAACTCGGGCGAGTGAATGAAACTAGACAACGGAACGGCGGCGGTGGCGTTAGCTGATTGTTCACCACGCGACTCATATGCTGATCCATCGGGTAGGGGTGTGGCAGCAACCGAATCGGAAACTATTTCTCTAATTTATTTGCACTTTTTTTTTCCTTCATTTCGTTTGCGAATGAGTGGGGGACAACAAGTGTCTTCTTGAACTTGACACAGAATTGAATTTCGTGGGTATCTCCTCTTTTTTTTTTTGCTGATTTCATTCGAACCGCAAACACACCTTGACGTCATGGGCTGATGGGCATTTGTGTTTAAAAGTGGTTCTTGATAGGCGACGAGGTTAAGGTTGACTAACCTGAAAGAGACAAATTTGGGGCCAACGAACATGCTAATTTAATCCGTCCGCATGTGACTGAAAAATAAATTCGAAAAGAATTGTTTTATTCGCGGACGTAAAACCGTGATAGAAACAAATCACAAAACGAAGCTCTTGGGGTGAGTGAGATTGAATGGAAAGAACTTTGCATAGTGCGTCATTCGGATTACGTGTGCATCACTTAATTCGACAAGACATTGTTAGCTATTAAATGCAAAATCAGGGCAATAATTCGCAAGAGAAGAATAGGAAAGAGTACTCACTAAGAGGACGGCCCATTTGATTTTCCGGTTCAGGTTGTTCAAGAATATCTTCGCTTCATGTTATACACGTTGGAAAAAACTGTGATAACAGAACATTCCAGATTAGGCATAGAAATTGGTTTCTTTATTCATTTTAAAATGGGTCTGTTCATTTACGCTTATTTTAAATCCTTCCTTCTGTATAATTTTTCAATTTGTTTCAGTTAAATTGCACAAAAAAAAGTGTGATTTTTACTGTGTTCCTTATGAATGTCTAATTTGAAGTGACTTTACTCGCAATTAAATACAAGTAGACAAAGCACTCCAAAGGAATACAATAAAAAAAATCGTATACTACTGCTGCAACTCGCTACAATAAGCAACACATACTGGCACCCTGGGCATGAACGAATCTAAAGGAATCAAACTGCTGACGAACTTGTGAATTTCTAATCTCTGACTAAACAATTCGAGCGTTTTTCATCGAAATCTATGCTGAGTTTCAAAAATTGCACTTGCACTTGCACATTAAATTCGCACATGCCTTTAAATCATTCCCCTTCAGTAAAGGCTCTGACGGCATCACTCAGAATTTTTGGAGCGAAGTCTAGACCCAGGAGGTTTTTATTGAGCAGAAATACGTATACCCCTTTTAGCCTGTAGCTAGTGAAAATAAACTCTCACCCGTGCGAGTACAACTCTCACTTGCCCAGTTTATTTCCGTTAGCATAATATTAATGGATGATTTCTGAGTATCAAATGACGTTTCCAAACTATTTCAGTTGAATTTTCTTCTAACTTTAACCCAAATCAACTATTCATTCGTACATTCATACATCCAAACAAACATTTATCCATACATATACCTATACCTCGAAGTTTGTCCAACACAAAAAATCCCTTCCATCATACACATACCTAATCACTGCTCATGCCTGCGTTGTGTGTGTTCATTTATGTTGGGCATTTAGGAGTGAGATCGAAAAGATAACACTCATCAACGAATAAAGTGGCCGAACACAGCATGAAATTATGTGTGAAAATGAAAATTATTATCATTTTAAATCTTAGATATCTCAAAATTTCAACATAAACCGATATTTTGAAATTTATCATTTCTTAATCCTAGGATGGGCAGCTGGGCCTAATCAGGCCCAATTTGAGTTTGAACATACATAACTTTTTTTATTCCAAATCAATAGGACCGAAACTCCCTGACTTCTTGCGGCGATGTTTGCTGAGCACAACGAAACCATATCCGAGTCGTCCCGGGCCCAGTTCGCGGAAAAAAAATTAAATTTGTGTGGGAATATTGAAAATTAACAGCTGGGCCTAAGTAGGCCCAATGTAATTGTTACAGTATCCTGCCATATAAATAGCATAAGTAATAAAAAGATAATAATGTAATGCACACGCGATCAACGCAACCCTTTCAAACACATGATCATATGTTTATTGAGGTCACTTCCTCAATAAATATCGAAATAATAAACGATCGCCTGTGCAATTGATAACACAAATGTACCGTGGATAAAGTATCATTATGAAGTAATGATGGAGGATATGTTAGTCTTAGGATAAATCTCAAACGGAAAGCACGAGTCAACGATAATAAATATATCCACGCGAAAAATATAGTTTATCATACTTATAAGTAAACAAGTGCTTTATTCATTATAAATTAATTATTATTTTTGGTGCTTGTGTAGAGAAAATTGACGGAACAAAGTGATATAGTTCTGAATCGGGCAACCAGTTGGACTGGCCATTGTGGGAACTGTTCGCTCTAACAAACGTTTCGTTCCGGCTGATTTGGTTTTTACAATAAGAAATACACATTGTGTTCGTACGTACTAAGGCTAAATAAAGCCGTCATTGTGTTGTCGACAGAAAATTATACCTGCGCTACCGACCAAGAAAATACTTAAAAAAACCGAATCAAATCTTGGACTATATAAGGCACCAATTTTGACTACACCATTTTAGATAGAATCACCCACAACCTCTGCATTAGCTGCATCTGCCTTAACAGCTGCTGGGCAATCGAAAAAAGAAGTATTGTGTTCATTGTAGAGCCGAAGGCGAAAAACATTCCATAAATGTATTTTTTGCCATGAATTTTTGTGCCTGACACACGGAAAAGTAGGAACAAGGGCTTCATGCAATGCCTGTGCTACCAATAATTTAATTCTGTATACTTTATCCACATATATATATGTATATCCGTTACATATAGATAGGTACATCATGTATTTAACTTGGCACAATATAAAATCTATGACAAAGTCTGTTTTTTTCATTTATTCTAATGCATTTTCCATATAATTCATATGAGCCTATCGAGGCCCAGCAGACTATGTTACCGCCTCACAAACAGCTGCCCATCCTAGGGTTAATGCTTACATTGATGTCTTCAAAACTGCGTTTTCAGATCTTCAAAATTCGCATGTCGATGATTGACCGTTTTTGGCCAATATCTCGAAAAATATTAAGGCCAGAATGCTTGAAATTGTTTTAAATGAAAGTACTCAATGAAGTCAAGTTTTTGTGACTTTTTCAGATTTTTAAACACTTTGGTTAGAAATGGCAGGGGGGGACGCATTAAAAAAAACTTTGGAGCTTCATATTTTCCAAACGGTACTTTGGATAAAAAAGTCTTGAAAGAAACCTCCACCTCATTTCAAAAGATCTGTCGATTGATATATATTTCGATGGGGTGCGACAATTTTTCAAAATTAATGACAACTTCACCTGTACTGGAGCCACCCCCAAATGGCCCCAAATTTTAAATTTGGGTGCATAGGCAATGACATCTAAGCCTAAAGTACCTAATTAAAAAATTTCATGCCGATATCTTTATAAACTTCGGAGATGAAAAAGTGTGACAGACATGATGGACGGACGGACGGACATACCGAAATTATAAAGGTTCCGTTTTTGTAGACGGAACCTTAAAAAGAGGGGCTGAGCTGTCAACCGATCATCACCTGGTGTTGTGTACGTTGTATCTCACTGATAAAGTACCTCTTCTGCCAAGAGGGAAACCAAGAGGGGTTACGCGCATACGGTGGGAGAAACTACAGAACATCGAGGTGTGGCAACATTTTGCACGGCGTATATCCGAAGGGTTTGAGCAAATTCCAACTGTTCCATTGCATGTAGAGGACGAATGGCGACTGTTTTCAACAGCTGTCATTGCTTCTGCACGTGATGTTTATGGGGTGAAGCGGCTTGGTGTGGCGGCTGGTGGTGAGAAAAGAACTGCGTGGTTTAAAACACCCGGAGTTCAAGAAGCCATCAGAGAGACGAAGAAGACCAACAGAGACTGGATTCTCTGATTTTCATGACCGGTACACTGAGGCGCGAAGAACTTGCAAATTGGCTGTGCAAACAGCCAAAGAGCAGACTTGGAAGGAGTTCGGCGAGAAGTTGGAAAGCGACCATAGATCTGCGAAAAAGGTGTTCTGGCAAACCATTCGCCGGCTCAGAGGAAGGAAATTCAACATCATCGAAGGAGTCAATTCCAAAGATGGCGTGTTGCTTTCCAGTGAGGTGGACATCTTGCGCATATGGAGCGAGCACTTTTCGAAGTTCCTCAATCCCGAACAGGGCACTGAGGGTGACAGACCTGTAGTCTTGAGTAGGGCGGAGAATAGTCCAACAGTGGAGGAAGTCATTTTAGCGATTGAATCGCCATAAGTTGGCAAATCCGCTGGAAATACTTAAGGCTATGGGTAAAGAGGGAGTTATATGGCTCTATGGAACGAGGTGAGACTACTGGGGTGGGACAATCACCCCTTTTCAAAAAGAGGTACAAAAGAGAGTGGCCCAACTGCAGGGACATATCTCTTTTAAGTCTCCCCAGTAAAGTCTTCGCTAAGGTGTTGGAGGCGCGCTCTAGAGCTATGATCGAATCCAGAATGGGAGATGAACAGTGCGGTTTTCGTCCCGGCAGAAGTACAACCGATCACCTTTTCACTCTCAGAATGGTAATCGAGAAGGCTTGGGAGTACGCCAAACCGATTTAGAGTTGTTTTGTAGGTTTGGAAAAGGCATACAACCGAGTTTCTCTAGGTAAACTCTGGAGTGTTCTGCAGGAGTATGGGATTGATGGGTCTTTGTTGAGAGCCATTCAGTCTCTATACACAAACTGTCGCAGCTGTGTTCGGGTTGACGGTAGTAAATCAGCAGCTTGGTCGATCTGTAGTTAGAAAGGCCGAGCTTGGTGTCAAAGAGAAGTCAGCGGTTTTTAACGCAGTATGTGTTCCAACTCTCACCTATCGTCATGGAATTTTGGTAATGACCGAAAGAATTAGATCGCGAATACAATCTGCCGAGATGAGATTCCTTCGTGCTGTTGTGGGAATTACTCGCCGGGATAGGATGAGAAACACGGCAGTACGCTAGGAACTGAATGTTGGGCAGCTGCTTCTTCGAACGGAAACGTCCACCCGTCTCTTTGTAGTTTTTAGGAAAAACGGAGAGAAATTGATGGATTTTTTGTTGAGCTATGTTCTCACAAACGCTGGTATAAAATCCACTTTAGCTGTGCGTGATTAAGAATACGTCCACCGTCTCATCAGCATCTGCCTCCGTTTTCGTTTTTAAGAAGGATAGTCATTATTGCTTTGTTAATGGGAGCTACATAATTTGTTTTTAAAATCACTTATGTTCAGCTCATCTTGAGTTCTTGTCTGAGACTTGGTCGAATTTCCTTGCAGCGTTGTAGAGGTTTGATCTTTAGTGAACCCTTTTTTTTAATAAATGTACAGTCGACTCCCTCTAAGTCGAATTTTCACGGGATAGTAAAATTAGTTCGAGTTAGAGGGAGTTCGACTTAGACGATGGTTTTTGTATGGAAAATGAGGGTAATGCCAAAATAAATATGACGAAAAAATTGGAGTTAGAGGGAAATTCGACTTAGAGGGAGTTCGACTTAGAGTCGACTCGACTGTATATCCATTGCCTCCCTTCCTTTCTGGCTGCCTTGTCGTGGCGGGAGGGAGTCAAAGATCCTCGGTTCTAAAGATCCTAGATGAAACATCGAACCAAAAGCGAGAAAGGTCTTGACTTTGACGATAAACAAGTTAAAAATATATGACGGACAACCACATATTGGAAACTACTCCAGGTGGCACTCGCGATAGCGAAAATCCATCCGTAGCCTTCTCTACTGCGGCTGAGACAAGGATTCTGGAGGCTCCAACCATCATTGCCCAAATACAAAGAATTAACATTTTTGATAACGCACTCCATATCCGATAAGAAAGCTAAGAAAAATTGGGTAATTAATTGCCTCTTACGCGTCTTAATTTAATATTCGTTCTAATCCTGTTCCCAACGACGCGGATTATCCCTCAAAGCTGGCAGGTTTATGGGGGTCAAATTACTTAATATGAATTTAATGAATATAAAGGTTAGCACACAGGGCTTCATCTCACCAGCTGCAGTCGCAGACAAGCCAGTCTATCGATGTGTTCACAGGATTAATAAATGGAAACAAAGAAAAATATCAACCGTTTACCCAAACTCTTTCTCAAACTGTTGCTTGAAGTGTGCTTAGTCTCAGAAATTGATTTAATCTATAAATTATTTCTTCAGCCAAATGGATTCGTCCACATTTTCAGAACAAACCCATTTACCACCCCGTTTTATCATTTACCGACACATCACACTGTTAGCTGCGAAAAAAAAGAAGTCAAATGGTCTTCAACACTCAGATCGATACCATTCGAGAAGCACGTCTGCTTTGTCTACGCCTAACGTCGCTCGAAGGAATGTCAATTTGCACAACAAACCTCATCCCTCTTCGCAGAAACCCCACCCTTAAAGGAAATCGTTGTGCATTTACAAATTCAATTATCTCTCACATGCACATCAAGGATGTTTGGAGACATATTCTCCCACGAAACGGACAGCAGAAAGGTGACCTGAAAAATACCCAGTCAGTAACAATTCCCACGGTAAACATCGTAAGCCTGTGCGGCTTTGGGTTATATAACAGGTCGTCGAATGGAAAATCTTTTTTTCAAATGAGTGAGACTTTGAGGATAAGCCGTTTGTGCGCACAATCTGCGCCTGAGTGTGAGTACAAAATCGAAAGCACTCAGGATGTGATTGCAATTTCATTCGTATCCATTCGAATTGAAATGTTTTTCTGGCGTAATTAGCTGCCACTGCGAGGGGGAGACGCTCGATTTGAAAAGTCATATGTGTCGTCATTTTGATTCGGCCTCTATTGACTCGTAAATTATTTAAGGACAAACTTTGAACGTCAGTTGGGACTGGGAGGGGGGGAGGGTGAGATATGGACTTCCTTTGTTATCTCATTTTCTGTAGACCCTTTGGCGGCCATAAGTGCAGCGAATGTTAAGTGGCCACCACAGAGCTGGAGCTGTTGCTCATTTCGTCATTCATTCATACATGTATGTATACAACTTGCTGTACCGATTGTGAGCCCATGGGGAAAGTCAGGAGAATGTTATCCTTTTCTGCGTGGGAAGATGTACACTAAGATGCAGTTTAGATGAGTGTGTGCAAATGTAAGGCCATCAGCGAGACGAAGTTACACTTACACCACCACAACAACGTGCAGGAGTGCATTGTTTCATACAGCTACCGCGGACGTGAGTTCTTAGAAGCGGAACAGAAAAAAGGATTCACATGAAATGCTGCTGAGCACATTAGTACCGTTCTTAATGTAGATTTCATTGCAGTGAGCATTAATGTATTTAAACGTACATATGTAAATATGTACAAATGCATACATAGACGTGTTTTGAATTTCATTGAAGTTTACGTGATTGGAGGCAAATGTGATATGCCAGTGTGAAGTCTACATTGCGCTTTTTAAGAAATACATAGTTTCTTCATTGCAACATACCGTGGTGGACAACATATTTCACACGAAGTCATGTACCATGAAAATTAATCGTTTAAACCTAAAGGACGTTCAAAATGAAATCCCTTAGAAACATGTAATAAATTTGAAGCAATTTAGTAACACGAAATAAAACAAAATAAACTGGGCAAGTGCGAGTTGTACTCGCACGGGCAAGGTTTCGTCGCATAATATTAATGAATGGTGTCTGAATATAAGACGATGTATGCAAACCATACGGGCTCTCCAAGCTAAAGTTAATCTTAATCAATGTCTTTCGACCTCGACTTTATTTTAAATGGTATACTTTTAGCTTAAGGAAAAAGAATAAAAAAAAGTAAGTTTTTGTTCAAAACTTAGATACTAACTTAAAATCTACTTTAAAATAATTTAACTTCCATCATACCCAATCACTGCTCATGCCTACTGTGTGTGAGTGCATTTCTGTTGGGCGTTCAGGGGTTGAAATCGATCTAAGAGATATCACTCATCAACGTATAGAGTGGTCGATTACAGCATGAAATTTATGTGTAAAAATGAAAACATTTATCATTTTAAATCGTAGATATCTCAAAATTTCCATATAAATCGGTATTTTGATATTTATCACTTCTTAATGCTTACCCCGAGGTCTTCAAAATTGCGTTTTCAGATCTACAAAATTCGCATGTCGATGGTTAACTTCTCCAAAACCATTAAGGCCAGAATGCTCGGAAAAATAATGAAAGTACTCAATGAAACCAAGTTTTTATGATTTTTTCAGATTTTTAAACACTTTGGTTTATGGGGACTACTGGCGGGCGCCATGGCATAGTGGGTAGGTATGTCGACTCCTACGCTGGATGTTGTCGGTTCGATTCCCAAAAAAACACCAAACATTTTTTCACGGCTCCACCTCTTTCGAGTCACTGACAATGCTCAAAGAGTATAACTGTCTAGAAAAAGCTTCTCAATCTCGCCGTTCGGAGTCGGCATTAAACTGTAGGTCCCCACCACTCGCGAGAGAACAATAGCACGCACAACACGAGTGGTTGCTGAGAAGCTAGGCCCAGGTCCACCTCGGACTGTAGCGCCGCCATTATTATTATTTTTATTATTAGAGGGGGACACATTCGATTTCGAAGCGATTTCAAGGCTTCGACACCCAACTTTGACATTTTTTGTTTTCTTGAACATAACAAGCCTTGTAGAGGCATTCATTACGAACATTTTAAGCCAAAAATCTTAATTCTAGGCCTACTAGTTTCCGAGAAAATGAAAATAAACCAAATTATGCCATACTTTTAGCTGAAAATATGTAAAAATATGTATGTTTTTGTGCGATGCACACATTTTTTCTCAAAAATGGTATGTCTGGCGTGGTTTCGACCATAACAAGATTTGTAGAGGCATTCATTACGAACATTTGAAACCAAAAATCTTAATTCTAGGCCTACTAGTTTCCGAGAAAATGAAAATAAACCAAATTATGCCATACTTTTAGCTGAAAATATGTAAAAAAAAGTATGTTTTTCTGCGATGCACACATTTTTTCTCAAAAATGGTAAGTCTGGCTTGGTTTTGACCAGAACAAGATTTGTAGAGGCATTCATTACGAACATTTTAAGCCAAAAATCTTAATTCTAGGCCTACTAGTTCCCGAGAAAATGAAAATAAACCAAATTATGCCATACTTTTAGCTGAAAATATGTAAAAATATGTATGTATTTGTGCGATGCACACATTTTTTCTCAAAAATGGTAAGTCTGGCGTGGTTTTGACCATAACAAGATTTGTAGAGGCATTCATTACGAACATTTTAAGCCTAAAATCTTAATTCTAGGCCTACTAGTTTCCGAGAAAATGAAAATAAACCAAATTATGCCATACTTTTAGCTGAAAATATGTAAAAATATGTATGTTTTTGTGCGATGCACACATTTTTTCTCAAAAATGGTAAGTCTGGCGCGGTATTGACCATAACAAGATTTGTAGAGGCATTCATTACGAACATTTTAAGCCAAAAATCTTAATTCTAGAGAAAATGAAAATAAACCAAATTATGCCATACTTTTAGCTGAAAATATGTAAAAATATGTATGTTTTTGTGCGATGCACACATTTTTTCTCAAATATGGTAAGTCTGGCGTGGTTTTGACCATAACAAGATTTGTAGAGGCATTCATTACGAACATTTTAAGCCAAAAATCTTAATTCTAGGCCTACTAGTTTCCGAGAAAATGAAAATAAACCAAATTATGCCATACTTTTAGCTGAAAATATGTAAAAATATGTGTGTTATTGTGCGATGCACATATTTTTTCTCAAAAACGGTAAGTCTGGCGTGGTTTTGACCATAACAAGATTTGTAGAGGCATTCATTACGAAAATTTTAAGCCAAAAATCTTAATTCTAGGCCTACTAGTTTCCGAGAAAATGAAAATAAACCAAATTATGCCATACTTTTAGCTGAAAATATGTAAAAAAAATGTATGTTTTTGTGCGATGCACACATTTTTTCTCAAAAATGGTAAGTCTGGCGTGGTATTGACCATAACAAGATTTGTAGAGGCATTCATTACGAACATTTTAAGCCAAAAATCTTAATTCTAGAGAAAATTAAAATAAACCAAATTATGCCATACTCTTAGCTGAAAATATGTAAAAATATGTATGTTTTTGTGCGATGCACACATTTTTTCTCAAATATGGTAAGTCTGGCGTGGTTTTGACAATTACAAGATTTGTAGAGGCATTCATTACGAACATTTTAAGCCAAAAATCTTAATTCTAGGCCTACTAGTTTCCGAGAAAATGAAAATAAACCAAATTATGCCATACTTTTAGCTGAAAATATGTAAAAAAATGTATGTTTTTGTGCGATGCACACATTTTTTCTCAAAAATGGTAAGTCTGGCGTGGTTTTGACCATAACAAGATTTGTAGAGGCATTCATTACGAACATTTTAAGCCAAAAATCTTAATTCTAGAGAAAATGAAAATAAACCAAATTATGCCATACTTTTAGCTGAAAATATGTAAAAATATGTATGTTTTTGTGCGATGCACACATTTTTTCTCAAAAATGGTAAGTCTGGCGTGGTATTGACCATAACAAGATTTTTAGAGGCATTCATTACGATAATTTTAAGCCAAAAATCTTAATTCTAGGCCTACTAGTTTCCGAGAAAATGAAAATAAACCAAATTATGTAATACTTTTAGCTGAAAATATGTACGTTTTTGTGCGATGCACACATTTTTTCTCAAAAACGGTAAGTCTGGCGTGGTTTTGACCATAACAAGATTTGTAGAGGCATTCATTACGAACATTTTAAGCCAAAAATCTTAATTCTAGAGAAAATGAAAATAAACCAAATTATGCCATACTTTTAGCTGAAAATATGTAAAAATATGTATGTTTTTGTGCGATGCACACATTTTTTCTCAAAAATGGTAAGTCTGGCGTGGTTTTGACCATAACAAGATTTGTAGAGGCATTCATTACGAACATTTTAAGCCAAAAATCCTAATTCTACGCCTACTAGTTTCCGAGAAAATTAAAATAAACCAAATTATGCCATACTTTTAGCTGAAAATATGTAAAAATATGTATGTTTTTGTGCGATGCACACATTTTTTCTCAAAAATGGTAAGTCTGGCGTGGTTTTGACCATAACAAGATTTGTAGAGGCATTCATTACGAACATTTTAAGCCAAAAATCTTAATTCTAGGCCTACTAGTTTCCGAGAAAATGAAAATAAACCAAATTGTGCCATACTTTTAGCTGAAAATATGTAAAAATATGTATGTTTTTATGCGATGCACACATTTTTTCTCAAAAATTGTAAGTCTGGCGTGGTTTTGACCATAACAAGATTTGTAGAGGCATTCATTACGAACATTTTAAGCCAAAAATCTTAATTCTAGGCCTACTAGTTTCCGAGAAAATGAAAATAAACCAAATTATGCCATACTTTTAGCTAAAAATATGTACGTTTTTGTGCGATGCACACATTTTTTCTCAAAAATGGTAAGTCTGGCGTGGTTTTGACCATAACAAGATTTGTAGAGGCATTTATTACGAACATTTTAAGCCAAAAATCTTAATTCTAGAGAAAATGAAAATAAACCAAATTATGCCATACTTTTAGCTGAAAATATGTAAAAATATGTATGTTATTGTGCGATGCACACATTTTTTCTCAAAAATGGTAAGTCTGGCGTGGTTTTGACCATAACAAGATTTGTAGAGGCATTCATTACGAACATTTTAAGCCAAAAATCTTAATTCTACGCCTACTAGTTTCCGGGAAAATGAAAATAAACCAAATTATGCCATACTTTTAGCTGAAAATATGTAAAAATATGTATGTTTTTGTGCGATGCACACATTTTTTCTCAAAAATGGTAAGTCTGGCTTGGTTTTGACCATAACAAGATTTGTAGAGGCATTCATTACGAACATTTTAAGCCAAAAATCTTAATTCTAGAGAAAATGAAAATAAACCAAATTATGCCATACTTTTAGCTGAAAATATGTAAAAATATGTATGTTTTTGTGCGATGCACACATTTTTTCTCAAAAATGGTAAGTCTGGCGTGGTTTTGACCATAACAAGATTTGTAGAGGCATTTATTACGAACATTTTAAGCCAAAAATCTTAATTCTAGAGAAAATGAAAATAAACCAAATTATGCCATACATTTAGCTGAAAATATGTAAAAATATGTATGTTATTGTGCGATGCACACATTTTTTCTCAAAAATGGTAAGTCTGGCGTGGTTTTGACCATAACAAGATTTTTAGAGGCATTCATTACGATAATTTTAAGCCAAAAATCTTAATTCTAGGCCTACTAGTTTCCGAGAAAATGAAAATAAACCAAATTATGCCATACTTTTAGCTGAAAATATGTAAAAAAAAGTATGTTTTTCTGCGATGCACACATTTTTTCTCAAAAATGGTAAGTCTGGCTTGGTTTTGACCATAACAAGATTTGTAGAGGCATTCATTACGAACATTTTAAGCCAAAAATCTTAATTCTAGGCCTACTAGTTTCCGAGAAAATGAAAATAAACCAAATTATGCCATACTTTTAGCTGAAAATATGTAAAAATATGTGTGTTATTGTGCGATGCACATATTTTTTCTCAAAAACGGTAAGTCTGGCGTGGTTTTGACCATAACAAGATTTGTAGAGGCATTCATTACGAAAATTTTAAGCCAAAAATCTTAATTCTAGGCCTACTAGTTTCCGAGAAAATGAAAATAAACCAAATTATGCCATACTTTTAGCTGAAAATATGTAAAAAAAATGTATGTTTTTGTGCGATGCACACATTTTTTCTCAAAAATGGTAAGTCTGGCGTGGTATTGACCATAACAAGATTTGTAGAGGCATTCATTACGAACATTTTAAGCCAAAAATCTTAATTCTAGAGAAAATTAAAATAAACCAAATTATGCCATACTCTTAGCTGAAAATATGTAAAAATATGTATGTTTTTGTGCGATGCACACATTTTTTCTCAAAAATGGTAAGTCTGGCGTGGTATTGACCATAACAAGATTTTTAGAGGCATTCATTACGATAATTTTAAGCCAAAAATATCTTAATTCTAGGCCTACTAGTTTCCGAGAAAATGAAAATAAACCAAATTATGTAATACTTTTAGCTGAAAATATGTACGTTTTTGTGCGATGCACACATTTTTTCTCAAAAATTGTAAGTCTGGCGTGGTTTTGACCATAACAAGATTTGTAGAGGCATTCATTACGAACATTTTAAGCCAAAAATCTTAATTCTAGAGAAAATGAAAATAAACCAAATTATGCCATACTTTTAGCTGAAAATATGTAAAAATATGTATGTTTTTGTGCGATGCACACATTTTTTCTCAAATATGGTAAGTCTGGCGTGGTTTTGACAATTACAAGATTTGTAGAGGCATTCATTACGAACATTTTAAGCCAAAAATCTTAATTCTAGGCCTACTAGTTTCCGAGAAAATGAAAATAAACCAAATTATGCCATACTTTTAGCTGAAAATATGTAAAAAAATGTATGTTTTTGTGCGATGCACACATTTTTTCTCAAAAATGGTAAGTCTGGCGTGGTTTTGACCATAACAAGATTTGTAGAGGCATTCATTACGAACATTTTAAGCCAAAAATCTTAATTCTAGAGAAAATGAAAATAAACCAAATTATGCCATACTTTTAGCTGAAAATATGTAAAAATATGTATGTTTTTGTGCGATGCACACATTTTTTCTCAAAAATGGTAAGTCTGGCGTGGTTTTGACCATAACAAGATTTGTAGAGGCATTCATTACGAACATTTTAAGCCAAAAATCCTAATTCTACGCCTACTAGTTTCCGAGAAAATTAAAATAAACCAAATTATGCCATACTTTTAGCTGAAAATATGTAAAAATATGTATGTTTTTGTGCGATGCACACATTTTTTCTCAAAAATGGTAAGTCTGGCGTGGTTTTGACCATAACAAGATTTGTAGAGGCATTCATTACGAACATTTTAAGCCAAAAATCTTAATTCTAGGCCTACTAGTTTCCGAGAAAATGAAAATAAACCAAATTGTGCCATACTTTTAGCTGAAAATATGTAAAAATATGTATGTTTTTGTGCGATGCACACATTTTTTCTCAAAAATTGTAAGTCTGGCGTGGTTTTGACCATAACAAGATTTGTAGAGGCATTCATTACGAACATTTTAAGCCAAAAATCTTAATTCTAGGCCTACTAGTTTCCGAGAAAATGAAAATAAACCAAATTATGCCATACTTTTAGCTAAAAATATGTACGTTTTTGTGCGATGCACACATTTTTTCTCAAAAATGGTAAGTCTGGCGTGGTTTTGACCATAACAAGATTTGTAGAGGCATTCATTACGAACATTTTAAGCCAAAAATCTTAATTCTAGAGAAAATGAAAATAAACCAAATTATGCCATACTTTTAGCTGAAAATATGTAAAAATATGTATGTTATTGTGCGATGCACACATTTTTTCTCAAAAATGGTAAGTCTGGCGTGGTTTTGACCATAACAAGATTTGTAGAGGCATTCATTACGAACATTTTAAGCCAAAAATCTTAATTCTACGCCTACTAGTTTCCGGGAAAATGAAAATAAACCAAATTATGCCATACTTTTAGCTGAAAATATGTAAAAATATGTATGTTTTTGTGCGATGCACACATTTTTTCTCAAAAATGGTAAGTCTGGCGTCGTTTTGACCATAACAAGATTTGTAGAGGCATTCATTACAAACATTTTAAGCAAAAAATCTTAATTCTAGAGAAAATGAAAATAAACCAAATTATGCCATACTTTTAGCTGAAAATATGTAAAAATATGTATGTTTTTGTGCGATGCACACATTTTTTCTCAAAAATGGTAAGTCTGGCGTGGTATTGACCATAACAAGATTTGTAGAGGCATTCATTACGATAATTTTAAGCCAAAAATCTTAATTCTAGGCCTACTAGTTTCCGAGAAAATGAAAATAAACCAAATTATGCCATACTTTTAGCTGAAAATATGTAAAAATATGTATGTTTTTGTGCGATGCACACATTTTTTCTCAAAAATGGTAAGTCTGGCGTCGTTTTGACCATAACAAGATTTGTAGAGGCATTCATTACAAACATTTTAAGCCAAAAATCTTAATTCTAGAGAAAATGAAAATAAACCAAATTATGCCATACTTTTAGCTGAAAATATGTAAAAATATGTATGTTTTTGTGCGATGCACACATTTTTTCTCAAAAATGGTAAGTCTGGCGTGGTTTTGACCATAACAAGATTTGTAGAGGCATTTATTACGAACATTTTAAGCCAAAAATCTTAATTCTAGAGAAAATGAAAATAAACCAAATTATGCCATACTTTTAGCTGAAAATATGTAAAAATATGTATGTTATTGTGCGATGCACACATTTTTTCTCAAAAATGGTAAGTCTGGCGTGGTTTTGACCATAACAAGATTTGTAGAGGCATTCATTACGAACATTTTAAGCCAAAAATCCTAATTCTAGGCCTACTAGTTTCCGAGAAAATGAAAATAAACCAAATTATGCCATACTTTTAGCTGAAAATATGTAAAAATATGTATGTTTTTGTGCGATGCACACATTTTTTCTCAAAAATGGTAAGTCTGGCGTGGTTTTGACCATAACAAGATTTGTAGAGGCATTCATTACGAACACTTTAAGCCAAAAATCTTAATTCTAGGCCTACTAGTTTCCGAGAAAATGAAAATAAACCAAATTATGCCATACTTTTAGCTGAAAATATTAAAAATATGTATGTTTTTGTGCGATGCACACATTTTTTCTCAAAAATGGTAAGTCTGGCGTTCTTTTGACCATAACAAGATTTGTAGAGGCATTCATTACGAACATTTTAAGCCAAAAATCTTAATTCTATTCCTACTAGTTTCCGAGAAAATGAAAATAAACCAAATTATGCCATACTTTTAGCTGAAAATATGTAAAAATATGTATGTTTTTGTGCGATGCACACATTTTTTCTCAAAAATGGTAAGTCTGGCGTCGTTTTGACCATAACAAGATTTGTAGAGGCATTCATTACAAACATTTTAAGCCAAAAATCTTAATTCTAGAGAAAATGAAAATAAACCAAATTATGCCATACTTTTAGCTGAAAATATGTAAAAATATGTATGTTTTTGTGCGATGCACACATTTTTTCTCAAAAATGGTAAGTCTGGCGTGGTTTTGACCATAACAAGATTTGTAGAGGCATTTATTACGAACATTTTAAGCCAAAAATCTTAATTCTAGAGAAAATGAAAATAAACCAAATTATGCCATACTTTTAGCTGAAAATATGTAAAAATATGTATGTCTTTGTGCGATGCACACATTTTTTCTCAAAAATGGTAAGTCTGGCGTGGTTTTGACCATAACAAGATTTGTAGAGGCATTCATTACGAACATTTTAAGCCAAAAATCCTAATTCTATGCCTACTAGTTTCCGAGAAAATGAAAATAAACCAAATTATGCCATACTTTTAGCTGAAAATATGTAAAAATATGTATGTTTTTGTGCGATGCACACATTTTTTCTCAAAAATGGTAAGTCTGGCGTGGTTTTGACCATAACAAGATTTGTAGAGGCATTCATTACGAACATTTTAAGCCAAAAATCCTAATTCTACGCCTACTAGTTTCCGAGAAAATGAAAATAAACCAAATTATGCCATACTTTTAGCTGAAAATATGTAAAAATATGTGTTTTGTGCGATGCACACATTTTTTCTCAAAAATGGTAAGTCTGGCGTGGTTTTGACCATAACAAGATTTGTAGAGGCATTCATTACGAACACTTTAAGCCAAAAATCTTAATTCTAGGCCTACTAGTTTCCGAGAAAATGAAAATAAACCAAATTATGCCATACTTTTAGCTAAAAATATGTACGTTTTTGTGCGATGCACACATTTTTTCTCAAAAATTGTAAGTCTGGCGTGGTTTTGAAAATAACAAGATTTGTAAAGGCATTCATTGCGAACACTTTAAGCCAAAAATCTTAATTCTAGGCCCACTAGTTTCCGAGAAAATGAAAATAAACCAAATTATGCCATACTTTTAGCTGAAAATATGTAAAAATATGTATGTTTTTGTGCGATGCACACATTTTTTCTCAAAAATGGTAAGTGTGGCGTGGTTTTGACCATAACAAGATTTGTAGAGGCATTCATTACGAACACTTTAAGCCAAAAATCTTAATTCTACGCCTACTAGTTTCCGAGAAAATGAAAATAAACCAAATTATGCCATACTTTTAGCTGAAAATATGTAAAAATATGTATGTTTTTGTGCGATGCACACATTTTTCCTCAAAAATGATGAGTCTGGCGTGGTTTTGACCATAACAAGATTTGTAGAGGCATTCATTACGAACATTTTAAGCCAAAAATCTTAATTCTACGCCTACTAGTTTCCGAGAAAATGAAAATAAACCAAATTATGCCATACTTTTAGCTGAAAATATGTAAAAATATGTATGTTTTTGTGCGATGCACACATTTTTCCTCAAAAATGATGAGTCTGGCGTGGTTTTGACCATAACAAGATTTGTAGAGGCATTCATTACGAACATTTTAAGCCAAAAATCTTAATTCTACGCCTACTAGTTTCCGAGAAAATGAAAATAAACCAAATTATGCCATACTTTTAGCTGAAAATGTGTAAAAATATGTATGTTTTTGTGCGATGCACGCATTTTTCCTCAAAAATGATGAGTCTGGCGTCGTTTTGACCATAACAAGATTTGTAGAGGCATTCATTACGAACATTTTAAGCCAAAAATCTTAATTCTAGAGAAAATGAAAATAAACCAAATTATGCCATACTTTTAGCTGAAAATATGTAAAAATATGTATGTTTTTGTGCGATGCACACATTTTTTCTCAAAAATGGTAAGTCTGGCGTGGTTTTGACCATAACAAGATTTGTAGAGGCATTTATTACGAACATTTTAAGCCAAAAATCTTAATTCTAGAGAAAATGAAAATAAACCAAATTATGCCATACTTTTAGCTGAAAATATGTAAAAATATGTATGTCTTTGTGCGATGCACACATTTTTTCTCAAAAATGGTAAGTCTGGCGTGGTTTTGACCATAACAAGATTTGTAGAGGCTTTCTTTACGAACATTTTAAGCCAAAAATCTTAATTCTACGCCTACTAGTTTCCGAGAAAATTAAAATAAACCAAATTATGCCATACTTTTAGCTGAAAATATGTAAAAATATGTATGTTTTTGTGCGATGCACACATTTTTTCTCAAAAATCGTAAGTCTGGCGTGGTTTTGGCCATAATAAGATTTGTAGAGGCATTCATTACGAACATTTTAAGCCAAAAATCTTAATTCTACGCCTACTAGTTTCCGAGAAAATGAAAATAAACCAAATTATGCCATACTTTTAGCTGAAAATATGTAAAAATATGTATGTTTTGTGCGATGCACACATTTTTTCTCAAAAATGGTAAGTCTGGCGTGGTTTTGACCATAACAAGATTTGTAGAGGCATTCATTACGAACATTTTAAGCCAAAAATCTTAATTCTAGGCCTACTAGTTTCCGAGAAAATTGAAATAAACCAAATTATGCCATATTTTTAGCTGAAAATATGTAAAAATATGTATGTTTTTGTGCGATGCACACATTTTTTCTCAAAAATCGTAAGTCTGGCGTGGTTTTGACCATAACAAGATTTGTAGAGGCATTCATTACGAACGTTTTAAGCCAAAAATCTTAATTCTACGCCTACTAGTTTCCGAGAAAATGAAAATAAACCAAATTATGCCATACTTTTAGCTGAAAATATGTAAAAATATGTATGTTTTTGTGCGATGCACACATTTTTTCTCAAAAATGGTAAGTCTGGCGTGGTTTTGACCATAACAAGATTTGTAGAGGCATTCATTACGAACATTTTAAGCCAAAAATCCTAATTCTAGGCCTACTAGTTTCCGAGAAAATGAAAATAAACCAAATTATGCCATACTTTTAGCTGAAAATATGTAAAAATATGTATGTTTTTGTGCGATGCACACATTTTTTCTCAAAAATGGTAAGTCTGGCGTGGTTTTGACCATAACAAGATTTGTAGAGGCATTCATTACGAACATTTTAAGCCAAAAATCTTAATTCTACGCCTACTAGTTTCCGAGAAAATGAAAATAAACCAAATTATGCCATACTTTTAGCTGAAAATATGTAAAAATATGTATGTTTTTGTGCGATGCACACATTTTTCCTCAAAAATGATGAGTCTGGCGTGGTTTTGACCATAACAAGATTTGTAGAGGCTTTCTTTACGAACATTTTAAGCCAAAAATCTTAATTCTACGCCTACTAGTTTCCGAGAAAATTAAAATAAACCAAATTATGCCATACTTTTAGCTGAAAATATGTAAAAATATGTATGTTTTTGTGCGATGCACACATTTTTTCTCAAAAATCGTAAGTCTGGCGTGGTTTTGGCCATAATAAGATTTGTAGAGGCATTCATTACGAACATTTTAAGCCAAAAATCTTAATTCTACGCCTACTAGTTTCCGAGAAAATGAAAATAAACCAAATTATGCCATACTTTTAGCTGAAAATATGTAAAAATATGTATGTTTTGTGCGATGCACACATTTTTTCTCAAAAATGGTAAGTCTGGCGTGGTTTTGACCATAACAAGATTTGTAGAGGCATTCATTACGAACATTTTAAGCCAAAAATCTTAATTCTAGGCCTACTAGTTTCCGAGAAAATTGAAATAAACCAAATTATGCCATATTTTTAGCTGAAAATATGTAAAAATATGTATGTTTTTGTGCGATGCACACATTTTTTCTCAAAAATCGTAAGTCTGGCGTGGTTTTGACCATAACAAGATTTGTAGAGGCATTCATTACGAACGTTTTAAGCCAAAAATCTTAATTCTACGCCTACTAGTTTCCGAGAAAATGAAAATAAACCAAATTATGCCATACTTTTAGCTGAAAATATGTAAAAATATGTATGTTTTTGTGCGATGCACACATTTTTTCTCAAAAATGGTAAGTCTGGCGTGGTTTTGACCATAACAAGATTTGTAGAGGCATTCATTACGAACACTTTAAACCAAACATCTTATTTCTAGGCCTACTAGTTTCCGAGAAAATGAAAATAAACCAAATTATGCCATACTTTTAGCTGAAAATATGTAAAAATATGTATGTTTTTGTGCGATGCACACATTTTTTCTCAAAAATGGTAAGTCTGGCGTGGTATTGACCATAACAAGATTTGTAGAGGCATTCATTACGAACATTTTAAGCCAAAAATCTTAATTCTAGGCCTACTAGTTTCCGAGAAAATGAAAATGAACCAAATTATGCCATACTTTTAGCTGAAAATATGTAAAAATATGTATGTTTTTGTACGATGCACACATTTTTTCTCAAAAATGGTAAGTCTGGCGTGGTTTTGACCATAACAAGATTTGTAGAGGCATTCATAACGAACGTTTTAAGCCAAAAATCTTAATTCTACGCCTACTAGTTTCCGAGAAAATGAAAATAAACCAAATTATGCCATACTTTTAGCTGAAAATATGTAAAAATATGTATGTTTTGTGCGATGCACACATTTTTTCTCAAAAATGGTAATTCTGGCGTGGTTTTGACCATAACACGATTTGTAGAGGCATTCATTACGAACACTTTAAGCCAAAAATCTTAATTCTAGGCCCACTAGTTTCCGAGAAAATGAAAATAAACCAAATTATGCCATACTTTTAGCTGAAAATATGTAAAAATATGTGTTTTTGTGCGATGCACACATTTTTTCTCAAAAATGGTAAGTCTGGCGTCGTTTTGACCATAACAAGATTTGTAGAGGCATTCATTACAAACATTTTAAGCCAAAAATCTTAATTCTAGAGAAAATGAAAATAAACCAAATTATGCCATACTTTTAGCTGAAAATATGTAAAAATATGTATGTTTTTGTGCGATGCACACATTTTTTCTCAAAAATGGTAAGTCTGGCGTCGTTTTGACCATAACAAGATTTGTAGAGGCATTCATTACAAACATTTTAAGCCAAAAATCTTAATTCTAGAGAAAATGAAAATAAACCAAATTATGCCATACTTTTAGCTGAAAATATGTAAAAATATGTATGTTTTTGTGCGATGCACACATTTTTTCTCAAAAATGGTAAGTCTGGCGTGGTTTTGACCATAACAAGATTTGTAGAGGCATTCATTACGAACGTTTTAAGCCAAAAATCTTAATTCTACGCCTACTAGTTTCCGAGAAAATGAAAATAAACCAAATTATGCCATACTTTTAGCTGAAAATATGTAAAAATATGTATGTTTTTGTGCGATGCACACATTTTTTCTCAAAAATGGTAAGTCTGGCGTGGTTTTGACCATAACAAGATTTGTAGAGGCATTCATAACGAACACTTTAAACCAAAAATCTTATTTCTAGGCCTACTAGTTTCCGAGAAAATGAAAATAAACCAAATTATGCCATACTTTTAGCTGAAAATATGTAAAAATATGTATGTTTTTGTGCGATGCACACATTTTTTCTCAAAAATGGTAAGTCTGGCGTGGTATTGACCATAACAAGATTTGTAGAGGCATTCATTACGAACATTTTAAGCCAAAAATCTTAATTCTAGGCCTACTAGTTTCCGAGAAAATGAAAATGAACCAAATTATGCCATACTTTTAGCTGAAAATATGTAAAAATATGTATGTTTTTGTGCGATGCACACATTTTTTCTCAAAAATGGTAAGTCTGGCGTGGTTTTGACCATAACAAGATTTGTAGAGGCATTCATTACGAACGTTTTAAGCCAAAAATCTTAATTCTACGCCTACTAGTTTCCGAGAAAATGAAAATAAACCAAATTATGCCATACTTTTAGCTGAAAATATGTAAAAATATGTATGTTTTTGTGCGATGCACACATTTTTTCTCAAAAATGGTAATTCTGGCGTGGTTTTGACCATAACACGATTTGTAGAGGCATTCATTACGAACACTTTAAGCCAAAAATCTTAATTCTAGGCCCACTAGTTTCCGAGAAAATGAAAATAAACCAAATTATGCCATACTTTTAGCTGAAAATATGTAAAAATATGTATGTTTTTGTGCGATGCACACATTTTTTCTCAAAAATGGTAAGTCTGGCGTCGTTTTGACCATAACAAGATTTGTAGAGGCATTCATTACAAACATTTTAAGCCAAAAATCTTAATTCTAGAGAAAATGAAAATAAACCAAATTATGCCATACTTTTAGCTGAAAATATGTAAAAATATGTATGTTTTTGTGCGATGCACACATTTTTTCTCAAAAATGGTAAGTCTGGCGTGGTTTTGACCATAACAAGATTTGTAGAGGCATTCATTACGAACACTTTAAGATAAAAATCTTAATTCTACGCCTACTAGTTTCCGAGAAAATGAAAATAAACCAAATTATGCCATACTTTTAGCTGAAAATATGTAAAAATATGTATGTTTTGTGCGATGCACACATTTTTTCTCAAAATAGGTAAGTCTAGCGTGGTTTTGACCATAACAAGATTTGTAGAGGCATTCATTACGAACATTTTAAGCCAAAAATCTTAATTCTACGCCCACTAGTTTCCGAGAAAATGAAAATAAACCAAATTATGCCATACTTTTAGCTGAAAATATGTAAAAATATGTATGTTTTTGTGCGATGCACACATTTTTTCTCAAAAATGGTAAGTCTGGCGTGGTTTTGACCATAACAAGATTTGTAGAGGCATTCATTACGAACATTTTAAGCCAAAAATCTTAATTCTAGGCCTACTAGTTTCCGAGAAAATGAAAATAAACCAAATTATGCCATACTTTTAGCTGAAAATATGTAAAAATATGTATGTTTTTGTGCGATGCACACATTTTTTCTCAAAAATGGTAAGTCTGGCGTGGTTTTGACCATAACAAGATTTGTAGAGACATTCATTACGAACATTTGAAACCAAAAATCTTAATTCTAGGCCTACTAGTTTCCGAGAAAATGAAAATAAACCAAATTATGCCATACTTTTAGCTGAAAATATGTAAAAATATGTATGTTTTGTGCGATGCACACATTTTTTCTCAAAATAGGTGAGTCTAGCGTGGTTTTGACCATTACAAGATTTGTAGAGGCATTCATTACGAACATTTTAAGCCAAAAATCTTTATTCTAGGCCTTCTAGTTTCCGAGAAAATTAAAATAAACCAAATTATGCCATACTTTTAGCTGAAAATATGTACGTTTTTGTGCGATGCACACATTTTTTCTCAAAAATGGTAAGCCTGGCGTGGTTTTGACCATGGCAAGATTTGTAGAGGCATTCATTACGAACATTTTAAGCCAAAAATCTTAATTCTACGCCTACTAGTTTCCGAGAAAATTAAAATAAACCAAATTATGCCATACTTTTAGCTGAAAATATGTAAAAATATGTATGTTTTTGTGCGATGCACACATTTTTTCTCAAAAATGGTAAGTCTGGCGTGGTTTTGACCGTAACAAGATTTGTAGAGGCATTCATTACAAACATTTTAAGATAAAAATCTTAATTCTACGCCTACTAGTTTCCGAGAAAATTAAAATAAACCAAATTATGCCATACTTTTAGCTGAAAATATGTAAGAATATGTATGTTTTTGTGCGATGCACACATTTTTTCTCAAAAATGGTAAGTCTGGCGTGGTTTTGACCATAACAAGATTTGTAGAGGCATTCATTACGAACATTTTAAGCCAAAAATCTTAATTCTAGGGCTACTAGTTTCCGAGAAAATGAAAATAAACCAAATTATGCCATACTTTTAGCTGAAAATATGTAAAAATATGTATGTTTTGTGCGATGCACATATTTTTTCTCAAAATAGGTAAGTCTGGCGTGGTTTTGACCATAACAAGATTTGTAGAGGCATTCATTACGAACATTTTAAGATAAAAATCTTAATTCTACGCCTACTAGTTTCCGAGAAAATTAAAATAAACCAAATTATGCCATACTTTTAGCTGAAAATATGTAAGAATATGTATGTTTTTGTGCGATGCACACATTTTTTCTCAAAAATGGTAAGTCTGGCGTGGTTTTGACCACAACAAGATTTGTAGAGGCATTCATTACGAACATTTTAAACCAAAAATCTTAATTCTAGGCCTACTAGTTTCCGAGAAAATGAAAATAAACCAAATTATGCCATACTTTTAGCTGAAAATATGTAAAAATATGTATATTTTTGTGCGATGCACACATTTTTTCTCAAAAATGGTAAGGCTGGCGTGGTTTTGACCATAACACGATTTGTAGAGGCATTCATTACGAACACTTTAAGCCAAAAATCTTAATTCTAGGCCTACTAGTTTCCGAGAAAATGAAAATAAACCAAATTATGCCATACTTTTAGCTGAAAATATGTATGTTTTTGTGCGATGCACACATTTTTTCTCAAAAATGGTAAGTCTGGCGTGGTTTTGACCATAACAAGATTTGTAGAGGCATTCATTACGAACATTTTAAGCCAAAAATCTTAATTCTACGCCTACTAGTTTCCGAGAAAATGAAAATAAACCAAATTATGCTATACTTTTAGCTGAAAATATGTAAAAATATGTATGTTTTTGTGCGATGCACACATTTTTTCTCAAAAATGGTAAGTCTGGCGTGGTTTTGACCACAACAAGATTTGTAGAGGCATTCATTACGAACATTTTAAACCAAAAATCTTAATTCTAGGCCTACTAGTTTCCGAGAAAATGAAAATAAACCAAATTATGCCATACTTTTAGCTGAAAATATGTAAAAATATGTATGTTATTGTGCGATGCACATATTTTTTCTCAAAAACGGTAAGTCTGGCGTGGTTTTGACCATAACAAGATTTGTAGAGGCATTCATTACGAACATTTTAAACCAAAAATCTTAATTCTAGGCCTACTAGTTTCCGAGAAAATGAAAATAAACCAAATTATGCCATACTCTTAGCTGAAAATATGTATGTTTTTGTGCGATGCACACATTTTTTCTCAAAAATGGTAAGTCTGGCGTGGTTTTGACCATAACAAGATTTGTAGAGGCATTCATTACGAACATTTTAAGCCAAAAATCTTAATTCTAGGCCTACTAGTTTCCGAGAAAATGAAAATAAACCAAATTATGCCATACTTTTAGCTGAAAATATGTAAAAATATGTATGTTTTTGTGCGATGCACACATTTTTTCTCAAAAATGGTAAGTCTGGCTTGGTTTTGACCATAACAAGATTTGTAGAGGCATTCATTACGAACATTTTAAGCCAAAAATCTTAATTCTAGGCCTACTAGTTTCCGAGAAAATGAAAATAAACCAAATTATGCCATACTTTTAGCTGAAAATATGTAAAAATATGTATGTATTTGTGCGATGCACACATTTTTTCTCAAAAATGGTAAGTCTGGCGTGGTTTTGACCATAACAAGATTTGTAGAGGCATTCATTACGAACATTTTAAGCCAAAAATCTTAATTCTAGGCCTACTAGTTTCCGAGAAAATGAAAATAAACCAAATTATGCCATACTTTTAGCTGAAAATATGTAAAAATATGTATGTTTTGTGCGATGCACACATTTTTTCTCAAAAATTGTAAGTCTGGCGTGGTTTTGACCATAACAAGATTTGTAGAGGCATTCATTACGAACATTTTAAGCCAAAAATCTTAATTCTAGGCCTACTCCTTTTCGAGAAAATGAAAATAAACCAAATTATGCCATACCTTTAGCTGAAAATATGTAAAAATATGTATGTTTTTGTGCGATGCACACATTTTTTCTCAAAAATTGTAAGTCTGGCGTGGTTTTGACCATAACAATATTTGTAGAGGCATTCATTACGAACATTTTAAGCCAAAAATCTTAATTCTAGGCCTACTAGTTTTCGAGAAAATGAAAATAAACCAAATTATGCCATACCTTTAGCTGAAAATATGTAAAAATATGTATGTTTTTGTGCGATGCACACATTTTTTCTCAAAAATTATAAGTCTGGCGTGGTTTTGACCATAACAAGATTTGTAGAGGCATTCATTACGAACATTTTAAGCCAAAAATCTTAATTCTACGCATACTAGTTTCCGAGAAAATGAAAATAAACCAAATTATGCCATACTTTTAGCTGAAAATATGTAAAAATATGTATGTTTTGTGCGATGCACACATTTTTTCTCAAAATAGGTAAGTCTAGCGTGGTTTTGACCATAACAAGATTTGTAGAGGCATTCATTACGAACATTTTAAGCCAAAAATCTTTATTCTAGGCCTACTAGTTTCCGAGAAAATGAAAATAAACCAAATTATGCCATACTTTTAGCTGAAAATATGTAAAAATATGTATGTTTTGTGCGATGCACACATTTTTTCTCAAAATAGGTAAGTCTAGCGTAGTTTTGACCATAACAAGATTTGTAGAGGCATTCATTACGAACATTTTAAACCAAAAATCTTAATTCTAGGCCTACTAGTTTCCGAGAAAATGAAAATAAACCAAATTATGCCATACTCTTAGCTGAAAATATGTATGTTTTTGTGCGATGCACACATTTTTTCTCAAAAATGGTAAGTCTGGCGTGGTTTTGACCATAACAAGATTTGTAGAGGCATTCATTACGAACATTTTAAGCCAAAAATCTTAATTCTACGCCTACTAGTTTCCGAGAAAATGAAAATAAACCAAATTATGCTATACTTTTAGCTGAAAATATGTAAAAATATGTATGTTTTTGTGCGATGCACACATTTTTTCTCAAAAATGGTAAGTCTGGCGTCGTTTTGACCATAACAAGATTTGTAGAGGCATTCATTACGAACATTTTAAGATAAAAATCTTAATTCTACGCCTACTAGTTTCCGAGAAAATTAAAATAAATCAAATTATGCCATACTTTTAGCTGAAAATATGTAAGAATATGTATGTTTTTGTGCGATGCACACATTTTTTCTCAAAAATGGTAAGTCTGGCGTGGTTTTGACCACAACAAGATTTGTAGAGGCATTCATTACGAACATTTTAAACCAAAAATCTTAATTCTAGGCCTACTAGTTTCCGAGAAAATGAAAATAAACCAAATTATGCCATACTTTTAGCTGAAAATATGTAAAAATATGTATGTTATTGTGCGATGCACATATTTTTTCTCAAAAACGGTAAGTCTGGCGTGGTTTTGACCATAACAAGATTTGTAGAGGCATTCATTACGAACATTTTAAACCAAAAATCTTAATTCTAGGCCTACTAGTTTCCGAGAAAATGAAAATAAACCAAATTATGCCATACTCTTAGCTGAAAATATGTATGTTTTTGTGCGATGCACACATTTTTTCTCAAAAATGGTAAGTCTGGCGTGGTTTTGACCATAACAAGATTTGTAGAGGCATTCATTACGAACATTTTAAGCCAAAAATCTTAATTCTAGGCCTACTAGTTTCCGAGAAAATGAAAATAAACCAAATTATGCCATACTTTTAGCTGAAAATATGTAAAAATATGTATGTTTTTGTGCGATGCACACATTTTTTCTCAAAAATGGTAAGTCTGGCTTGGTTTTGACCATAACAAGATTTGTAGAGGCATTCATTACGAACATTTTAAGCCAAAAATCTTAATTCTAGGCCTACTAGTTTCCGAGAAAATGAAAATAAACCAAATTATGCCATACTTTTAGCTGAAAATATGTAAAAATATGTATGTATTTGTGCGATGCACACATTTTTTCTCAAAAATGGTAAGTCTGGCGTGGTTTTGACCATAACAAGATTTGTAGAGGCATTCATTACGAACATTTTAAGCCAAAAATCTTAATTCTAGGCCTACTAGTTTCCGAGAAAATGAAAATAAACCAAATTATGCCATACTTTTAGCTGAAAATATGTAAAAATATGTATGTTTTGTGCGATGCACACATTTTTTCTCAAAAATTGTAAGTCTGGCGTGGTTTTGACCATAACAAGATTTGTAGAGGCATTCATTACGAACATTTTAAGCCAAAAATCTTAATTCTAGGCCTACTCCTTTTCGAGAAAATGAAAATAAACCAAATTATGCCATACCTTTAGCTGAAAATATGTAAAAATATGTATGTTTTTGTGCGATGCACACATTTTTTCTCAAAAATTGTAAGTCTGGCGTGGTTTTGACCATAACAATATTTGTAGAGGCATTCATTACGAACATTTTAAGCCAAAAATCTTAATTCTAGGCCTACTAGTTTTCGAGAAAATGAAAATAAACCAAATTATGCCATACCTTTAGCTGAAAATATGTAAAAATATGTATGTTTTTGTGCGATGCACACATTTTTTCTCAAAAATTATAAGTCTGGCGTGGTTTTGACCATAACAAGATTTGTAGAGGCATTCATTACGAACATTTTAAGCCAAAAATCTTAATTCTACGCATACTAGTTTCCGAGAAAATGAAAATAAACCAAATTATGCCATACTTTTAGCTGAAAATATGTAAAAATATGTATGTTTTGTGCGATGCACACATTTTTTCTCAAAATAGGTAAGTCTAGCGTGGTTTCGACCATAACAAGATTTGTAGAGGCATTCATTACGAACATTTTAAGCCAAAAATCTTTATTCTAGGCCTACTAGTTTCCGAGAAAATGAAAATAAACCAAATTATGCCATACTTTTAGCTGAAAATATGTAAAAATATGTATGTTTTGTGCGATGCACACATTTTTTCTCAAAATAGGTAAGTCTAGCGTAGTTTTGACCATAACAAGATTTGTAGAGGCATTCATTACGAACATTTTAAACCAAAAATCTTAATTCTAGGCCTACTAGTTTCCGAGAAAATGAAAATAAACCAAATTATGCCATACTCTTAGCTGAAAATATGTATGTTTTTGTGCGATGCACACATTTTTTCTCAAAAATGGTAAGTCTGGCGTTGTTTTGACCATAACAAGATTTGTAGAGGCATTCATTACGAACATTTTAAGCCAAAAATCTTAATTCTACGCCTACTAGTTTCCGGGAAAATGAAAATAAACCAAATTATGCCATACTTTTAACTGAAAATATGTAAAAATATGTATGTTTTTGTGCGATGCACACATTTTTTCTCAAAAATGGTAAGTCTGGCGTGGTTTTGACCATAACAAGATTTGTAGAGGCATTCATTACGAACATTTGAAGCCAAAAATCTTAATTCTAGGCCTACTAGTTTCCGAGAAAATGAAAATAAACCAAATTATGCCATACTTTTAGCTGAAAATATGTAAAAATATGTATATTTTTGTGCGATGCACACATTTTTTCTCAAAAATGGTAAGGCTGGCGTGGTTTTGACCATAACACGATTTGTAGAGGCATTCATTACGAACACTTTAAGCCAAAAATCTTAATTCTAGGCCCACTAGTTTCCGAGAAAATGAAAATAAACCAAATTATGCCATACTTTTAGCTGAAAATATGTATGTTTTTGTGCGATGCACACATTTTTTCTCAAAAATGGTAAGTCTGGCGTGGTTTTGACCATAACAAGATTTGTAGAGGCATTCATTACGAACATTTTAAGCCAAAAATCTTAATTCTACGCCTACTAGTTTCCGAGAAAATGAAAATAAACCAAATTATGCTATACTTTTAGCTGAACATATGTAAAAATATGTATGTTTTTGTGCGATGCACACATTTTTTCTCAAAAATGGTAAGTCTGGCGTCGTTTTGACCATAACAAGATTTGTAGAGGCATTCATTACGAACATTTTAAGATAAAAATCTTAATTCTACGCCTACTAGTTTCCGAGAAAATTAAAATAAACCAAATTATGCCATACTTTTAGCTGAAAATATGTAAGAATATGTATGTTTTTGTGCGATGCACACATTTTTTCTCAAAAATGGTAAGTCTGGCGTCGTTTTGACCACAACAAGATTTGTAGAGGCATTCATTACGAACATTTTAAACCAAAAATCTTAATTCTAGGCCTACTAGTTTCCGAGAAAATGAAAATAAACCAAATTATGCCATACTTTTAGCTGAAAATATGTAAAAATATGTATGTTATTGTGCGATGCACATATTTTTTCTCAAAAACGGTAAGTCTGGCGTGGTTTTGACCATAACAAGATTTGTAGAGGCATTCATTACGAACATTTTAAACCAAAAATCTTAATTCTAGGCCTACTAGTTTCCGAGAAAATGAAAATAAACCAAATTATGCCATACTTTTAGCTGAAAATATGTAAAAATATGTATGTTTTTGTGCGATGCACACATTTTTTCTCAAAAATGGTAAGTCTGGCTTGGTTTTGACCTTAACAAGATTTGTAGAGGCATTCATTACGAACATTTTAAGCCAAAAATCTTAATTCTAGGCCTACTAGTTTCCGAGAAAATGAAAATAAACCAAATTATGCCATACTTTTAGCTGAAAATATGTAAAAATATGTATGTTTTGTGCGATGCACACATTTTTTCTCAAAATAGGTAAGTCTAGCGTGGTTTTGACCATAACAAGATTTGTAGAGGCATTCATTACGAACATTTTAAGCCAAAAATCTTTATTCTAGGCCTACTAGTTTCCGAGAAAATGAAAATAAACCAAATTATGCCATACTTTTAGCTGAAAATATGTAAAAATATGTATGTTATTGTGCGATGCACATATTTTTTCTCAAAAACGGTAAGTCTGGCGTGGTTTTGACCATAACAAGATTTGTAGAGGCATTCATTACGAACATTTTAAGCCAAAAATCTTAATTCTAGGCCTACTAGTTTCCGAGAAAATGAAAATAAACCAAATTATGCCATACTTTTAGCTGAAAATATGTAAAAATATGTATGTATTTGTGCGATGCACACATTTTTTCTCAAAAATGGTAAGTCTGGCGTGGTTTTGACCATAACAAGATTTGTAGAGGCATTCATTACGAACATTTTAAGCCAAAAATCTTAATTCTAGGCCTACTAGTTTCCGAGAAAATGAAAATAAACCAAATTATGCCATACTTTTAGCTGAAAATATGTAAAAATATGTATGTTTTGTGCGATGCACACATTTTTTCTCAAAATAGGTAAGTCTAGCGTGGTTTTGACCATAACAAGATTTGTAGAGGCATTCATTACGAACATTTTAAGCCAAAAATCTTTATTCTAGGCCTACTAGTTTCCGAGAAAATTAAAATAAACCAAATTATGCCATACTTTTAGCTGAAAATATGTAAAAATATGTATGTTTTGCGCGATGCACACCTTTTTTCTCAAAAATGGTAAGTCTGGCGTTGACCATAACAAGATTTGTAAAGACATTCATTACGAACATTTTAAGCCAAAAATCTTAATTCTACGCCTACTAGTTTCCGAGAAAATTAAAATAAACCAAATTATGCCATACTTTTATCTGAAAATATGTAAAAATATGTATGTTTTTGTGCGATGCACACATTTTTTCTCAAAAATGGTAAGTCTGGCGTGGTTTTGACCGTAACAAGATTTGTAGAGGCATTCATTACGAACATTTTAAGATAAAAATCTTAATTCTACGCCTACTAGTTTCCGAGAAAATGAAAATAAACCAAATTATGCCATACTTTTAGCTGAAAATATGTAAGAATATGTATGTTTTTGTGCGATGCACACATTTTTTCTCAAAAATGGTAAGTCTGGCGTGGTTTTGACCATAACAAGATTTGTAGAGGCATTCATTACGAACATTTTAAGCCAAAAATCTTAATTCTAGGCCTACTAGTTTCCGAGAAAATGAAAATAAACCAAATTATGCCATACTTTTAGCTGAAAATATGTAAAAATATGTATGTTTTGTGCGATGCACACATTTTTTCTCAAAATAGGTAAGTCTAGCGTGGTTTTGACCATAACAAGATTTGTAGAGGCATTCATTACGAACATTTTAAGCCAAAAATCTTTATTCTAGGCCTACTAGTTTCCGAGAAAATTAAAATAAACCAAATTATGCCATACTTTTAGCTGAAAATATGTAAAAATATGTATGTTTTGCGCGATGCACACCTTTTTTCTCAAAAATGGTAAGTCTGGCGTTGACCATAACAAGATTTGTAAAGACATTCATTACGAACATTTTAAGCCAAAAATCTTAATTCTACGCCTACTAGTTTCCGAGAAAATTAAAATAAACCAAATTATGCCATACTTTTAGCTGAAAATATGTAAAAATATGTATGTTTTTGTGCGATGCACACATTTTTTCTCAAAAATGGTAAGTCTGGCGTGGTTTTGACCGTAACAAGATTTGTAGAGGCATTCATTACGAACATTTTAAGATAAAAATCTTAATTCTACGCCTACTAGTTTCCGAGAAAATGAAAATAAACCAAATTATGCCATACTTTTAGCTGAAAATATGTAAGAATATGTATGTTTTTGTGCGATGCACACATTTTTTCTCAAAAATGTTAAGTCTGGCGTGGTTTTGACCATAACAAGATTTGTAGAGGCATTCATTACGAACATTTTAAACCAAAAATCTTAATTCTAGGCCTACTAGTTTCCGAGAAAATGAAAATAAACCAAATTATGCCATACTTTTAGCTGAAAATATGTAAAAATATGTATGTTATTGTGCGATGCACATATTTTTTCTCAAAAACGGTAAGTCTGGCGTGGTTTTGACCATAACAAGATTTGTAGAGGCATTCATTACGAACATTTTAAGCCAAAAATCTTAATTCTACGCCTACTAGTTTCCGGGAAAATGAAAATAAACCAAATTATGCCATACTTTTAGCTGAAAATATGTAAAAATATGTATATTTTTGTGCGATGCACACATTTTTTCTCAAAAATGGTAAGGCTGGCGTGGTTTTGACCATAACACGATTTGTAGAGGCATTCATTACGAACACTTTAAGCCAAAAATCTTAATTCTAGGCCCACTAGTTTCCGAGAAAATGAAAATAAACCAAATTATGCCATACTTTTAGCTGAAAATATGTATGTTTTTGTGCGATGCACACATTTTTTCTCAAAAATGGTAAGTCTGGCGTGGTTTTGACCATAACAAGATTTGTAGAGGCATTCATTACGAACATTTTAAACCAAAAATCTTAATTCTACGCCTACTAGTTTCCGGGAAAATGAAAATAAACCAAATTATGCCATACTTTTAGCTGAAAATATGTAAAAATATGTATATTTTTGTGCGATGCACACATTTTTTCTCAAAAATGGTAAGGCTGGCGTGGTTTTGACCATAACACGATTTGTAGAGGCATTCATTACGAACACTTTAAGCCAAAAATCTTAATTCTAGGCCCACTAGTTTCCGAGAAAATGAAAATAAACCAAATTATGCCATACTTTTAGCTGAAAATATGTATGTTTTTGTGCGATGCACACATTTTTTCTCAAAAATGGTAAGTCTGGCGTGGTTTTGACCACAACAAGATTTGTAGAGGCATTCATTACGAACATTTTAAGCCAAAAATCTTAATTCTAGGCCTACTAGTTTCCGAGAAAATGAAAATAAACCAAATTATGCCATACTTTTAGCTGAAAATATGTAAAAATATGTATGTTTTTGTGCGATGCACACATTTTTTCTCAAAAATGGTAAGTCTGGCGTGGTTTTGGCCATAACAAGATTTGTAGAGGCATTCATTACGAACATTTTAAGCCAAAAATCTTAATTCTACGCCTACTAGTTTCCGAGAAAATTAAAATAAACCAAATTATGCCATACTTTTAGCTGAAAATATGTAAGAATATGTATGTTTTTGTGCGATGCACATATTTTTTCTCGAAAACGGTAAGTCTGGCGTGGTTTTGACCATAACAAGATTTGTAGAGGCATTCATTACGAACATTTTAAACCAAAAATCTTAATTCTAGGCCTACTAGTTTCCGAGAAAATGAAAATAAACCAAATTATGCCATACTATTAGCTGAAAATATGTAAAAATATGTATGTTTTTATGCGATGCACACATTTTTTCTCAAAAATTGTAAGTCTGGCGTGGTTTTGACCATAACAAGATTTGTAGAGGCATTCATTACGAACATTTTAAGCCAAAAATCTTAATTCTAGGCCTACTCCTTTTCGAGAAAATGAAAATAAACCAAATTATGCCATACCTTTAGCTGAAAATATGTAAAAATATGTATGTTTTTGTGCGATGCACACATTTTTTCTCAAAAATTGTAAGTCTGGCGTGGTTTTGACCATAACAATATTTGTAGAGGCATTCATTACGAACATTTTAAGCCAAAAATCTTAATTCTAGGCCTACTAGTTTTCGAGAAAATGAAAATAAACCAAATTATGCCATACCTTTAGCTGAAAATATGTAAAAATATGTATGTTTTTGTGCGATGCACACATTTTTTCTCAAAAATTATAAGTCTGGCGTGGTTTTGACCATAACAAGATTTGTAGAGGCATTCATTACGAACATTTTAAGCCAAAAATCTTAATTCTACGCATACTAGTTTCCGAGAAAATTAAAATAAACCAAATTATGCCATACTTTTAGCTGAAAATATGTAAAAATACATATTTTTTCTCAAAAATGGTAAGTCTGGCGTGGTTTTGACCATAACAAGATTTGTAGAGGCATTCATTACGAACATTTTAACCCAAAAATCTTAATTCTAGGCCTACTAGTTTCCAAGAAAATGAAAATAAACATAATTATGCTATACTTTTAGCTGAAAATATGTAAAAATATGTATGTTTTTGTGCGATGCACACATTTTTTCTCAAAAATGGTAAGTCTGGCGTGGTTTTGACCATAACAAGATTTGTAGAGGCATTCATTACGAACATTTTAAGCCAAAAATCTTAATTCTACGCCTACTAGTTTCCGAGAAAATGAAAATAAACGAAACTATGCTATACTTTTAGCTGAAAATATGTAAAAATATGTATGTTTTTGTGCGATGCACACATTTTTTCTCAAAAATGGTAAGTCTGGCGTGGTTTTGACCATAACAAGATTTGTAGAGGCATTCATTATGAATATTTTAAGCCAAAAATCTTAATTCTACGCCTACTAGTTTCCGAGAAAATGAAAATAAACCAAATTATGCCATACTTTTAGCTGAAAATATGTAAAAATATGTATGTTTTTGTGCGATGCACACATTTTTTCTCAAAAATGGTAAGTCTGGGGTGGTTTTGACCATAACAAGATTTGTAGAGGCATTTATTACGAACATTTTAAGCCAAAAATCTTAATTCTAGGCCTACTAGTTTCCGAGAAAATGAAAATAAACCAAATTATGCCATACTTTTAGCTGAAAATATGTAAGAATATGTATGTTTTTGTGCGATGCACATATTTTTTCTCAAAAATGGTAAGTCTGGCGTGGTTTTGACCACAACAAGATTTGTAGAGGCATTCATTACGAACATTTTAAGCCAAAAATCTTAATTCTACGCCTACTAGTTTCCGAGAAAATTAAAATAAACCAAATTATGCCATACTTTTAGCTGAAAATATGTAAGAATATGTATGTTTTTGTGCGATGCACACATTTTTTCTCAAAAATGGTAAGTCTGGCGTGGTTTTGACCACAACAAGATTTGTAGAGGCATTCATTACGAACATTTGAAGCCAAAAATCTTAATTCTACGCCTACTAGTTTCCGAGAAAATGAAAATAAACCAAATTATGCTATACTTTTAGCTAAAATATGTATGTTTTTGTGCGATGCACATATTTTTTCTCAAAAACGGTAAGTCTGGCGTGGTTTTGACCATAACAAGATTTGTAGAGGCATTCATTACGAACATTTTAAACCAAAAATCTTAATTCTAGGCCTACTAGTTTCCGAGAAAATGAAAATAAACAAAATTATGCCATACTTTTAGCTGAAAATATGTAAAAATATGTATGTTTTTATGCGATGCACACATTTTTTCTCAAAAATTGTAAGTCTGGCGTGGTTTTGACCATAACAAGATTTGTAGAGGCATTCATTACGAACATTTTAAGCCAAAAATCTTAATTCTAGGCCTACTCGTTTTCGAGAAAATGAAAATAAACCAAATTATGCCATACCTTTAGCTGAAAATATGTAAAAATATGTATGTTTTTGTGCGATGCACACATTTTTTCTCAAAAATTGTAAGTCTGGCGTGGTTTTGACCATAACAAGATTTGTAGAGGCATTCATTACGAACATTTTAAACCAAAAATCTTAATTCTAGGCCTACTAGTTTCCGAGAAAATGAAAATAAACCAAATTATGCCATACTTTTAGCTGAAAATATGTAAAAATATGTATGTTTTTATGCGATGCACACATTTTTTCTCAAAAATTGTAAGTCTGGCGTGGTTTTGACCATAACAAGATTTGTAGAGGCATTCATTACGAACATTTTAAGCCAAAAATCTTAATTCTAGGCCTACTAGTTTTCGAGAAAATGAAAATAAACCAAATTATGCCATACCTTTAGCTGAAAATATGTAAAAATATGTATGTTTTTGTGCGATGCACACATTTTTTCTCAAAAATTGTAAGTCTGGCGTGGTTTTGACCATAACAAGATTTGTAGAGGCATTCATTACGAACATTTTAAGCCAAAAATCTTAATTCTACGCATACTAGTTTCCGAGAAAATTAAAATAAACCAAATTATGCCATACTCTTAGCTGAAAATATGTAAAAATACATATTTTTTCTCAAAAATGGTAAGTCTGGCGTGGTTTTTGACCATAACAAGATTTGTAGAGGCATTCATTACGAACATTTGAAGCCAAAAATCTTAATTCTAGGCCTACTAGTTTCCGAGAAAATGAAAATAAACATAATTATGCCATACTTTTAGCTGAAAATATATAAGAATATGTATGTTTTTGTGCGATGCACACATTTTTTCTCAAAAATGGTAAGTCTGGCGTGGTTTTGACCATAACAAGATTTGTAGAGGCATTCATTACGAACATTTTAAGCCAAAAATCTTAATTCTACGCCTACTAGTTTCCGAGAAAATGAAAATAAACCAAATTATGCTATACTTTTAGCTGAAAATATGTAAAAATATGTATGTTTTTGTGCGATGCACACATTTTTTCTCAAAAATGGTAAGTCTGGCGTGGTTTTGACCATAACAAGATTTGTAGAGGCATTCATTACGAACATTTTAAGCCAAAAATCTTAATTCTACGCCTACTAGTTTCCGAGAAAATTAAAATAAACCAAATTATGCCATACGTTTAGCTGAAAATATGTAAAAATATGTATGTTTTTATGCGATGCACACATTTTTTCTCAAAAATTGTAAGTCTGGCGTGGTTTGACCACAACAAGATTTGTAGAGGCATTCATTACGAACATTTTAAGCCAAAAATCTTAATTCTACGCCTACTAGTTTCCGAGAAAATTAAAATAAACGAAATTATGCCATACTTTTAGCTGAAAATATATAAGAATATGTATGTTTTTGTGCGATGCACACATTTTTTCTCAAAAATGGTAAGTCTGGCGTGGTTTTGACCATAACAGGATTTGTAGAGGCATTCATTACGAACATTTTAAGCCAAAAATCTTAATTCTACGCCTACTAGTTTCCGAGAAAATTAAAATAAATCAAATTATGCCATACTTTTAGCTGAAAATATATAAGAATATGTATGTTTTTGTGCGATGCACACATTTTTTCTCAAAAATGGTAAGTCTGGCGTGGTTTTGACCATAACAGGATTTGTAGAGGCATTCATTACGAACATTTTAAGCCAAAAATCTTAATTCTACGCATACTAGTTTCCGAGAAAATTAAAATAAACCAAATTATGCCATACTCTTAGCTGAAAATATGTAAAAATACATATTTTTTCTCAAAAATGGTAAGTCTGGCGTGGTTTTTGACCATAACAAGATTTGTAGAGGCATTCATTACGAACATTTGAAGCCAAAAATCTTAATTCTAGGCCTACTAGTTTCCGAGAAAATGAAAATAAACATAATTATGCTATACTTTTAGCTGAAAATATGTAAAAATATGTATGTTTTTGTGCGATGCACACATTTTTTCTCAAAAATGGTAAGTCTGGCGTGGTTTTGACCATAACAAGATTTGTAGAGGCATTCATTACGAACATTTTAAGCCAAAAATCTTAATTCTACGCCTACTAGTTTCCGAGAAAATGAAAATAAACCAAATTATGCTATACTTTTAGCTGAAAATATGTAAAAATATGTATGTTTTTGTGCGATGCACACATTTTTTCTCAAAAATGGTAAGTCTGGCGTGGTTTTGACCATAACAAGATTTGTAGAGGCATTCATTACGAACATTTTAAGCCAAAAATCTTAATTCTACGCCTACTAGTTTCCGAGAAAATTAAAATAAACCAAATTATGCCATACGTTTAGCTGAAAATATGTAAAAATATGTATGTTTTTATGCGATGCACACATTTTTTCTCAAAAATTGTAAGTCTGGCGTGGTTTGACCACAACAAGATTTGTAGAGGCATTCATTACGAACATTTTAAGCCAAAAATCTTAATTCTACGCCTACTAGTTTCCGAGAAAATTAAAATAAACGAAATTATGCCATACTTTTAGCTGAAAATATATAAGAATATGTATGTTTTTGTGCGATGCACACATTTTTTCTCAAAAATGGTAAGTCTGGCGTGGTTTTGACCATAACAGGATTTGTAGAGGCATTCATTACGAACATTTTAAGCCAAAAATCTTAATTCTACGCCTACTAGTTTCCGAGAAAATTAAAATAAATCAAATTATGCCATACTTTTAGCTGAAAATATGTAAGAATATGTGTGTTTTTGTGCGATGCACACATTTTTTCTCAAAATTGGTAAGTCTGGCGTGTTTTTGACCATGCTAAAATTTGTAGAGGCATTCATTACGAACATTTTAAGCCAAAAATCTTAATTCTAGGCCTACTAGTTTCCGAGAAAATGAAAATAAACCAAGTTATGCCATACTTTTAGCTGAAAATATGTAAAAATTTGTATGTTTTTGTGCGATGCACACATTTTTTCTCAAAAATCGTAAGTCTGGCGTGGTTTTGACCATAACAAGATTTGTAGAGGCATTCATTACGAACATTTTAAGCCAAAAATCTTAATTCTACGCATACTAGTTTCCGAGAAAATGAGAATAAACCAAATTATGCCATTTTTTTTTTTTTTTTTTTTTCCTCTTGTACAACCCTGCCGTAAAGGCTGCGACACTGCGACCTAAAAAGATCTATTGTATCGACGGGCTGGAGTTAATCCAAAAGATTTACCACTTTCCTTATGAAAGATAGTATATCTTTTGTAGTGGAGTTTTTCAATTCCACTGAAGTCAGTATTTCCCTGTGGAGAATACGTTTCCTTAACCAATGTAGTGCCGGACATTCACATAAGATGTGCTGAGATGTTTCGTCTTCTTCAAGACAGAACCTACATTCCGTGTTTTGACACAAGTTCATTTTGTTAAGGTGGTAATACAAGCCGCAGTGGCCAGTAAGAAAGCCCGTTAGCTTTCTTATGCTCTCCTTATCTAAGCTAAGGATTTCCTTGTAGGAATAGGGTCTGATTAATTTTTTGGATTGCCTGAGACCTGACCCATTGGTCCAATGATCTAGGCGAAGTTTGTTTTCCCATTCATTAATCAGCGCTGCAGCCGTCGACCAATTGACACTGCAGTATGGTTCAGGGCCTATGAACGCAGTACTTGAACCCGCTCTAGCGAGTTCATCTGCTGATTCGTTACCTGCAATCCCTTTGTGCCCAGGGACCCAACCAAGTTTCACTTTGTTGTGTTTGGCTAGGGATTGCAGAGCATCGTGGCAACATTTGACGGCTTTAGAGTCTATTTGACTGGACGATAAGGCCTTAAGTGCTGCCTGGCTATCAGAAAAGATTTGTATAATTGCGCCCTTGATACCTTTACCAAGATTATGTCTCGCGCAGATCTCAATGGCATGGATTTCGGCTTGGAACACAGTGGGACTAGACCCCATCGGTACAGAGATCCCAGTGTTGGGTCCACAGACACCAGCTCCGACTCCAGAATCCATTTTCGATCCATCTGTGTACCAAACTAGACTTCTGGGGTCTAGTGTTGGGGCACCATTGGACCAGTCTACCCGGTCCAATATTTCAACTTCAAATAACCTGCCGAAACAGTTCTGCCTGACCATAGTGTCCGGCATTGTACAAAACATGTCTCTATTAGGGATTGAGTTGAGTATCCTAAGGTGACCCACTAGGTCACCTGGTTTGAATTGATATTCTAGCTGCAGTTTAATGGCATAGGTGGCAGCTATCTTCCTAACGAAGATGGGTAAAGGTGTCAGCCCGATAATAGCTTCGAGAGCTGTTGTGGGGCAGGTGCGCATGGCACCTGTTATGCCAAGACAGGCAACCCTTTGCAGTTTTTGCAGTTTGTTTGCCGATGACTGTTGAAGGGTTTTTGGCCACCATACGATGGCCGCATATGTGATAATGGGTCTCGCCATCATTGTGTACAACCAATGAATAATTTTGGGAGAGAGACCCCAAGTCCTACCGTAAAGACGTCTACTGGCCCACAGTGCTCTGGTAGCTCGCTCTATGGCGGACTTAATATGTGAATTCCAGTTAAGTCGTCTGTCCAGGATTACTCCGAGATATTTTACCTCGCTGGAATAAACTAGTGTGGTGTTGCCGATTATTATGGGTTCAAGGTTGATACGAGTCCTCCTTGAGAAGGGCACTAGAACGGTCTTGCAGGGATTGATCGATAAACCCTCTGCGTTGCACCATTCCACGACTTGCAGTAGCGCACTTTGCATCATATTGCAAATAGTCGTGTCGTGCTTACCCCTTATAACAATCGCCAGGTCATCAGCATAACCAATTGTGGTGTAGCCTGATCCTTGAAGATCTACTAACAGTTTGTCGATAACTAGTGACCATAATAAGGGGGAAAGAACCCCCCCTTGTGGGCAACCTTTTGCCGCGGTTACAGAAACCGACACTCCTCCGGAAGAAGATGTAATCGAACGACTTTCCAACATGGCTCTGATCCATTTGTTAGTCGATTCTTCGATACCTCTGCTACTGATCGCTCTTGCGATCGAGTCGTAGCCAGTGTTATCGAAAGCGCCCTCAATGTCGAGGAATGCACATAGGGCTATTTCTTTGGAAGCAAGTGCGCCTTCTATCTTTTTGACGAGATAATGAAGGGCACCTATGGTGGATTTACCTTTCCTATATGCATACTGGTTCGAGTTTAGAGGGTTAGACAACTCTAATCGTTCTCTAATGTAAACATCAATTAGTCTCTCCATCGTTTTGAGTACAAATGATGTTAGACTTATAGGTCTGTATGATTTAGGCAGCTCACTAGGTCTATTACCCGGTTTGGGAATGAATATTACGTTGACCTTTCTCCAGGAGATTGGTATGTAACCCCAGTTGTAGCTGGCTCTAAATAAAGCTGTCAGTTCCGGTAGGATGAGGTCTATTGATCTTTGCAATAGTGCAGGAAATATACCGTCACCACCGGGAGCTTTGAAGGGATCGAAAGTGCCAACAGCCCATTCAACCTTATCTGTACTGAAAATTTTTCCAGATAAACTTTTAACTCTTCTATTAACAAAGACCCTATGGTCTGTTGTGTTAGAGTGCACTTGAGAGGTGCTATAAGACGAGCCTGGGAAGTGCACCTGAAGCAACGTTTTAAGTGTTTCTTCTCTGCCCGTCGTGTAGGTACCGTCGCTTTTCTTTAAAAGTCCTACACAGTTTGCCTGATCTTTAGCGAGCGATTTGTGGATGCGTGCTGCTACTGGCATGTTCGCAATGTTTTCACAGCATTTCCTCCAAGTGGCCCGCTTGGATCGTCTAAGTTCAGAATTGTATTCTGTGAGAACGGACCTATATTCGTTCCACCTCTTCGTTTTCTTGGCAGAATTGAAGAGTTTTCTGACTTTACTCCTGAGTTTTGTCAGATGATCATTCCACCAAGGCACTTTGCGATTATTTGAAGTGGTCTTGGGGACACAACTGTCGTGATAGGAATTGATCATTACATTGTTTAATTGGAAGGCTGCTTCATCCAGGTCCCCTATGGACTCAATAGACGTAAGAAGCATCCCTTTTTGTGAGAGAACTAGTTCTCGATAGCGATCCCAGTCGGTGCGTTTGGGATCGTATCTGTTAGAGACATATGAGAGTTGACCAGGGATGTCAAACCTGATATGTTGGTGGTCTGACAAAGATGGTTCATCTGACACATGCCAATTTTCAATAAAATTCGAAATAAATGGACTTGCAAGTGTGAGATCAAGTATCTCTTCGCGAATCGCATTTATGAAGGTAGGCTTTGAGCCTCTATTTAGTATATCTATTTCACTACTAATAAGATATTCTAAAAGACACTCACCTCTTCTGTTGGTGTCACTACTACCCCAGACCTCATGATGCGCGTTGGCATCGCAACCGATGATGTAGTGCAGGTTGCCTGATTTGCAATAGCTGATGAGGTCCTGGACGTCCTTAGGTGGTATGACGCTGTTGTCATCCGGGAAATACGCCGAGGCGCACACGATGTTATGTGTTCCCCTCTCCGTCGGAACTTCCAGTAGTAGGGCCACCAGGTCTCTGTTAATGAAATTGGGAATGGGAAGAAAGTTAATATCATTGCTGATGAGACAGGCCGCTCTTGGCGCAGGGTCTCCACATTTAGAGATTAACTTACTTTTGCCATTCCGGAGACCTTTAACATGTCCGCTTCTAACCCAAGGTTCCTGGATAAGTCCAAGGGTTATATTTTCTTCGGCGAACCGCTTGCTAAGGGTAGCGGACGCGCCCTTCGCGTGATGCAGGTTCGCCTGTAGCACCTTGATGGAGCTCATTGATCCTCCATCGAGGATCTGGCCTGCCGCATCAGTTGGGCCTTTTTAGGGCCTTTCTTTTTGCGACAAGCAGCCGTTGAGGGATGACCTTTTTTGGAATTCCCCCCCGACTCTTCCTTCCGAGTAACGTGCCCTGCGGCGCCGGTTGTTTTCCTCGGAACTCCGGGCTTTATGCCGGTATTACGGTTTTTCGGTTCAACAACACGAGTCACCGTCTTTCCTGCTGCACCAAGGCCGCTGGTGCTAGCAATTGGCTCGCTGTCAACGGTCTTGGTTGCTGAGGCAGTACTGACCTCTCTTGCATGCCCGACAGCGCTGCAAGAGGGGACTGCAGATGACGTTGTTGTTGAACCGGCTTTTTGCTTGTTATGTGCAACAACACTGGTCACCTTCTTTCCTACTGCACTAAGGCCGCTGGTGCTAGCAATGGGCTCGCTGTCAGCGGTCCTAGTTGCTGAGGCAGTACTTTCCTCACTTACATGCCCTGCAGCGCTGCAAGTGGGAACTGCAGATGAGGTTGTTGTTGCACAAGCAGATGGAGAATCATCTGCGTTGACCTTCTTATGGGAGACGATCAACTTGACCTGACCAAACCTATAGCAAACCTTGTTGTTTAGTTTGCTCAGGGTCTTCATGGACGCATCGTCAACGGCAAAGACGAGATGAAGGAGCGAACCTTCTTTCATCCTTTGCATTGCCTTCCATGAAGAAGCTTGAAGGCCCTCATTTTGTGCTTCAAGCGTCGCTAGGACTTTGGTCGTTGGCAATTCGGTGCTCTGTGGAAAGAAACCACGGACTATGTGAGATTTGGGAAAAGATCCCTCCTCCACAAGTACAATATCAAGACCACTTTTGGCCTTGATAGCATCGAAATTGCTTTTCATCCACTCAGCAGTAGCACTGTCAGAGCAGATGAAAATTAGCCATCCCGACTTGTGTTGAGAGCCTGAGAAATGTGGCCACACGCCCCTGTTTCTCAGGTCAATCGACACGTCGATGACTGCCTCCTGTATTAGAGCCATTTGCTCTGCTGACAGAGGCTGTTTATCTATGTCAGCTGGGACGATTCCTAGTCTGACAGTACTAGCAACCTGACTGAAGGTGGGCGCGTCAGGCGCATGTCTTGCTTTTGCCTTTTTGGCTGCCGGTTCAGAGGGGGTGCGATCCTTTGATCTCACCCTTTTGAACTCATTTCCAAGAGGAGATTTCGCATATACTAGGGCATTTTCCCTAGTTTCGCCCTTGCGAATAGCTTGGTTGTATCTTCTCTTTTCAGCTGAGTTCAGTTTGACAAATCCACCTGGTCCTAGACGCAGCTTGTCAAGTTTCTTCCCAATGGAAGAACATCCGGATTTCTCCGTGACTACACTGCAAGTGTCTATGACCGTGGATGTGTCAGACTCCTCTGAACTGACACTAGCGCTGGTAGCTGTCAAGGATTGTGCCCATTTGGCCCCAATCTCCTTGTCAGCTAGGACTGTAGCTGGCTCGCTTTCGAGCTGGTTGACTATGGCCGAAGGTGGAGCGGCCGTCGGAGGCTCAATAGCGTCCCGAAAATTGCCGTCTGCATGCTCCACAGCATGAACAGACGCTGGTGAATTTGGAGCTTCACCATACTCATCTTTTTTTGAAATTTGTTTGGAAATTATGATCCCACGAGTATTCGGGAAATATATGTCACCCTAGGTAGCGCCCGATATGCCTAGGGAAGGCTAGATTAAAACCGAAGGTCGCCAGGTATTCGGAGTTCGCATACTAAATTATGCCATACTTTTAGCTGAAAATATGTAAAAATATGTATGTTTTTGTGCGATGCACACATTTTTTCTCAAAAATGGTAAGTCTGGCGTGGTTTTGACCATAACAATATTTGTAGAGGCATTCATTACGAACATTTTAAGCCAAAAATCTTAATTCTAGGCCTATTAGTTTCCGAGAAAATGAAAATAAACCAAATTATGCCATACTTTTAGCTGAAAATATGTAAAAATATGTATGTTTTAGTGCGATGCACACATTTTTTCTCAAAAATTGTAAGTCTGGCGTGGTTTTGACCATAACAAGATTTGTAGAGGCATTCATTACGAACATTTTAAGCCAAAAATCTTAAATCTAGGCCTACTAGTTTCCGAGAAAATGAAAATAAACCAAATTATGCCATACCTTTAGCTGAAAATATGTAAAAATATGTATGTTTTTGTGCGATGCACACATTTTTTCTCAAAAATTGTAAGTCTGGCGTGGTTTTGACCATAACAAGATTTCTAGAGGCATTCATTACGAACATTTTAAGCCAAAAATCTTAATTCTAGGCCTACTAGTATCCGAGAAAATGAAAATAAACCAAATTATGCCATACTTTTAGCTGAAAATATGTAAAAATATGTATGTTTTTTTTTGATGCACACATTTTTTCTCAAAAATGGTGAGTCTGGCGTGGTTTTGACCATAACAAGATTTGTAGAGGCATTCATTACGAACATTTTAAGCCAAAAATCTTAATTCTACGCCTACTAGTTTCCGAGAAAATGAAAATAAACCAAATTATGCCATACTTTTAGCTGAAAATATGTATGTTTTTGTTTGATGCACACATTTTTTCTCAAAAATGGTAAGTCTGGCGTGGTTTTGACCATGACAAGATTTGTAGAGGCATTCATTACGAACATTTTAAGTCAAAAATCTTAATTCTAGGCCTACTAGTTTCCGAGAAAATGAAAATAAACCAAATTATGCCATACTTTTAGCTGAAAATATGTAAAAATATGTATGTTATTGTGCGATGCACATATTTTTTCTCAAAAACGGTAAGTCTGGCGTGGTTTTGACCATAACAAGATTTGTAGAGACATTCATTACGAACATTTTAAGCCGAAAATCTTAATTCTAGGCCTACTAGTTTCCGAGAAAATTAAAATAAACCAAATTATGCAATACTTTTAGCTAAAAATATGTATGTTTTTTTTTCTCAAAAATGGTAAGTCTGGCGTGGTTTTGACCACTTCGCTAAAAGTGGAGTTATTTCCCACCTCGCATGGGAATCAAGTCCACTTCGCTAAAAGTGGAGTTATTTCCCACCTCGCATGGGAATCAAGTCCACTTCGCTAAAAGTGGAGTTATTTCCCATCTCGCATGGGAATCAAGTCCACTTCGCTAAAAGTGGAGTTATTTCCCACCTCGCATGGGAATCAAGTCCACTTCGCTAAAAGTGGAGTTATTTCCCACCTCGCATGGGAATCAAGTCCACTTCGCTAAAAGTGGAGTTATTTCCCACCTCGCATGGGAATCAAGTCCACTTCGCTAAAAGTGGAGTTATTTCCCACCTCGCATGGGAATCAAGTCCACTTCGCTAAAAGTGGAGTTATTTCCCACCTCGCATGGGAATCAAGTCCACTTCGCTAAAAGTGGAGTTATTTCCCACCTCGCATGGGAATCAAGTCCACTTCGCTAAAAGTGGAGTTATTTCCCACCTCGCATGGGAATCAAGTCCACTTCGCTAAAAGTGGAGTTATTTCCCACCTCGCATGGGAATCAAGTCCACTTCGCTAAAAGTGGAGTTATTTCCCACCTCGCATGGGAATCAAGTCCTCTTCGCTAAAAGTGGAATTATTTCCCACCTCGCATGGGAATCAAGTCCACTTCGCTAAAAGTGGAGTTATTTCCCACCTCGCATGGGAATCAAGTCCACTTCGCTAAAAGTGGAGTTATTTCCCACCTCGCAAGGGAATCAAGTCCACTTCGCTAAAAGTGGAGTTATTTCCCACCTCGCATGGGAATCAAGTCCACTTCGCTAAAAGTGGAGTTATTTCCCACCTCGCATGGGAATCAAGTCCACTTCGCTAAAAGTGGAGTTATTTCCCACCTCGCATGGGAATCAAGTCCACTTCGCTAAAAGTGGAGTTATTTCCCACCTCGCATGAGCAGTAAGTCCACCTCGCAGAAAGTGGAGTTTTTTCCCACCTCGCATGGAAACTAAGTCCACCTCGCAAAAAGTGTACTTATTGCCAACCTCGCATGGGAATCAAGTCCACTTCGCTAAAAGTGGAGTTATTTCCCACCTCGCATGGGAATCAAGTCCACTTCGCTAAAAGTGGAGTTATTTCCCACCTCGCATGGGAATCAAGTCCACTTCGCTAAAAGTGGAGTTATTTCCCACCTCGCATGGGAATCAAGTCCACTTCGCTAAAAGTGGAGTTATTTCCCACCTCGCATGGGAATCAAGTCCACTTCGCAAAAAGTGGTGTTATTCAACACCTCGCATGGGAATCAAGTCCACTTCGGTAAAAGTGGAGTTATTTCCCACCTCGCATGGGAATCAAGTCCACTTCGCTAAAAGTGGAGTTATTTCCCACCTCACATGGGAATCAAGTCTACTTCGCTAAAAGTGGAGTTATTTCCCACCTCGCATGAGCAGTAAGTCCACCTCGCAGAAAGTGTACTTATTTTCCACCTCGCATGGGAACTAAGTCCACCTCGCAAAAAGTGGAGCTATTTCCCACCTTGCATGGGAATCAAGTCCACTTCGCTAAAAGTGGAGTTATTTCCCACCTCGCATGGGAATCAAGTCCACTTCGCTAAAAGTGGAGTTATTTCCCACCTCGCATGGGAATCAAGTCCACTTCGCTAAAAGTGGAGTTATTTCCCACCTCGCATGGGAATCAAGTCCACTTCGCTAGAAGTGGAGTTATTTCCCACCTCGCATGGGAATCAAGTCCACTTCGCTAAAAGTGGAGTTATTTCCCACCTCGCATGGGAACTAAGTCCACCTCGCAGAAAGTGTACTTATTGCCAACCTCGCATGGGAATCAAGTCCACTTCGCTAAAAGTGGAGTTATTTCCCACCGCGCATGGGAATCAAGTCCACTTCGCTAAAAGTGGAGTCATTTCCCACCTCGCATGAGCAGTAAGTCCACCTCTCAGAAAGTGGAGTTATTTCCCACCTCGCATGAGCAGTAAGTCCACCTCGCAGAAAGTGGAGTTTTTTCCCACCTCGCATGGAAACTAAGTCCACCTCGCAGAAAGTGTACTTATTGCCAACCTCGCATGGGAATCAAGTCCACTTCGCTAAAAGTGGAGTTATTTCCCACCTCGCATGGGAATCAAGTCCACTTCGCTAAAAGTGGAGTTATTTCCCACCTCGCATGGGAACTAAGTCCACCTCGCTAAAAGTGGAGTCATTTATCACCTCGCATGGGAATCAAGTCCACTTCGCTAAAAGTGGAGTTATTTCCCACCTCGCATGGGAATCAAGTCCACTTCGCTAAAAGTGGAGTTATTTCCCACCTCGCATGGGAATCAAGTCCACTTCGCTAAAAGTGGAGTCATTTCCCACCTCGCATGGGAATCAAGTCCACTTCGCTAAAAGTGGAGTTATTTCCCACCTCACATGGGAATCAAGTCCACTTCGCTAAAAGTGGAGTTATTTCCCACCTCGCATGGGAATCAAGTCCACTTCGCTAAAAGTGGAGTTATTCCCCAACTCGCATGGGAATCAAGTCCACTTCGCTAAAAGTGGAGTTATTTCCCACCTCGCATGAGCAGTAAGTCCACCTCGCAGAAAGTGCTAAAAGTGGAGTTATTTCCCACCTCGCATGGGAATCAAGTCCACTTCGCTAAAAGTAGAGTTATTTCCCACCTCGCATGGGAATCAAGTCCACTTCGCTAAAAGTGGAGTTATTTCCCACCTCGCATGGGAATCAAGTCCACTTCGCTAAAAGTGGAGTTATTTCCCACCTCGCATGGGAATCAAGTCCACTTCGCTAAAAGTGGAGTTATTTCCCACCTCGCATGGGAATCAAGTCCACTTCGCTAAAAGTGGAGTTATTTCCCACCTCGCATGGGAATCAAGTCCACTTCGCTAAAAGTGGAGTTATTTCCCACCTCGCATGGGAATCAAGTCCACTTCGCTAAAAGTGGAGTTATTTCCCACCTCGCATGGGAATCAAGTCCACTTCGCTAAAAGTGGAGTTATTTCCCACCTCGCATGGGAATCAAGTCCACTTCGCTAAAAGTGGAGTTATTTCCCAACTCGCATGGGAATCAAGTCCACTTCGCTAAAAGTGGAGTTATTTCCCACCTCGCATTCGAATCAAGTCCACTTCGCTAAAAGTGGAGTTATTTCCCACCTCGCATGGGAATCAAGTCCACTTCGCTAAAAGTGGAGTTATTTCCCACCTCGCATGGGAATCAAGTCCACTTCGCTAAAAGTGGAGTTATTTCCCACCTCGCATGGGAATCAAGTCCACTTCGCTAAAAGTGGAGTTATTTCCCACCTCGCATGGGAATCAAGTCCACTTCGCTAAAAGTGGAGTTATTTCCCACCTCGCAAGGGAATCAAGTCCACTTCGCTAAAAGTGGAGTTATTTCCCACCTCGCATGGGAACTAAGTCCACCTCGCTAAAAGTGGAGTCATTTATCACCTCGCATGGGAATCAAGTCCACTTCGCTAAAAGTGGAGTTATTTCCCACCTCGCATGGGAATCAAGTCCACTTCGCTAAAAGTGGAGTTATTTCCCACCTCGCATGGGAATCAAGTCCACTTCGCTAAAAGTGGAGTTATTTCCCACCTCGCATGGGAATCAAGTCCACTTCGCTAAAAGTGGAGTTATTTCCCACCTCGCATGGGAATCAAGTCCACTTCGCTAAAAGTGGAGTTATTTCCCACCTCGCATGGGAATCAAGTCCACTTCGCTAAAAGTGGAGTTATTTCCCACCTCGCATGGGAATCAAGTCCACTTCGCTAAAAGTGGAGTTATTTCCCACCTCGCATGGGAATCAAGTCCACTTCGCTAAAAGTGGAGTTATTTCGAACCTCGCATGGGAATCAAGTCCACTTCGCTAAAAGTGGAGTTATTTCCCACCTCGCATGGGAATCAAGTCCACTTCGCTAAAAGTGGAGTTATTTCCCACCTCGCATGGGAATCAAGTCCACTTCGCTAAAAGTGGAGTTATTTCCCACCTCGCAAGGGAATCAAGTCCACTTCGCTAAAAGTGGAGTTATTTCCCAACTCGCATGGGAACTAAGTCCACCTCGCTAAAAGTGGAGTCATTTATCACCTCGCATGGGAATCAAGTCCACATCGCTAAAAGTGGAGTTATTTCCAACCTCGCATGGGAATCAAGTCCACTTCGCTAAAAGAGGAGTTATTTCCCATCTCGCATGAGCAGTAAGTCCACCTCGCAGAAAGTGGAGTTATTTCGAACCTCGCATGGGAATCAAATACACTTCGCTAAAAGTGGAGTTATTTCCCACCTCGCATGGGAATCAAGTCCACTTCGCTAAAAGTGGAGTTATTTCCCACCTCGCATGGGAATCAAGTCCACTTCGCTAAAAGTGGAGTTATTTCCCACCTCGCATGGGAATCAAGTCCACTTCGCTAAAAGTGGAGTTATTTCGAACCTCGCATGGGAATCAAGTCCACTTCGCTAAAAGTGGAGTTATTTCAAACCTCGCATGGGAATCAAGTCCACTTCGCTAAAAGTGGAGTTATTTCCCACCTCGCATGGGAATCAAGTCCACTTCGCTAAAAGTGGAGTTATTTCCCACCTCGCATGGGAATCAAGTCCACTTCGCTAAAAGTGGAGTTATTTCCCACCTCGCATGGGAATCAAGTCCACTTCGCTAAAAGTGGAGTTATTTCCCACCTCGCAAGGGAATCAAGTCCACTTCGCTAAAAGTGGAGTTATTTCCCACCTCGCATGGGAACTAAGTCCACCTCGCTAAAAGTGGAGTCATTTATCACCTCGCATGGGAATCAAGTCCACATCGCTAAAAGTGGAGTTATTTCCAACCTCGCATGGGAATCAAGTCCACTTCGCTAAAAGAGGAGTTATTTCCCATCTCGCATGAGCAGTAAGTCCACCTCGCAGAAAGTGGAGTTATTTCGAACCTCGCATGGGAATCAAATACACTTCGCTAAAAGTGGAGTCATTTATCACCTCGCATGGGAATCAAGTCCACTTCGCTAAAAGTGGAGTTATTTCCCACCTCGCATGGGAATCAAGTCCACTTCGCTAAAAGTGGAGTTATTTCCCACCTCGCATGGGAATCAAGTCCACTTCGCTAAAAGTGGAGTTATTTCCCACCTCGCATGGGAATCAAGTCCACTTCGCTAAAAGTGGAGTTATTTCCCACCTCGCATGGGAACTAAGTCCACCTCGCAGAAAGTGTACTTATTGCCAACCTCGCATGGGAATCAAGTCCACTTCGCTAAAAGTGGAGTTATTTCCCACCTCGCATGGGAATCAAGTCCTCTTCGCTAAAAGTGGAGTTATTTCCCACCTCGCATGGGAATCAAGTCCACTTCGCTAAAAGTGGAGTTATTTCCCACCTCGCATGGGAATCAAGTCCACTTCGCTAAAAGTGGAGTTATTTCCCACCTCGCATTCGAATCAAGTCCACTTCGCTAAAAGTGGAGTTATTTCCCAACTCGCATGGGAATCAAGTCCACTTCGCTAAAAGTGGAGTTATTTCCCACCTCGCATTCGAATCAAGTCCACTTCGCTAAAAGTGGAGTTATTTCCCACCTCGCATGGGAATCAAGTCCACTTCGCTAAAAGTGGAGTTATTTCCCACCTTGCATGGGAATCAAGTCCACTTCGCTAAAAGTGGAGTTATTTCCCACCTCGCATGGGAATCAAGTCCACTTCGCTAAAAGTGGAGTTATTTCCCACCTCGCATGGGAATCAAGTCCACTTCGCTAAAAGTGGAGTTATTTCCCACCTCGCATGGGAATCAAGTCCACTTCGCTAAAAGTGGAGTTATTTCCCACCTCGCATTCGAATCAAGTCCACTTCGCTAAAAGTGGAGTTATTTCCCACCTCGCATGGGAATCAAGTCCTCTTCGCTAAAAGTGGAGTTATTTCCCACCTCGCATGAGACTCAAATACACTTCGCTAAAAGTGGAGTTATTTCCCACCTCGCATGGGAATCAAGTCCACTTCGCTAAAAGTGGAGTTATTTCCCACCTCGCATGGGAATCAAGTCCACTTCGCTAAAAGTGGAGTTATTTCCCACCTCGCATGGGAATCAAGTCCACTTCGCTAAAAGTGGAGTTATTTCCCAACTCGCATGGGAATCAAGTCCACTTCGCTAAAAGTGGAGTTATTTCCCACCTCGCATGGGAATCAAGTCCACTTCGCTAAAAGTGGAGTTATTTCCCACCTCGCATGGGAATCAAGTCCACTTCGCTAAAAGTGGAGTTATTTCCCACCTCGCATGGGAATCAAGTCCACTTCGCTAAAAGTGGAGTTATTTCCCGCCTCGCATGATCAGTAAGTCCACCTCGCAGAAAGTGGAGTTATTTCCCACCTCGCATGGGAATCAAGTCCACTTCGCTAAAAGTGAAGTTATTTCCAACCTCGCATGGGAATCAAGTCCACTTCGCTAAAAGTGGATTACGAACACTTTAAGCCAAAAATTTTAATTCTAGGCCTACTAGTTTCCGAGAAAATGAAAATAAACCAAATTATGCTATACTTTTAGCTAAAAATATGTATGATTTTGTGCGATGCACACATTTTTTCTCAAAAATGGTAAGTCTGGCGTGGTTTTGATCATAACAAGATTTGTAGAGGCATTCATTACGAACACTTTAAGCCAAAAATCTTAATTCTAGACCTACTAGTTTCCGAGAAAATGAAAATAAACCAAATTATGCCATACTTTTAGCTGAAAATATGTAAAAATATGTATGTTTTTGTGCGATGCCCACATTTTTTCTCAAAAATGGTAAGTCTGGAGTGGTTTTGACCGTAACAAGATTTGTAGAGGCATTCATTACGAACATTTTAAGCCAAAAATTTTAATTCTAGGCCTACTAGTTTCCGAGAAAATAAAAATAAACCAAATTATGCCATTCTTTTAGCTGAAAATATGTAAAAATATGTATGTTTTTGTGCGATGCACACATTTTTTCTCAAAAATGGTAAGTCTGGCGTCGTTTTGACCATAACAAGATTTGTAGAGGCATTCATTACAAACATTTTAAGCAAAAAATCTTAATTCTAGAGAAAATGAAAATAAACCAAATTATGCCATACTTTTAGCTGAAAATATGTAAAAATATGTATGTTTTTGTGCGATGCACACATTTTTTCTCAAAAATGGTAAGTCTGGCGTGGTTTTGACCATAATAAGATTTGTAGAGGCATTTATTACGAACATTTTAAGCCAAAAATCTTAATTCTAGAGAAAATGAAAATAAACCAAATTATGCCATACTTTTAGCTGAAAATATGTAAAAATATGTATGTTTTTGTGCGATTCACACATTTTTTCTCAAAAATGGTAAGTCTGGCGTGGTTTTGACTATAACAAGATTTGTTGAGGCATTCATTACGAACACTTTAAGCCAAAAATCTTAATTCTAGGCCTACTAGTTTCCGAGAAAATGAAAATAAACCAAATTATGCCATACTTTTAGCTGAAAATATGTAAAAATATGTATGTTTTTGTGCGATGCACACATTTTTTCTCAAAAATGGTAAGCCTGGCGTGGTTTTGACCAAAACAATATGTATCAGTCTGACCGCAGCTTTGAAGCTTTACGCATCGAAAACCGCGGAGTGTATTTAGATTCTTTTGTTTTTTTTCCTATCGGTACAAAATTCGCAAACGGTCGAGATCTCCAAACATAGGGGACAGTTCATTGTCCTCTACAAAAGGGAGAGCTACATCTTCTCCGACAATGGCTAGTGCCAAAATAAATTCTCGGTCTAACTACTGGAGCCCTCTCCAATGTCTTCCGGACAGTGACAATGAATCCGAAGATATGGACGAAATTGTATCGCCTAAAGTAAAGAAAATAAACGTTCCCCCAATTAAAGTGGTACAAAAAACTCCTGAATATGTTCACAGTTTATTTAACTCATTAAAAATATCTGACTATGCTATAAAAAAAATGACTATTGGTATAAAAATTATGTGTAACAGCATGGATTCATATAACAGTGTTATTGTTAAACTTGGACAAGAAAATTGCCAGTTCTTTACGCATGATGTTAAAAGCGAAAAAGCTTTTAAAGCCGTTTTATATGGCTTAGATAAAATAGACATTGATTTATTAAAAAATGAATTAATAAAACTCGGACTGAAGTGCAAAGACTTAAAACCAATCACCAAAACATACGATCATTATACGGACACATTTTATATAGTTTCTTTTGAAAATGGCACTGTTAAGCTCAATGACCTAAAGAAAAAATATAGAACAGTTTTTCATACACAAATGAACTGGAGCTATTACCGAAAAAATAAAAATCGTGTGACACAATGCCGTAACTGCCAAATGTTCGGGCACGGTGAACGTAATTGCCACATTAAAACATACTGTGGTATCTGTGCTGGTCCACATAAGATTGAGGTATGTAACACTAACAACATTAAAGTGAAGTGCGCAAACTGCAAGGGAGAGCATAAATCCAATGACAGTTCATGCGTAAGCAGAAATAAATACTTGGAGATGAGAGAAAAGTATGTAGCAAAAAACAGCCGCTCAGCATTCCCGACGTCAAAGCTGAACCAAAGCATTAAAAACACCAACTTTATTTCGCTTCAATCGATGAGTGATTTTTCTGCTCTTCCAAAAAAAGCTACGGCCAAGCAGGTGGAATGGGAACGCTGCAATGTTTCTCAGCAACATTCTTGGCAACATGAATCTTCGCCATCTTCTACAAACAACAACACTGCACACTGCCAAAATGATTTATTCTCAATGGAAGAATTGAACATACTTGTCATGGAAATGATAAATAAATTAGGTGCTTGTAAAACTAAACAAGATCAATTCAATGCCATCGCACAATTAGCTACTAAGTTCCTGTATTCAAATGTTAAGTAATTTAGTAAATGGTAACCTAAATATTGTTACATGGAATGCACGAAGTATTAAACAAAAACATGTTGAATTCGTTAATTTTTTAAATGTTTACAATGTTGATGTTGCATTAGTCACAGAGACTTGGTTAGACAGTTCATATCGAATTTCATGGCCCTCTTTTAAATGCTATCGATTTGATAGAGAAAACAGGAAAGGGGGTGGGGTTGCGATTCTTATCAGGAAATCAATTCAACATAGTCTTTTAGGAAGTTTAAGTACGCAATACGTGGAGAATTTAGGTTTAGAAATAAAGTTAAGAAATGGATCCGTTCTTAAAGTCTATTGTGTGTATTTCCCAGGCGGAATCTCTAATAAAGTTATTAAACAAGGATTACGTTCGGATTTACGAAAATTATTTAATCTAAGCGGCAATTTTTTGATAGGTGGTGATCTTAACTGCAGGCACAGAGATTGGGGCTGCATTCGAGCAAATTCTTGGGGTAACGTTTTATGTGACCTGCTTACCTTTTCACCTGTTCGTGTTCTGTCACCATCTAGTCCAACTTATATCCCAGCTGGTTCTCGTGGTCGTCCTTCTATTCTTGATTTGTTTTTCACTAACTTATCTAGTCATCTCCCTCAGCCAATATCAATAAATGATTTACCGTCTGATCACAATCCAGTTCTTTGCCAATTTCCGTATTCCGGAAACAAAATCGTGCAATACTTCCTTGATTTGAAGAATGCTAACTGGACAGTTTATCGTAGAGAATTAAGACATAAGCTTCGAAATTTATCCACAAATTTAGAAACCATATCTAATACAGACGACATAGATATAATTGTTAATGAGTTTTCTAACCACATTTTAAGTTCTGCTGATTATAGCATACCAAAAGTAGTGAAAAAATATCATTGCATGAAACTCCCTGATAACGTTTTAGAATTAATTCGATTGAGAAATATGCATAGACGAAACTGGCAGAGGTATAGGCAACCCATTTCCCAAAGGCTTATAAAGTACTTTAATAAACAAATAGCTAAACTAATTCACAACAAGCGCAACGAGGAATGGAACAATAAACTGAGTTCACTAGATAAGGCGTCTAAACCTTTCTGGAATATTGCTAAAGTAATAAAAAAAAAATTAAGCAAATTCCATGTCTAGAGCAAAATGGTAATTTGTCTTACACTGACACGCAAAAAGCGAATGTTCTTTGTGAACAATTTGAGATGAACCATACTGTTTCGCAACACCTGGGTGATGTAAATACTGAATCAAATGTGGAAAGTTCGCTACAAAGTTTTGATTCTGCTACTTGTGAAACCCCAGCAAATGAACTTGTGAATGAGGCAGATATAAAATATATAATACATAATCTAGCTTTAAAGAAAGCTTGTGGATTGGATAATATTAAAAATATATACCTAAAATATATGCCGAGAATTGGATATAAATATTTAACGTTTTTAGTAAATGCTTGTCTGAAATTGCAATATTTCCCCAACTCCTGGAAAGAAGCCAAAATAGTTAATTTATTGAAAATAGGAAAACTTCCTAATAAATCTGACAGTTATAGGCCAATAAGTTTGCTCAATAGCTTAAGCAAAGTTTTTAAATTGCTAAACGATATTGATGAAAGAAGGATCTACCCAAATGAGCAGTTCGGGTTTAGGCGATATCATAGTACTTGCCATCAAGTGCTGAGAATATGCAATAGCATCACGGAAAATCGTCTCGTAGGAAAATCTACGGGAATGATACTTCTGGATATTGAAAAAGCTTTTGATAGCGTTTGGCATAATGGCGTATTATACAAAATGATTAATTTTAATGTTCCACTGTACCTATGTAAAATTGTTCAAAGCTTTTTATCTAACCGTTCGTTCAGAGTTTATGTTAATAACAGTCCTTCTTGTTTAAAAAGAATCGTTTCTGGAGTTCCACAAGGCTCTGTACGTGGACCCATATTGTATAATTTGTATACATCAGATATACCACATTTACCCCAGTGTGAAATAGCTATGTATGCTGATGACACTGCGATTTTTTCATCGCATTTGTTTGGTATCAACATTGAAACCAATCTTCATAATGCGATTGAAATTATAATTCGTTATTATGGTAAATGGAAGATTAAAGTAAACGAGCAAAAGATTCAAGCTATTTTTTCACAAGAAAAAGAAAGAATTGTTTCTTGCCGTCTAATCAACTAGTCGTAAGTGGTTATCAAGTTGAATGGAACCAACATGTCAAATACTTAGGTGTGTATCTTGATACTAAATTAACCTTCAAGGAACACATTACAAGAACTTTAGGTAAAATTAGTATCGGCATTAAAATGTTATATCCTTTTATTAACAGGAAGTCCTTATTATCAGTTGAAAACAAAATATTGTCACATAAAGTAATATTTCAGGCAATTTTGTTATATGGATGTCAAGTGTGGGGTAAATGTGCTGATTGTCATATAAAAAAATTACAAATCCAACAGAATAAAATCCTAAAAATGATGCTGAATTTACCTTGGCATTACTCAACTTTCGATCTTCACGTGAAGGCCGATGTTGAATTGATTTCCGATAGAATACGCAGACTTAGTGAAACGTTTATGACACGTTGTAATTTACCTGATAATCATTTAATTAATCAATTAAATGTTCTACCTCATAATTAGCTTCAATATGCTTTTGGTTTTTGTTAACTTAATAAAATTAATAATTCGTTAATGCAAAATGTTATTTGTATAGTTGTTTGCATATCATAAATTTACTTTCACATATTTATTCCTTTGTATCGGTCAATAAAATTGTTTAATTATATTTATTTATTTATTTGTTTGTTTATTTATTTATTTATGCATTTATTTATTTATATAATTATCTATTTATTTATTTATTTATTTACTTACTTACTTATTTATTTATTTTATTTTATTACATATTTATTTATTTATTTATTTATTTATATACTTATTTATTTATTTATTTATATATATATTTATTTATTTATTTGTACATTTATTTTTTCAATTTTTTCTTTTCTTTATTTTAACAAACATTTTATATATATATACATATACATATATATATATATATTTTTTTTTTTTTGCATTAAATGAAGTGTTTTTTTTGTTATTTCCCTTTAATTTCCCAAATTACTAATTTAATATATATATTACAACCAATTAAATTATTACAGTAGAAAGATATTTACATTATATCACATCTCTGTATTGTAAATTGTGCGGTGGCAAACCTTTGTAATATTATAAACGAAAATAAAAATCTAATCTAATCTAAATGTATGTTTTTGTGCGATGCACACATTTTTTCACAAAAATGGTAAGTCTGGCGTGGTTTTGACCATAACAAGATTTGTAGAGGCATTCATTACGAACACTTTAAGCCAAAAATCTTAATTCTAGGCCTACTAGTTTCCGAGAAAATGAAAATAAACCAAATTATGCCATACTTTTAGCTGAAAATATGTAAAAATATGTATATTTTTGTGCGATGCACATATTTTTTCTCAAAACTGGTAAGTCTGGCGTGGTTTTGACCAAACAAAATTTGTAGAGGCATTAATTACGAACACTTTAAGCCAAAAATCTTAATTCTAGGCCTACTAGTTTCCGAGGAAATGAAAATAAACCAAATTATGCCATACTTTTAGCTGAAAATATGTAAAAATATGTATATTTTTGTGCGATGTACACATTTTTTCTCAAAAATGGTAAGTCTGGCGTGGTTTTGACCATAACAAGATTTGTAGAGGCATTCATTACGAACATTTTAAGCTAAAAATCTTAATTCTAGGCCTACTAGTTTCCGAGAAAATGAAAATAAACCAAATTATGCCATACTTCTAGCTGAAAATATGTAAAAATATGTATATTTTTGTGCGATGCACAAATTTTTTCTCAAAAATGGTAAGTCTGGCGTGGTTTTGACCATAACAAGATTTGTAGAGGCATTCATTACAAACATTTTAAGCCAAAAATCTTAATTCTACGCCTACTAGTTTCCGAGAAAATTAAAATAAACCAAATTATGCAATACTTTTAGCTGAAAATATGTGAAATGTATGTTTTTGTGCGATGCACACATTTTTTCTCAAAAATGGTAAGTCTGGCGTGTTTTTGACCATAACAAGATTTGTAGAGGCATTCATTACGAACACTTTAAGCCAAAAATCATAATTCTACGCCTACTAGTTTCCGAGAAAATGAAAATAAACCAAATTATGCCATACTTTTGGCTGAAAATATGTAAAAATATGTCTGTTTTTGTGCGATGCACACATTTTTTCACAAAAATGGTAAGCCTGGCGTGGTTTTGACCATAACAAGATTTGTAGAGGCATTCATTACGAACACTTTAAGCCAAAAATCTTAATTCTAGGCCCACTAGTTTCCGAGAAAATGAAAATAAACCAAATTATGCCATACTTTTAGCTGAAAATATATAAAAATATGTATGTTTTTGTGCGATGCACAAATTTTTTCTCAAAAATGGTAAGTCTGGCGTGGTTTTGACCATAACAAGATTTGTAGAGGCATTCATTACGAACACTTTAAGCCAAAAATCTTAATTCTAGGCCTACTAGTTTCCGAGAAAATGAAAATAAACCAAATTATGCCATACTTTTAGCTGAAAATATGTAAAAATATGTATGTTTTTGTGCGATGCACACATTTTTTCACAAAAATGGTAAGTCTGGAGTGGTTTTGACCATAACAAGATTTGTAGAGGCATTCATTACGAACACTTTAAGCCAAAAATCTTAATTCTAGGCCTACTAGTTTCCGAGAAAATGAAAATAAACCAAATTATGCCATACTTTTAGCTGAAAATATGTAAAAATATGTATGTTTTTGTGCGATGCACACATTTTTTCTCAAAACTGGTAAGTCTGGCGTTATTTTGACCACAACAAGATTTGTAGAGGCATTCATTACAAACATTTTAAGCCAAAAATCTTTGTTCTAGGCCTACTAGTTTCCAAGAAAATGAAAATAAACCAAATTATGCCATGCTTTTAGCTGAAAATATGTAAAAATATGTATGTTTTTGTGCGATGCACACATTTTTTCACAAAAATGGTAAGTCTGGCGTGGTTTTGACCATAACAAGATTTGTAGAGGCATGCATTACGAACACTTTAAGCCAAAAATCTTAATTCTAGGCCTACTAGTTTCCGAGAAAATGAAAATAAACCAAATTATGCCATACTTTCAGCTGAAAATATGTAAAAACATGTATGTTTTTGTGCGATGCACACATTTTTTCTCAAAAATGGTAAGTCTAGCGTGGTTTTGACCATAACAAGATTTGTAGAGGCATGCATTACGAACACTTTAAGCCAAAAATCTTAATTCTAGGCCTACTAGTTTCCGAGAAAATGAAAATAAACCAAATTATGCCATACTTTTAGCTGAAAATATGTAAAAATATGTATGTTTTTGTGCGATGCACAAATTTTTTCTCAAAAATGGTAAGTCTGGCGTGGTTTTGACCATAACAAGATTTGTAGAGGCATTCATTACGAACATTTTAAACCAAAAATCTTAATTCTAGGCCTACTAGTTTCCGAGAAAATGAAAATAAACCAAATTATGCCATACTTTTAGCTGAAAATATGTAAAAATATGTATGTTTTTGTGCGATGCACACATTTTTTCACAAAAATGGTAAGTCTGGCGTGGTTTTGACCATAACAAGATTTGTAGAGGCATTCATTACGAACACTTTAAGCCAAAAATCTTAATTCTAGGCCTACTAGTTTCCGAGAAAATGAAAATAAACCAAATTATGCCATACTTTTAGCTGAAAATATGTAAAAATATGTATGTTTTTGTGCGATGCACAAATTTTTTCTCAAAAATGGTAAGTCTGGCGTGGTTTTGACCATAACAAGATTTGTAGAGGCATTCATTACGAACATTTTAAACCAAAAATCTTAATTCTAGGCCTACTAGTTTCCGAGAAAATTAAAGTAAACCAAATTATGCTATACTTTTAGCTAAAAATATGTATGTTTTTGTGCGATGCACACATTTTTTCTCAAAAATGGTAAGTCTGGCGTGGTTTTGACCAGAACAAGATTTGTAGAGGCATTCATTACGAACATTTTAAGCCAAAAATCTTAGTTCTAGGCCTACTAGTTTCCGAGAAAATGAAAATAAACCAAATTATGCCATACTTTTAGCTGAAAATATGTAAAAATATGTATGTTTTTGTGCAATGCACACATTTTTTCACAAAAATGGTAAGTCTGGCGTGATTTTGACCATAACAAGATTTGTAGAGGCATTCACTACGAACACTTTAAGCCAAAAATCTTAATTCTAGGCCTACTAGTTTCCGAGAAAATGAAAATAAACCAAATTATGCCATACTTTTAGCTGAAAATATGTAAAAATAGGTATGTTTTTGTGCGATGCACACATTTTTCCTCAAAAATGGTAAGTCTGGCGTGGTTTTGACCATAACAAGATTTGTAGAGGCATTCATTACGAACATTTTAAGCCAAAAATCTTAATTCTAGGCCTACTAGTTTCCGAGAAAATGAAAATAAACCAAATTATGCCATACTTTTAGCTGAAAATATGTAAAAATATGTATGTTTTTTCTCAAAAATGGTAAGTCTGGCGTGGTTTTGACCATAACAAGATTTGTAGAGGCATTCATTAAGAACATTTTAAGCCAAAAATCTTAATTCTAGGCCTACTAGTTTCCGAGAAAATGAAAATAAACCAAATTATGCCATACTTTTAGCTGAAAATATGTAAAAACATGCATGTTTTTGTGCGATGCGCGCATTTTTTCTCAAAAATGGTAAGTCTGGCGTGGTTTTGACCGTAACAAGATTTGTAGAGGCATTCATTACGAACATTTTAAGCCAAAAATTTTAATTCTAGGCCTACTAGTTTCCGAGAAAATGAAAATAAACCAAATTATGCCATACTTTTAGCTGAAAATATGTAAAAATATGTATGTTTTTGTGCGATGCACACATTTTTTCACAAAAATGGTAAGTCTGGCGTGGTTTTGACCATAACAAGATTTGTAGAGGCATTCATTACGAACATTTTAAGCCAAAAATCTTAATTCTAGGCCTACTAGTTTCCGAGAAAATGAAAATAAACCAAATTATGCCATACTTTTAGCTGAAAATATGTAAAAATATGTATGTTTTTGTGCGATGCACACATTTTTTCTCAAAAATGGTAAATCTGGCGTGGTTTTGACCACAACAAGATTTGTAGAGGCATTCATTACGAACATTTTAAGCCAAAAATCTTAGTTCTAGGCCTACTAGTTTCCGAGAAAATGAAAATAAACCAAATTATGCCATACTTTTAGCTGAAAATATGTAAAAATATGTATGTTTTTGTGCGATGCACACATTGTTTCTCAAAAATGGTAAGTCTGGCGTGTTTTTGACCATAACAAGATTTGAAGAGGCATTCATTACGAACACTTTAAGCCAAAAATCTTAATTCTAGGCCAAAATAAAGAAAATAAACCAAATTATGCCATACTTTTAGCTGAAAATATGTAAAAATATGTATGTTTTTGTGCGATGCACACATTTTTTCTCAAAAATGGTAAGTCTGGCGTGGTTTTGACCATAACAAGATTTGTAGAGGTATTCATTACGAACATTTTAAGCCAAAAATCTTAGTTCTAGGCCTACTAGTTTCCGAGAAAATGAAAATAAACCAAATTATGCCATACTTTTAGCTGAAAATATGTAAAAATATGTATGTTTTTGTGCGATGCACACATTTTTTCACAAAAATTGTAAGTCTGGCGTGGTTTTGACCATAACAAGATTTGTAGAGGCATTCATTACGAACACTTTAAGCCAAAAATCTCAATTCTAGGCCTACTAGTTTCCGAGAAAATGAAAATAAACCAAATTATGCCATACTTTTAGCTGAAAATATGTAAAAATATGTATGTTTTTGTGCGATGCACAAATTTTTTCTCAAAAATGGTAAGTCTGGCGTGGTTTTGACCATAACAAGATTTGTAGAGGCATTCATTACGAACACTTTAAACCAAAAATCTTAATTCTAGGCCTACTAGTTTCCGAGAAAATGAAAATAAACCAAATTATGCCATACTTTTAGCTGAAAATATGTAAAAATATGTATGTTATTGTGCGATGCACATATTTTTTCTCAAAAACGGTAAGTCTGGCGTGGTTTTGACCATAACAAGATTTGTAGAGGTATTCATTACGAACATTTTAAGCCAAAAATCTTAATTCTAGGCCTACTAATTTCCGAGAAAATTAAAATAAACCAAATTATGCTATACTTTTAGCTAAAAATATGTATGTTTTGACCACAACAAGATTTGTAGAGGCATTCATTACGAACATTTTAAGCCAAAAATCTTAGTTCTAGGCCTACTAGTTTCCGAGAAAATGAAAATAAACCAAATTATGCCATACTTTTAGCTGAAAATATGTAAAAATATGTATGTTTTTGTGCGATGCACACATTTTTTCACAAAAATTGTAAGTCTGGCGTGGTTTTGACCATAACAAGATTTGTAGAGGCATTCATTACGAACACTTTAAGCCAAAAATCTTAATTCTAGGCCTACTAGTTTCCGAGAAAATGAAAATAAACCAAATTATGCCATACTTTTAGCTGAAAATATGTAAAAATATGTATGTTTTTTTGCGATGCACACATTTTTTCTCAAAAATGGTAAGTCTGGCGTGGTTTTGACCATAACAAGATTTGTAGAGGCATTCATTACGAACACTTTAAACCAAAAATCTTAATTCTAGGCCTACTAGTTTCCGAGAAAATTAAAGTAAACCAAATTATGCTATACTTTTAGCTAAAAATATGTATGTTTTTGTGCGATACACATATTTTTTCTCAAAAACGGTAAGTCTGGCGTGGTTTTGACCACAACAAGATTTGTAGAGGCATTCATTACGAACATTTTAAGCCAAAAATCTTAATTCTAGGCCTACTAGTTTCCGAGAAAATGAAAATAAACCAAATTATGCCATACTTTTAGCTGAAAATATGTAAAAACATGCATGTTTTTGTGCGATGCGCGCATTTTTTCTCAAAAATGGTAAGTCTGGCGTGGTTTTGACCATAAAAAGACTTGTAGAGGCATTCATTACGAACATTTTAAGCCAAAAATCTTAATTCTACGCCTACTAGTTTCCGAGAAAATTAAAATAAACCAAATTATGCCATACTTATAGCTGAAAATATGTAAAAATGTGTATGTTTTTGTGCGATGCACACATTTTTTCTCAAAAATGGTAAGTGTGGCGTGGTTTTGACCATAACAAGATTTGTAGAGGCATTCATTACGAACATTTTAAGCCAAAAATCTTAATTCTAACCCTACTAGTTTCCGAGAAAATGAAAATAAACCAAATTATGCCATACTTTTAGCTGAAAATATGTAAAAATATGTATGTTTTTGTGCGATGCACACATTGTTTCTCAAAAATGGTAAGTCTGGCGTGTTTTTGACCATAACAAGATTTGTAGAGGCATTCATTACGAACACTTTAAGCCAAAAATCTTAATTCTAGGCCTACTAATTTCCGAGAAAATTAAAATAAACCAAATTATGCTATACTTTTAGCTAAAAATATGTATGTTTTTGTGCGATGCACACATTTTTTCTCAAAAATGGTAAGTCTGGCGTGGTTTTGACCATAACAAGATTTGTAGAGGCATTCATTACGAACACTTTAAGCCAAAAATCTTAATTCTTGGCCTACTAGTTTCCGAGAAAATGAATATAAACCAAATTATGCCATACTTTTAGCTGAAAATATGTAAAAATATGTATGTTTTTGTGCGATGCACACATTTTTTCTCAAAAATGGTAAGTGTGGCGTGGTTTTGACCATAACAAGATTTGTAGAGGCATTCATTACGAACATTTTAAGCCAAAAATCTTAATTCTAGGCCTACTAGTTTCCGAGAAAATGAAAATAAACCAAATTATGCCATACTTTTAGCTGAAAATATGTAAAAATATGTATGTTTTTGTGCGATGCACACATTTTTTCTCAAAAATGGTAAGTCTGGCGTGGTTTTGACCATAACAAGATTTATAGAGGCATTCATTACGAACATTTAGAGCCAAAAATCTTAATTCTAGGCCTACTAGTTTCCGAGAAAATGAAAATAAACCAAATTATGCCATACTTTTAGCTGAATATATGTAAAAATATGTATGTTTTTGTGCGATGCACACATTGTTTCTCAAAAACGGTAAGTCTGGCGTGGTTTTGACCATAACAAGATTTGTAGAGGCATTCATTACGAACACTTTAAGCCAAAAATCTTAATTCTAGGCCTACTAGTTTCCGAGAAAATGAAAATAAACCAAATTATGCTATACTTTTAGCTAAAAATATGTATGTTTTTGTGCGATGCACACATTTTTTCTCAAAAATGGTAAGTCTGGCGTGGTTTTGACCACAACAAGATTTGTAGAGGCATTCATTACGAACATTTTAAGCCAAAAATCTTAGTTCTAGGCCTACTAGTTTCCGAGAAAATGAAAATAAACCAAATTATGCCATACTTTTAGCTGAAAATATGTAAAAATATGTATGTTTTTGTGCGATGCACACATTTTTCACAAAAATGGTAGGTCTGGCGTGGTTTTGACCGTAACAAGATTTGTAGAGGCATTCATTACGAACATTTTAAGCCAAAAATCTTAATTCTAGGCCTACTAGTTTCCGAGAAAATGAAAATAAACCAAATTATGCCATACTTTTAGCTGAAAATATGTAAAAACATGCATGTTTTTGTGCGATGCGCGCATTTTTTCTCAAAAATGGTAAGTCTGGCGTGGTTTTGACCGTAACAAGATTTGTAGAGGCATTCATTACGAACACTTTAAGCCAAAAATCTTAATTCTAGGCCAAAATAAAGAAAATAAACCAAATTATGCCATACTTTTAGCTGAAAATATGTAAAACTATGTATGTTTTTGTGCGATGTACACATTTTTTCTCAAAAATGGTAAGTCTGGCGTGGTTTTGACCATTACAAGATTTGTAGAGGCATTCATTACGAACATTTTAAACCAAAAATCTTAATTCTAGGCCTACTACTTTCCGAGAAAATGAAAATAAACCAAATTATGCCATACTTTTAGCTGAAAATATGTAAAAATATGTATGTTTTTGTGCGATGCACACATTTTTTCACAAAAATGGTAAGTCTGGCGTGGTTTTGACCGTAACAAGATTTGTAGAGGCATTCATTACGAACATTTTAAGCCAAAAATTTTAATTCTAGGCCTACTAGTTTCCGAGAAAATGAAAATAAACCAAATTATGCCATACTTTTAGCTGAAAATATGTAAAAATATGTATGTTTTTGTGCGATGCACACATTTTTTCACAAAAATGGTAAGTCTGGCGTGGTTTTGACCATAACAAGATTTGTAGAGGCATTCATTACGAACATTTTAAGCCAAAAATCTTAATTCTAGGCCTACTAGTTTCCGAGAAAATGAAAATAAACCAAATTATGCCATACTTTTAGCTGAAAATATGTAAAAATATGTATGTTTTTTCTCAAAAATGGTAAGTCTGGCGTGGTTTTGACCATAACAAGATTTGTAGAGGCATTCATTAAGAACATTTTAAGCCAAAAATCTTAATTTTAGGCCTACTAGTTTCCGAGAAAATGAAAATAAACCAAATTATGCCATACTTTTAGCTGAAAATATGTAAAAACATGCATGTTTTTGTGCGATGCGCGCATTTTTTCTCAAAAATGGTAAGTCTGGCGTGGTTTTGACCATAACAAGATTTATAGAGGCATTCATTACGAACATTTCGAGCCAAAAATCTTAATTCTAGGCCTACTAGTTTCCGAGAAAATGAAAATAAACCAAATTATGCCATACTTTTAGCTGAAAATATGTAAAAATGTGTATGTTTTTGTGCGATGCACACATTTTTTCTCAAAAATGGTAAGTGTGGCGTGGTTTTGACCATAACAAGATTTGTAGAGGCATTCATTACGAACATTTTAAGCCAAAAATCTTAATTCTAGGCCTACTAGTTTCCGAGAAAATGAAAATAAACCAAATTATGCCATACTTTTAGCTGATAATATGTAAAAACATGCATGTTTTTGTGCGATGCGCGCATTTTTTCTCAAAAATGGTAAGTCTGGCGTGGTTTTGACCATAACAAGATTTATAGAGGCATTCATTACGAACATTTTAAGCCAAAAATCTTAATTCTAGGCCTACTAGTTTCCGAGAAAATGAAAATAAACCAAATTATGCCATACTTTTAGCTGAAAATATGTAAAAATATGTATGTTTTTTCTCAAAAATGGTAAGTCTGGCGTGGTTTTGACCATAACAAGATTTGTAGAGGCATTCATTAAGAACATTTTAAGCCAAAAATCTTAATTCTAGGCCTACTAGTTTCCGAGAAAATTAAAATAAACCAAATTATGCCATACTTTTAGCTGAAAATATGTAAAAACATGCATGTTTTTGTGCGATGCGCGCATTTTTTCTCAAAAATGGTAAGTCTGGCGTGGTTTTGACCATAACAAGATTTATAGAGGCATTCATTACGAACATTTCGAGCCAAAAATCTTAATTCTAGGCCTACTAGTTTCCGAGAAAATGAAAATAAACCAAATTATGCCATACTTTTAGCTGAAAATATGTAAAAATGTGTATGTTTTTGTGCGATGCACACATTTTTTTCTCAAAAATGGTAAGTGTGGCGTGGTTTTGACCATAACAAGATTTGTAGAGGCATTCATTACGAACATTTTAAGCCAAAAATCTTAATTCTAGGCCTACTAGTTTCCGAGAAAATGAAAATAAACCAAATTATGCCATACTTTTAGCTGAAAATATGTAAAAATATGTATGTTTTTGTGCGATGCACACATTTTTTCACAAAAATTGTAAGTCTGGCGTGGTTTTGACCATAACAAGATTTGTAGAGGCATTCATTACGAACACTTTAAGCCAAAAATCTTAATTCTAGGCCTACTAGTTTCCGAGAAAATGAAAATAAACCAAATTATGCCATACTTTTAGCTGAAAATATGTAAAAATATGTATGTTTTTGTGCGATGCACAAATTTTTGCTCAAAAATGGTAAGTCTGGCGTGGTTTTGACCATAACAAGATTTGTAGAGGCATTCATTACGAACATTTTAAACCAAAAATCTTAATTCTAGGCCTACTAGTTTCCGAGAAAATTAAAGTAAACCAAATTATGCTATACTTTTAGCTAAAAATATGTATGTTTTTGTGCGATGCACACATTTTTTCTCAAAAATGGTAAGTCTGGCGTGGTTTTGACCGTAACAAGATTTGTAGAGGCATTCATTACGAACACTTTAAGCCAAAAATCTTAATTCTAGGCCTACTAGTTTCCGAGAAAATGAAAATAAACCAAATTATGCCATACTTTTAGCTGAAAATATGTAAAAATATGTATGTTTTTGTGCGATGCACACATTTTTTCACAAAAATGGTAAGTCTGGCGTGGTTTTGACCATAACAAGATTTGTAGAGGCATTCATTACGAACATTTTAAGCCAAAAATCTTAATTCTAGGCCTACTAGTTTCCGAGAAAATGAAAATAAACCAAATTATGCCATACTTTTAGCTGAAAATATGTAAAAATATGTATGTTTTTTCTCAAAAATGGTAAGTCTGGCGTGGTTTTGACCATAACAAGATTTGTAGAGGCATTCATTAAGAACATTTTAAGCCAAAAATCTTAATTCTAGGCCTACTAGTTTCCGAGAAAATGAAAATAAACCAAATTATGCCATACTTTTAGCTGAAAATATGTAAAAACATGCATGTTTTTGTGCGATGCGCGCATTTTTTCTCAAAAATGGTAAGTCTGGCGTGGTTTTGACCATAACAAGATTTATAGAGGCATTCATTACGAACATTTCGAGCCAAAAATCTTAATTCTAGGCCTACTAGTTTCCGAGAAAATGAAAATAAACCAAATTATGCCATACTTTTAGCTGAAAATATGTAAAAATGTGTATGTTTTTGTGCGATGCACACATTTTTTCTCAAAAATGGTAAGTGTGGCGTGGTTTTGACCATAACAAGATTTGTAGAGGCATTCATTACGAACATTTTAAGCCAAAAATCTTAATTCTAGGCCTACTAGTTTCCGAGAAAATGAAAATAAACCAAATTATGCCATACTTTTAGCTGAAAATATGTAAAAACATGCATGTTTTTGTGCGATGCGCGCATTTTTTCTCAAAAATGGTAAGTCTGGCGTGGTTTTGACCATAACAAGATTTATAGAGGCATTCATTACGAACATTTTAAGCCAAAAATCTTAATTCTAGGCCTACTAGTTTCCGAGAAAATGAAAATAAACCAAATTATGCCATACTTTTAGCTGAAAATATGTAAAAATATGTATGTTTTTTCTCAAAAATGGTAAGTCTGGCGTGGTTTTGACCATAACAAGATTTGTAGAGGCATTCATTAAGAACATTTTAAGCCAAAAATCTTAATTCTAGGCCTACTAGTTTCCGAGAAAATGAAAATAAACCAAATTATGCCATACTTTTAGCTGAAAATATGTAAAAACATGCATGTTTTTGTGCGATGTGCGCATTTTTTCTCAAAAATGGTAAGTCTGGCGTGGTTTTGACCATAACAAGATTTGTAGAGGCATTCATTACGAACACTTTAAGCCAAAAATCTTAATTCTAGGCCTACTAGTTTCCGAGAAAATGAAAATAAACCAAATTATGCCATACTTTTAGCTGAAAATATGTAAAAATATGTATGTTTTTGTGCGATGCACAAATTTTTGCTCAAAAATGGTAAGTCTGGCGTGGTTTTGACCATAACAAGATTTGTAGAGGCATTCATTACGAACATTTTAAACCAAAAATCTTAATTCTAGGCCTACTAGTTTCCGAGAAAATTAAAGTAAACCAAATTATGCTATACTTTTAGCTAAAAATATGTATGTTTTTGTGCGATGCACACATTTTTTCTCAAAAATGGTAAGTCTGGCGTGGTTTTGACCAGAACAAGATTTGTAGAGGCATTCATTACGAACATTTTAAGCCAAAAATCTTAATTCTAGGCCTACTAGTTTCCGAGAAAATTAAAATAAACCAAATTATGCCATACTTTTAGCTGAAAATATGTAAAAATATGTATGTTTTTGTGCAATGCACACATTTTTTCACAAAAATGGTAAGTCTGGCGTGGTTTTGACCATAACAAGATTTGTAGAGGCATTCACTACGAACATTTTAAGCCAAAAATCTTAATTCTAGGCCTACTAGTTTCCGAGAAAATGAAAATAAACCAAATTATGCCATACTTTTAGCTGAAAATATGTAAAAATATGTATGTTTTTTCTCAAAAATGGTAAGTCTGGCGTGGTTTTGACCATAACAAGATTTGTAGAGGCATTCATTACGAACATTTTAAATCAAAAATCTTAATTCTAGGCCTACTAGTTTCCGAGAAAATGAAAATAAACCAAATTATGCCATACTTTTAGCTGAAAATATGTAAAAACATGCATGTTTTTGTGCGATGCGCGCATTTTTTCTCAAAAATGGTAAGTCTGGCGTGGTTTTGACCATAACAAGATTTATAGAGGCATTCATTACGAACATTTCGAGCCAAAAATCTTAATTCTAGGCCTACTAGTTTCCGAGAAAATTAAAATAAACCAAATTATGCCATACTTTTAGCTGAAAATATGTAAAAATATGTATGTTTTTGTGCGATGCACACATTTTTTCACAAAAATGGTAAGTCTGGCGTGGTTTTGACCATAACAATATTTGTAGAGGCATTCATTACGAACACTTTAAGCCAAAAATCTTAATTCTAGGCCTACTAATTTCCGAGAAAATTAAAATAAACCAAATTATGCTATACTTTTAGCTAAAAATATGTATGTTTTTGTGCGATGCACACATTTTTTCACAAAAATTGTAAGTCTGGCGTGGTTTTGACCATAACAAGATTTGTAGAGGCATTCATTACGAACATTTTAAACCAAAAATCTTAATTCTAGGCCTACTAGTTTCCGAGAAAATGAAAATAAACCAAATTATGCCATACTTTTAGCTGAAAATATGTAAAAATATGTATGTTTTTGTGCGATGCACAAATTTTTGCTCAAAAATGGTAAGTCTGGCGTGGTTTTGACCATAACAAGATTTGTAGAGGCATTCATTACGAACACTTTAAGCCAAAAATCTTAATTCTAGGCCTACTAGTTTCCGAGAAAATGAAAATAAACCAAATTATGCCATACTTTTAGCTGAAAATATGTAAAAATATGTATGTTTTTGTGCGATGCACAAATTTTTGCTCAAAAATGGTAAGTCTGGCGTGGTTTTGACCATAACAAGATTTGTAGAGGCATTCATTACGAACACTTTAAACCAAAAATCTTAATTCTAGGCCTACTAGTTTCCGAGAAAATTAAAGTAAACCAAATTATGCTATACTTTTAGCTAAAAATATGTATGTTTTTGTGCGATGCACACATTTTTTCTCAAAAATGGTAAGTCTGGCGTGGTTTTGACCAGAACAAGATTTGTAGAGGCATTCATTACGAACACTTTAAGCCAAAAATCTTAATTCTAGGCCTACTAGTTTCCGAGAAAATTAAAATAAACCAAAGTATGAAATACTTTTAGCTGAAAATATGTAAAAATATGTATGTTTTTGTGCAATGCACACATTTTTTCACAAAAATGGTAAGTCTGGCGTGGTTTTGACCATAACAAGATTTGTAGAGGCATTCATTACGAACACTTTAAGCCAAAAATCTTAATTCTAGGCCTACTAGTTTCCGAGAAAATGAAAATAAACCAAATTATGCCATACTTTTAGCTGAAAATATGTAAAAATATGTATGTTTTTGTGCGATGCACAAATTTTTGCTCAAAAATGGTAAGTCTGGCGTGGTTTTGACCATAACAAGATTTGTAGAGGCATTCATTACGAACACTTTAAACCAAAAATCTTAATTCTAGGCCTACTAGTTTCCGAGAAAATTAAAGTAAACCAAATTATGCTATACTTTTAGCTAAAAATATGTATGTTTTTGTGCGATGCACACATTTTTTCTCAAAAATGGTAAGTCTGGCGTGGTTTTGACCACAACAAGATTTGTAGAGGCATTCATTACGAACACTTTAAGCCAAAAATCTTAATTCTAGGCCTACTAGTTTCCGAGAAAATTAAAATAAACCAAAGTATGCCATACTTTTAGCTGAAAATATGTAAAAATATGTATGTTTTTGTGCAATGCACACATTTTTTCACAAAAATGGTAAGTCTGGCGTGGTTTTGACCATAACAAGATTTGTAGAGGCATTCATTACGAACACTTTAAGCCAAAAATCTTAATTCTAGGCCTACTAGTTTCCGAGAAAATGAAAATAAACCAAATTATGCCATACTTTTAGCTGAAAATATGTAAAAATATGTATGTTTTTGTGCGATGCACACATTTTTCCTCAAAAATGGTAAGTCTGGCGTGGTTTTGACCACAACAAGATTTGTAGAGGCATTCATTACGAACATTTTAAGCCAAAAATCTTAATTCTAGGCCTACTAATTTCCGAGAAAATTAAAATAAACCAAATTATGCTATACTTTTAGCTAAAAATATGTATGTTTTTGTGCGATGCACACATTTTTCCTCAAAAATGGTAAGTCTGGCGTGGTTTTGACCACAACAAGATTTGTAGAGGCATTCATTACGAACATTTTAAGCCAAAAATCTTAGTTCTAGGCCTACTAGTTTCCGAGAAAATGAAAATAAACCAAATTATGCCATACTTTTAGCTGAAAATATGTAAAAATATGTATGTTTTTGTGCGATGCACACATTTTTTCACAAAAATTGTAAGTCTGGCGTGGTTTTGACCATAACAAGATTTGTAGAGGCATTCATTACGAACACTTTAAGCCAAAAATCTTAATTCTAGGCCTACTAGTTTCCGAGAAAATGAAAATAAACCAAATTATGCCATACTTTTAGCTGAAAATATGTAAAAATATGTATGTTTTTGTGCGATGCACAAATTTTTTCTCAAAAATGGTAAGTCTGGCGTGGTTTTGACCATAACAAGATTTGTAGAGGCATTCATTACGAACACTTTAAACCAAAAATCTTAATTCTAGGCCTACTAGTTTCCGAGAAAATTAAAGTAAACCAAATTATGCTATACTTTTAGCTAAAAATATGTATGTTTTTGTGCGATGCACACATTTTTTCTCAAAAATGGTAAGTCTGGCGTGGTTTTGACCATAACAAGATTTGTAGAGGCATTCATTACGAACATTTTAAGCCAAAAATCTTAATTATACGCCTACTAGTTTCCGAGAAAATTAAAATAAACCAAATTATGCCATACTTTTAGCTGAAAATATGTAAAAATATGTATGTTTTTTCTCAAAAATGGTAAGTCTGGCGTGGTTTTGACCATAACAAGATTTGTAGAGGCATTCATTAAGAACATTTTAAGCCAAAAATCTTAATTCTAGGCCTACTAGTTTCCGAGAAAATGAAAATAAACCAAATTATGCCATACTTTTAGCTGAAAATATGTAAAAACATGCATGTTTTTGTGCGATGCGCGCATTTTTTCTCAAAAATGGTAAGTCTGGCGTGGTTTTGACCATAACAAGATTTATAGAGGCATTCATTACGAACATTTCGAGCCAAAAATCTTAATTCTAGGCCTACTAGTTTCCGAGAAAATGAAAATAAACCAAATTATGCCATACTTTTAGCTGAAAATATGTAAAAATATGTATGTTTTTGTGCGATGCACAAATTTTTTCTCAAAAATGGTAAGTCTGGCGTGGTTTTGACCATAACAAGATTTGTAGAGGCATTCATTACGAACACTTTAAACCAAAAATCTTAATTCTAGGCCTACTAGTTTCCGAGAAAATTAAAGTAAACCAAATTATGCTATACTTTTAGCTAAAAATATGTATGTTTTTGTGCGATGCACACATTTTTTCTCAAAAATGGTAAGTCTGGCGTGGTTTTGACCATAACAAGATTTGTAGAGGCATTCATTACGAACATTTTAAGCCAAAAATCTTAATTATACGCCTACTAGTTTCCGAGAAAATTAAAATAAACCAAATTATGCCATACTTTTAGCTGAAAATATGTAAAAATATGTATGTTTTTTCTCAAAAATGGTAAGTCTGGCGTGGTTTTGACCATAACAAGATTTGTAGAGGCATTCATTAAGAACATTTTAAGCCAAAAATCTTAATTCTAGGCCTACTAGTTTCCGAGAAAATGAAAATAAACCAAATTATGCCATACTTTTAGCTGAAAATATGTAAAAACATGCATGTTTTTGTGCGATGCGCGCATTTTTTCTCAAAAATGGTAAGTCTGGCGTGGTTTTGACCATAACAAGATTTATAGAGGCATTCATTACGAACATTTCGAGCCAAAAATCTTAATTCTAGGCCTACTAGTTTCCGAGAAAATGAAAATAAACCAAATTATGCCATACTTTTAGCTGAAAATATGTAAAAATGTGTATGTTTTTGTGCGATGCACACATTTTTTCTCAAAAATGGTAAGTGTGGCGTGTTTTTGACCATAACAAGATTTGTAGAGGCATTCATTACGAACATTTTAAACCAAAAATCTTAATTCTACGCCTACTAGTTTCCGAGAAAATGAAAATAAACCAAATTATGCCATACTTTTAGCTGAAAATATGTAAAAATATGTATGTTTTTGTGCGATGCACACATTTTTTCTCAAAAATGGTAAGTCTGGCGTGGTTTTGACCATAACAAGATTTGTAGAGGCATTCATTACGAACATTTTAAGCCAAAAATCTTAATTCTAGGCCTACTAGTTTCCGAGAAAATGAAAATAAACCAAATTATGCCATACTTTTAGCTGAAAATATGTAAAAATATGTATGTTTTTGTGCGATGCACACATTGTTTCTCAAAAACGGTAAGTCTGGCGTGGTTTTGACCATAACAAGATTTGTAGAGGCATTCATTACGAACACTTTAAGCCAAAAATCTTAATTCTAGGCCTACTAATTTCCGAGAAAATTAAAATAAACCAAATTATGCTATACTTTTAGCTAAAAATATGTATGTTTTTGTGCGATGCACACATTTTTTCTCAAAAATGGTAAGTCTGGCGTGGTTTTGACCACAACAAGATTTGTAGAGGCATTCATTACGAACATTTTAAGCCAAAAATCTTAGTTCTAGGCCTACTAGTTTCCGAGAAAATGAAAATAAACCAAATTATGCCATACTTTTAGCTGAAAATATGTAAAAATATGTATGTTTTTGTGCGATGCACACATTTTTTCACAAAAATTGTAAGTCTGGCGTGGTTTTGACCATAACAAGATTTGTAGAGGCATTCATTACGAACACTTTAAGCCAAAAATCTTAATTCTAGGCCTACTGGTTTCCGAGAAAATGAAAATAAACCAAATTATGCCATACTTTTAGCTGAAAATATGTAAAAATATGTATGTTTTTGTGCGATGCACACATTTTTTCTCAAAAATGGTAAGTCTGGCGTGGTTTTGACCATAACAAGATTTGTAGAGGCATTCATTACGAACACTTGAAACCAAAAATCTTAATTCTAGGCCTACTAGTTTCCGAGAAAATTAAAGTAAACCAAATTATGCTATACTTTTAGCTAAAAATATGTATGTTTTTGTGCGATACACATATTTTTTCTCAAAAACGGTAAGTCTGGCGTGGTTTTGACCAGAACAAGATTTGTAGAGGCATTCATTAAGAACATTTTAAGCCAAAAATCTTAATTCTAGGCCTACTAGTTTCCGAGAAAATGAAAATAAACCAAATTATGCCATACTTTTAGCTGAAAATATGTAAAAACATGCATGTTTTTGTGCGATGCGCGCATTTTTTCTCAAAAATGGTAAGTCTGGCGTGGTTTTGACCATAACAAGATTTATAGAGGCATTCATTACGAACATTTAGAGCCAAAAATCTTAATTCTAGGCCTACTAGTTTCCGAGAAAATGAAAATAAACCAAATTATGCTATACTTTTAGCTGAAAATATGTAAAAATGTGTATGTTTTTGTGCGATGCACACATTTTTTCTCAAAAATGGTAAGTGTGGCGTGGTTTTGACCATAACAAGATTTGTAGAGGCATTCATTACGAACATTTTAAGCCAAAAATCTTAATTCTAGGCCTACTAGTTTCCGAGAAAATGAAAATAAACCAAATTATGCCATACTTTTAGCTGAAAATATGTAAAAACATGCATGTTTTTGTGCGATGCGCGCATTTTTTCTCAAAAATGGTAAGTCTGGCGTGGTTTTGACCATAACAAGATTTATAGAGGCATTCATTACGAACATTTTAAGCCAAAAATCTTAATTCTAGGCCTACTAGTTTCCGAGAAAATGAAAATAAACCAAATTATGCCATACTTTTAGCTGAAAATATGTAAAAATATGTATGTTTTTTCTCAAAAATGGTAAGTCTGGCGTGGTTTTGACCATAACAAGATTTGTAGAGGCATTCATTAAGAACATTTTAAGCCAAAAATCTTAATTCTAGGCCTACTAGTTTCCGAGAAAATGAAAATAAACCAAATTATGCCATACTTTTAGCTGAAAATATGTAAAAACATGCATGTTTTTGTGCGATGCGCGCATTTTTTCTCAAAAATGTTAAGTCTGGCGTGGTTTTGACCATAACAAGATTTATAGAGGCATTCATTACGAACATTTCGAGCCAAAAATCTTAATTCTAGGCCTACTAGTTTCCGAGAAAATGAAAATAAACCAAATTATGCCATACTTTTAGCTGAAAATATGTAAAAATGTGTATGTTTTTGTGCGATGCACACATTTTTTCTCAAAAATGGTAAGTGTGGCGTGGTTTTGACCATAACAAGATTTGTAGAGGCATTCATTACGAACATTTTAAGCCAAAAATCTTAATTCTAGGCCTACTAGTTTCCGAGAAAATGAAAATAAACCAAATTATGCCATACTTTTAGCTGAAAATATGTAAAAATATGTATGTTTTTGTGCGATGCACACATTTTTTCACAAAAATTGTAAGTCTGGCGTGGTTTTGACCATAACAAGATTTGTAGAGGCATTCATTACGAACATTTTAAGCCAAAAATCTTAATTCTAGGCCTACTAGTTTCCGAGAAAATGAAAATAAACCAAATTATGCCATACTTTTAGCTGAAAATATGTAAAAATATGTATGTTTTTGTGCGATGCACAAATTTTTGCTCAAAAATGGTAAGTCTGGCGTGGTTTTGACCATAACAAGATTTGTAGAGGCATTCATTACGAACATTTTAAACCAAAAATCTTAATTCTAGGCCTACTAGTTTCCGAGAAAATTAAAGTAAACCAAATTATGCTATACTTTTAGCTAAAAATATGTATGTTTTTGTGCGATGCACACATTTTTTCTCAAAAATGGTAAGTCTGGCGTGGTTTTGACCAGAACAAGATTTGTAGAGGCATTCATTACGAACATTTTAAGCCAAAAATCTTAATTCTAGGCCTACTAGTTTCCGAGAAAATTAAAATAAACCAAATTATGCCATACTTTTAGCTGAAAATATGTAAAAATATGTATGTTTTTGTGCAATGCACACATTTTTTCACAAAAATGGTAAGTCTGGCGTGGTTCTGACCATAACAAGATTTGTAGAGGCATTCACTACGAACATTTTAAGCAAAAAATCTTAATTCTAGGCCTACTAGTTTCCGAGAAAATGAAAATAAACCAAATTATGCCATACTTTTAGCTGAAAATATGTAAAAATATGTATGTTTTTTCTCAAAAATGGTAAGTCTAGCGTGGTTTTGACCATAACAAGATTTGTAGAGGCATTCATTACGAACATTTTAAACCAAAAATCTTAATTCTAGGCCTACTAGTTTCCGAGAAAATGAAAATAAACCAAATTATGCCATACTTTTAGCTGAAAATATGTAAAAACATGCATGTTTTTGTGCGATGCGCGCATTTTTTCTCAAAAATGGTAAGTCTGGCGTGGTTTTGACCATAACAAGATTTATAGAGGCATTCATTACGAACATTTCGAGCCAAAAATCTTAATTCTAGGCCTACTAGTTTCCGAGAAAATGAAAATAAACCAAATTATGCCATACTTTTAGCTGAAAATATGTAAAAATATGTATGTTTTTGTGCGATGCACACATTTTTTCTCAAAAATGGTAAGTCTGGCGTGGTATTGACCATAACAAGATTTGTAGAGGCATTCATTACGAACACTTTAAGCCAAAAATCTTAATTCTAGGCCTACTAATTTCCGAGAAAATTAAAATAAACCAAATTATGCTATACTTTTAGCTAAAAATATGTATGTTTTTGTGCGATGCACACATTTTTCCTCAAAAATGGTAAGTCTGGCGTGGTTTTGACCACAACAAGATTTGTAGAGGCATTCATTACGAACATTTTAAGCCAAAAATCTTAGTTCTAGGCCTACTAGTTTCCGAGAAAATGAAAATAAACCAAATTATGCCATACTTTTAGCTGAAAATATGTAAAAATATGTATGTTTTTGTGCGATGCACACATTTTTTCACAAAAATTGTAAGTCTGGCGTGGTTTTGACCATAACAAGATTTGTAGAGGCATTCATTACGAACACTTTAAGCCAAAAATCTTAATTCTAGGCCTACTAGTTTCCGAGAAAATGAAAATAAACCACATTATGCCATACTTTTAGCTGAAAATATGTAAAAATATGTATGTTTTTGTGCGATGCACACATTTTTTCACAAAAATTGTAAGTCTGGCGTGGTTTTGACCATAACAAGATTTGTAGAGGCATTCATTACGAACACTTTAAGCCAAAAATCTTAATTCTAGGCCTACTAGTTTCCGAGAAAATGAAAATAAACCAAATTATGCCATACTTTTAGCTGAAAATATGTAAAAATGTGTATGTTTTTGTGCGATGCACACATTTTTTCTCAAAAATGGTAAGTGTGGCGTGGTTTTGACCATAACAAGATTTGTAGAGGCATTCATTACGAACACTTTAAACCAAAAATCTTAATTCTAGGCCTACTAGTTTCCGAGAAAATGAAAATAAACCAAATTATGCTATACTTTTAGCTAAAAATATGTATGTTTTTGTGCGATGCACACATTTTTTCTCAAAAATGGTAAGTCTGGCGTGGTTTTGACCAGAACAAGATTTGTAGAGGCATTCATTACGAACACTTTAAGCCAAAAATCTTAATTCTAGGCCTACTAGTTTCCGAGAAAATTAAAATAAACCAAAGTATGCCATACTTTTAGCTGAAAATATGTAAAAATATGTATGTTTTTGTGCAATGCACACATTTTTTCACAAAAATGGTAAGTCTGGCGTGGTTTTGACCATAACAAGATTTGTAGAGGCATTCATTACGAACACTTTAAGCCAAAAATCTTAATTCTAGGCCTACTAGTTTCCGAGAAAATGAAAATAAACCAAATTATGCCATACTTTTAGCTGAAAATATGTAAAAATATGTATGTTTTTGTGCGATGCACACATTTTTCCTCAAAAATGGTAAGTCTGGCGTGGTTTTGACCACAACAAGATTTGTAGAGGCATTCATTACGAACATTTTAAGCCAAAAATCTTAATTCTAGGCCTACTAATTTCCGAGAAAATTAAAATAAACCAAATTATGCTATACTTTTAGCTAAAAATATGTATGTTTTTGTGCAATGCACATATTTTTTCTCAAAAACGGTAAGTCTGGCGTGGTTTTGACCATAACAAGATTTGTAGGGGCATTCATTACGAACATTTTAAACCAAAAATCTTAATTCTAGGCCTACTAGTTTCCGAGAAAATGAAAATAAACCAAATTATGCCATACCTTTAGCTGAAAATATGTAAAAATATGTATGTTTTTTCTCAAAAATGGTAAGTCTGGCGTGGTTTTGACCATAACAAGATTTGTAGAGGCATTCATTACGAACATTTGAAACCAAAAATCTTAATTCTAGGCCTACTAGTTTCCGAGAAAATGAAAATAAACCAAATTATGCCATACTTTTAGCTGAAAATATGTAAAAACATGCATGTTTTTGTGCGATGCGCGCATTTTTTCTCAAAAATGGTAAGTCTGGCGTGGTTTTGACCATAACAAGATTTATAGAGGCATTCATTACGAACATTTCGAGCCAAAAATCTTAATTCTAGGCCTACTAGTTTCCGAGAAAATGAAAATAAACCAAATTATGCCATACTTTTAGCTGAAAATATGTAAAAATGTGTATGTTTTTGTCCGATGCACACATTTTTTCTCAAAAATGGTAAGTGTGGCGTGGTTTTGACCATAACAAGATTTGTAGAGGCATTCATTACGAACATTTTGAGCCAAAAATCTTAATTCTAGGCCTACTAGTTTCCGAGAAAATGAAAATAAACCAAATTATGCCATACTTTTAGCTGAAAATATGTAAAAATATGTATGTTTTTGTGCGATGCACACATTTTTTCTCAAAAATGGTAAGTCTGGCGTGGTTTTGACCATAACAAGATTTGTAGAGGCATTCATTACGAACATTTTAAGCCAAAAATCTTAATTCTAGGCCTACTAGTTTCCGAGAAAATGAAAATAAACCAAATTATGCCATACTTTTAGCTGAAAATATGTAAAAATATGTATGTTTTTGTGCGATGCACATATTTTTTCTCAAAAACGGTAAGTCTGGCGTGTTTCTGACCATAACAAGATTTGTAGAGGCATTCATTACGAACACTTTAAGCCAAAAATCTTAATTCTAGGCCTACTAATTTCCGAGAAAATGAAAATAAACCAAATTATGCTATACTTTTAGCTAAAAATATGTATGTTTTTGTGCGATGCACACATTTTTCCTCAAAAATGGTAAGTCTGGCGTGGTTTTGACCACAACAAGATTTGTAGAGGCATTCATTACGAACATTTTAAGCCAAAAATCTTAGTTCTAGGCCTACTAGTTTCCGAGAAAATGAAAATAAACCAAATTATGCCATACTTTTAGCTGAAAATATGTAAAAATATGTATGTTTTTGTGCGATGCACACATTTTTTCACAAAAATTGTAAGTCTGGCGTGGTTTTGACCATAACAAGATTTGTAGAGGCATTCATTACGAACACTTTAAGCCAAAAATCTTAATTCTAGGCCTACTAGTTTCCGAGAAAATGAAAATAAACCAAATTATGCCATACTTTTAGCTGAAAATATGTAAAAATATGTATGTTTTTGTGCGATGCACAAATTTTTTCTCAAAAATGGTAAGTCTGGCGTGGTTTTGACCACAACAAGATTTGTAGAGGCATTCATTACGAACATTTTAAGCCAAAAATCTTAATTCTAGGCCTACTAGTTTCCGAGAAAATGAAAATAAACCAAATTATGCTATACTTTTAGCTAAAAATATGTATGTTTTTGTGCGATGCACACATTTTTTCTCAAAAATGGTAAGTCTGGCGTGGTTTTGATCATAACAAGATTTGTAGAGGCATTCATTACGAACATTTTAAGCCAAAAATCTTAATTATACGCCTACTAGTTTCCGAGAAAATGAAAATAAACCAAATTATGCCATACTTTTAGCTGAAAATATGTAAAAATATGTATGTTTTTTCTCAAAAATGGTAAGTCTGGCGTGGTTTTGACCATAACAAGATTTGTAGAGGCATTCATTAAGAACATTTTAAGCCAAAAATCTTAATTCTAGGCCTACTAGTTTCCGAGAAAATGAAAATAAACCAAATTATGCCATACTTTTAGCTGAAAATATGTAAAAACATGCATGTTTTTGTGCGATGCGCGCATTTTTTCTCAAAAATGGTAAGTCTGGCGTGGTTTTGACCATAACAAGATTTATAGAGGCATTCATTACGAACATTTCGAGCCAAAAATCTTAATTCTAGGCCTACTAGTTTCCGAGAAAATGAAAATAAACCAAATTATGCCATACTTTTAGCTGAAAATATGTAAAAATGTGTATGTTTTTGTGCGATGCACACATTTTTTCTCAAAAATGGTAAGTGTGGCGTGGTTGTGACCATAACAAGATTTGTAGAGGCATTCATTACGAACATTGTAAACCAAAAATCTTAATTCTAGGCCTACTAGTTTCCGAGAAAATGAAAATAAACCAAATTATGCCATACTTTTAGCTGAAAATATGTAAAAACATGCATGTTTTTGTGCGATGCGCGCATTTTTTCTCAAAAATGGTAAGTCTGGCGTGGTTTTGACCATAACAAGATTTATAGAGGCATTCATTACGAACATTTCGAGCCAAAAATCTTAATTCTAGGCCTACTAGTTTCCGAGAAAATGAAAATAAACCAAATTATGCCATACTTTTAGCTGAAAATATGTAAAAATATGTATGTTTTTGTGCGATGCACACATTGTTTCTCAAAAATGGTAAGTCTGGCGTGTTTTTGACCATAACAAGATTTGTAGAGGTATTCATTACGAACACTTTAAGCCAAAAATCTTAATTCTAGGCCTACTAATTTCCGAGAAAATTAAAATAAACCAAATTATGCTATACTTTTAGCTAAAAATATGTATGTTTTTGTGCGATGCACACATTTTTTCTCAAAAATGGTAAGTCTGGCGTGGTTTTGACCACAACAAGATTTGTAGAGGCATTCATTACGAACATTTTAAGCCAAAAATCTTAGTTCTAGGCCTACTAGTTTCCGAGAAAATGAAAATAAACCAAATTATGCCATACTTTTAGCTGAAAATATGTAAAAATATGTATGTTTTTGTGCGATGCACAAATTTTTTCACAAAAATTGTAAGTCTGGCGTGGTTTTGACCATAACAAGATTTGTAGAGGCATTCATTACGAACACTTTAAGCCAAAAATCTTAATTCTAGGCCTACTAGTTTCCGAGAAAATGAAAATAAACCAAATTATGCCATACTTTTAGCTGAAAATATGTAAAAATATGTATGTTTTTGTGCGATGCACAAATTTTTTCTCAAAAATGGTAAGTCTGGCGTGGTTTTGACCATAACAAGATTTGTAGAGGCATTCATTACGAACACTTTAAACCAAAAATCTTAATTCTAGACCTACTAGTTTCCGAGAAAATTAAAGTAAACCAAATTATGCTATACTTTTAGCTAAAAATATGTATGTTTTTGTGCGATGCACATATTTTTTCTCAAAAACGGTAAGTCTGGCGTGGTTTTGACCAGAACAAGATTTGTAGAGGCATTCATTAAGAACATTTTAAGCCAAAAATCTTAATTCTAGGCCTACTAGTTTCCGAGAAAATGAAAATAAACCAAATTATGCCATACTTTTAGCTGAAAATATGTAAAAACATGCATGTTTTTGTGCGATGCGCGCATTTTTTCTCAAAAATGGTAAGTCTGGCGTGGTTTTGACCATAACAAGATTTGTAGAGGCATTCATTACGAACATTTTAAGCCAAAAATCTTAGTTCTAGGCCTACTAGTTTCCGAGAAAATGAAAATAAACCAAATTATGCCATACTTTTAGCTGAAAATATGTAAAAATATGTATGTTTTTGTGCGATGCACACATTTTTTCACAAAAATTGTAGGTCTGGCGTGGTTTTGGCCATAACAAGATTTGTAGAGGCATTCATTACGAACACTTTAAGCCAAAAATCTTAATTCTAGGCCTACTAGTTTCCGAGAAAATGAAAATAAACCAAATTATGCCATACTTTTAGCTGAAAATATGTAAAAATATGTATGTTTTTGTGCGATGCACAAATTTTTTCTCAAAAATGGTAAGTCTGGCGTGGTTTTGACCATAACAAGATTTGTAGAGGCATTCATTACGAACACTTTAAACCAAAAATCTTAATTCTAGGCCTACTAGTTTCCGAGAAAATTAAAGTAAACCAAATTATGCTATACTTTTAGCTAAAAATATGTATGTTATTGTGCGATGCACACATTTTTTCTCAAAAATGGTAAGTCTGGCGTGGTTTTGACCACAACAAGATTTGTAGAGGCATTCATTACGAACATTTTAAGCCAAAAATCTTAGTTCTAGGCCTACTAGTTTCCGAGAAAATGAAAATAAACCAAATTATGCCATACTTTTAGCTGAAAATATGTAAAAATATGTATGTTTTTGTGCGATGCACACATTTTTTCACAAAAATTGTAAGTCTGGCGTGGTTTTGACCATAACAAGATTTGTAGAGGCATTCATTACGAACACTTTAAGCCAAAAATCTTAATTCTAGGCCTACTAGTTTCCGAGAAAATGAAAATAAACCAAATTATGCCATACTTTTAGCTGAAAATATGTAAAAATATGTATGTTTTTGTGCGATGCACACATTGTTTCTCAAAAATGGTAAGTCTGGCGTGTTTTTGACCATAACAAGATTTGTAGAGGCATTCATTACGAACACTTTAAGCCAAAAATCTTAATTCTAGGCCTACTAATTTCCGAGAAAATTAAAATAAACCAAATTATGCTATACTTTTAGCTAAAAATATGTATGTTTTTGTGCGATGCACACATTTTTTCTCAAAAATGGTAAGTCTGGCGTGGTTTTGACCACAACAAGATTTGTAGAGGCATTCATTACGAACATTTTAAGCCAAAAATCTTAGTTCTAGGCCTACTAGTTTCCGAGAAAATGAAAATAAACCAAATTATGCCATACTTTTAGCTGAAAATATGTAAAAATATGTATGTTTTTGTGCGATGCACACATTTTTTCACAAAAATTGTAAGCCTGGCGTGGTTTTGACCATAACAAGATTTGTAGAGGCATTCATTACGAACACTTTAAGCCAAAAATCTTAATTCTAGGCCTACTAGTTTCTGAGAAAATGAAAATAAACCAAATTATGCCATACTTTTAGCTGAAAATATATAAAAATATGTATGTTTTTGTGCGATGCACAAATTTTTTCTCAAAAATGGTAAGTCTGGCGTGGTTTTGACCATAACAAGATTTGTAGAGGCATTCATTACGAACACTTTAAACCAAAAATCTTAATTCTAGGCCTACTAGTTTCCGAGAAAATTAAAGTAAACCAAATTATGCTATACTTTTAGCTAAAAATATGTATGTTTTTGTGCGATACACATACTTTTTCTCAAAAACGGTAAGTCTGGCGTGGTTTTGACCAGAACAAGATTTGTAGAGGCATTCATTAAGAACATTTTAAACCAAAAATCTTAATTCTAGGCCTACTAGTTTCCGAGAAAATGAAAATAAACCAAATTATGCCATACTTTTAGCTGAAAATATGTAAAAACATGCATGTTTTTGTGCGATGCGCGCATTTTTTCTCAAAAATGGTAAGTCTGGCGTGGTTTTGACCATAACAAGATTTATAGAGGCATTCATTACGAACATTTAGAGCCAAAAATCTTAATTCTAGGCCTACTAGTTTCCGAGAAAATGAAAATAAACCAAATTATGCCATACTTTTAGCTGAAATTCTAGGCCTACTAGTTTCCGAGAAAATTAAAATAAACCAAATTATGCCATACTTTTAGCTGAAAATATGTAAAAATATGTATGTTTTTGTGCGATGCACACATTGTTTCTCAAAAACGGTAAGTCTGGCGTGGTTTTGACCATAACAAGATTTGTAGAGGCATTCATTACGAACACTTTAAGCCAAAAATCTTAATTCTAGGCCTACTAGTTTCCGAGAAAATGAAAATAAACCAAATTATGCCATACTTTTAGCTGAAAATATGTAAAAATATGTATGTTTTTGTGCGATGCACACATTTTTTCTCAAAAATGGTAAGTCTGGCGTGGTTTTGACCATAACAAGATTTGTAGAGGCATTCATTACGAACATTTTAAGCCAAAAATCTTAATTCTAGGCCTACTAGTTTCCGAGAAAATTAAAATAAACCAAATTATGCCATACTTTTAGCTGAAAATATGTAAAAATATGTATGTTTTTGTGCGATGCACACATTTTTTCTCAAAAATGGTAAGTCTGGCGTGTTTTTGACCATAACAAGATTTGTAGAGGCATTCATTACGAACACTTTAAGCCAAAAATCTTAATTCTAGGCCTACTAATTTCCGAGAAAATTAAAATAAACCAAATTATGCTATACTTTTAGCTGAAAATATGTATGTTTTTGTGCGATGCACACATTTTTTCTCAAAAATGGTAAGTCTGGCGTGGTTTTGACCATAACAAGATTTGTAGAGGCATTCATTACGAACATTTTAAGCCAAAAATCTTAGTTCTAGGCCTACTAGTTTCCGAGAAAATGAAAATAAACCAAATTATGCCATACTTTTAGCTGAAAATATGTAAAAATATGTATGTTTTTGTGCGATGCACACATTTTTTCACAAAAATTGTAAGTCTGGCGTGGTTTTGACCATAACAAGATTTGTAGAGGCATTCATTACGAACACTTTAAGCCAAAAATCTTAATTCTAGGCCTACTAGTTTCTGAGAAAATGAAAATAAACAAAATTATGCCATACTTTTAGCTGAAAATATGTAAAAATATGTATGTTTTTGTGCGATGCACACATTTTTTCACAAAAATTGTAAGTCTGGCGTGGTTTTGACCATAACAAGATTTGTAGAGGCATTCATTACGAACACTTTAAGCCAAAAATCTTAATTCTAGGCCTACTAGTTTCTGAGAAAATGAAAATAAACCAAATTATGCCATACTTTTAGCTGAAAATATATAAAAATATGTATGTTTTTGTGCGATGCACAAATTTTTTCTCAAAAATGGTAAGTCTGGCGTGGTTTTGACCATAACAAGATTTGTAGAGGCATTCATTACGAACACTTTAAACCAAAAATCTTAATTCTAGGCCTACTAGTTTCCGAGAAAATTAAAGTAAACCAAATTATGCTATACTTTTAGCTAAAAATATGTATGTTTTTGTGCGATACACATACTTTTTCTCAAAAACGGTAAGTCTGGCGTGGTTTTGACCAGAACAAGATTTGTAGAGGCATTCATTAAGAACATTTTAAACCAAAAATCTTAATTCTAGGCCTACTAGTTTCCGAGAAAATGAAAATAAACCAAATTATGCCATACTTTTAGCTGAAAATATGTAAAAACATGCATGTTTTTGTGCGATGCGCGCATTTTTTCTCAAAAATGGTAAGTCTGGCGTGGTTTTGACCATAACAAGATTTATAGAGGCATTCATTACGAACATTTAGAGCCAAAAATCTTAATTCTAGGCCTACTAGTTTCCGAGAAAATGAAAATAAACCAAATTATGCCATACTTTTAGCTGAAATTCTAGGCCTACTAGTTTCCGAGAAAATGAAAATAAACCAAATTATGCCATACTTTTAGCTGAAAATATGTAAAAATATGTATGTTTTTGTGCGATGCACACATTTTTTCTCAAAAATGGTAAGTCTGGCGTGGTTTTGACCATAACAAGATTTGTAGAGGCATTCATTACGAACATTTTAAGCCAAAAATCTTAATTCTAGGCCTACTAGTTTCCGAGAAAATGAAAATAAACCAAATTATGCCATACTTTTAGCTGAAAATATGTAAAAATATGTATGTTTTTGTGCGATGCACACATTGTTTCTCAAAAATGGTAAGTCTGGCGTGTTTTTGACCATAACAAGATTTGTAGAGGCATTCATTACGAACACTTTAAGCCAAAAATCTTAATTCTAGGCCTACTAATTTCCGAGAAAATTAAAATAAACCAAATTATGCTATACTTTTAGCTAAAAATATGTATGTTTTTGTGCGATGCACACATTTTTTCTCAAAAATGGTAAGTCTGGCGTGGTTTTGACCACAACAAGATTTGTAGAGGCATTCATTACGAACATTTTAAGCCAAAAATCTTAGTTCTAGGCCTACTAGTTTCCGAGAAAATGAAAATAAACCAAATTATGCCATACTTTTAGCTGAAAATATGTAAAAATATGTATGTTTTTGTGCGATGCACACATTTTTTCACAAAAATTGTAAGTCTGGCGTGGTTTTGACCATAACAAGATTTGTAGAGGCATTCATTACGAACACTTTAAGCCAAAAATCTTAATTCTAGGCCTACTAGTTTCTGAGAAAATGAAAATAAACCAAATTATGCCATACTTTTAGCTGAAAATATGTAAAAATATGTATGTTTTTGTGCGATGCACAAATTTTTTCTCAAAAATGGTAAGTCTGGCGTGGTTTTGACCATAACAAGATTTGTAGAGGCATTCATTACGAACACTTTAAACCAAAAATCTTAATTCTAGGCCTACTAGTTTCCGAGAAAATTAAAGTAAACCAAATTATGCTATACTTTTAGCTAAAAATATGTATGTTTTTGTGCGATACACATACTTTTTCTCAAAAACGGTAAGTCTGGCGTGGTTTTGACCAGAACAAGATTTGTAGAGGCATTCATTACGAACATTTTAAACCAAAAATCTTAATTCTAGGCCTACTAGTTTCCGAGAAAATGAAAATAAACCAAATTATGCCATACTTTTAGCTGAAAATATGTAAAAACATGCATGTTTTTGTGCGATGCGCGCATTTTTTCTCAAAAATGGTAAGTCTGGCGTGGTTTTGACCATAACAAGATTTATAGAGGCATTCATTACGAACATTTAGAGCCAAAAATCTTAATTCTAGGCCTACTAGTTTCCGAGAAAATGAAAATAAACCAAATTATGCCATACTTTTAGCTGAAATTCTAGGCCTACTAGTTTCCGAGAAAATTAAAATAAACCAAATTATGCCATACTTTTAGCTGAAAATATGTAAAAATATGTATGTTTTTGTGCGATGCACACATTTTTTCTCAAAAATGGTAAGTCTGGCGTGGTTTTGACCATAACAAGATTTGTAGAGGCATTCATTACGAACACTTTAAGCCAAAAATCTTAATTCTTGGCCTACTAGTTTCCGAGAAAATGAAAATAAACCAAATTATGCCATACTTTTAGCTGAAAATATGTAAAAACATGCATGTTTTTGTGCGATGCGCGCATTTTTTCTCAAAAATGGTAAGTCTGGCGTGGTTTTGACCATAACAAGATTTATAGAGGCATTCATTACGAACATTTAGAGCCAAAAATCTTAATTCTAGGCCTACTAGTTTCCGAGAAAATGAAAATAAACCAAATTATGCCATACTTTGAGCTGAAAATATGTAAAAATGTGTATGTTTTTGTGCGATGCACACATTTTTTCTCAAAAATGGTAAGTGTTTCGTGGTTTTGACCATAACAAGATTTGTAGAGGCATTCATTACGAACATTTTAAGCCAAAAATCTTAATTCTAGGCCTACTAGTTTCCGAGAAAATTAAAATAAACCAAATTATGCCATACTTTTAGCTGAAAATATGTAAAAATATGTATGTTTTTGTGCAATGCACACATTTTTTCACAAAAATGGTAAGTCTGGCGTGGTTTTGACCATAACAAGATTTGTAGAGGCATTCATTACGAACACTTTAAGCCAAAAATCTTAATTCTTGGCCTACTAGTTTCCGAGAAAATGAATATAAACCAAATTATGCCATACTTTTAGCTGAAAATATGTAAAAATATATATGTTTTTGTGCGATGCACATATTTTTTCTCAAAAACGGTAAGTCTGGCGTGGTTTTGACCATAACAAGATTTGTAGAGGCATTCATTACGAACACTTTAAGCCAAAAATCTTAATTCTTGGCCTACTAGTTTCCGAGAAAATGAATATAAACCAAATTATGCCATACTTTTAGCTGAAAATATGTAAAAATATGTATGTTTTTGTGCGATGCACACATTGTTTCTCAAAAACGGTAAGTCTGGCGTGGTTTTGACCATAACAAGATTTGTAGAGGCATTCATTACGAACATTTTAAGCCAAAAATCTTAATTCTAGGCCTACTAGTTTCCGAGAAAATTAAAATAAACCAAATTATGCTATACTTTTAGCTAAAAATATGTATGTTTTTGTGCGATGCACACATTTTTTCTCAAAAATGGTAAGTCTGGGTTGGTTTTGACCACAACAAGATTTATAGAGGCATTCATTACGAACATTTCGAGCCAAAAATCTTAATTCTAAGCCTACTAGTTTCCGAGAAAATGAAAATAAACGACATTATGCCATACTTTTAGCTGAAAATATGTAAAAATGTGTATGTTTTTGTGCGATGCACACATTTTTTCTCAAAAATGGTAAGTGTGGCGTGGTTTGGACCATAACAAGATTTGTAGAGGCATTCATTACGAACATTTTAAGCCAAAAATCTTAATTCTAACCCAACTAGTTTCCGAGAAAATGAAAATAAACCAAATTATGCCATACTTTTAGCTGAAAATATGTAAAAATATGTATGTTTTTGTGCAATGCACACATTTTTTCACAAAAATTGTAAGTCTGGCGTGGTTTTGACCATAACAAGATTTGTAGAGGCATTCATTACGAACACTTTAAGCCAAAAATCTTAATTCTAGGCCTACTAGTTTCCGAGAAAATGAAAATAAACCAAATTATGCCATACTTTTAGCTGAAAATATGTAAAAATATGTATGTTTTTGTACGATGCACACATTTTTTCTCAAAAATGGTAAGTCTGGCGTGGTTTTGACCATAACAAGATTTGTAGAGGCATTCATTACGAACACTTTAAACCAAAAATCTTAATTCTAGGCTTACTAGTTTCCGAGAAAATTAAAGTAAACCAAATTATGCTATACTTTTAGCTAAAAATATGTATGTTTTTGTGCGATGCACACATTTTTTCTCAAAAATGGTAAGTCTGGCGTGTTTTTGACCAGAACAAGATTTGTAGAGGCATTCATTACGAACATTTTAAGCCAAAAATCTTAATTCTAGGCCTACTAGTTTCCGAGAAAATTAAAATAAACCAAATTATGCCATACTTTTAGCTGAAAATATGTAAAAATATGTATGTTTTTGTGCAATGCACTCATTTTTTCACAAAAATGGTAAGTCTGGCGTGGTTTTGACCATAACAAGATTTGTAGAGGCATTCATTACGAACACTTTAAGCCAAAAATCTTAATTCTTGGCCTACTCGTTTCCGAGAAAATGAATATAAACCAAATTATGCCATACTTTTAGCTGAAAATATGTAAAAATATGTATGTTTTTGTGCGATGCACACATTTTTTCTCAAAAATGGTAAGTGTGGCGTGGTTTTGACCATAACAAGATTTGTAGAGGCATTCATTACGAACACTTTAAGCCAAAAATCTTAATTCTTGGCCTACTAGTTTCCGAGAAAATGAAAATAAACCAAATTATGCCATACTTTTAGCTGAAAATATGTAAAAATATGTATGTTATTGTGCGATGCACACATTTTTTCTCAAAAATGGTAAGTCTGGCGTGGTTTTGACCATAACAAGATTTGTAGAGGCATTCATTACGAACATTTTAAGCCAAAAATCTTAATTCTAGGCCTACTAGTTTCCGAGAAAATTAAAATAAACCAAATTATGCCATACTTTTAGCTGAAAATATGTAAAAATATGTATGTTTTTGTGCGATGCACACATTTTTTCTCAAAAATGGTAAGTCTGGCGTGGTTTTGACCATAACAAGATTTGTAGAGGCATTCATTACGAACACTTTAAGCCAAAAATCTTAATTCTAGGCCAAAATAAAGAAAATAAACCAAATTATGCCATACTTTTAGCTGAAAATATGTAAAAATATGTATGTTTTTGTGCGATGCACACATTTTTTCACAAAAATGGTAAGTCTGGCGTGGTTTTGACCATAACAAGATTTGTAGAGGCATTCATTACGAACACTTTAAGCCAAAAATCTTAATTCTAGGCCTACTAGTTTCCGAGAAAATGAAAATAAACCAAATTATGCCATACTTTTAGTTGAAAATATGTAAAAATATGTATGTTTTTGTGCGATGCACACATTTTTTCACAAAAATGGTAAGTCTGGCGTGGTTTTGACCATAACAAGATTTGTAGAGGCATTCATTACGAACATTTTAAGCCAAAAATCTTAATTCTAGGCCTACTAGTTTCCGAGAAAATGAAAATAAACCAAATTATGCCATACTTTTAGCTGAAAATATGTAAAAACATGCATGTTTTTGTGCGATGCACACATTTTTTCACAAAAATGGTAAGTCTGGCGTGGTTTTGACCATAACAAGATTTGTAGAGGCATTCATTACGAACACTTTAAGCCAAAAATCTTATTTCTAGGCCTACTAGTTTCCGAGAAAAAGAAAATAAACCAAATTATGCTATACTTTTAGCTAAAAAAATGTATGTTTTTGTGCGATGCACACATTTTTTCACAAAAATGGTAAGTCTGGCGTGGTTTTGACCATAACAAGATTTGTAGAGGCATTCATTACGAACATTTTAAGCCAAAAATCTTAATTCTAGGCCTACAAGTTTCCGAGAAAATGAAAATAAACCAAATTATGCTATACTTTTAGCTAAAAAAATGTATGTTTTTGTGCGATGCACACATTTTTTCACAAAAATGGTAAGTCTGGCGTGGTTTTGACCATAACAAGATTTGTAGAGGCATTCATTACGAACACTTTAAGCCAAAAATCTTAATTCTAGGCCTACTAGTTTCCGAGAAAAAGAAAATAAACCAAATTATGCTATACTTTTAGCTAAAAATATGTATGTTTTTGTGCGATGCACACATTTTTTCACAAAAATGGTAAGTCTGGCGTGGTTTTGACCATAACAAGATTTGCATTTCACAAAAATGGTAAGTCTGGCGTGGTTTTGACCATAACAAGATTTGTAGAGGCATTCATTACGAACACTTTAAGCCAAAAATCTTAATTCTAGGCCTACTAGTTTCCGAGAAAATTAAAATAAACCAAATTATGCCATACTTTTAGCTGAAAATATGTAAAAATATGTATGTTTTTGTGCGATGCACACATTTTTTCTCAAAACTGGTAAGTCTGGCGTGGTTTTGACCATAACAAGATTTGTAGAGGCATTCATTACGAACATTTTAAACCAAAAATCTTAATCCTAGGCCTACTAGTTTCCGAGAAAATGAAAATAAACCAAATTATGCCATACTTTTAACTGAAAATATGTATGTTAGTGTGCGATGCACATATTTTTTCTCAAAAACGGTAAGTCTGGCGTGGTTTTGACCATAACAAGATTTGTAGAGGCATTCATTACGAACATTTTAAGCCAAAAATCTTATTTCTAGGCCTACTAGTTTCCGAGAAAAAGTAAATAAACCAAATTATGCTATACTTTTAGCTAAAGAAATGTATGTTTTTGTGCGATGCACACATTTTTTCTCAAAAATGGTAAGTCTGGCGTGGTTTTGACCATAACAAGATTTGTAGAGGCATTCATTACGAACACTTTAAGCCAAAAATCTTAATTCTAGGCCAAAATAAAGAAAATAAACCAAATTATGCCATACTTTTAGCTGAAAATATGTAAAAATATGTATGTTTTTGTGCGATGTACACATTTTTTCTCAAAAATGGTAAGTCTGGCGTGGTTTTGACCATAACAAGATTTGTAGAGGCATTCATTACGAACATTTTAAACCAAAAATCTTAATTCTAGGCCTACTAGTTTCCGAGAAAATGAAAATAAACCAAATTATGCCATACTTTTAGCTGAAAATATGTAAAAATATGTATGTTTTTGTGCGATGCACACATTTTTTCACAAAAATGGTAAGTCTGGCGTGGTTTTGACCATAACAAGATTTGTAGAGGCATTCATTACGAACACTTTAAGCCAAAAATCTTAATTCTAGGCCTACTAGTTTCCGAGAAAATGAAAATAAACCAAATTATGCCATACTTTTAGTTGAAAATATGTAAAAATATGTATGTTTTTGTGCGATGCACACATTTTTTCACAAAAATGGTAAGTCTGGCGTGGTTTTGACCATAACAAGATTTGTAGAGGCATTCATTACGAACATTTTAAACCAAAAATCTTAATTCTAGGCCTACTAGTTTCCGAGAAAATGAAAATAAACCAAATTATGCCATACTTTTAGCTGAAAATATGTAAAAATATGTATGTTTTTGTGCGATGCACACATTTTTTCACAAAAATGGTAAGTCTGGCGTGGTTTTGACCATAACAAGATTTGTAGAGGCATTCATTACGAACACTTTAAGCCAAAAATCTTAATTCTAGGCCTACTAGTTTCCGAGAAAATGAAAATAAACCAAATTATGCCATACTTTTAGTTGAAAATATGTAAAAATATGTATGTTTTTGTGCGATGCACACATTTTTTCACAAAAATGGTAAGTCTGGCGTGGTTTTGACCATAACAAGATTTGTAGAGGCATTCATTACGAACACTTTAAGCCAAAAATCTTATTTCTAGGCCTACTAGTTTCCGAGAAAAAGAAAATAAACCAAATTATGCTATACTTTTAGCTAAAAAAATGTATGTTTTTGTGCGATGCACACATTTTTTCACAAAAATGGTAAGTCTGGCGTGGTTTTGACCATAACAAGATTTGTAGAGGCATTCATTACGAACATTTTAAGCCAAAAATCTTAATTCTAGGCCTACAAGTTTCCGAGAAAATGAAAATAAACCAAATTATGCTATACTTTTAGCTAAAAAAATGTATGTTTTTGTGCGATGCACACATTTTTTCACAAAAATGGTAAGTCTGGCGTGGTTTTGACCATAACAAGATTTGTAGAGGCATTCATTACGAACACTTTAAGCCAAAAATCTTAATTCTAGGCCTACTAGTTTCCGAGAAAAAGAAAATAAACCAAATTATGCTATACTTTTAGCTAAAAATATGTATGTTTTTGTGCGATGCACACATTTTTTCACAAAAATGGTAAGTCTGGCGTGGTTTTGACCATAACAAGATTTGTAGAGGCATTCATTACGAACACTTTAAGCCAAAAATCTTAATTCTAGGCCTACTAGTTTCCGAGAAAATGAAAATAAACCAAATTATGCCATACTTTTAGTTGAAAATATGTAAAAATATGTATGTTTTTGTGCGATGCACACTTTTTTTCACAAAAATGGTAAGTCTGGCGTGGTTTTGACCATAACAAGATTTGTAGAGGCATTCATTACGAACATTTTAAACCAAAAATCTTAATTCTAGGCCTACTAGTTTCCGAGAAAATGAAAATAAACCAAATTATGCCATACTTTTAGCTGAAAATATGTAAAAATATGTATGTTTTTGTGCGATGCACACATTTTTTCACAAAAATGGTAAGTCTGGCGTGGTTTTGACCATAACAAGATTTGTAGAGGCATTCATTACGAACACTTTAAGCCAAAAATCTTAATTCTAGGCCTACTAGTTTCCGAGAAAATGAAAATAAACCAAATTATGCCATACTTTTAGTTGAAAATATGTAAAAATATGTATGTTTTTGTGCGATGCACACATTTTTTCACAAAAATGGTAAGTCTGGCGTGGTTTTGACCATAACAAGATTTGTAGAGGCATTCATTACGAACACTTTAAGCCAAAAATCTTATTTCTAGGCCTACTAGTTTCCGAGAAAAAGAAAATAAACCAAATTATGCTATACTTTTAGCTAAAAAAATGTATGTTTTTGTGCGATGCACACATTTTTTCACAAAAATGGTAAGTCTGGCGTGGTTTTGACCATAACAAGATTTGTAGAGGCATTCATTACGAACATTTTAAGCCAAAAATCTTAATTCTAGGCCTACAAGTTTCCGAGAAAATGAAAATAAACCAAATTATGCTATACTTTTAGCTAAAAAAATGTATGTTTTTGTGCGATGCACACATTTTTTCACAAAAATGGTAAGTCTGGCGTGGTTTTGACCATAACAAGATTTGTAGAGGCATTCATTACGAACACTTTAAGCCAAAAATCTTAATTCTAGGCCTACTAGTTTCCGAGAAAAAGAAAATAAACCAAATTATGCTATACTTTTAGCTAAAAATATGTATGTTTTTGTGCGATGCACACATTTTTTCACAAAAATGGTAAGTCTGGCGTGGTTTTGACCATAACAAGATTTGCATTTCACAAAAATGGTAAGTCTGGCGTGGTTTTGACCATAACAAGATTTGTAGAGGCATTCATTACGAACACTTTAAGCCAAAAATCTTAATTCTAGGCCTACTAGTTTCCGAGAAAATTAAAATAAACCAAATTATGCCATACTTTTAGCTGAAAATATGTAAAAATATGTATGTTTTTGTGCGATGCACACATTTTTTCTCAAAACTGGTAAGTCTGGCGTGGTTTTGACCATAACAAGATTTGTAGAGGCATTCATTACGAACATTTTAAACCAAAAATCGTAATTCTAGGCCTACTAGTTTCCGAGAAAATGAAAATAAACCAAATTATGCCATACTTTTAGCTGAAAATATGTATGTTATTGTGCGATGCACATATTTTTTCTCAAAAACGGTAAGTCTGGCGTGGTTTTGACCATAACAAGATTTGTAGAGGCATTCATTACGAACACTTTAAGCCAAAAATCTTAATTCTAGGCCTACTAGTTTCCGAGAAAAAGAAAATAAACCAAATTATGCTATACTTTTAGCTAAAAATATGTATGTTTTTGTGCGATGCACACATTTTTTCACAAAAATGGTAAGTCTGGCGTGGTTTTGACCATAACAAGATTTGTATTTCACAAAAATGGTAAGTCTGGCGTGGTTTTGACCATAACAAGATTTGTAGAGGCATTCATTACGAACATTTTAAACCAAAAATCTTAATTCTAGGCCTACTAGTTTCCGAGAAAATGAAAATAAACCAAATTATGCCATACTTTTAGCTGAAAATATGTATGTTATTGTGCGATGCACATATTTTTTCTCAAAAACGGTAAGTCTGGCGTGGTTTTGACCATAACAAGATTTGTAGAGGCATTCATTACGAACATTTTAAGCCAAAAATCTTATTTCTAGGCCTACTAGTTTCCGAGAAAAAGTAAATAAACCAAATTATGCTATACTTTTAGCTAAAAAAATGTATGTTTTTGTGCGATGCACACATTTTTTCACAAAAATGGTAAGTCTGGCGTGGTTTTGACCACAACAAGATTTGTAGAGGCATTCATTACGAACACTTTAAGCCAAAAATCTTAATTCTAGGCCTACTAGTTTCCGAGAAAAAGAAAATAAACCAAATTATGCTATACTTTTAGCTAAAAATATGTATGTTTTTGTGCGATGCACACATTTTTTCACAAAAATGGTAAGTCTGGCGTGGTTTTGACCATAACAAGATTTGTATTTCACAAAAATGGTAAGTCTGGCGTGGTTTTGACCATAACAAGATTTGTAGAGGCATTCATTACGAACATTTTAAACCAAAAATCTTAATTCTAGGCCTACTAGTTTCCGAGAAAATGAAAATAAACCAAATTATGCCATACTTTTAACTGAAAATATGTATGTTATTGTGCGATGCACATATTTTTTCTCAAAAACGGTAAGTCTGGCGTGGTTTTGACCATAACAAGATTTGTAGAGGCATTCATTACGAACATTTTAAGCCAAAAATCTTATTTCTAGGCCTACTAGTTTCCGAGAAAATGAAAATAAACCAAATTATGCTATACTTTTAGCTAAAAAAATGTATGTTTTTGTGCGATGCACACATTTTTTCACAAAAATGGTAAGTCTGGCGTGGTTTTGACCACAACAAGATTTGTAGAGGCATTCATTACGAACACTTTAAGCCAAAAATCTTAATTCTAGGCCTACTAGTTTCCGAGAAAAAGAAAATAAACCAAATTATGCTATACTTTTAGCTAAAAATATGTATGTTTTTGTGCGATGCACACATTTTTTCACAAAAATGGTAAGTCTGGCGTGGTTTTGACCATAACAAGATTTGTATTTCACAAAAATGGTAAGTCTGGCGTGGTTTTGACCATAACAAGATTTGTAGAGGCATTCATTACGAACATTTTAAACCAAAAATCTTAATTCTAGGCCTACTAGTTTCCGAGAAAATGAAAATAAACCAAATTATGCCATACTTTTAGCTGAAAATATGTATGTTATTGTGCGATGCACATATTTTTTCTCAAAAACGGTAAGTCTGGCGTGGTTTTGACCATAACAAGATTTGTAGAGGCATTCATTACGAACACTTTAAGATAAAAATCTTAATTCTAGGCCTACTAGTTTCCGAGAAAATGAAAATAAACCAAATTATGCCATACTTTTAGCTGAAAATATGTATGTTATTGTGCGATGCACATATTTTTTCTCAAAAACGGTAAGTCTGGCGTGGTTTTGACCATAACAAGATTTGTAGAGGCATTCATTACGAACATTTTAAACCAAAAATCTTAATTCTAGGCCTACTAGTTTCCGAGAAAATGAAAATAAACCAAATTATGCCATACTTTTAGCTGAAAATATGTATGTTATTGTGCGATGCACATATTTTTTCTCAAAAACGGTAAGTCTGGCGTGGTTTTGACCATAACAAGATTTGTAGAGGCATTCATTACGAACATTTTAAACCAAAAATCTTAATTCTAGGCCTACTAGTTTCCGAGAAAATGAAAATAAACCAAATTATGCCATACTTTTAGCTGAAAATATGTAAAAATATGTGTGTTATTGTGCGATGCATATATTTTTTCTCAAAAACGGTAAGTCTGGCGTGGTTTTGACCATAACAAGATTTGTAGAGGCATTCATTACGAACATTTGAAACCAAAAATCTTAATTCTAGGCCTACTAGTTTCCGAGAAAATGAAATTAAACCAAATTATGCCATACTTTTAGCTGAAAATATGTATGTTATTGTGCGATGCACATATTTTTTCTCAAAAACGGTAAGTCTGGCGTGGTTTTGACCATAATAAGATTTGTAGAGGCATTCATTACGAACATTTTAAACCAAAAATCTTAATTCTAGGCCTACTAGTTTCCGAGAAAATGAAAATAAACCAAATTATGCCATACTTTTAGCTGAAAATATGTATGTTATTGTGCGATGCACATATTTTTTCTCAAAAACGGTAAGTCTGGCGTGGTTTTGACCATAACAAGATTTGTAGAGGCATTCATTACGAACATTTTAAACCAAAAATCTTAATTCTAGGCCTACTAGTTTCCGAGAAAATGAAAATAAACCAAATTATGCCATACTTTTAGCTGAAAATATGTAAAAATATGTGTGTTATTGTGCGATGCACATATTTTTTCTCAAAAACGGTAAGTCTGGCGTGGTTTTGACCGTAACAAGATTTGTAGAGGCATTCAGTACGAACATTTGAAACCAAAAATCTTAAATCTAGGCCTACTAGTTTCCGAGAAAATGAAAATAAACCAAATTATGCCATACTTTTAGCTGAAAATATTTATGTTATTGTGCGATGCACATATTTTTTCTCAAAAACGGCAAGTCTGGCGTGGTTTTGACCATAACAAGATTTGTAGAGGCATTCATTACGAACATTTGAAACCAAAAATCTTAATTCTAGGCCTACTAGTTTCCGAGAAAATGAAAATAAACCAAATTATGCCATACTTTTAGCTGAAAATATGTAAAAATATGTGTGTTATTGTGCGATGCACATATTTTTTCTCAAAAACGGTAAGTCTGGCGTGGTTTTGACCATAACAAGATTTGTAGAGGCATTCATTACGAACATTTTAAACCAAAAATCTTAATTCTAGGCCTACTAGTTTCCGAGAAAATGAAAATAAACCAAATTATGCCATACTTTTAGCTGAAAATATGTAAAAATATGTGTGTTATTGTGCGATGCACATATTTTTTCTCAAAAACGGTAAGTCTGGCGTGGTTTTGACCATAACAAGATTTGTTGAGGCATTCATTACGAACATTTGAAACCAAAAATCTTAATTCTAGGCCTACTAGTTTCCGAGAAAATGAAAATAAACCAAATTATGCCATACTTTTAGCTGAAAATATTTATGTTATTGTGCGATGCACATATTTTTTCTCAAAAACGGTAAGTCTGGCGTGGTTTTGACCATAACAAGATTTGTAGAGGCATTCATTACGAACATTTGAAACCAAAAATCTTAATTCTAGGCCTACTAGTTTCCGAGAAAATGAAAATAAACCAAATTATGCCATACTTTTAGCTGAAAATATGTATGTTATTGTGCGATGCACATATTTTTTCTCAAAAACGGTTAGTCTGGCGTGGTTTTGACCATAACAAGATTTGTAGAGGCATTCATTACGAACATTTGAAACCAAAAATCTTAATTCTAGGCCTACTAGTTTCCGAGAAAATGAAAATAAACCAAATTATGCCATACTTTTAGCTGAAAATATGTATGTTATTGTGCGATGCACATATTTTTTCTCAAAAACGGTAAGTCTGGCGTGGTTTTGACCACAACAAGATTTGTAGAGGCATTCATTACGAACATTTTAAACCAAAAATCTTAATTCTAGGCCTACTAGTTTCCGAGAAAATGAAAATAAACCAAATTATGCCATACTTTTAGCTGAAAATATGTATGTTATTGTGCGATGCACATATTTTTTCTCAAAAACGGTAAGTCTGGCGTGGTTTTGACCACAACAAGATTTGTAGAGGCATTCATTACGAACATTTGAAACCAAAAATCTTAATTCTAGGCCTACTAGTTTCCGAGAAAATGAAAATAAACCAAATTATGCCATACTTTTAGCTGAAAATATGTATGTTATTGTGCGATGCACATATTTTTTCTCAAAAACGGTAAGTCTGGCGTAGTTTTGACCATAACAAGATTTGTAGAGGCATTCATTACGAACATTTGAAACCAAAAATCTTAATTCTAGGCCTACTAGTTTCCGAGAAAATGAAAATAAACCAAATTATGCCATACTTTTAGCTGAAAATATGTAAAAATATGTGTGTTATTGTGCGATGCACATATTTTTTCTCAAAAACGGTAAGTCTGGCGTGGTTTTGACCATAACAAGATTTGTAGAGGCATTCATTACGAACATTTGAAACCAAAAATCTTAATTCTAGGCCTACTAGTTTCCGAGAAAATGAAAATAAACCAAATTATGCCATACTTTTAGCTGAAAATATGTATGTTATTGTGCGATGCACATATTTTTTCTCAAAAACGGTTAGTCTGGCGTGGTTTTGACCATAACAAGATTTGTAGAGGCATTCATTACGAACATTTTAAGCCAAAAATCTTAATTCTAGGCCTACTAGTTTCCGAGAAAATGAAAATAAACCAAATTATGCCATACTTTTAGCTGAAAATATGTATGTTATTGTGCGATGCACATATTTTTTCTCAAAAACGGTAAGTCTGGCGTGGTTTTGACCAGAACAAGATTTGTAGAGGCATTCATTAAGAACATTTTAAACCAAAAATCTTAATTCTAGGCCTACTAGTTTCCGAGAAAATGAAAATAAACCAAATTATGCCATACTTTTAGCTGAAAATATGTAAAAACATGCATGTTTTTGTGCGATGCGCGCATTTTTTCTCAAAAATGGTAAGTCTGGCGTGGTTTTGACCATAACAAGATTTATAGAGGCATTCATTACGAACATTTAGAGCCAAAAATCTTAATTCTAGGCCTACTAGTTTCCGAGAAAATGAAAATAAACCAAATTATGCCATACTTTTAGCTGAAAATATGTATGTTATTGTGCGATGCACATATTTTTTCTCAAAAACGGTAAGTCTGGCGTGGTTTTGACCATAACAAGATTTGTAGAGGCATTCATTACGAACATTTTAAACCAAAAATCTTAATTCTAGGCCTACTAGTTTCCGAGAAAATGAAAATAAACCAAATTATGCCATACTTTTAGCTGAAAATATGCAAAAATATGTGTGTTATTGTGCGATGCACATATTTTTTCTCAAAAACGGTAAGTCTGGCGTGGTTTTGACCGTAACAAGATTTGTAGAGGCATTCATTACGAACATTTTAAACCAAAAATCGTAATTCTAGGCCTACTAGTTTCCGAGAAAATGAAAATAAACCAAATTATGCCATACTTTTAGCTGAAAATATGTAAAAATATGTATGTTATTGTGCGATGCACATATTTTTCTCAAAAACGGTAAGTCTGGCGTGGTTTTGACCATAACAAGATTTGTAGAGGCATTCATTACGAACATTTTTACGAAAATTAACCAAATTATGCCATACTTTTAGCTGAAAATATGTATGTTATTGTGCGATGCACATATTTTTTCTCAAAAACGGTAAGTCTGGCGTGGTTTTGACCATAACAAGATTTGTAGAGGCATTCATTACGAACATTTTAAACCAAAAATCTTAATTCTAGGCCTACTAGTTTCCGAGAAAATGAAAATAAACCAAATTATGCCATACTTTTAGCTGAAAATATGTATGTTATTGTGCGATGCACATATTTTTTCTCAAAAACGGTAAGTCTGGCGTGGTTTTGACCATAACAAGATTTGTAGAGGCATTCATTACGAACATTTTAAACCAAAAATCTTAATTCTAGGCCTACTAGTTTCCGAGAAAATGAAAATAAACCAAATTATGCAATACTTTTAGCTGAAAATATGTATGTTATTGTGCGATGCACATATTTTTTCTCAAAAACGGTAAGTCTGGCGTGGTTTTGACCTTAACAAGATTTGTAGAGGCATTCATTACGAACATTTTAAACCAAAAATCTTAATTCTAGGCCTACTAGTTTCCGAGAAAATGAAAATAAACCAAATTATGCCATACTTTTAGCTGAAAATATGTATGTTATTGTGCGATGCACATATTTTTTCTCAAAAACGGTAAGTCTGGCGTGGTTTTGACCATAACAAGATTTGTAGAGGCATTCATTACGAACATTTTATACCAAAAATCTTAATTCTAGGCCTACTAGTTTCCGAGAAAATGAAAATAAACCAAATTATGCCATACTTTTAGCTGAAAATATGTAAAAATATGTATGTTATTGTGCGATGCACATATTTTTTCTCAAAAACGGTAAGTCTGGCGTGGTTTTGACCATAACAAGATTTGTAGAGGCATTCATTACGAACATTTTAAACCAAAAATCGTAATTCTAGGCCTACTAGTTTCCGAGAAAATGAAAATAAACCAAATTATGCCATACTTTTAGCTGAAAATATGTAAAAATATGTGTGTTATTGTGCGATGCACATATTTTTTCTCAAAAACGGTAAGTCTGGCGTGGTTTTGACCATAACAAGATTTGTAGAGGCATTCATTACGAACATTTTAAACCAAAAATCGTAATTCTAGGCCTACTAGTTTCCGAGAAAATGAAAATAAACCAAATTATGCCATACTTTTAGCTGAAAATATGTAAAAATATGTGTGTTATTGTGCGATGCACATATTTTTTCTCAAAAACGGTAAGTCTGGCGTGGTTTTGACCATAACAAGATTTGTAGAGGCATTCATTACGAACATTTGAAACCAAAAATCTTAATTCTAGGCCTACTAGTTTCCGAGAAAATGAAAATAAACCAAATTATGCCATACTTTTAGCTGAAAATATGTAAAAATATGTGTGTTATTGTGCGATGCACATATTTTTTCTCAAAAACGGTAAGTCTGGCGTGGTTTTGACCATAACAAGATTTGTAGAGGCATTCATTACGAACATTTGAAACCAAAAATCTTAATTCTAGGCCTACTAGTTTCCGAGAAAATGAAAATAAACCAAATTATGCCATACTTTTAGCTGAAAATATGTAAAAATATGTGTGTTATTGTGCGATGCACATATTTTTTCTCAAAAACGGTAAGTCTGGCTTAGTTTTGACCATAACAAGATTTGTAGAGGCATTCATTACGAACATTTGAAACCAAAAATCTTAATTCTAGGCCTACTAGTTTCCGAGAAAATGAAAATAAACCAAATTATGCCATACTTTTAGCTGAAAATATGTATGTTATTGTGCGATGCACATATTTTTTCTCAAAAACGGTTAGTCTGGCGTGGTTTTGACCATAACAAGATTTGTAGAGGCATTCATTACGAACATTTTAAGCCAAAAATCTTAATTCTAGGCCTACTAGTTTCCGAGAAAATGAAAATAAACCAAATTATGCCATACTTTTAGCTGAAAATATGTATGTTATTGTGCGATGCACATATTTTTTCTCAAAAACGGTAAGTCTGGCGTGGTTTTGACCATAACAAGATTTGTAGAGGCATTCATTACGAACATTTTAAACCAAAAATCTTAATTCTAGGCCTACTAGTTTCCGAGAAAATGAAAATAAACCAAATTATGCCATACTTTTAGCTGAAAATATGTAAAAATATGTGTGTTATTGTGCGATGCACATATTTTTTCTCAAAAACGGTAAGTCTGGCGTGGTTTTGACCACAACAAGATTTGTAGAGGCATTCATTACGAACATTTGAAACCAAAAATCTTAATTCTAGGCCTACTAGTTTCCGAGAAAATGAAAATAAACCAAATTATGCCATACGTTTAGCTGAAAATATGTATGTTATTGTGCGATGCACATATTTTTTCTCAAAAACGGTAAGTCTGGCGTGGTTTTGACCATAACAAGATTTGTAGAGGCATTCATTACGAACATTTTAAACCAAAAATCTTAATTCTAGGCCTACTAGTTTCCGAGAAAATGAAAATAAACCAAATTATGCCATACTTTTAGCTGAAAATATGCAAAAATATGTGTGTTATTGTGCGATGCACATATTTTTTCTCAAAAACGGTAAGTCTGGCGTGGTTTTGACCATAACAAGATTTGTAGAGGCATTCATTACGAACATTTGAAACCAAAAATCTTAATTCTAGGCCTACTAGTTTCCGAGAAAATGAAAATAAACCAAATTATGCCATACTTTTAGCTGAAAATATGTATGTTATTGTGCGATGCACATATTTTTTCTCAAAAACGGTAAGTCTGGCGTGGTTTTGACCATGACAAGATTTGTAGAGGCATTCATTACGAACATTTTAAACCAAAAATCTTAATTCTAGGCCTACTAGTTTCCGAGAAAATGAAAATAAACCAAATTATGCCATACTTTTAGCTGAAAATATGTAAAAATATGTGTGTTATTGTGCGATGCACATATTTTTTCTCAAAAATGGTAAGTCTGGCGTGGTTTTGACCATAACAAGATTTGTAGAGGCATTCATTACGAACATTTTAAACCAAAAATCTTAATTCTAGGCCTACTAGTTTCCGAGAAAATGAAAATAAACCAAATTATGCCATACTTTTAGCTGAAAATATGTATGTTATTGTGCGATGCACATATTTTTTCTCAAAAACGGTAAGTCTGGCGTGGTTTTGACCACAACAAGATTTGTAGAGGCATTCATTACGAACATTTGAAACCAAAAATCTTAATTCTAGGCCTACTAGTTTCCGAGAAAATGAAAATAAACCAAATTATGCCATACTTTTAGCTGAAAATATGTATGTTATTGTGCGATGCACATATTTTTTCTCAAAAACGGTAAGTCTGGCGTGGTTTTGACCATAACAAGATTTGTAGAGGCATTCATTACGAACATTTTAAACCAAAAATCTTAATTCTAGACCTACTAGTTTCCGAGAAAATGAAAATAAACCAAATTATGCCATACTTTTAGCTGAAAATATGAAAAAATATGTGTGTTATTGTGCGATGCACATATTTTTTCTCAAAAACGGTAAGTCTGGCGTGGTTTTGACCATAACAAGATTTGTAGAGGCATTCATTACGAACATTTTAAACCAAAAATCTTAATTCTAGGCCTACTAGTTTCCGAGAAAATGAAAATAAACCAAATTATGCCATACTTTTAGCTGAAAATATGTATGTTATTGTGCGATGCACATATTTTTTCTCAAAAACGGTAAGTCTGGCGTGGTTTTGACCATAACAAGATTTGTAGAGGCATTCATTACGAACATTTTAAACCAAAAATCTTAATTCTAGGCCTACTAGTTTCCGAGAAAATGAAAATAAACCAAATTATGCCATACTTTTAGCTGAAAATATGTATGTTATTGTGCGATGCACATATTTTTTCTCAAAAACGGTAAGTCTGGCGTGGTTTTGACCATAACAAGATTTGTAGAGGCATTCATTACGAACATTTGAAACCAAAAATCTTAATTCTAGGCCTACTAGTTTCCGAGAAAATGAAAATAAACCAAATTATGCCATACTTTTAGCTGAAAATATGTATGTTATTGTCCGATGCACATATTTTTTCTCAAAAACGGTAAGTCTGGCGTGGTTTTGACCATAACAAGATTTGTAGAGGCATTCATTACGAACATTTTAAACCAAAAATCTTAATTCTAGGCCTACTAGTTTCCGAGAAAATGAAAATAAACCAAATTATGCCATACTTTTAGCTGAAAATATGTATGTTATTGTGCGATGCACATATTTTTTCTCAAAAACGGTAAGTCTGGCGTGGTTTTGACCATAACAAGATTTGTAGATGCATTCATTACGAACATTTTAAACCAAAAATCTTAATTCTAGGCCTACTAGTTTCCGAGAAAATGAAAATAAACCAAATTATGCCATACTTTTAGCTGAAAATATGTATGTTATTGTGCGATGCACATATTTTTTCTCAAAAACGGTAAGTCTGGCGTGTTTTTGACCATAACAAGATTTGTAGAGGCATTCATTACGAACATTTGAAACCAAAAATCTTAATTCTAGGCCTACTAGTTTCCGAGAAAATGAAAATAAACCAAATTATGCCATACTTTTAGCTGAAAATATGTATGTTATTGTCCGATGCACATATTTTTTCTCAAAAACGGTAAGTCTGGCGTGGTTTTGACCATAACAAGATTTGTAGAGGCATTCATTACGAACATTTGAAACCAAAAATCTTAATTCTAGGCCTACTAGTTTCCGAGAAAATGAAAATAAACCAAATTATGCCATACTTTTAGCTGAAAATATGTATGTTATTGTGCGATGCACATATTTTTTCTCAAAAACGGTAAGTCTGGCGTGGTTTTGACCATAACAAGATTTGTAGAGACATTCATTACGAACATTTTAAACCAAAAATCTTAATTCTAGGCCTACTAGTTTCCGAGAAAATGAAAATAAACCAAATTATGCCATACTTTTAGCTGAAAATATGTAAAAATATGTGTGTTATTGTGCGATGCACATATTTTTTCTCAAAAACGGTAAGTCTGGCGTGGTTTTGACCATAACAAGATTTGTAGAGACATTCATTACGAACATTTTAAACCAAAAATCTTAATTCTAGGCCTACTAGTTTCCGAGAAAATGAAAATAAACCAAATTATGCCATACTTTTAGCTGAAAATATGTATGTTATTGTGCGATGCACATATTTTTTCTCAAAAACGGTAAGTCTGGCGTGATTTTGACCATAACAGGATTTGTAGAGGCATTCATTACGAACATTTTAAACCAAAAATCTTAATTCTAGGCCTACTAGTTTCCGAGAAAATGAAAATAAACCAAATTATGCCATACTTTTAGCTGAAAATATGTAAAAATATGTATGTTATTGTGCGATGCACATATTTTTTCTCAAAAACGGTAAGTCTGGCGTGGTTTTGACCATAACAAGATTTGTAGAGACATTCATTACGAACATTTTAAACCAAAAATCTTAATTCTAGGCCTACTAGTTTCCGAGAAAATGAAAATAAACCAAATTATGCCATACTTTTAGCTGAAAATATGTATGTTATTGTGCGATGCACATATTTTTTCTCAAAAACGGTAAGTCTGGCGTGGTTTTGACCATAACAAGATTTGTAGAGGCATTCATTACGAACATTTTAAACCAAAAATCTTAATTCTAGGCCTACTAGTTTCCGAGAAAATGAAAATAAACCAAATTATGCCATACTTTTAGCTGAAAATATGTATGTTATTGTGCGATGCACATATTTTTTCTCAAAAACGGTAAGTCTGGCGTGGTTTTGACCATAACAAGATTTGTAGAGGCATTCATTACGAACATTTTAAACCAAAAATCTTAATTCTAGGCCTACTAGTTTCCGAGAAAATGAAAATAAACCAAATTATGCCATACTTTTAGCTGAAAATATGTATGTTATTGTGCGATGCACATATTTTTTCTCAAAAACGGTAAGTCTGGCGTGGTTTTGACCATAACAAGATTTGTAGAGGCATTCATTACGAACATTTGAAACCAAAAATCTTAATTCTAGGCCTACTAGTTTCCGAGAAAATGAAAATAAACCAAATTATGCCATACTTTTAGCTGAAAATATGTATGTTATTGTGCGATGCACATATTTTTTCTCAAAAACGGTAAGTCTGGCGTGGTTTTGACCATAACAAGATTTGTAGAGGCATTCATTACGAACATTTGAAACCAAAAATCTTAATTCTAGGCCTACTAGTTTCCGAGAAAATGAAAATAAACCAAATTATGCCATACTTTTAGCTGAAAATATGTATGTTATTGTGCGATGCACATATTTTTTCTCAAAAACGGTAAGTCTGGCGTGGTTTTGACCATAACAAGATTTGTAGAGACATTCATTACGAACATTTTAAACCAAAAATCTTAATTCTAGGCCTACTAGTTTCCGAGAAAATGAAAATAAACCAAATTATGCCATACTTTTAGCTGAAAATATGTATGTTATTGTGCGATGCACATATTTTTTCTCAAAAACGGTAAGTCTGGCGTGGTTTTGACCATAACAAGATTTGTAGAGGCATTCATTACGAACATTTTAAACCAAAAATCTTAATTCTAGGCCTACTAGTTTCCGAGAAAATGAAAATAAACCAAATTATGCCATACTTTTAGCTGAAAATATGTATGTTATTGTGCGATGCACATATTTTTTCTCAAAAACGGTAAGTCTGGCGTGGTTTTGACCATAACAAGATTTGTAGAGGCATTCATTACGAACATTTTAAGCCAAAAATCTTATTTCTAGGCCTACTAGTTTCCGAGAAAAAGTAAATAAACCAAATTATGCTATACTTTTAGCTAAAAAAATGTGTTTTTGTGCGATGCACACATTTTTTCACAAAAATGGTAAGTCTGGCGTGGTTTTGACCACAACAAGATTTGTAGAGGCATTCATTACGAACACTTTAAGCCAAAAATCTTAATTCTAGGCCTACTAGTTTCCGAGAAAAAGAAAATAAACCAAATTATGCTATACTTTTAGCTAAAAATATGTATGTTTTTGTGCGATGCACACATTTTTTCACAAAAATGGTAAGTCTGGCGTGGTTTTGACCATAACAAGATTTGTATTTCACAAAAATGGTAAGTCTGGCGTGGTTTTGACCATAACAAGATTTGTAGAGGCATTCATTACGAACATTTTAAACCAAAAATCTTAATTCTAGGCCTACTAGTTTCCGAGAAAATGAAAATAAACCAAATTATGCCATACTTTTAGCTGAAAATATGTATGTTATTGTGCGATGCACATATTTTTTCTCAAAAACGGTAAGTCTGGCGTGGTTTTGACCATAACAAGATTTGTAGAGGCATTCATTACGAACATTTTAAACCAAAAATCTTAATTCTAGGCCTACTAGTTTCCGAGAAAATGAAAATAAACCAAATTATGCCATACTTTTAGCTGAAAATATGTATGTTATTGTGCGATGCACATATTTTTTCTCAAAAACGGTAAGTCTGGCGTGGTTTTGACCATAACAAGATTTGTAGAGGCATTCATTACGAACATTTGAAACCAAAAATCTTAATTCTAGGCCTACTAGTTTCCGAGAAAATGAAAATAAACCAAATTATGCCATACTTTTAGCTGAAAATATGTATGTTATTGTGCGATGCACATATTTTTTCTCAAAAACGGTAAGTCTGGCGTGGTTTTGACCATAACAAGATTTGTAGAGACATTCATTACGAACATTTTAAACCAAAAATCTTAATTCTAGGCCTACTAGTTTCCGAGAAAATGAAAATAAACCAAATTATGCCATACTTTTAGCTGAAAATATGTATGTTATTGTGCGATGCACATATTTTTTCTCAAAAACGGTAAGTCTGGCGTGGTTTTGACCATAACAAGATTTGTAGAGGCATTCATTACGAACATTTTAAACCAAAAATCTTATTTCTAGGCCTACTAGTTTCCGAGAAAAAGTAAATAAACCAAATTATGCTATACTTTTAGCTAAAAAAATGTATGTTTTTGTGCGATGCACACATTTTTTCACAAAAATGGTAAGTCTGGCGTGGTTTTGACCACAACAAGATTTGTAGAGGCATTCATTACGAACACTTTAAGCCAAAAATCTTAATTCTAGGCCTACTAGTTTCCGAGAAAAAGAAAATAAACCAAATTATGCTATACTTTTAGCTAAAAATATGTATGTTTTTGTGCGATGCACACATTTTTTCACAAAAATGGTAAGTCTGGCGTGGTTTTGACCATAACAAGATTTGTATTTCACAAAAATGGTAAGTCTGGCGTGGTTTTGACCATAACAAGATTTGTAGAGGCATTCATTACGAACAATTTAAACCAAAAATCTTAATTCTAGGCCTACTAGTTTCCGAGAAAATGAAAATAAACCAAATTATGCCATACTTTTAACTGAAAATATGTATGTTATTGTGCGATGCACATATTTTTTCTCAAAAACGGTAAGTCTGGCGTGGTTTTGACCATAACAAAATTTGTAGAGGCATTCATTACGAACATTTTAAGCCAAAAATCTTATTTCTAGGCCTACTAGTTTCCGAGAAAAAGAAAATAAACCAAATTATGCTATACTTTTAGCTAAAAAAATGTATGTTTTTGTGCGATGCACACATTTTTTCACAAAAATGGTAAGTCTGGCGTGGTTTTGACCACAACAAGATTTGTAGAGGCATTCATTACGAACACTTTAAGCCAAAAATCTTAATTCTAGGCCTACTAGTTTCCGAGAAAAAGAAAATAAACCAAATTATGCTATACTTTTAGCTAAAAATATGTATGTTTTTGTGCGATGCACACATTTTTTCACAAAAATGGTAAGTCTGGCGTGGTTTTGACCATAACAAGATTTGTATTTCACAAAAATGGTAAGTCTGGCGTGGTTTTGACCATAACAAGATTTGTAGAGGCATTCATTACGAACATTTTAAACCAAAAATCTTAATTCTAGGCCTACTAGTTTCCGAGAAAATGAAAATAAACCAAATTATGCCATACTTTTAGCTGAAAATATGTAAAAATATGTATGTTATTGTGCGATGCACATATTTTTTCTCAAAAACGGTAAGTCTGGCGTGGTTTTGACCATAACAAGATTTGTAGAGGCATTCATTACGAACATTTTAAACCAAAAATCTTAATTCTTGGCCTACTAGTTTCCGAGAAAATGAAAATAAATCAAATTATGCCATACTTTTAGCTGAAAATATGTATGTTATTGTGCGATGCACATATTTTTTCTCAAAAACGGTAAGTCTGGCGTGGTTTTGACCATAACAAGATTTGTAGAGGCATTCATTACGAACATTTTAAACCAAAAATCTTAATTCTAGGCCTACTAGTTTCCGAGAAAATGAAAATAAACCAAATTATGCCATACTTTTAGCTGAAAATATGTATGTTATTGTGCGATGCACATATTTTTTCTCAAAAACGGTAAGTCTGGCGTGGTTTTGACCATAACAAGATTTGTAGAGGCATTCATTACGAACATTTTAAACCAAAAATCTTAATTCTAGGCCTACTAGTTTCCGAGAAAATGAAAATAAACCAAATTATGCCATACTTTTAGCTGAAAATATGTATGTTATTGTGCGATGCACATATTTTTTCTCAAAAACGGTAAGTCTGGCGTGGTTTTGACCATAACAAGATTTGTAGAGGCATTCATTACGAACATTTTAAGCCAAAAATCTTATTTCTAGGCCTACTAGTTTCCGAGAAAAAGTAAATAAACCAAATTATGCTATACTTTTAGCTAAAAAAATGTATGTTTTTGTGCGATGCACACATTTTTTCACAAAAATGGTAAGTCTGGCGTGGTTTTGACCACAACAAGATTTGTAGAGGCATTCATTACGAACACTTTAAGCCAAAAATCTTAATTCTAGGCCTACTAGTTTCCGAGAAAAAGAAAATAAACCAAATTATGCTATACTTTTAGCTAAAAATATGTATGTTTTTGTGCGATGCACACATTTTTTCACAAAAATGGTAAGTCTGGCGTGGTTTTGACCATAACAAGATTTGTATTTCACAAAAATGGTAAGTCTGGCGTGGTTTTGACCATAACAAGATTTGTAGAGGCATTCATTACGAACATTTTAAACCAAAAATCTTAATTCTAGGCCTACTAGTTTCCGAGAAAATGAAAATAAACCAAATTATGCCATACTTTTAACTGAAAATATGTATGTTATTGTGCGATGCACATATTTTTTCTCAAAAACGGTAAGTCTGGCGTGGTTTTGACCATAACAAGATTTGTAGAGGCATTCATTACGAACATTTTAAGCCAAAAATCTTATTTCTAGGCCTACTAGTTTCCGAAAAAAAGAAAATAAACCAAATTATGCTATACTTTTAGCTAAAAAAATGTATGTTTTTGTGCGATGCACACATTTTTTCACAAAAATGGTAAGTCTGGCGTGGTTTTGACCACAACAAGATTTGTAGAGGCATTCATTACGAACACTTTAAGCCAAAAATCTTAATTCTAGGCCTACTAGTTTCCGAGAAAAAGAAAATAAACCAAATTATGCTATACTTTTAGCTAAAAATATGTATGTTTTTGTGCGATGCACACATTTTTTCACAAAAATGGTAAGTCTGGCGTGGTTTTGACCATAACAAGATTTGTATTTCACAAAAATGGTAAGTCTGGCGTGGTTTTGACCATAACAAGATTTGTAGAGGCATTCATTACGAACATTTTAAACCAAAAATCTTAATTCTTGGCCTACTAGTTTCCGAGAAAATGAAAATAAATCAAATTATGCCATACTTTTAGCTGAAAATATGTATGTTATTGTGCGATGCACATATTTTTTCTCAAAAACGGTAAGTCTGGCGTGGTTTTGACCATAACAAGATTTGTAGAGGCATTCATTACGAACATTTTAAACCAAAAATCTTAATTCTAGGCCTACTAGTTTCCGAGAAAATGAAAATAAACCAAATTATGCCATACTTTTAGCTGAAAATATGTATGTTATTGTGCGATGCACATATTTTTTCTCAAAAACGGTAAGTCTGGCGTGGTTTTGACCATAACAAGATTTGTAGAGGCATTCATTACGAACATTTTAAACCAAAAATCTTAATTCTAGGCCTACTAGTTTCCGAGAAAATGAAAATAAACCAAATTATGCCATACTTTTAGCTGAAAATATGTATGTTATTGTGCGATGCACATATTTTTTCTCAAAAACGGTAAGTCTGGCGTGGTTTTGACCATAACAAGATTTGTAGAGGCATTCATTACGAACATTTTAAGCCAAAAATCTTATTTCTAGGCCTACTAGTTTCCGAGAAAAAGTAAATAAACCAAATTATGCTATACTTTTAGCTAAAAAAATGTATGTTTTTGTGCGATGCACACATTTTTTCACAAAAATGGTAAGTCTGGCGTGGTTTTGACCACAACAAGATTTGTAGAGGCATTCATTACGAACACTTTAAGCCAAAAATCTTAATTCTAGGCCTACTAGTTTCCGAGAAAAAGAAAATAAACCAAATTATGCTATACTTTTAGCTAAAAATATGTATGTTTTTGTGCGATGCACACATTTTTTCACAAAAATGGTAAGTCTGGCGTGGTTTTGACCATAACAAGATTTGTATTTCACAAAAATGGTAAGTCTGGCGTGGTTTTGACCATAACAAGATTTGTAGAGGCATTCATTACGAACATTTTAAACCAAAAATCTTAATTCTAGGCCTACTAGTTTCCGAGAAAATGAAAATAAACCAAATTATGCCATACTTTTAACTGAAAATATGTATGTTATTGTGCGATGCACATATTTTTTCTCAAAAACGGTAAGTCTGGCGTGGTTTTGACCATAACAAGATTTGTAGAGGCATTCATTACGAACATTTTAAGCCAAAAATCTTATTTCTAGGCCTACTAGTTTCCGAGAAAAAGAAAATAAACCAAATTATGCTATACTTTTAGCTAAAAAAATGTATGTTTTTGTGCGATGCACACATTTTTTCACAAAAATGGTAAGTCTGGCGTGGTTTTGACCACAACAAGATTTGTAGAGGCATTCATTACGAACACTTTAAGCCAAAAATCTTAATTCTAGGCCTACTAGTTTCCGAGAAAAAGAAAATAAACCAAATTATGCTATACTTTTAGCTAAAAATATGTATGTTTTTGTGCGATGCACACATTTTTTCACAAAAATGGTAAGTCTGGCGTGGTTTTGACCATAACAAGATTTGTATTTCACAAAAATGGTAAGTCTGGCGTGGTTTTGACCATAACAAGATTTGTAGAGGCATTCATTACGAACATTTTAAACCAAAAATCTTAATTCTAGGCCTACTAGTTTCCGAGAAAATGAAAATAAACCAAATTATGCCATACTTTTAGCTGAAAATATGTATGTTATTGTGCGATGCACATATTTTTTTTCAAAAACGGTAAGTCTGGCGTGGTTTTGACCATAACAAGATTTGTAGAGGCATTCATTACGAACATTTTAAACCAAAAATCTTAATTCTTGGCCTACTAGTTTCCGAGAAAATGAAAATAAATCAAATTATGCCATACTTTTAGCTGAAAATATGTATGTTATTGTGCGATGCACATATTTTTTCTTAAAAACGGTAAGTCTGGCGTGGTTTTGACCATAACAAGATTTGTAGAGGCATTCATTACGAACATTTTAAACCAAAAATCTTAATTCTAGGCCTACTAGTTTCCGAGAAAATGAAAATAAACCAAATTATGCCATACTTTTAGCTGAAAATATGTATGTTATTGTGCGATGCACATATTTTTTCTCAAAAACGGTAAGTCTGGCGTGGTTTTGACCATAACAAGATTTGTAGAGGCATTCATTACGAACATTTTAAACCAAAAATCTTAATTCTAGGCCTACTAGTTTCCGAGAAAATGAAAATAAACCAAATTATGCCATACTTTTAGCTGAAAATATGTATGTTATTGTGCGATGCACATATTTTTTCTCAAAAACGGTAAGTCTGGCGTGGTTTTGACCATAACAAGATTTGTAGAGGCATTCATTACGAACATTTTAAACCAAAAATCTTAATTCTAGGCCTACTAGTTTCCGAGAAAATGAAAATAAACCAAATTATGCCATACTTTTAGCTGAAAATATGTATGTTATTGTGCGATGCACATATTTTTTCTCAAAAACGGTAAGTCTGGCGTGGTTTTGACCATAACAAGATTTGTAGAGGCATTCATTACGAACATTTTAAACCAAAAATCTTAATTCTAGGCCTACTAGTTTCCGAGAAAATGAAAATAAACCAAATTATGCCATACTTTTAGCTGAAAATATGTAAAAATATGTGTGTTATTGTGCGATGCATATATTTTTTCTCAAAAACGGTAAGTCTGGCGTGGTTTTGACCATAACAAGATTTGTAGAGGCATTCATTACGAACATTTGAAACCAAAAATCTTAATTCTAGGCCTACTAGTTTCCGAGAAAATGAAAATAAACCAAATTATGCCATACTTTTAGCTGAAAATATGTATGTTATTGTGCGATGCACATATTTTTTCTCAAAAACGGTAAGTCTGGCGTGGTTTTGACCATAACAAGATTTGTAGAGGCATTCATTACGAACATTTTAAACCAAAAATCTTAATTCTAGGCCTACTAGTTTCCGAGAAAATGAAAATAAACCAAATTATGCCATACTTTTAGCTGAAAATATGTAAAAATATGTGTGTTATTGTGCGATGCACATATTTTTTCTCAAAAACGGTAAGTCTGGCGTGGTTTTGACCATAACAAGATTTGTAGAGGCATTCATTACGAACATTTGAAACCAAAAATCTTAATTCTAGGCCTACTAGTTTCCGAGAAAATGAAAATAAACCAAATTATGCCATACTTTTAGCTGAAAATATTTATGTTATTGTGCGATGCACATATTTTTTCTCAAAAACGGTAAGTCTGGCGTGGTTTTGACCATAACAAGATTTGTAGAGGCATTCATTACGAACATTTGAAACCAAAAATCTTAATTCTAGGCCTACTAGTTTCCGAGAAAATGAAAATAAACCAAATTATGCCATACTTTTAGCTGAAAATATGTAAAAATATGTGTGTTATTGTGCGATGCACATATTTTTTCTCAAAAACGGTAAGTCTGGCGTGGTTTTGACCATAACAAGATTTGTAGAGGCATTCATTACGAACATTTTAAACCAAAAATCTTAATTCTAGGCCTACTAGTTTCCGAGAAAATGAAAATAAACCAAATTATGCCATACTTTTAGCTGAAAATATGTAAAAATATGTGTGTTATTGTGCGATGCACATATTTTTTCTCAAAAACGGTAAGTCTGGCGTGGTTTTGACCATAACAAGATTTGTAGAGGCATTCATTACGAACATTTGAAACCAAAAATCTTAATTCTAGGCCTACTAGTTTCCGAGAAAATGAAAATAAACCAAATTATGCCATACTTTTAGCTGAAAATATTTATGTTATTGTGCGATGCACATATTTTTTCTCAAAAACGGTAAGTCTGGCGTGGTTTTGACCATAACAAGATTTGTAGAGGCATTCATTACGAACATTTGAAACCAAAAATCTTAATTCTAGGCCTACTAGTTTCCGAGAAAATGAAAATAAACCAAATTATGCCATACTTTTAGCTGAAAATATGTATGTTATTGTGCGATGCACATATTTTTTCTCAAAAACGGTTAGTCTGGCGTGGTTTTGACCATAACAAGATTTGTAGAGGCATGCATTACGAACACTTTAAGCCAAAAATCTTAATTCTAGGCCTACTAGTTTCCGAGAAAATGAAAATAAACCAAATTATGCCATACTTTTAGCTGAAAATATGTATGTTATTGTGCGATGCACATATTTTTTCTCAAAAACGGTAAGTCTGGCGTGGTTTTGACCACAACAAGATATGTAGAGGCATTCATTACGAACATTTTAAACCAAAAATCTTAATTCTAGGCCTACTAGTTTCCGAGAAAATGAAAATAAACCAAATTATGCCATCCTTTTAGCTGAAAATATGTATGTTATTGTGCGATGCACATATTTTTTCTCAAAAACGGTAAGTCTGGCGTGGTTTTGACCATAACAAGATTTGTAGAGGCATTCATTACGAACATTTTAAACCAAAAATCTTAATTCTAGGCCTACTAGTTTCCGAGAAAATGAAAATAAACCAAATTATGCCATACTTTTAGCTGAAAATATGTAAAAATATGTGTGTTATTGTGCGATGCACATATTTTTTCTCAAAAACGGTAAGTCTGGCGTGGTTTTGACCATAACAAGATTTGTAGAGGCATTCATTACGAACATTTTAAACCAAAAATCTTAAGTCTAGGCCTACTAGTTTCCGAGAAAATGAAAATAAACCAAATTATGCCATACTTTTAGCTGAAAATATGTATGTTATTGTGCGATGCACATATTTTTTCTCAAAAACGGTAAGTCTGGCGTGGTTTTGACCACAACAAGATTTGTAGAGGCATTCATTACGAACATTTGAAACCAAAAATCTTAATTCTAGGCCTACTAGTTTCCGAGAAAATGAAAATAAACCAAATTATGACATACTTTTAGCTGAAAATATGTATGTTATTGTGCGATGCACATATTTTTTCTCAAAAACGGTAAGTCTGGCGTGGTTTTGACCATAACAAGATTTGTAGAGGCATTCATTACGAACATTTGAAACCAAAAATCTTAATTCTAGGCCTACTAGTTTCCGAGAAAATGAAAATAAACCAAATTATGCCATACTTTTAGCTGAAAATATGTAAAAATATGTGTGTTATTGTGCGATGCACATATTTTTTCTCAAAAACGGTAAGTCTGGCGTGGTTTTGACCATAACAAGATTTGTAGAGGCATTCATTACGAACATTTGAAACCAAAAATCTTAATTCTAGGCCTACTAGTTTCCGAGAAAATGAAAATAAACCAAATTATGCCATACTTTTAGCTGAAAATATGTAAAAATATGTGTGTTATTGTGCGATGCACATATTTTTTCTCAAAAACGGTAAGTCTGGCTTAGTTTTGACCATAACAAGATTTGTAGAGGCATTCATTACGAACATTTGAAACCAAAAATCTTAATTCTAGGCCTACTAGTTTCCGAGAAAATGAAAATAAACCAAATTATGCCATACTTTTAGCTGAAAATATGTATGTTATTGTGCGATGCACATATTTTTTCTCAAAAACGGTTAGTCTGGCGTGGTTTTGACCATAACAAGATTTGTAGAGGCATTCATTACGAACATTTTAAGCCAAAAATCTTAATTCTAGGCCTACTAGTTTCCGAGAAAATGAAAATAAACCAAATTATGCCATACTTTTAGCTGAAAATATGTATGTTATTGTGCGATGCACATATTTTTTCTCAAAAACGGTAAGTCTGGCGTGGTTTTGACCATAACAAGATTTGTAGAGGCATTCATTACGAACATTTGAAACCAAAAATCTTAATTCTAGGCCTACTAGTTTCCGAGAAAATGAAAATAAACCAAATTATGCCATACTTTTAGCTGAAAATATGTAAAAATATGTGTGTTATTGTGCGATGCACATATTTTTTCTCAAAAACGGTAAGTCTGGCGTGGTTTTGACCATAACAAGATTTGTAGAGGCATTCATTACGAACATTTTAAACCAAAAATCTTAATTCTAGGCCTACTAGTTTCCGAGAAAATGAAAATAAACCAAATTATGCCATACTTTTAGCTGAAAATATGTATGTTATTGTGCGATGCACATATTTTTTCTCAAAAACGGTAAGTCTGGCGTGGTTTTGACCACAACAAGATTTGTAGAGGCATTCATTACGAACATTTGAAACCAAAAATCTTAATTCTAGGCCTACTAGTTTCCGAGAAAATGAAAATAAACCAAATTATGCCATACTTTTAGCTGAAAATATGTATGTTATTGTGCGATGCACATATTTTTTCTCAAAAACGGTAAGTCTGGCGTGGTTTTGACCATGACAAGATTTGTAGAGGCATTCATTACGAACATTTTAAACCAAAAATCTTAATTCTAGGCCTACTAGTTTCCGAGAAAATGAAAATAAACCAAATTATGCCATACTTTTAGCTGAAAATATGTAAAAATATGTGTGTTATTGTGCGATGCACATATTTTTTCTCAAAAACGGTAAGTCTGGCGTGGTTTTGACCATAACAAGATTTGTAGAGGCATTCATTACGAACATTTTAAACCAAAAATCTTAATTCTAGGCCTACTAGTTTCCGAGAAAATGAAAATAAACCAAATTATGCCATACTTTTAGCTGAAAATATGTATGTTATTGTGCGATGCACATATTTTTTCTCAAAAACGGTAAGTCTGGCGTGGTTTTGACCACAACAAGATTTGTAGAGGCATTCATTACGAACATTTGAAACCAAAAATCTTAATTCTAGGCCTACTAGTTTCCGAGAAAATGAAAATAAACCAAATTATGCCATACTTTTAGCTGAAAATATGTATGTTATTGTGCGATGCACATATTTTTTCTCAAAAACGGTAAGTCTGGCGTGGTTTTGACCATAACAAGATTTGTAGAGGCATTCATTACGAACATTTGAAACCAAAAATCTTAATTCTAGGCCTACTAGTTTCCGAGAAAATGAAAATAAACCAAATTATGCCATACTTTTAGCTGAAAATATGAAAAAATATGTGTGTTATTGTGCGATGCACATATTTTTTCTCAAAAACGGTAAGTCTGGCGTGGTTTTGACCATAACAAGATTTGTAGAGGCATTCATTACGAACATTTGAAACTAAAAATCTTAATTCTAGGCCTACTAGTTTCCGAGAAAATGAAAATAAACCAAATTATGCCATACTTTTAGCTGAAAATATGTAAAAATATGTGTGTTATTGTGCGATGCACATATTTTTTCTCAAAAACGGTAAGTCTGGCTTAGTTTTGACCATAACAAGATTTGTAGAGGCATTCATTACGAACATTTTAAACCAAAAATCTTAATTCTAGGCCTACTAGTTTCCGAGAAAATGAAAATAAACCAAATTATGCCATACTTTTAGCTGAAAATATGTAAAAATATGTATGTTATTGTGCGATGCACATATTTTTTCTCAAAAACTTTAAGTCTGGCGTGGTTTTGACCATAACAAGTTTTGTAGAGGCATTCATTACGAACATTTTAAACCAAAAATCTTAATTCTAGGCCTACTAGTTTCCGAGAAAATGAAAATAAACCAAATTATGCCATACTTTTAGCTGAAAATATGTATGTTATTGTGCGATGCACATATTTTTTCTCAAAAACGGTAAGTCTGGCGTGGTTTTGACCATAACAAGATTTGTAGAGGCATTCATTACGAACATTTTAAACCAAAAATCTTAATTCTAGGCCTACTAGTTTCCGAGAAAATGAAAATAAACCAAATTATGCCATACTTTTAGCTGAAAATATGTAAAAATATGTGTGTTATTGTGCGATGCACATATTTTTTCTCAAAAACGGTAAGTCTGGCGTGGTTTTGACCATAACAAGATTTGTAGAGGCATTCATTACGAACATTTTAAACCAAAAATCTTAATTCTAGGCCTACTAGTTTCCGAGAAAATGAAAATAAACCAAATTATGCCATACTTTTAGCTGAAAATATGTATGTTATTGTGCGATGCACATATTTTTTCTCAAAAACGGTTTTGACCATAACAAGATTTGTAGAGGCATTCACTACGAACATTTGAAACCAAAAATCTTAATTCTAGGCCTACTAGTTTCCGAGAAAATGAAAATAAACCAAATTATGCCATACTTTTAGCTGAAAATATGTATGTTATTGTGCGATGCACATATTTTTTCTCAAAAACGGTAAGTCTGGCGTGGTTTTGACCATAACAAGATTTGTAGAGGCATTCATTACGAACATTTTAAACCAAAAATCTTAATTCTAGGCCTACTAGTTTCCGAGAAAATGAAAATAAACCAAATTATGCCATACTTTTAGCTGAAAATATGTATGTTATTGTGCGATGCACATATTTTTTCTCAAAAACGGTAAGTCTGGCGTGGTTTTGACCATAACAAGATTTGTAGAGGCATTCATTACGAACATTTTAAACCAAAAATCTTAATTCTAGGCCTACTAGTTTCCGAGAAAATGAAAATAAACCAAATTATGCCATACTTTTAGCTGAAAATATGTATGTTATTGTGCGATGCACATATTTTTTCTCAAAAACGGTAAGTCTGGCGTGGTTTTGACCATAACAAGATTTGTAGAGGCATTCATTACGAACATTTTAAACCAAAAATCTTAATTCTAGGCCTACTAGTTTCCGAGAAAATGAAAATAAACCAAATTATGCCATACTTTTAGCTGAAAATATGTATGTTATTGTGCGATGCACATATTTTTTCTCAAAAACGGTAAGTCTGGCGTGGTTTTGACCATAACAAGATTTGTAGAGGCATTCATTACGAACATTTTAAACCAAAAATCTTAATTCTAGGCCTACTAGTTTCCGAGAAAATGAAAATAAACCAAATTATGCCATACTTTTAGCTGAAAATATGTATGTTATTGTCCGATGCACATATTTTTTCTCAAAAACGGTAAGTCTGGCGTGGTTTTGACCATAACAAGATTTGTAGAGGCATTCATTACGAACATTTGAAACCAAAAATCTTAATTCTAGGCCTACTAGTTTCCGAGAAAATGAAAATAAACCAAATTATGCCATACTTTTAGCTGAAAATATGTATGTTATTGTGCGATGCACATATTTTTTCTCAAAAACGGTAAGTCTGGCGTGGTTTTGACCATAACAAGATTTGTAGAGGCATTCATTACGAACATTTTAAACCAAAAATCTTAATTCTAGGCCTACTAGTTTCCGAGAAAATGAAAATAAACCAAATTATGCCATACTTTTAGCTGAAAATATGTATGTTATTGTGCGATGCACATATTTTTTCTCAAAAACGGTAAGTCTGGCGTGGTTTTGACCATAACAAGATTTGTAGAGGCATTCATTACGAACATTTTAAACCAAAAATCTTAATTCTAGGCCTACTAGTTTCCGAGAAAATGAAAATAAACCAAATTATGCCATACTTTTAGCTGAAAATATGTATGTTATTGTCCGATGCACATATTTTTTCTCAAAAACGGTAAGTCTGGCGTGGTTTTGACCATAACAAGATTTGTAGAGGCATTCATTACGAACATTTGAAACCAAAAATCTTAATTCTAGGCCTACTAGTTTCCGAGAAAATGAAAATAAACCAAATTATGCCATACTTTTAGCTGAAAATATGTATGTTATTGTGCGATGCACATATTTTTTCTCAAAAACGGTAAGTCTGGCGTGGTTTTGACCATAACAAGATTTGTAGATGCATTCATTACGAACATTTTAAACCAAAAATCTTAATTCTAGGCCTACTAGTTTCCGAGAAAATGAAAATAAACCAAATTATGCCATACTTTTAGCTGAAAATATGTATGTTATTGTGCGATGCACATATTTTTTCTCAAAAACGGTAAGTCTGGCGTGGTTTTGACCATAACAAGATTTGTAGAGGCATTCATTACGAACATTTGAAACCAAAAATCTTAATTCTAGGCCTACTAGTTTCCGAGAAAATGAAAATAAACCAAATTATGCCATACTTTTAGCTGAAAATATGTATGTTATTGTCCGATGCACATATTTTTTCTCAAAAACGGTAAGTCTGGCGTGGTTTTGACCATAACAAGATTTGTAGAGGCATTCATTACGAACATTTGAAACCAAAAATCTTAATTCTAGGCCTACTAGTTTCCGAGAAAATGAAAATAAACCAAATTATGCTATACTTTTAGCTGAAAATATGTATGTTATTGTGCGATGCACATATTTTTTCTCAAAAACGGTAAGTCTGGCGTGGTTTTGACCATAACAAGATTTGTAGAGACATTCATTACGAACATTTTAAACCAAAAATCTTAATTCTAGGCCTACTAGTTTCCGAGAAAATGAAAATAAACCAAATTATGCCATACTTTTAGCTGAAAATATGTAAAAATATGTGTGTTATTGTGCGATGCACATATTTTTTCTCAAAAACGGTAAGTCTGGCGTGGTTTTGACCATAACAAGATTTGTAGAGGCATTCATTACGAACATTTGAAACCAAAAATCTTAATTCTAGGCCTACTAGTTTCCGAGAAAATGAAAATAAACCAAATTATGCCATACTTTTAGCTGAAAATATGTATGTTATTGTGCGATGCACATATTTTTTCTCAAAAACGGTAAGTCTGGCGTGGTTTTGACCATAACAAGATTTGTAGAGACATTCATTACGAACATTTGAAACCAAAAATCTTAATTCTAGGCCTACTAGTTTCCGAGAAAATGAAAATAAACCAAATTATGCCATACTTTTAGCTGAAAATATGTATGTTATTGTGCGATGCACATATTTTTTCTCAAAAACGGTAAGTCTGGCGTGATTTTGACCATAACAGGATTTGTAGAGGCATTCATTACGAACATTTTAAACCAAAAATCTTAATTCTAGGCCTACTAGTTTCCGAGAAAATGAAAATAAACCAAATTATGCCATACTTTTAGCTGAAAATATGTAAAAATATGTATGTTATTGTGCGATGCACATATTTTTTCTCAAAAACGGTAAGTCTGGCGTGGTTTTGACCATAACAAGATTTGTAGAGGCATTCATTACGAACATTTTAAACCAAAAATCTTAATTCTAGGCCTACTAGTTTCCGAGAAAATGAAAATAAACCAAATTATGCCATACTTTTAGCTGAAAATATGTATGTTATTGTGCGATGCACATATTTTTTCTCAAAAACGGTAAGTCTGGCGTGGTTTTGACCATAACAAGATTTGTAGAGGCATTCATTACGAACATTTTAAACCAAAAATCTTAATTCTAGGCCTACTAGTTTCCGAGAAAATGAAAATAAACCAAATTATGCCATACTTTTAGCTGAAAATATGTATGTTATTGTGCGATGCACATATTTTTTCTCAAAAACGGTAAGTCTGGCGTGGTTTTGACCATAACAAGATTTGTAGAGGCATTCATTACGAACATTTTAAACCAAAAATCTTAATTCTAGGCCTACTAGTTTCCGAGAAAATGAAAATAAACCAAATTATGCCATACTTTTAGCTGAAAATATGTATGTTATTGTGCGATGCACATATTTTTTCTCAAAAACGGTAAGTCTGGCGTGGTTTTGACCATAACAAGATTTGTAGAGGCATTCATTACGAACATTTTAAACCAAAAATCTTAATTCTAGGCCTACTAGTTTCCGAGAAAATGAAAATAAACCAAATTATGCCATACTTTTAGCTGAAAATATGTATGTTATTGTGCGATGCACATATTTTTTCTCAAAAACGGTAAGTCTGGCGTGGTTTTGACCATAACAAGATTTGTAGAGGCATTCATTACGAACATTTTAAACCAAAAATCTTAATTCTAGGCCTACTAGTTTCCGAGAAAATGAAAATAAACCAAATTATGCCATACTTTTAGCTGAAAATATGTAAAAATATGTATGTTATTGTGCGATGCACATATTTTTTCTCAAAAACGGTAAGTCTGGCGTGGTTTTGACCATAACAAGATTTGTACAGGCATTCATTACGAACATTTTAAACCAAAAATCTTAATTCTAGGCCTACTAGTTTCCGAGAAAATGAAAATAAACCAAATTATGCCATACTTTTAGCTGAAAATATGTAAAAATATGTATGTTATTGTGCGATGCACATATTTTTTCTCAAAAACGGTAAGTCTGGCGTGGTTTTGACCATAACAAGATTTGTAGAGGCATTCATTACGAACATTTTAAACCAAAAATCTTAATTCTAGGCCTACTAGTTTCTGAGAAAATGAAAATAAACCAAATTATGCCATACTTTTAGCTGAAAATATGTAAAAATATGTATGTTATTGTGCGATGCACATATTTTTTCTCAAAAACGGTAAGTCTGGCGTGGTTTTGACCATAACAAGATTTGTAGAGACATTCATTACGAACATTTTAAACCAAAAATCTTAATTCTAGGCCTACTAGTTTCCGAGAAAATGAAAATAAACCAAATTATGCCATACTTTTAGCTGAAAATATGTATGTTATTGTGCGATGCACATATTTTTTCTCAAAAACGGTAAGTCTGGCGTGGTTTTGACCATAACAAGATTTGTAGAGGCATTCATTACGAACATTTTAAACCAAAAATCTTAATTCTAGGCCTACTAGTTTCCGAGAAAATGAAAATAAACCAAATTATGCCATACTTTTAGCTGAAAATATGTATGTTATTGTGCGATGCACATATTTTTTCTCAAAAACGGTAAGTCTGGCGTGGTTTTGAGCATAACAAGATTTGTAGAGGCATTCATTACGAACATTTTAAACCAAAAATCTTAATTCTAGGCCTACTAGTTTCCGAGAAATGAAAATAAACCAAATTATGCCATACTTTTAGCTGAAAATATGTAAAAATATGTATGTTATTGTGCGATGCACATATTTTTTCTCAAAAACGGTAAGTCTGGCGTGGTTTTGACCATAACAAGATTTGTAGAGGCATTCATTACGAACATTTTAAACCAAAAATCTTAATTCTAGGCCTACTAGTTTCCGAGAAAATGAAGATAAACCAAATTATGCCATACTTTTAGCTGAAAATATGTAAAAATATGTATGTTATTGTGCGATGCACATATTTTTTCTCAAAAACGGTAAGTCTGGCGTGGTTTTGACCATAACAAGATTTGTAGAGGCATTCATTACGAACATTTTAAACCAAAAATCTTAATTCTAGGCCTACTAGTTTCCGAGAAAATGAAAATAAACCAAATTATGCCATACTTTTAGCTGAAAATATGTATGTTATTGTGCGATGCACATATTTTTTCTCAAAAACGGTAAGTCTGGCGTGGTTTTGACCATAACAAGATTTGTAGAGGCATTCATTACGAACATTTTAAACCAAAAATCTTAATTCTAGGCCTACTAGTTTCCGAGAAATGAAAATAAACCAAATTATGCCATACTTTTAGCTGAAAATATGTAAAAATATGTATGTTATTGTGCGATGCACATATTTTTTCTCAAAAACGGTAAGTCTGGCGTGGTTTTGACCATAACAAGATTTGTAGAGGCATTCATTACGAACATTTTAAACCAAAAATCTTAATTCTAGGCCTACTAGTTTCCGAGAAAATGAAAATAAACCAAATTATGCCATACTTTTAGCTGAAAATATGTATGTTATTGTGCGATGCACATATTTTTTCTCAAAAACGTTAAGTCTGGCGTGGTTTTGACGATAACAAGATTTGTAGAGGCATTCATTACGAACATTTTAAACCAAAAATCTTAATTCTAGGCCTACTAGTTTCCGAGAAAATGAAAATAAACCAAATTATGCCATACTTTTAGCTGAAAATATGTAAAAATATGTATGTTATTGTGCGATGCACATATTTTTTCTCAAAAACGGTAAGTCTGGCGTGGTTTTGACCATAACAAGATTTGTAGAGGCATTCATTACGAACATTTTAAACCAAAAATCTTAATTCTAGGCCTACTAGTTTCCGAGAAAATGAAAATAAACCAAATTATGCCATACTTTTAGCTGAAAATATGTAAAAATATGTATGTTATTGTGCGATGCACATATTTTTTCTCAAAAACGGTAAGTCTGGCGTGGTTTTGACCATAACAAGATTTGTAGAGGCATTCATTACGAGCATTTTAAACCAAAAATCTTAATTCTAGGCCTACTAGTTTCCGAGAAAATGAAAATAAACCAAATTATGCCATACTTTTAGCTGAAAATATGTATGTTATTGTGCGATGCACATATTTTTTCTCAAAAACGGTAAGTCTGGCGTGGTTTTGACCATAACAAGATTTGTAGAGGCATTCATTACGAACATTTTAAACCAAAAATCTTAATTCTAGGCCTACTAGTTTCCGAGAAAATGAAAATAAACCAAATTATGCCATACTTTTAGCTGAATATATGTAAAAATATGTATGTTATTGTGCGATGCACATATTTTTTCTCAAAAACGGTAAGTCTGGCGTGGTTTTGACCATAACAAGATTTGTAGAGGCATTCATTACGAACATTTTAAACCAAAAATCTTAATTCTAGGCCTACTAGTTTCCGAGAAAATGAAAATAAACCAAATTATGCCATACTTTTAGCTGAAAATATGTAAAAATATGTATGTTATTGTGCGATGCACATATTTTTTCTCAAAAACGGTAAGTCTGGCGTGGTTTTGACCATAACAAGATTTGTAGAGGCATTCATTACGAACATTTTAAACCAAAAATCTTAATTCTAGGCCTACTAGTTTCCGAGAAAATGAAAATAAACCAAATTATGCCATACTTTTAGCTCAAAATATGTAAAAATATGTATGTTATTGTGCGATGCACATATTTTTTCTCAAAAACGGTAAGTCTGGCGTGGTTTTGACCATAACAAGATTTGTAGAGGCATTCATTACGAACATTTTAAACCAAAAATCTTAATTCTAGGCCTATTAGTTTCCGAGAAAATGAAAATAAACCAAATTATGCCATACTTTTAGCTGAAAAAATGTAAAAATATGTATGTTATTGTGCGATGCACATATTTTTTCTCAAAAACGGTAAGTCTGGCGTGGTTTTGACCATAACAAGATTTGTAGAGGCATTCATTACGAACATTTTAAACCAAAAATCTTAATTCTAGGCCTACTAGTTTCCGAGAAAATGAAAATAAACCAAATTATGCCATACTTTTAGCTGAATATATGTAAAACTATGTATGTTATTGTGCGATGCACATATTTTTTCTCAAAAACGGTAAGTCTGGCGTGGTTTTGACCATAACAAGATTTGTAGAGGCATTCATTACGAACATTTTAAACCAAAAATCTTAATTCTAGGCCTACTAGTTTCCGAGAAAATGAAAATAAACCAAATTATGCCATACTTTTAGCTGAAAATATGTAAAAATATGTATGTTATTGTGCGATGCACATATTTTTTCTCAAAAACGGTAAGTCTGGCGTGGTTTTGACCATAACAAGATTTGTAGAGGCATTCATTACGAACATTTTAAACCAAAAGTCTTAATTCTAGGCCTACTAGTTTCCGAGAAAATGAAAATAAACCAAATTATGCCATACTTTTAGCTGAAAATATGTAAAAATATGTATGTTATTGTGCGATGCACATATTTTTTCTCAAAAACGGTAAGTCTGGCGTGGTTTTGACCATAACAAGATTTGTAGAGGCATTCATTACGAACATTTTAAACCAAAAATCTTAATTCTAGGCCTACTAGTTTCCGAGAAAATGAAAATAAACCAAATTATGCCATACTTTTAGCTGAAAATATGTAAAAATATGTATGTTATTGTGCGATGCACATATTTTTTTCAAAAACGGTAAGTCTGGCGTGGTTTTGACCATAACAAGATTTGTAGAGGCATTCATTACGAACATTTTAAACCAAAAGTCTTAATTCTAGGCCTACTAGTTTCCGAGAAAATGAAAATAAACCAAATTATGCCATACTTTTAGCTGAAAATATGTAAAAATATGTATGTTATTGTGCGATGCACATATTTTTTCTCAAAAACGGTAAGTCTGGCGTGGTTTTGACCATAACAAGATTTGTAGAGGCATTCATTACGAACATTTTAAACCAAAAATCTTAATTCTAGGCCTACTAGTTTCCGAGAAAATGAAAATAAACCAAATTATGCCATACTTTTAGCTGAATATATGTAAAAATATGTATGTTATTGTGCGATGCACATATTTTTTCTCAAAAACGGTAAGTCTGGCGTGGTTTTGACCATAACAAGATTTGTAGAGGCATTCATTATGAACATTTTAAACCAAAAATCTTAATTCTAGGCCTACTAGTTTCCGAGAAAATGAAAATAAACCAAATTATGCCATACTTTTAGCTCAAAATATGTAAAAATATGTATGTTATTGTGCGATGCACATATTTTTTCTCAAAAACGGTAAGTCTGGCGTGGTTTTGACCATAACAAGATTTGTAGAGGCATTCATTACGAACATTTTAAACCAAAAGTCTTAATTCTAGGCCTACTAGTTTCCGAGAAAATGAAAATAAACCAAATTATGCCATACTTTTAGCTGAAAATATGTAAAAATATGTATGTTATTGTGCGATGCACATATTTTTTCTCAAAAACGGTAAGTCTGGCGTGGTTTTGACCATAACAAGATTTGTAGAGGCATTCATTACGAACATTTTAAACCAAAAGTCTTAATTCTAGGCCTACTAGTTTCCGAGAAAATGAAAATAAACCAAATTATGCCATACTTTTAGCTGAAAATATGTAAAAATATGTATGTTATTGTGCGATGCACATATTTTTTCTCAAAAACGGTATGTCTGGCGTGGTTTTGACCATAACAAGATTTGTAGAGGCATTCATTACGAACATTTTAAACCAAAAATCTTAATTCTAGGCCTACTAGTTTCCGAGAAAATGAAAATAAACCAAATTATGCCATACTTTTAGCTGAAAATATGTATGTTATTGTGCGATGCACATATTTTTTCTCAAAAACGGTAAGTCTGGCGTGGTTTTGACCATAACAAGATTTGTAGAGGCATTCATTACGAACATTTTAAACCAAAAATCTTAATTCTAGGCCTACTAGTTTCCGAGAAAATGAAAATAAACCAAATTATGCCATACTTTTAGCTGAAAATATGTATGTTATTGTGCGATGCACATATTTTTTCTCAAAAACGGTAAGTCTGGCGTGGTTTTGACCATAACAAGATTTGTGGAGGCATTCATTACGAACATTTTAAACCAAAAATCTTAATTCTAGGCCTACTAGTTTCCGAGAAAATGAAAATAAACCAAATTATGCCATACTTTTAGCTGAATATATGTAAAAATATGTATGTTATTGTGCGATGCACATATTTTTTCTCAAAAACGGTAAGTCTGGCGTGGTTTTGACCATAACAAGATTTGTAGAGGCATTCATTACGAACATTTTAAACCAAAAATCTTAATTCTAGGCCTACTAGTTTCCGAGAAAATGAAAATAAACCAAATTATGCCATACTTTTAGCTGAAAATATGTAAAAATATGTATGTTATTGTGCGATGCACATATTTTTTCTCAAAAACGGTAAGTCTGGCGTGGTTTTGACCATAACAAGATTTGTAGAGGCATTCATTACGAACATTTTAAACCAAAAATCTTAATTCTAGGCCTACTAGTTTCCGAGAAAATGAAAATAAACCAAATTATGCCATACTTTTAGCTGAAAATATGTAAAAATATGTATGTTATTGTGCGATGCACATATTTTTTCTCAAAAACGGTAAGTCTGGCGTGGTTTTGACCATAACAAGATTTGTAGAGGCATTCATTACGAACATTTTAAACCAAAAATCTTAATTCTAGGCCTACTAGTTTCCGAGAAAATGAAAATAAACCAAATTATGCCATACTTTTAGCTGAAAATATGTAAAAATATGTATGTTATTGTGCGATGCACATATTTTTTCTCAAAAACGGTAAGTCTGGCGTGGTTTTGACCATAACAAGATTTGTAGAGGCATTCATTACGAACATTTTAAACCAAAAATCTTAATTCTAGGCCTACTAGTTTCCGAGAAAATGAAAATAAACCAAATTATGCCATACTTTTAGCTGAAAATATGTATGTTATTGTGCGATGCACATATTTTTTCTCAAAAACGGTAAGTCTGGCGTGGTTTTGACCATAACAAGATTTGTAGAGGCATTCATTACGAACATTTTAAACCAAAAATCTTAATTCTAGGCCTACTAGTTTCCGAGAAAATGAAAATAAACCAAATTATGCCATACTTTTAGCTGAAAATATGTAAAAATATGTATGTTATTGTGCGATGCACATATTTTTTCTCAAAAACGGTAAGTCTGGCGTGGTTTTGACCATAACAAGATTTGTAGAGGCATTCATTACGAACATTTTAAACCAAAAATCTTAATTCTAGGCCTACTAGTTTCCGAGAAAATGAAAATAAACCAAATTATGCCATACTTTTAGCTGAATATATGTAAAAATATGTATGTTATTGTGCGATGCACATATTTTTTCTCAAAAACGGTAAGTCTGGCGTGGTTTTGACCATAACAAGATTTGTAGAGGCATTCATTACGAACATTTTAAACCAAAAATCTTAATTCTAGGCCTACTAGTTTCCGAGAAAATGAAAATAAACCAAATTATGCCATACTTTTAGCTGAAAATATGTATGTTATTGTGCGATGCACATATTTTTTCTCAAAAACGGTAAGTCTGGCGTGGTTTTGACCATAACAAGATTTGTAGAGGCATTCATTACGAACATTTTAAACCAAAAATCTTAATTCTAGGCCTATTAGTTTCCGAGAAAATGAAAATAAACCAAATTATGCCATACTTTTAGCTGAAAATATGTAAAAATATGTATGTTATTGTGCGATGCACATATTTTTTCTCAAAAACGGTAAGTCTGGCGTGGTTTTGACCATAACAAGATTTGTAGAGGCATTCATTACGAACATTTTAAACCAAAAATCTTAATTCTAGGCCTACTAGTTTCCGATAAAATGAAAATAAACCAAATTATGCCATACTTTTAGCTGAATATATGTAAAAATATGTATGTTATTGTGCGATGCACATATTTTTTCTCAAAAACGGTAAGTCTGGCGTGGTTTTGACCATAACAAGATTTGTAGAGGCATTCATTACGAACATTTTAAACCAAAAATCTTAATTCTAGGCCTACTAGTTTCCGAGAAAATGAAAATAAACCAAATTATGCCATACTTTTAGCTCAAAATATGTAAAAATATGTATGTTATTGTGCGATGCACATATTTTTTCTCAAAAACGGTAAGTCTGGCGTGGTTTTGACCATAACAAGATTTGTAGAGGCATTCATTACGAACATTTTAAACCAAAAGTCTTAATTCTAGGCCTACTAGTTTCCGAGAAAATGAAAATAAACCAAATTATGCCATACTTTTAGCTGAAAATATGTATGTTATTGTGCGATGCACATATTTTTTCTCAAAAACGGTAAGTCTGGCGTGGTTTTGACCATAACAAGATTTGTAGAGGCATTCATTACGAACATTTTAAACCAAAAATCTTAATTCTAGGCCTACTAGTTTCCGAGAAAATGAAAATAAACCAAATTATGCCATACTTTTAGCTCAAAATATGTAAAAATATGTATGTTATTGTGCGATGCACATATTTTTTCTCAAAAACGGTAAGTCTGGCGTGGTTTTGACCATAACAAGATTTGTAGAGGCATTCATTACGAACATTTTAAACCAAAAATCTTAATTCTAGGCCTACTAGTTTCCGAGAAAATGAAAATAAACCAAATTATGCCATACTTTTAGCTGAAAATATGTATGTTATTGTGCGATGCACATATTTTTTCTCAAAAACGGTAAGTCTGGCGTGGTTTTGACCATAACAAGATTTGTAGAGGCATTCATTACGAACATTTTAAACCAAAAATCTTAATTCTAGGGCTACTAGTTTCCGAGAAAATGAAAATAAACCAAATTATGCCATACTTTTAGCTGAAAATATGTAAAAATATGTATGTTATTGTGCGATGCACATATTTTTTCTCAAAAACGGTAAGTCTGGCGTGGTTTTGACCATAACAAGATTTGTAGAGGCATTCATTACGAACATTTTAAACCAAAAATCTTAATTCTAGGCCTACTAGTTTCCGAGAAAATGAAAATAAACCAAATTATGCCATACTTTTAGCTGAAAATATGTATGTTATTGTGCGATGCACATATTTTTTCTCAAAAACGGTAAGTCTGGCGTGGTTTTGACCATAACAAGATTTGTAGAGGCATTCACTACGAACATTTTAAACCAAAAGTCTTAATTCTAGGCCTACTAGTTTCCGAGAAAATGAAAATAAAACAAATTATGCCATACTTTTAGCTGAAAATATGTAAAAATATGTATGTTATTGTGCGATGCACATATTTTTTCTCAAAAACGGTAAGTCTGGCGTGGTTTTGACCATAACAAGATTTGTAGAGGCATTCATTACGAACATTTTAAACCAAAAATCTTAATTCTAGGCCTACTAGTTTCCGAGAAAATGAAAATAAACCAAATTATGCCATACTTTTAGCTGAAAATATGTAAAAATATGTATGTTATTGTGCGATGCACATATTTTTTCTCAAAAACGGTAAGTCTGGCGTGGTTTTGACCATAACAAGATTTGTAGAGGCATTCATTACGAACATTTTAAACCAAAAATCTTAATTCTAGGCCTACTAGTTTCCGAGAAAATTAAAATAAACCAAATTATGCCATACTTTTAGCTGAAAATATGTAAAAATATGTATGTTATTGTGCGATGCACATATTTTTTCTCAAAAACGGTAAGTCTGGCGTGGTTTTGATCATAACAAGATTTGTAGAGGCATTCATTACGAATATTTTAAACTAAAAATCTTAATTCTAGCCCTACTAGTTTCCGAGAAAATGAAAATAAACCAAATTATGCCATACTTTTAGCTGAAAATATGTAAAAATATGTATGTTATTGTGCGATGCACATATTTTTTCTCAAAAACGGTAAGTCTGGCGTGGTTTTGACCATAACAAGATTTGTAGAGGCATTCATTACGAACATTTTAAACCAAAAATCTTAATTCTAGGCCTACTAGTTTCCGAGAAAATGAAAATAAACCAAATTATGCCATACTTTTAGCTGAAAATATGTATGTTATTGTGCGATGCACATATTTTTTCTCAAAAACGGTAAGTCTGGCGTGGTTTTGACCATAACAAGATTTGTAGAGGCATTCATTACGAACATTTTAAACCAAAAATCTTAATTCTAGGCCTACTAGTTTCCGAGAAAATGAAAATAAATCAAATTATGCCATACTTTTAGCTGAAAATATGTAAAAATATGTATGTTATTGTGCGATGCACATATTTTTTCTCAAAAATGGTAAGTCTGGCGTGGTTTTGACCATAACAAGATTTGTAGAGGCATTCATTACGAACATTTTAAACCAAAAATCTTAATTCTAGGCCTACTAGTTTCCGAGAAAATAAAAATAAACCAAATTTTGCCATACTTTTAGCTGAAAATATGTATGTTATTGTGCGATGCACATATTTTTTCTCAAAAACGGTAAGTCTGGCGTGGTTTTGACCATAACAAGATTTGTAGAGACATTCATTACGAACATTTTAAACCAAAAATCTTAATTCTAGGCCTACTAGTTTCCGAGAAAATGAAAATAAACCAAATTATGCCATACTTTTAGCTGAAAATATGTAAAAATATGTATGTTATTGTGCGATGCACATATTTTTTCTCAAAAACGGTAAGTCTGGCGTGGTTTTGACCATAACAAGATTTGTAGAGGCATTCATTACGAACATTTTAAACCAAAAATCTTAATTCTAGGCCTACTAGTTTCCGAGAAAATGAAAATAAACCAAATTATGCCATACTTTTAGCTGAAAATATGTAAAAATATGTATGTTATTGTGCGATGCACATATTTTTTCTCAAAAACGGTAAGTCTGGCGTGGTTTTGACCATAACAAGATTTGTAGAGGCATTCATTACGAACATTTTAAACCAAAAATCTTAATTCTAGGCCTACTAGTTTCCGAGAAAATGAAAATAAACCAAATTATGCCATACTTTTAGCTGAAAATATGTATGTTATTGTGCGATGCACATATTTTTTCTCAAAAACGGTAAGTCTGGCGTGGTTTTGACCATAACAAGATTTGTAGAGGCATTCATTACGAACATTTTAAACCAAAAATCTTAATTCTAGGCCTACTAGTTTCCGAGAAAATGAAAATAAACCAAATTATGCCATACTTTTAGCTGAAAATATGTAAAAATATGTATGTTATTGTGCGATGCACATATTTTTTCTCAAAAACGGTAAGTCTGGCGTGGTTTTGACCATAACAAGATTTGTAGAGGCATTCATTACGAACATTTTAAACCAAAAATCTTAATTCTAGGCCTACTAGTTTCTGAGAAAATGAAAATAAACCAAATTATGCCATACTTTTAGCTGAAAATATGTAAAAATATGTATGTTATTGTGCGATGCACATATTTTTTCTCAAAAACGGTAAGTCTGGCGTGGTTTTGACCATAACAAGATTTGTAGAGGCATTCATTACGAACATTTTAAACCAAAAATCTTAATTCTAGGCCTACTAGTTTCCGAGAAAATGAAAATAAACCAAATTATGCCATACTTTTAGCTGAAAATATGTATGTTATTGTGCGATGCACATATTTTTTCTCAAAAACGGTAAGTCTGGCGTGGTTTTGACCATAACAAGATTTGTAGAGGCATTCATTACGAACATTTTAAACCAAAAATCTTAATTCTAGGCCTACTAGTTTCCGAAAAAATGAAAATAAACCAAATTATGCCATACTTTTAGCTGAAAATATGTAAAAATATGTATGTTATTGTGCGATGCACATATTTTTTCTCAAAAACGGTAAGTCTGGCGTGGTTTTGACCATAACAAGATTTGTAGAGGCATTCATTACGAACATTTTAAACCAAAAATCTTAATTCTAGGCCTACTAGTTTCCGAGAAAATGAAAATAAACCAAATTATGCCATACTTTTAGCTGAAAATATGTAAAAATATGTATGTTATTGTGCGATGCACATATTTTTTCTCAAAAACGGTAAGTCTGGCGTGGTTTTGACCATAACAAGATTTGTAGAGGCATTCATTACGAACATTTTAAACCAAAAATCTTAATTCTAGGCCTACTAGTTTCTGAGAAAATGAAAATAAACCAAATTATGCCATACTTTTAGCTGAAAATATGTAAAAATATGTATGTTATTGTGCGATGCACATATTTTTTCTCAAAAACGGTAAGTCTGGCGTGGTTTTGACCATAACAAGATTTGTAGAGGCATTCATTACGAACATTTTAAACCAAAAATCTTAATTCTAGGCCTACTAGTTTCCGAGAAAATGAAAATAAACCAAATTATGCCATACTTTTAGCTGAAAATATGTATGTTATTGTGCGATGCACATATTTTTTCTCAAAAACGGTAAGTCTGGCGTGGTTTTGACCATAACAAGATTTGTAGAGGCATTCATTACGAACATTTTAAACCAAAAATCTTAATTCTAGGCCTACCAGTTTCCGAAAAAATGAAAATAAACCAAATTATGCCATACTTTTAGCTGAAAATATGTAAAAATATGTATGTTATTGTGCGATGCACATATTTTTTCTCAAAAACGGTAAGTCTGGCGTGGTTTTGACCATAACAAGATTTGTAGAGGCATTCATTACGAACATTTTAAACCAAAAATCTTAATTCTAGGCCTACTAGTTTCCGAGAAAATGAAAATAAACCAAATTATGCCATACTTTTAGCTGAAAATATGTAAAAATATGTATGTTATTGTGCGATGCACATATTTTTTCTCAAAAACGGTAAGTCTGGCGTGGTTTTGACCATAACAAGATTTGTAGAGGCATTCATTACGAACATCTTAAACCAAAAATCTTAATTCTAGGCCTACTAGTTTCCGAGAAAATTAAAATAAACCAAATTATGCCATACTTTTAGCTGAAAATATGTATGTTATTGTGCGATGCACATATTTTTTCTCAAAAACGGTAAGTCTGGCGTGGTTTTGACCATAACAAGATTTGTAGAGGCATTCATTACGAACATTTTAAACCAAAAATCTTAATTCTAGGCCTACTAGTTTCCGAGAAAATGAAAATAAACCAAATTATGCCATACTTTTAGCTGAAAATATGTAAAAATATGTATGTTGTTGTGCGATGCACACATTTTTTCTCAAAAACGGTAAGTCTGGCGTGGTTTTGACCATAACAAGATTTGTAGAGGCATTCATTACGAACATTTTAAACCAAAAATCTTAATTCTAGGCCTACTAGTTTCCGAGAAAATGAAAATAAACCAAATTATGCCATACTTTTAGCTGAAAATATGTAAAAATATGTATGTTATTGTGCGATGCACATATTTTTTCTCAAAAACGGTAAGTCTGGCGTGGTTTTGACCATAACAAGATTTGTAGAGGCATTCATTACGAACATTTTAAACCAAAAATCTTAATTCTAGGCCTACTAGTTTCCGAGAAAATGAAAATAAACCAAATTATGCCATACTTTTAGCTGAAAATATGTAAAAATATGTATGTTATTGTGCGATGCACATATTTTTTCTCAAAAACGGTAAGTCTGGCGTGGTTTTGACCATAACAAGATTTGTAGAGGCATTCATTACGAACATTTTAAACCAAAAATCTTAATTCTAGGCCGACTAGTTTCCGAGAAAATGAAAATAAACCAAATTATGCCATACTTTTAGCTGAAAATATGTATGTTATTGTGCGATGCACATATTTTTTCTCAAAAACGGTAAGTCTGGCGTGGTTTTGACCATAACAAGATTTGTAGAGGCATTCATTACGAACATTTTAAACCAAAAATCTTAATTCTAGGCCTACTAGTTTCCGAGAAAATGAAAATAAACCAAATTATGCCATACTTTTAGCTGAAAATATGTAAAAATATGTATGTTATTGTGCGATGCACATATTTTTTCTCAAAAACGGTAAGTCTGGCGTGGTTTTGACCATAACAAGATTTGTAGAGGCATTCATTACGAACATTTTAAACCAAAAATCTTAATTCTAGGCCTACTAGTTTCCGAGAAAATGAAAATAAACCAAATTATGCCATACTTTTAGCTGAAAATATGTATGTTATTGTGCGATGCACATATTTTTTCTCAAAAACGGTAAGTCTGGCGTGGATTTGACCATAACAAGATTTGTAGAGGCATTCATTACGAACATTTTAAACCAAAAATCTTAATTCTAGGCCTACTAGTTTCCGAGAAAATGAAAATAAACCAAATTATGCCATACTTTTAGCTGAAAATATGTAAAAATATGTATGTTATTGTGCGATGCACATATTTTTTCTCAAAAACGGTAAGTCTGGCGTGGTTTTGACCATAACAAGATTTGTAGACGCATTCATTACGAACATTTTAAACCAAAAATCTTAATTCTAGGCCTACTAGTTTCCGAGAAAATGAAAATAAACCAAATTATGCCATACTTTTAGCTGAAAATATGTATGTTATTGTGCGATGCACATATTTTTTCTCAAAAACGGTAAGTCTGGCGTGGTTTTGACCATAACAAGATTTGTAGAGGCATTCATTACGAACATTTTAAACCAAAAATCTTAATTCTAGGCCTACTAGTTTCCGAGAAAATGAAAATAAACCAAATTATGCCATACTTTTAGCTCAAAATATGTAAAAATATGTATGTTATTGTGCGATGCACATATTTTTTCTCAAAAACGGTAAGTCTGGCGTGGTTTTGACCATAACAAGATTTGTAGAGGCATTCATTACGAACATTTTAAACCAAAAATCTTAATTCTAGGCCTACTAGTTTCCGAGAAAATGAAAATAAACCAAATTATGCCATACTTTTAGCTGAAAATATGTAAAAATATGTATGTTATTGTGCGATGCACATATTTTTTCTCAAAAACGGTAAGTCTGGCGTGGTTTTGACCATAACAAGATTTGTAGAGGCATTCATTACGAACATTTTAAACCAAAAATCTTAATTCTAGGCCTACTAGTTTCCGAGAAAATGAAAATAAACCAAATTATGCCATACTTTTAGCTGAAAATATGTAAAAATATGTATGTTGTTGTGCGATGCACACATTTTTTCTCAAAAACGGTAAGTCTGGCGTGGTTTTGACCATAACAAGATTTGTAGAGGCATTCATTACGAACATTTTAAAACAAAAATCTTAATTCTAGGCCTACTAGTTTCCGAGAAAATGAAAATAAACCAAATTATGCCATACTTTTAGCTGAAAATATGTAAAAATATGTATGTTATTGTGCGATGCACATATTTTTTCTCAAAAACGGTAAGTCTGGCGTGGTTTTGACCATAACAAGATTTGTAGAGGCATTCATTACGAACATTTTAAACCAAAAATCTTAATTCTAGGCCTACTAGTTTCCGAGAAAATGAAAATAAACCAAATTATGCCATACTTTTAGCTGAAAATATGTATGTTATTGTGCGATGCACATATTTTTTCTCAAAAACGGTAAGTCTGGCGTGGATTTGACCATAACAAGATTTGTAGAGGCATTCATTACGAACATTTTAAACCAAAAATCTTAATTCTAGGCCTACTAGTTTCCGAGAAAATGAAAATAAACCAAATTATGCCATACTTTTAGCTGAAAATATGTAAAAATATGTATGTTATTGTGCGATGCACATATTTTTTCTCAAAAACGGTAAGTCTGGCGTGGTTTTGACCATAACAAGATTTGTAGACGCATTCATTACGAACATTTTAAACCAAAAATCTTAATTCTAGGCCTACTAGTTTCCGAGAAAATGAAAATAAACCAAATTATGCCATACTTTTAGCTAAAAATATGTATGTTATTGTGCGATGCACATATTTTTTCTCAAAAACGGTAAGTCTGGCGTGGTTTTGACCATAACAAGATTTGTAGAGGCATTCATTACGAACATTTTAAACCAAAAATCTTAATTCTAGGCCTACTAGTTTCCGAGAAAATGAAAATAAACCAAATTATGCCATACTTTTAGCTGAAAATATGTAAAAATATGTATGTTATTGTGCGATGCACATATTTTTTCTCAAAAACGGTAAGTCTGGCGTGGTTTTGACCGTAACAAGATTTGTAGAGGCATTCATTACGAACATTTTAAACCAAAAATCTTAATTCTAGGCCTACTAGTTTCCGAGAAAATGAAAATAAACCAAATTATGCCATACTTTTAGCTGAAAATATGTAAAAATATGTATGTTGTTGTGCGATGCACACATTTTTTCTCAAAAACGGTAAGTCTGGCGTGGTTTTGACCATAACAAGATTTGTAGAGGCATTCATTACGAACATTTTAAAACAAAAATCTTAATTCTAGGCCTACTAGTTTCCGAGAAAATGAAAATAAACCAAATTATGCCATACTTTTAGCTGAAAATATGTAAAAATATGTATGTTATTGTGCGATGCACATATTTTTTCTCAAAAACGGTAAGTCTGGCGTGGTTTTGACCATAACAAGATTTGTAGAGGCATTCATTACGAACATTTTAAACCAAAAATCTTAATTCTAGGCCTACTAGTTTCCGAGAAAATGAAAATAAACCAAATTATGCCATACTTTTAGCTGAAAATATGTATGTTATTGTGCGATGCACATATTTTTTCTCAAAAACGGTAAGTCTGGCGTGGTTTTGACCATAACAAGATTTGTAGAGGCATTCATTACGAACATTTTAAACCAAAAATCTTAATTCTAGGCCTACTAGTTTCCGAGAAAATGAAAATAAACCAAATTATGCCATACTTTTAGCTGAAAATATGTAAAAATATGTATGTTATTGTGCGATGCACATATTTTTTCTCAAAAACGGTAAGTCTGGCGTGGTTTTGACCATAACAAGATTTGTAGAGGCATTCATTACGAACATTTTAAACCAAAAATCTTAATTCTAGGCCTACTAGTTTCCGAGAAAATGAAAATAAACCAAATTATGCCATACTTTTAGCTGAAAATATGTATGTTATTGTGCGATGCACATATTTTTTCTCAAAAACGGTAAGTCTGGCGTGGTTTTGACCATAACAAGATTTGTAGAGGCATTCATTACGAACATTTTAAACCAAAAATCTTAATTCTAGGCCTACTAGTTTCCGAGAAAATGAAAATAAACCAAATTATGCCATACTTTTAGCTGAAAATATGTAAAAATATGTATGTTATTGTGCGATGCACATATTTTTTCTCAAAAACGGTAAGTCTGGCGTGGTTTTGACCATAACAAGATTTGTAGAGGCATTCATTACGAACATTTTAAACCAAAAATCTTAATTCTAGGCCTACTAGTTTCCGAGAAAATGAAAATAAACCAAATTATGCCATACTGTTAGCTGAAAATATGTAAAAATATGTATGTTATTGTGCAATGCACATATTTTTTCTCAAAAACGGTAAGTCTGGCGTGGTTTTGACCATAACAAGATTTGTAGAGGCATTCATTACGAACATTTTAAACCAAAAATCTTAATTCTAGGCCTATTAAGTTTCCGAGAAAATGAAAATAAACCAAATTATGCCATACTTTTAGCTGAAAATATGTAAAAATATGTATGTTATTGTGCGATGCACATATTTTTTCTCAAAAACGGTAAGTCTGGCGTGGTTTTGACCATAACAAGATTTGTAGAGGCATTCATTACGAACATTTTAAACCAAAAATCTTAATTCTAGGCCTACTAGTTTCCGAGAAAATGAAAATAAACCAAATTATGCCATACTCTTAGCTGAAAATATGTATGTTATTGTGCGATGCACATATTTTTTCTCAAAAACGGTAAGTCTGGCATGGTTTTGACCATAACAAGATTTGTAGAGGCATTCATTACGAACATTTTAAACCAAAAATCTTAATTCTAGGCCTACTAGTTTCCGAGAAAATGAAAATAAACCAAATTATGCCATACTTTTAGCTGAAAATATGTAAAAATATGTATGTTATTGTGCGATGCACATATTTTTTCTCAAAAACGGTAAGTCTGGCGTGGTTTTGACCATAACAAGATTTGTAGAGGCATTCATTACGAACATTTTAAACCAAAAATCTTAATTCTAGGCCTACTAGTTTCCGAGAAAATGAAAATAAACCAAATTATGCCATACTTTTAGCTGAAAATATGTATGTTATTGTGCGATGCACATATTTTTTCTCAAAAACGGTAAGTCTGGCGTGGTTTTGACCGTAACAAGATTTGTAGAGGCATTCATTACGAACATTTTAAACCAAAAGTCTTAATTCTAGGCCTACTAGTTTCCGAGAAAATGAAAATAAACCAAATTATGCCATACTTTTAGCTGAAAATATGTAAAAATATGTATGTTATTGTGCGATGCACATATTTTTTCTCAAAAACGGTAAGTCTGGCGTGGTTTTGACCATAACAAGATTTGTAGAGGCATTCATTACGAACATTTTAAACCAAAAATCTTAATTCTAGGCCTACTAGTTTCCGAGAAAATGAAAATAAACCAAATTATGCCATACTCTTAGCTGAAAATATGTATGTTATTGTGCGATGCACATATTTTTTCTCAAAAACGGTAAGTCTGGCATGGTTTTGACCATAACAAGATTTGTAGAGGCATTCATTACGAACATTTTAAACCAAAAATCTTAATTCTAGGCCTACTAGTTTCCGAGAAAATGAAAATAAACCAAATTATGCCATACTTTTAGCTGAAAATATGTATGTTATTGTGCGATGCACATATTTTTTCTCAAAAACGGTAAGTCTGGCGTGGTTTTGACCGTAACAAGATTTGTAGAGGCATTCATTACGAACATTTTAAACCAAAAGTCTTAATTCTAGGCCTACTAGTTTCCGAGAAAATGAAAATAAACCAAATTATGCCATACTTTTAGCTGAAAATATGTAAAAATATGTATGTTATTGTGCGATGCACATATTTTTTCTCAAAAACGGTAAGTCTGGCGTGGTTTTGACCAGAACAAGATTTGTAGAGGCATTCATTACGAACATTTTAAACCAAAAATCTTAATTCTAGGCCTACTAGTTTCCGAGAAAATGAAAATAAACCAAATTATGCCATACTTTTAGCTGAAAATATGTAAAAATATGTATGTTATTGTGCGATGCACATATTTTTTCTCAAAAACGGTAAGTCTGACGTGGTTTTGACCATAACAAGATTTGTAGAGGCATTCATTACGAACATTTTAAACCAAAAATCTTAATTCTAGGCCTACTAGTTTCCGAGAAAATGAAAATAAACCAAATTATGCCATACTTTTAGCTGAAAATATGTATGTTATTGTGCGATGCACATATTTTTTCTCAAAAACGGTAAGTCTGGCGTGGTTTTGACCATAACAAGATTTGTAGAGGCATTCATTACGAACATTTTAAACCAAAAATCTTAATTCTAGGCCTACTAGTTTCCGAGAAAATGAAAATAAACCAAATTATGCCATACTTTTAGCTGAAAATATGTATGTTATTGTGCGATGCACATATTTTTTCTCAAAAACGGTAAGTCTGGCGTGGTTTTGACCATAACAAGATTTGTAGAGGCATTCATTACGAACATTTTAAACCAAAAATCTTAATTCTAGGCCTACTAGTTTCCGAGAAAATGAAAATAAACCAAATTATGCCATACTTTTAGCTGAAAATATGTATGTTATTGTGCGATGCACATATTTTTTCTCAAAAGCGGTACGTCTGGCGTGGTTTTGACCATAACAAGATTTGTAGAGGCATTCATTACGAACATTTTAAACCCAAAATCTTAATTCTAGGCCTACTAGTTTCCGAGAAAATTAAAATAAACCAAATTATGCCATACTTTTAGCTGAAAATATGTAAAAATATGTATGTTATTGTGCGATGCACATATTTTTTCTCAAAAACAGTAAGTCTGGCGTGGTTTTGACCATAACAAGATTTGTAGAGGCATTCATTACGAACATTTTAAACCAAAAATCTTAATTCTAGGCCTACTAGTTTCCGAGAAAATGAAAATAAACCAAATTATGCCATACTTTTAGCTGAAAATATGTAAAAATATGTATGTTATTGTGCGATGCACATATTTTTTCTCAAAAACGGTAAGTCTGGCGTGGTTTTGACCATAACAAGATTTGTAGAGGCATTCATTACGAACATTTTAAACCAAAAATCTTAATTCTAGGCCTACTAGTTTCCGAGAAAATGAAAATAAACCAAATTATGCCATACTTTTAGCTGAAAATATGTATGTTATTGTGCGATGCACATATTTTTTCTCAAAAACGGTAAGTCTGGCATGGTTTTGACCATAACAAGATTTGTAGAGGCATTCATTCCGAACATTTTAAACCAAAAATCTTAATTCTAGGCCTACTAGATTCCGAGAAAATGAAAATAAACCAAATTATGCCATACTTTTAGCTGAAAATATGTAAAAATATGTATGTTATTGTGCGATGCACATATTTTTTCTCAAAAACGGTAAGTCTGGCGTGGTTTTGACCATAACAAGATTTGTAGAGGCATTCATTACGAACATTTTAAACCAAAAATCTTAATTCTAGGCCTACTAGTTTCCGAGAAAATGAAAATAAACCAAATTATGCCATACTTTTAGCTGAAAATATGTATGTTATTGTGCGATGCACATATTTTTTCTCAAAAACGGTAAGTCTGGCGTGGTTTTGACCATAACAAGATTTGTAGAGGCATTCATTACGAACATTTTAAACCAAAAGTCTTAATTCTAGGCCTACTAGTTTCCGAGAAAATGAAAATAAACCAAATTATGCCATACTTTTAGCTTAAAATATGTAAAAATATGTATGTTATTGTGCGATGCACATATTTTTTCTCAAAAACGGTAAGTCTGACGTGGTTTTGAAAATAGCAAGATTTGTAGAGGCATTCATTACGAACATTTTAAACCAAAAATCTTAATTCTAGGCCTACTAGTTTCCGAGAAAATGAAAATAAACCAAATTATGCCATAATTTTAGCTGAAAATATGTATGTTATTGTGCGATGCACATATTTTTTCTCAAAAACGGTAAGTCTGGCGTGGTTTTGACCATAACAAGATTTGTAGAGGCATTCATTACGAACATTTTAAACCAAAAATCTTAATTCTAGGCTTACTAGTTTCCGAGAAAATGAAAATAAACCAAATTATGCCATACTTTTAGCTGAAAATATGTAAAAATATGTATGTTATTGTGCGATGCACATATTTTTTCTCAAAAACGGTAAGTCTGGCGTGGTTTTGACCATAACAAGATTTGTAGAGGCATTCATTACGAACATTTTAAACCAAAAATCTTAATTCTAGGCCTACTAGTTTCCGAGAAAATGAAAATAAACCAAATTATGCCATACTTTTAGCTGAAAATATGTAAAAATATGTATGTTATTGTGCGATGCACATATTTTTTCTCAAAAACGGTAAGTCTGGCGTGGTTTTGACCATAACAAGGTTTGTAGAGGCATTCATTACGAACATTTTAAACCAAAAATCTTAATTCTAGGCCTACTAGTTTCCGAGAAAATGAAAATAAACCAAATTATGCCATACTTTTAGCTGAAAATATGTAAAAATATGTATGTTATTGTGCGATGCACATATTTTTTCTCAAAAACGGTAAGTCTGGCGTGGTTTTGACCACAACAAGATTTGTAGAGGGATTCATTACGAACATTTTAAACCAAAAATCTTAAATCTAGGCCTACTAGTTTCCGAGAAAATGAAAATAAACCAAATTATGCCATACTTTTAGCTGAAAATATGTAAAAATATGTATGTTATTGTGCGATGCACATATTTTTTCTCAAAAACGGTAAGTCTGACGTGGTTTTACCATAACAAGATTTGTAGAGGCATTCATTACGAACATTTTAAACCAAAAATCTTAAATCTAGGCCTACTAGTTTCCGAGAAAATGAAAATAAACCAAATTATGCCATACTTTTAGCTGAAAATATGTAAAAATATGTATGTTATTGTGCGATGCACATATTTTTTCTCAAAAACGGTAAGTCTGGCGTGGTTTTGACCATAACAAGATTTGTAGAGGCATTCATTACGAACATTTTAAACCAAAAATCTTAATTCTAGGCCTACTAGTTTCCGAGAAAATGAAAATAAACCAAATTATGCCATACTTTTAGCTGAAAATATGTAAAAATATGTATGTTATTGTGCGATGCACATATTTTTTCTCAAAAACGGTATGTCTGGCGTGGTTTTGACCATAACAAGATTTGTAGAGGCATTCATTACGAACATTTTAAACCAAAAATCTTAATTCTAGGCCTACTAGTTTCCGAGAAAATGAAAATAAACCAAATTATGCCATACTTTTAGCTGAAAATATGTATGTTATTGTGCGATGCACATATTTTTTCTCAAAAACGGTAAGTCTGACGTGGTTTTGACCATAACAAGATTTGTAGAGGCATTCATTACGAACATTTTAAACCAAAAATCTTAATTCTAGGCCTACTAGTTTCCGAGAAAATGAAAATAAACCAAATTATGCCATACTTTTAGCTGAAAATATGTATGTTATTGTGCGATGCACATATTTTTTCTCAAAAACGGTAAGTCTGGCGTGGTTTTGACCATAACAAGATTTGTAGAGGCATTCATTACGAACATTTTAAACCAAAAATCTTAATTCTAGGCTTACTAGTTTCCGAGAAAATGAAAATAAACCAAATTATGCCATACTTTTAGCTGAAAATATGTAAAAATATGTATGTTATTGTGCGATGCACATATTTTTTCTCAAAAACGGTAAGTCTGGCGTGGTTTTGACCATAACAAGATTTGTAGAGGCATTCATTACGAACATTTTAAACCAAAAATCTTAATTCTAGGCCTACTAGTTTCCGAGAAAATGAAAATAAACCAAATTATGCCATACTTTTAGCTGAAAATATGTAAAAATATGTATGTTATTGTGCGATGCACATATTTTTTCTCAAAAACGGTAAGTCTGGCGTGGTTTTGACCATAACAAGGTTTGTAGAGGCATTCATTACGAACATTTTAAACCAAAAATCTTAATTCTAGGCCTACTAGTTTCCGAGAAAATGAAAATAAACCAAATTATGCCATACTTTTAGCTGAAAATATGTAAAAATATGTATGTTATTGTGCGATGCACATATTTTTTCTCAAAAACGGTAAGTCTGGCGTGGTTTTGACCACAACAAGATTTGTAGAGGGATTCATTACGAACATTTTAAACCAAAAATCTTAAATCTAGGCCTACTAGTTTCCGAGAAAATGAAAATAAACCAAATTATGCCATACTTTTAGCTGAAAATATGTAAAAATATGTATGTTATTGTGCGATGCACTTATTTTTTCTCAAAAACGGTAAGTCTGACGTGGTTTTACCATAACAAGATTTGTAGAGGCATTCATTACGAACATTTTAAACCAAAAATCTTAAATCTAGGCCTACTAGTTTCCGAGAAAATGAAAATAAACCAAATTATGCCATACTTTTAGCTGAAAATATGTAAAAATATGTATGTTATTGTGCGATGCACATATTTTTTCTCAAAAACGGTAAGTCTGGCGTGGTTTTGACCATAACAAGATTTGTAGAGGCATTCATTACGAACATTTTAAACCAAAAATCTTAATTCTAGGCCTACTAGTTTCCGAGAAAATGAAAATAAACCAAATTATGCCATACTTTTAGCTGAAAATATGTAAAAATATGTATGTTATTGTGCGATGCACATATTTTTTCTCAAAAACGGTATGTCTGGCGTGGTTTTGACCATAACAAGATTTGTAGAGGCATTCATTACGAACATTTTAAACCAAAACTCTTAATTCTAGGCCTACTAGTTTCCGAGAAAATGAAAATAAACCAAATTATGCCATACTTTTAGCTGAAAATATGTATGTTATTGTGCGATGCACATATTTTTTCTCAAAAACGGTAAGTCTGGCATGGTTTTGACCATAACAAGATTTGTAGAGGCATTCATTACGAACATTTTAAACCAAAAATCTTAATTCTAGGCTTACTAGTTTCCGAGAAAATGAAAATAAACCAAATTATGCCATACTTTTAGCTGAAAATATGTAAAAATATGTATGTTATTGTGCGATGCACATATTTTTTCTCAAAAACGGTAAGTCTGGCGTGGTTTTGACCGTAACAAGATTTGTAGAGGCATTCATTACGAACATTTTAAACCAAAAATCTTAATTCTAGGCCTACTAGTTTCCGAGAAAATGAAAATAAACCAAATTATGCCATACTTTTAGCTGAAAATATGTAAAAATATGTATGTTATTGTGCGATGCACATATTTTTTCTTAAAAACGGTAAGTCTGGCGTGGTTTTGACCATAACAAGGTTTGTAGAGGCATTCATTACGAACATTTTAAACCAAAAATCTTAATTCTAGGCCTACTAGTTTCCGAGAAAATGAAAATAAACCAAATTATGCCATACTTTTAGCTGAAAATATGTAAAAATATGTATGTTATTGTGCGATGCACATATTTTTTCTCAAAAACGGTAAGTCTGGCGTGGTTTTGACCACAACAAGATTTGTAGAGGCATTCATTACGAACATTTTAAACCAAAAATCTTAAATCCAGGCCTACTAGTTTCCGAGAAAATGAAAATAAACCAAATTATGCCATACTTTTAGCTGAAAATATGTAAAAATATGTATGTTATTGTGCGATGCACATATTTTTTCTCAAAAACGGTAAGTCTGACGTGGTTTTACCATAACAAGATTTGTAGAGGCATTCATTACGAAAATTTTAAACCAAAAATCTTAAATCTAGGCCTACTAGTTTCCGAGAAAATGAAAATAAACCAAATTATGCCATACTTTTAGCTGAAAATATGTAAAAATATGTATGTTATTGTGCGATGCACATATTTTTTCTCAAAAACGGTAAGTCTGGCGTGGTTTTGACCATAACAAGATTTGTAGAGGCATTCATTACGAACATTTTAAACCGAAAATCTTAATTCTAGGCCTACTAGTTTCCGAGAAAATGAAAATAAACCAAATTATGCCATACTTTTAGCTGAAAATATGTAAAAATATGTATGTTATTGTGCGATGCACATATTTTTTCTCAAAAACGGTAAGTCTGGCGTGGTTTTGACCATAACAAGATTTGTAGAGGCATTCATTACGAACATTTTAAACCAAAAATCTTAATTCTAGGCCTACTAGTTTCCGAGAAAATGAAAATAAACCAAATTATGCCATACTTTTAGCTGAAAATATGTAAAAATATGTATGTTATTGTGCGATGCACATATTTTTTCTCAAAAACGGTAAGTCTGACGTGGTTTTACCATAACAAGATTTGTAGAGGCATTCATTACGAACATTTTAAACCAAAAATCTTAAATCTAGGCCTACTAGTTTCCGAGAAAATGAAAATAAACCAAATTATGCCATACTTTTAGCTGAAAATATGTAAAAATATGTATGTTATTGTGCGATGCACATATTTTTTCTCAAAAACGGTAAGTCTGGCGTGGTTTTGACCATAACAAGATTTGTAGAGGCATTCATTACGAACATTTTAAACCAAAAATCTTAATTCTAGGCCTACTAGTTTCCGAGAAAATGAAAATAAACCAAATTATGCCATACTTTTAGCTGAAAATATGTAAAAATATGTATGTTATTGTGCGATGCACATATTTTTTCTCAAAAACGGTAAGTCTGACGTGGTTTTACCATAACAAGATTTGTAGAGGCATTCATTACGAACATTTTAAACCAAAAATCTTAAATCTAGGCCTACTAGTTTCCGAGAAAATGAAAATAAACCAAATTATGCCATACTTTTAGCTGAAAATATGTAAAAATATGTATGTTATTGTGCGATGCACATATTTTTTCTCAAAAACGGTAAGTCTGGCGTGGTTTTGACCATAACAAGATTTGTAGAGGCATTCATTACGAACATTTTAAACCGAAAATCTTAATTCTAGGCCTACTAGTTTCCGAGAAAATGAAAATAAACCAAATTATGCCATACTTTTAGCTGAAAATATGTAAAAATATGTATGTTATTGTGCGATGCACATATTTTTTCTCAAAAACGGTAAGTCTGGCGTGGTTTTGACCATAACAAGATTTGTAGAGGCATTCATTACGAACATTTTAAACCAAAAATCTTAATTCTAGGCCTACTAGTTTCCGAGAAAATGAAAATAAACCAAATTATGCCATACTTTTAGCTGAAAATATGTAAAAATATGTATGTTATTGTGCGATGCACATATTTTTTCTCAAAAACGGTAAGTCTGGCGTGGTTTTGACCATAACAAGATTTGTAGAGGCATTCATTACGAACATTTTAAACCAAAAATCTTAATTCTAGGCCTACTAGTTTCCGAGAAAATGAAAATAAACCAAATTATGCCATACTTTTAGCTGAAAATATGTAAAAATATGTATGTTATTGTGCGATGCACATATTTTTTCTCAAAAACGGTAAGTCTGGCGTGGTTTTGACCATAACAAGATTTGTAGAGGCATTCATTACGAACATTTTAAACCAAAAATCTTAATTCTAGGCCTACTAGTTTCCGAGAAAATGAAAATAAACCAAATTATGCCATACTTTTAGCTGAAAATATGTAAAAATATGTATGTTATTGTGCGATGCACATATTTTTTCTCAAAAACGGTAAGTCTGACGTGGTTTCGACCATAACAAGATTTGTAGAGGCATTCATTACGAACATTTTAAACCAAAAATCGTAATTCTAGGCCTACTAGTTTCCGAGAAAATGAAAATAAACCAAATTATGCCATACTTTTAGCTGAAAATATGTAAAAATATGTATGTTATTGTGCGATGCACATATTTTTTCTCAAAAACGGTAAGTCTGGCGTGGTTTTGACCATAACAAGATTTGTAGAGGCATTCATTACGAACATTTTAAACTAAAAATCTTAATTCTAGGCCTACTAGTTTCCGAGAAAATGAAAATAAACCAAATTATGCCATACTTTTAGCTGAAAATATGTAAAAATATGTATGTTATTGTGCGATGCACATATTTTTTCTCAAAAACGGTAAGTCTGGCGTGGTTTTGACCATAACAAGATTTGTAGAGGCATTCATTACGAACATTTTAAACCAAAAATCTTAATTCTAGGCCTACTAGTTTCCGAGAAAATGAAAATAAACCAAATTATGCCATACTTTTAGCTGAAAATATGTAAAAATATGTATGTTATTGTGCGATGCACATATTTTTTCTCAAAAACGGTAAGTCTGACGTGGTTTCGACCATAACAAGATTTGTAGAGGCATTCATTACGAACATTTTAAACCAAAAATCTTAATTCTAGGCCTACTAGTTTCCGAGAAAATGAAAATAAACCAAATTATGCCATACTTTTAGCTGAAAATATGTATGTTATTGTGCGATGCACATATTTTTTCTCAAAAACGGTAAGTCTGGCGTGGTTTTGACCATAACAAGATTTGTAGAGGCATTCATTACGAACATTTTAAACTAAAAATCTTAATTCTAGGCCTACTAGTTTCCGAGAAAATGAAAATAAACCAAATTATGCCATACTTTTAGCTGAAAATATGTAAAAATATGTATGTTATTGTGCGATGCACATATTTTTTCTCAAAAACGGTAAGTCTGGCGTGGTTTTGACCATAACAAGATTTGTAGAGGCATTCATTACGAACATTTTAAACCAAAAATCTTAATTCTAGGCCTACTAGTTTCCGAGAAAATGAAAATAAACCAAATTATGCCATACTTTTAGCTGAAAATATGTAAAAATATGTATGTTATTGTGCGATGCACATATTTTTTCTCAAAAACGGTAAGTCTGGCGTGGTTTTGACCATAACAAGATTTGTAGAGGCATTCATTACGAACATTTTAAACCAAAAATCTTAATTCTAGGCCTACTAGTTTCCGAGAAAATGAAAATAAACCAAATTATGCCATACTTTTAGCTGAAAATATGTAAAAATATGTATGTTATTGTGCGATGCACATATTTTTTCTCAAAAACGGTAAGTCTGGCGTGGTTTTGACCATAACAAGATTTGTAGAGGCATTCATTACGAACATTTTAAACCAAAAATCTTAATTCTAGCCCTACTAGTTTCCGAGAAAATGAAAATAAACCAAATTATGCCATACTTTTAGCTGAAAATATGTAAAAATATGTATGTTATTGTGCGATGCACATATTTTTTCTCAAAAACGGTAAGTCTGGCGTGGTTTTGACCATAACAAGATTTGTAGAGGCATTCATTACGAACATTTTAAATCAAAAATCTTAATTCTAGGCCTACTAGTTTCCGAGAAAATGAAAATAAACCAAATTATGCCATACTTTTAGCTGAAAATATGTAAAAATATGTATGTTATTGTGCAATGCACATATTTTTTCTCAAAAACGGTAAGTCTGACGTGGTTTTGACCATGACAAGATTTGTAGAGGCATTCATTACGAACATTTTAAACCAAAAATCTTAATTCTAGGCCTACTAGTTTCCGAGAAAATGAAAATAAACCAAATTATGCCATACTTTCAGCTGAAAATATGTATGTTATTGTGCGATGCACATATTTTTTCTCAAAAACGGTAAGTCTGGCGTGGTTTTGACCATAACAAGATTTGTAGAGGCATTCATTACGAACATTTTAAACCAAAAATCTTAATTCTAGGCCTACTAGTTTCCGAGAAAATGAAAATAAACCAAATTATGCCATACTTTTAGCTGAAAATATGTAAAAATATGTATGTTATTGTGCGATGCACATATTTTTTCTCAAAAACGGTAAGTCTGGCGTGGTTTTGACCATAACAAGATTTGTAGAGGCATTCATTACGAACATTGTAAACCAAAAATCTTAATTCTAGGCCTACTAGTTTCCGAGAAAATGAAAATAAACCAAATTATGCCATACTTTTAGCTGAAAATATGTAAAAATATGTATGTTATTGTGCAATGCACATATTTTTTCTCAAAAACGGTAAGTCTGACGTGGTTTTGACCATAACAAGATTTGTAGAGGCATTCATTACGAACATTTTAAACCAAAAATCTTAATTCTAGGCCTACTAGTTTCCGAGAAAATGAAAATAAACCAAATTATGCCATACTTTTAGCTGAAAATATGTATGTTATTGTGCGATGCACATATTTTTTCTCAAAAACGGTAAGTCTGGCGTGGTTTTGACCATAACAAGATTTGTAGAGGCATTCATTACGAACATTTTAAACCAAAAATCTTAATTCTAGGCCTACTAGTTTCCGAGAAAATGAAAATAAACCAAATTATGCCATACTTTCAGCTGAAAATATGTATGTTATTGTGCGATGCACATATTTTTTCTCAAAAACGGTAAGTCTGGCGTGGTTTTGACCATAACAAGATTTGTAGAGGCATTCATTACGAACATTTTAAACCAAAAATCTTAATTCTAGGCCTACTAGTTTCCGAGAAAATGAAAATAAACCAAATTATGCCATACTTTTAGCTGAAAATATGTAAAAATATGTATGTTATTGTGCGATGCACATATTTTTTTTCAAAAACGGTAAGTCTGGCGTGGTTTTGACCATAACAAGATTTGTAGATGCATTCATTACGAACATTTTAAACCAAAAATCTTAATTCTAGGCCTACTAGTTTCCGAGAAAATGAAAATAAACCAAATTATGCCATACTTTTAGCTGAAAATATGTAAAAATATGTATGTTATTGTGCAATGCACATATTTTTTCTCAAAAACGGTAAGTCTGACGTGGTTTTGACCATAACAAGATTTGTAGAGGCATTCATTACGAACATTTTAAACCAAAAATCTTAATTCTAGGCCTACTAGTTTCCGAGAAAATGAAAATAAACCAAATTATGCCATACTTTTAGCTGAAAATATGTAAAAATATGTATGTTATTGTGCGATGCACATATTTTTTCTCAAAAACGGTAAGTCTGGCGTGGTTTTGACCATAACAAGATTTGTAGAGGCATTCATTACGAACATTTTAAACCAAAAATCTTAATTCTAGGCCTACTAGTTTCCGAGAAAATGAAAATAAACCAAATTATGCCATACTTTTAGCTGAAAATATGTAAAAATATGTATGTTATTGTGCGATGCACATATTTTTTCTCAAAAACGGTAAGTCTGGCGTGGTTTTGACCATAACAAGATTTGTAGAGGCATTCATTACGAACATTTTAAACCAAAAATCCTAATTTTAGGCCTACTAGTTTCCGAGAAAATGAAAATAAACCAAATTATGCCATACTTTTAGCTGAAAATATGTAAAAATATGTATGTTATTGTGCGATGCACATATTTTTTCTCAAAAACGGTAAGTCTGGCGTGGTTTTGACCATAACAAGATTTGTAGAGGCATTCATTACGAACATTTTAAACCAAAAATCCTAATTCTAGGCCTACTAGTTTCCGAGAAAATGAAAATAAACCAAATTATGCCATACTTTTAGCTGAAAATATGTATGTTATTGTGCGATGCACATATTTTTTCTCAAAAACGGTAAGTCTGGCGTGGTTTTGACCATAACAAGATTTGTAGAGGCATTCATTACGAACATTTTAAACCAAAAATCTTAATTCTAGGCCTACTAGTTTCCGAGAAAATGAAAATAAACCAAATTATGCCATATTTTCAGCTGAAAATATGTATGTTATTGTGCGATGCACATATTTTTTCTCAAAAACGGTAAGTCTGGCGTGGTTTTGACCATAACAAGATTTGTAGAGGCATTCATTACGAACATTTTAAACCAAAAATCTTAATTCTAGGCCTACTAGTTTCCGAGAAAATGAAAATAAACCAAATTATGCCATACTTTTAGCTGAAAATATGTATGTTATTGTGCGATGCACATATTTTTTCTCAAAAACGGTAAGTCTGGCGTGGTTTTGACCATAACAAGATTTGTAGAGGCATTCATTACGAACATTTTAAACCAAAAATCTTAATTCTAGGCCTACTAGTTTCCGAGAAAATGAAAATAAACCAAATTATGCCATACTTTCAGCTGAAAATATGTATGTTATTGTGCGATGCACATATTTTTTCTCAAAAACGGTAAGTCTGGCGTGGTTTTGACCATAACAAGATTTGTAGAGGCATTCATTACGAACATTTTAAACCAAAAATCTTAATTCTAGGCCTACTAGTTTCCGAGAAAATGAAAATAAACCAAATTATGCCATACTTTTAGCTGAAAATATGTAAAAATATGTATGTTATTGTGCGATGCACATATTTTTTCTCAAAAACGGTAAGTCTGGCGTGGTTTTGACCGTAACAAGATTTGTAGAGGCATTCATTACGAACATTTTAAACCAAAAATCTTAATTCTAGGCCTACTAGTTTCCGAGAAAATGAAAATAAACCAAATTATGCCATACTTTTAGCTGAAAATATGTAAAAATATGTATGTTATTGTGCGATACACATATTTTTTCTCAAAAACGGTAAGTCTGGCGTGGTTTTGACCATAACAAGATTTGTAGAGGCATTCATTACGAACATTTTAAACCAAAAATCTTAATTCTAGGCCTACCAGTTTCCGAGAAAATGAAAATAAACCAAATTATGCCATACTTTTAGCTGAAAATATGTAAAAATATGTATGTTATTGTGCGATGCACATATTTTTTCTCAAAAACGGTAAGTCTGGCGTGGTTTTGACCATAACAAGATTTGTAGAGGCATTCATTACGAACATTTTAAACTAAAAATCTTAATTCTAGGCCTACTAGTTTCCGAGAAAATGAAAATAAACCAAATTATGCAATACTTTTAGCTGAAAATATGTAAAAATATGTATGTTATTGTGCGATGCACATATTTTTTCTCAAAAACGGTAAGTCTGGCGTGGTTTTGACCATAACAAGATTTGTAGAGGCATTCATTACGAACATTTTAAACCAAAAATCGTAATTCTAGGCCTACTAGTTTCCGAGAAAATGAAAATAAACCAAATTATGCAATACTTTTAGCTGAAAATATGTAAAAATATGTATGTTATTGTGCGATGCACATATTTTTTCTCAAAAACGGTAGGTCTGGCGTGGTTTTGACCATAACAAGATTTGTAGAGGCATTCATTACAAACATTTTAAACCAAAAATCGTAATTCTAGGCCTACTAGTTTCCGAGAAAATGAAAATAAACCAAATTATGCCATACTTTTAGCTGAAAATATGTAAAAATATGTATGTTATTGTGCGATGCACATATTTTTTCTCAAAAACGGTAAGTCTGGCGTGGTTTTGACCATAACAAGATTTGTAGAGGCATTCATTACGAACATTTTAAACCAAAAATCTTAATTCTAGGCCTACTAGTTTCCGAGAAAATGAAAATAAACCAAATTATGCCATACTTTTAGCTGAAAATATGTATGTTATTGTGCGATGCACATATTTTTTCTCAAAAACGGTAAGTCTGGCGTGGTTTTGACCATAACAAGATTTGTAGAGGCATTCATTACGAACATTTTAAACTAAAAATCTTAATTCTAGGCCTACTAGTTTCCGAGAAAATGAAAATAAACCAAATTATGCAATACTTTTAGCTGAAAATATGTAAAAATATGTATGTTATTGTGCGATGCACATATTTTTTCTCAAAAACGGTAAGTCTGGCGTGGTTTTGACCATAACAAGATTTGTAGAGGCATTCATTACGAACATTTTAAACCAAAAATCGTAATTCTAGGCCTACTAGTTTCCGAGAAAATGAAAATAAACCAAATTATGCCATACTTTTAGCTGAAAATATGTAAAAATATGTATGTTATTGTGCGATGCACATATTTTTTCTCAAAAACGGTAAGTCTGGCGTGGTTTTGACCATAACAAGATTTGTAGAGGCATTCATTACGAACATTTTAAACCAAAAATCGTAATTCTAGGCCTACTAGTTTCCGAGAAAATGAAAATAAACCAAATTATGCCATACTTTTAGCTGAAAATATGTAAAAATATGTATGTTATTGTGCGATGCACATATTTTTTCTCAAAAACGGTAAGTCTGGCGTGGTTTTGACCATAACAAGATTTGTAGAGGCATTCATTACGAACATTTTAAACCAAAAATCTTAATTCTAGGCCTACTAGTTTCCGAGAAAATGAAAATAAACCAAATTATGCCATACTTTTAGCTGAAAATATGTATGTTATTGTGCGATGCACATATTTTTTCTCAAAAACGGTAAGTCTGGCGTGGTTTTGACCATAACAAGATTTGTAGAGGCATTCATTACGAACATTTTAAACCAAAAATCTTAATTCTAGGCCTACTAGTTTCCGAGAAAATGAAAATAAACCAAATTATGCCATACTTTTAGCTGAAAATATGTATGTTATTGTGCGATGCACATATTTTTTCTCAAAAACGGTAAGTCTGGCGTGGTTTTGACCATAACAAGATTTGTAGAGGCATTCATTACGAACATTTTAAACTAAAAATCTTAATTCTAGGCCTACTAGTTTCCGAGAAAATGAAAATAAACCAAATTATGCAATACTTTTAGCTGAAAATATGTAAAAATATGTATGTTATTGTGCGATGCACATATTTTTTCTCAAAAACGGTAAGTCTGGCGTGGTTTTGACCATAACAAGATTTGTAGAGGCATTCATTACGAACATTTTAAACCAAAAATCTTAATTCTAGGCCTACTAGTTTCCGAGAAAATGAAAATAAACCAAATTATGCAATACTTTTAGCTGAAAATATGTAAAAATATGTATGTTATTGTGCGATGCACATATTTTTTCTCAAAAACGGTAAGTCTGGCGTGGTTTTGACCATAACAAGATTTGTAGAGGCATTCATTACGAACATTTTAAACCAAAAATCTTAATTCTAGGCCTACTAGTTTCCGAGAAAATGAAAATAAACCAAATTATGCCATACTTTTAGCTGAAAATATGTAAAAATATGTATGTTATTGTGCGATGCACATATTTTTTCTCAAAAACGGTAAGTCTGGCGTGGTTTTGACCATAACAAGATTTGTAGAGGCATTCATTACGAACATTTTAAACCAAAAATCTTAATTCTAGGCCTACTAGTTTCCGAGAAAATGAAAATAAACCAAATTATGCCATACTTTTAGCTGAAAATATGTATGTTATTGTGCGATGCACATATTTTTTCTCAAAAACGGTAAGTCTGGCGTGGTTTTGACCATAACAAGATTTGTAGAGGCATTCATTACGAACATTTTAAACTAAAAATCTTAATTCTAGGCCTACTAGTTTCCGAGAAAATGAAAATAAACCAAATTATGCAATACTTTTAGCTGAAAATATGTAAAAATATGTATGTTATTGTGCGATGCACATATTTTTTCTCAAAAACGGTAAGTCTGGCGTGGTTTTGACCAGAACAAGATTTGTAGAGGCATTCATTACGAACATTTTAAACCAAAAATCGTAATTCTAGGCCTACTAGTTTCCGAGAAAATGAAAATAAACCAAATTATGCCATACTTTTAGCTGAAAATATGTAAAAATATGTATGTTATTGTGCGATGCACATATTTTTTCTCAAAAACGGTAAGTCTGGCGTGGTTTTGACCATAACAAGATTTGTAGAGGCATTCATTACGAACATTTTAAACCAAAAATCTTAATTCTAGGCCTACTAGTTTCCGAGAAAATGAAAATAAACCAAATTATGCCATACTTTTAGCTGAAAATATGTATGTTATTGTGCGATGCACATATTTTTTCTCAAAAACGGTAAGTCTGGCGTGGTTTTGACCATAACAAGATTTGTAGAGGCATTCATTACGAACATTTTAAACCAAAAATCTTAATTCTAGGCCTACTAGTTTCCGAGAAAATGAAAATAAACCAAATTATGCCATACTTTTAGCTGAAAATATGTATGTTATTGTGCGATGCACATATTTTTTCTCAAAAACGGTAAGTCTGGCGTGGTTTTGACCATAACAAGATTTGTAGAGGCATTCATTACGAACATTTTAAACTAAAAATCTTAATTCTAGGCCTACTAGTTTCCGAGAAAATGAAAATAAACCAAATTATGCAATACTTTTAGCTGAAAATATGTAAAAATATGTATGTTATTGTGCGATGCACATATTTTTTCTCAAAAACGGTAAGTCTGGCGTGGTTTTGACCATAACAAGATTTGTAGAGGCATTCATTACGAACATTTTAAACCAAAAATCTTAATTCTAGGCCTACTAGTTTCCGAGAAAATGAAAATAAACCAAATTATGCAATACTTTTAGCTGAAAATATGTAAAAATATGTATGTTATTGTGCGATGCACATATTTTTTCTCAAAAACGGTAAGTCTGGCGTGGTTTTGACCATAACAAGATTTGTAGAGGCATTCATTACGAACATTTTAAACCAAAAATCTTAATTCTAGGCCTACTAGTTTCCGAGAAAATGAAAATAAACCAAATTATGCCATACTTTTAGCTGAAAATATGTAAAAATATGTATGTTATTGTGCGATGCACATATTTTTTCTCAAAAACGGTAAGTCTGGCGTGGTTTTGACCATAACAAGATTTGTAGAGGCATTCATTACGAACATTTTAAACCAAAAATCTTAATTCTAGGCCTACTAGTTTCCGAGAAAATGAAAATAAACCAAATTATGCCATACTTTTAGCTGAAAATATGTATGTTATTGTGCGATGCACATATTTTTTCTCAAAAACGGTAAGTCTGGCGTGGTTTTGACCATAACAAGATTTGTAGAGGCATTCATTACGAACATTTTAAACTAAAAATCTTAATTCTAGGCCTACTAGTTTCCGAGAAAATGAAAATAAACCAAATTATGCAATACTTTTAGCTGAAAATATGTAAAAATATGTATGTTATTGTGCGATGCACATATTTTTTCTCAAAAACGGTAAGTCTGGCGTGGTTTTGACCATAACAAGATTTGTAGAGGCATTCATTACGAACATTTTAAACCAAAAATCGTAATTCTAGGCCTACTAGTTTCCGAGAAAATGAAAATAAACCAAATTATGCCATACTTTTAGCTGAAAATATGTAAAAATATGTATGTTATTGTGCGATGCACATATTTTTTCTCAAAAACGGTAAGTCTGGCGTGGTTTTGACCATAACAAGATTTGTAGAGGCATTCATTACGAACATTTGAAACCAAAAATCTTAATTCTAGGCCTACTAGTTTCCGAGAAAATGAAAATAAACCAAATTATGCCATACTTTTAGCTGAAAATATGTAAAAATATGTATGTTATTGTGCGATGCACATATTTTTTCTCAAAAACGGTAAGTCTGGCGTGGTTTTGACCATAACAAGATTTGTAGAGGCATTCATTACGAACATTTTAAACCAAAAATCTTAATTCTAGGCCTACTAGTTTCCGAGAAAATGAAAATAAACCAAATTATGCCATACTTTTAGCTGAAAATATGTATGTTATTGTGCGATGCACATATTTTTTCTCAAAAACGGTAAGTCTGGCGTGGTTTTGACCATAACAAGATTTGTAGAGGCATTCATTACGAACATTTTAAACCAAAAATCTTAATTCTAGGCCTACTAGTTTCCGAGAAAATGAAAATAAACCAAATTATGCCATACTTTTAGCTGAAAATATGTATGTTATTGTGCGATGCACATATTTTTTCTCAAAAACGGTAAGTCTGGCGTGGTTTTGACCATAACAAGATTTGTAGAGGCATTCATTACGAACATTTTAAACCAAAAATCTTAATTCTAGGCCTACTAGTTTCCGAGAAAATGAAAATAAACCAAATTATGCAATACTTTTAGCTGAAAATATGTAAAAATATGTATGTTATTGTGCGATGCACATATTTTTTCTCAAAAACGGTAAGTCTGGCGTGGTTTTGACCATAACAAGATTTGTAGAGGCATTCATTACGAACATTTTAAACCAAAAATCGTAATTCTAGGCCTACTAGTTTCCGAGAAAATGAAAATAAACCAAATTATGCCATACTTTTAGCTGAAAATATGTAAAAATATGTATGTTATTGTGCGATGCACATATTTTTTCTCAAAAACGGTAAGTCTGGCGTGGTTTTGACCCTAACAAGATTTGTAGAGGCATTCATTACGAACATTTTAAACCAAAAATCTTAATTCTAGGCCTACTAGTTTCCGAGAAAATGAAAATAAACCAAATTATGCCATACTTTTAGCTGAAAATATGTATGTTATTGTGCGATGCACATATTTTTTCTCAAAAACGGTAAGTCTGGCGTGGTTTTGACCATAACAAGATTTGTAGAGGCATTCATTACGAACATTTTAAACCAAAAATCTTAATTCTAGGCCTACTAGTTTCCGAGAAAATGAAAATAAACCAAATTATGCCATACTTTTAGCTGAAAATATGTATGTTATTGTGCGATGCACATATTTTTTCTCAAAAACGGTAAGTCTGGCGTGGTTTTGACCATAACAAGATTTGTAGAGGCATTCATTACGAACATTTTAAACTAAAAATCTTAATTCTAGGCCTACTAGTTTCCGAGAAAATGAAAATAAACCAAATTATGCAATACTTTTAGCTGAAAATATGTAAAAATATGTATGTTATTGTGCGATGCACATATTTTTTCTCAAAAACGGTAAGTCTGGCGTGGTTTTGACCATAACAAGATTTGTAGAGGCATTCATTACGAACATTTTAAACCAAAAATCGTAATTCTAGGCCTACTAGTTTCCGAGAAAATGAAAATAAACCAAATTATGCAATACTTTTAGCTGAAAATATGTAAAAATATGTATGTTATTGTGCGATGCACATATTTTTTCTCAAAAACGGTAAGTCTGGCGTGGTTTTGACCATAACAAGATTTGTAGAGGCATTCATTACGAACATTTTAAACCAAAAATCTTAATTCTAGGCCTACTAGTTTCCGAGAAAATGAAAATAAACCAAATTATGCCATACTTTTAGCTGAAAATATGTAAAAATATGTATGTTATTGTGCGATGCACATATTTTTTCTCAAAAACGGTAAGTCTGGCGTGGTTTTGACCATAACAAGATTTGTAGAGGCATTCATTACGAACATTTTAAACCAAAAATCTTAATTCTAGGCCTACTAGTTTCCGAGAAAATGAAAATAAACCAAATTATGCCATACTTTTAGCTGAAAATATGTATGTTATTGTGCGATGCACATATTTTTTCTCAAAAACGGTAAGTCTGGCGTGGTTTTGACCATAACAAGATTTGTAGAGGCATTCATTACGAACATTTTAAACCAAAAATCTTAATTCTAGGCCTACTAGTTTCCGAGAAAATGAAAATAAACCAAATTATGCCATACTTTTAGCTGAAAATATGTATGTTATTGTGCGATGCACATATTTTTTCTCAAAAACGGTAAGTCTGGCGTGGTTTTGACCATAACAAGATTTGTAGAGGCATTCATTACGAACATTTTAAACCAAAAATCTTAATTCTAGGCCTACTAGTTTCCGAGAAAATGAAAATAAACCAAATTATGCCATACTTTTAGCTGAAAATATGTAAAAATATGTATGTTATTGTGCGATGCACATATTTTTTCTCAAAAACGGTAAGTCTGGCGTGGTTTTGACCATAACAAGATTTGTAGAGGCATTCATTACGAACATTTTAAACCAAAAATCTTAATTCTAGGCCTACTAGTTTCCGAGAAAATGAAAATAAACCAAATTATGCCATACTTTTAGCTGAAAATATGTAAAAATATGTATGTTATTGTGCGATGCACATATTTTTTCTCAAAAACGGTAAGTCTGGCGTGGTTTTGACCATAACAAGATTTGTAGAGGCATTCATTACGAACATTTTAAACCAAAAATCTTAATTCTAGGCCTACTAGTTTCCGAGAAAATGAAAATAAACCAAATTATGCCATACTTTTAGCTGAAAATATGTAAAAATATGTATGTTATTGTGCGATGCACATATTTTTTCTCAAAAACGGTAAGTCTGGCGTGGTTTTGACCATAACAAGATTTGTAGAGGCATTCATTACGAACATTTTAAACCAAAAATCTTAATTCTAGGCCTACTAGTTTCCGAGAAAATGAAAATAAACCAAATTATGCCATACTTTTAGCTGAAAATATGTATGTTATTGTGCGATGCACATATTTTTTCTCAAAAACGGTAAGTCTGGCGTGGTTTTGACCATAACAAGATTTGTAGAGGCATTCATTACGAACATTTTAAACCAAAAATCTTAATTCTAGGCCTACTAGTTTCCGAGAAAATGAAAATAAACCAAATTATGCCATACTTTTAGCTGAAAATATGTATGTTATTGTGCGATGCACATATTTTTTCTCAAAAACGGTAAGTCTGGCGTGGTTTTGACCATAACAAGATTTGTAGAGGCATTCATTACGAACATTTTAAACCAAAAATCTTAATTCTAGGCCTACTAGTTTCCGAGAAAATGAAAATAAACCAAATTATGCCATACTTTTAGCTGAAAATATGTATGTTATTGTGCGATGCACATATTTTTTCTCAAAAACGGTAAGTCTGGCGTGGTTTTGACCATAACAAGATTTGTAGAGGCATTCATTACGAACATTTTAAACCAAAAATCTTAATTCTAGGCCTACTAGTTTCCGAGAAAATGAAAATAAACCAAATTATGCCATACTTTTAGCTGAAAATATGTATGTTATTGTGCGATGCACATATTTTTTCTCAAAAACGGTAAGTCTGGCGTGGTTTTGACCATAACAAGATTTGTAGAGGCATTCATTACGAACATTTTAAACCAAAAATCTTAATTCTAGGCCTACTAGTTTCCGAGAAAATGAAAATAAACCAAATTATGCCATACTTTTAGCTGAAAATATGTATGTTATTGTGCGATGCACATATTTTTTCTCAAAACTGGTAAGTCTGGCGTGGTTTTGACCATAACAAGATTTGTAGAGGCATTCATTACGAACATTTTAAACCAAAAATCGTAATTCTAGGCCTACTAGTTTCCGAGAAAATGAAAATAAACCAAATTATGCAATACTTTTAGCTGAAAATATGTATGTTATTGTGCGATGCACATATTTTTTCTCAAAAACGGTAAGTCTGGCGTGGTTTTGACCATAACAAGATTTGTAGAGGCATTCATTACGAACATTTTAAACCAAAAATCTTAATTCTAGGCCTACTAGTTTCCGAGAAAATGAAAATAAACCAAATTATGCCATACTTTTAGCTGAAAATATGTATGTTATTGTGCGATGCACATATTTTTTCTCAAAAACGGTAAGTCTGGCGTGGTTTTGACCATAACAAGATTTGTAGAGGCATTCATTACGAACATTTTAAACCAAAAATCTTTATTCTAGGCCTACTAGTTTCCGAGAAAATGAAAATAAACCAAATTATGCCATACTTTTAGCTGAAAATATGTATGTTATTGTGCGATGCACATATTTTTTCTCAAAAACGGTAAGTCTGGCGTGGTTTTGACCATAACAAGATTTGTAGAGGCATTCATTACGAACATTTTAAACCAAAAATCTTAATTCTAGGCCTACTAGTTTCCGAGAAAATGAAAATAAACCAAATTATGCCATACTTTTAGCTGAAAATATGTAAAAATATGTATGTTATTGTGCGATGCACATATTTTTTCTCAAAAACGGTAAGTCTGGCGTGGTTTTGACCATAACAAGATTTGTAGAGGCATTCATTACGAACATTTTAAACCAAAAATCTTAATTCTAGGCCTACTAGTTTCCGAGAAAATGAAAATAAACCAAATTATGCCATACTTTTAGCTGAAAATATGTAAAAATATGTATGTTATTGTGCGATGCACATATTTTTTCTCAAAAACGGTAAGTCTGGCGTGGTTTTGACCATAACAAGATTTGTAGAGGCATTCATTACGAACATTTTAAACCAAAAATCTTAATTCTAGGCCTACTAGTTTCCGAGAAAATGAAAATAAACCAAATTATGCCATACTTTTAGCTGAAAATATGTATGTTATTGTGCGATGCACATATTTTTTCTCAAAAACGGTAAGTCTGGCGTGGTTTTGACCATAACAAGATTTGTAGAGGCATTCATTACGAACATTTTAAACCAAAAATCTTAATTCTAGGCCTACTAGTTTCCGAGAAAATGAAAATAAACCAAATTATGCCATACTTTTAGCTGAAAATATGTATGTTATTGTGCGATGCACATATTTTTTCTCAAAAACGGTAAGTCTGGCGTGGTTTTGACCATAACAAGATTTGTAGAGGCATTCATTACGAACATTTTAAACTAAAAATCTTAATTCTAGGCCTACTAGTTTCCGAGAAAATGAAAATAAACCAAATTATGCCATACTTTTAGCTGAAAATATGTATGTTATTGTGCGATGCACATATTTTTTCTCAAAAACGGTAAGTCTGGCGTGGTTTTGACCATAACAAGATTTGTAGAGGCATTCATTACGAACATTTTAAACCAAAAATCTTAATTCTAGGCCTACTAGTTTCCGAGAAAATGAAAATAAACCAAATTATGCCATACTTTTAGCTGAAATATGTAAAAATATGTATGTTATTGTGCGATGCACATATTTTTTCTCAAAAACGGTAAGTCTGGCGTGGTTTTGACCATAACAAGATTTGTAGAGGCATTCATTACGAACATTTTAAACCAAAAATCTTAATTCTAGGCCTACTAGTTTCCGAGAAAATGAAAATAAACCAAATTATGCCATACTTTTAGCTGAAAATATGTATGTTATTGTACGATGCACATATTTTTTCTCAAAAACGGTAAGTCTGGCGTGGTTTTGACCATAACAAGATTTGTAGAGGCATTCATTACGAACATTTTAAACCAAAAATCTTAATTCTAGGCCTACTAGTTTCCGAGAAAATGAAAATAAACCAAATTATGCCATACTTTTAGCTGAAAATATGTATGTTATTGTGCGATGCACATATTTTTTCTCAAAAACGGTAAGTCTGGCGTGGTTTTGACCATAACAAGATTTGTAGAGGCATTCATTACGAACATTTTAAACCAAAAATCTTAATTCTAGGCCTACTAGTTTCCGAGAAAATGAAAATAAACCAAATTATGCCATACTTTTAGCTGAAAATATGTATGTTATTGTGCGATGCACATATTTTTTCTCAAAAACGGTAAGTCTGGCGTGGTTTTGACCATAACAAGATTTGTAGAGGCATTCATTACGAACATTTTAAACTAAAAATCTTAATTCTAGGCCTACTAGTTTCCGAGAAAATGAAAATAAACCAAATTATGCAATACTTTTAGCTGAAAATATGTAAAAATATGTATGTTATTGTGCGATGCACATATTTTTTCTCAAAAACGGTAAGTCTGGCGTGGTTTTGACCATAACAAGATTTGTAGAGCCATTCATTACGAACATTTTAAACCAAAAATCTTAATTCTAGGCCTACTAGTTTCCGAGAAAATGAAAATAAACCAAATTATGCCATACTTTTAGCTGAAAATATGTAAAAATATGTATGTTATTGTGCGATGCACATATTTTTTCTCAAAAACGGTAAGTCTGGCGTGGTTTTGACCATAACAAGATTTGTAGAGGCATTCATTACGAACATTTTAGTTTCCGAGAAAATGAAAATAAACCAAATTATGCAATACTTTTAGCTGAAAATATGTAAAAATATGTATGTTATTGTGCGATGCACATATTTTTTCTCAAAAACGGTAAGTCTGGCGTGGTTTTGACCATAACAAGATTTGTAGAGGCATTCATTACGAACATTTTAAACCAAAAATCTTAATTCTAGGCCTACTAGTTTCCGAGAAAATGAAAATAAACCAAATTATGCCATACTTTTAGCTGAAAATATGTAAAAATATGTATGTTATTGTGCGATGCACATATTTTTTCTCAAAAACGGTAAGTCTGGCGTGGTTTTGACCATAACAAGATTTGTAGAGGCATTCATTACGAACATTTTAAACTAAAAATCTTAATTCTAGGCCTACTAGTTTCCGAGAAAATGAAAATAAACCAAATTATGCCATACTTTTAGCTGAAAATATGTAAAAATATGTATGTTATTGTGCGATGCACATATTTTTTCTCAAAAACGGTAAGTCTGGCGTGGTTTTGACCATAACAAGATTTGTAGAGGCATTCATTACGAACATTTTAAACCAAAAATCTTAATTCTAGGCCTACTAGTTTCCGAGAAAATGAAAATAAACCAAATTATGCCATACTTTTAGCTGAAAATATGTAAAAATATGTATGTTATTGTGCGATACACATATTTTTTCTCAAAAACGGTAAGTCTGGCGTGGTTTTGACCATAACAAGATTTGTAGAGGCATTCATTACGAACATTTTAAACCAAAAATCTTAATTCTAGGCCTACTAGTTTCCGAGAAAATGAAAATAAACCAAATTATGCCATACTTTTAGCTGAAAATATGTATGTTATTGTGCGATGCACATATTTTTTCTCAAAAACGGTAAGTCTGGCGTGGTTTTGACCATAACAAGATTTGTAGAGGCATTCATTACGAACATTTTAAACTAAAAATCTTAATTCTAGGCCTACTAGTTTCCGAGAAAATGAAAATAAACCAAATTATGCCATACTTTTAGCTGAAAATATGTATGTTATTGTGCGATGCACATATTTTTTCTCAAAAACGGTAAGTCTGGCGTGGTTTTGACCATAACAAGATTTGTAGAGGCATTCATTACGAACATTTTAAACCAAAAATCTTAATTCTAGGCCTACTAGTTTCCGAGAAAATGAAAATAAACCAAATTATGCCATACTTTTAGCTGAAAATATGTATGTTATTGTGCGATGCACATATTTTTTCTCAAAAACGGTAAGTCTGGCGTGGTTTTGACCATAACAAGATTTGTAGAGGCATTCATTACGAACATTTTAAACCAAAAATCTTAATTCTAGGCCTACTAGTTTCCGAGAAAATGAAAATAAACCAAATTATGCCATACTTTTAGCTGAAAATATGTATGTTATTGTGCGATGCACATATTTTTTCTCAAAAACGGTAAGTCTGGCGTGGTTTTGACCATAACAAGATTTGTAGAGGCATTCATTACGAACATTTTAAACCAAAAATCTTAATTCTAGGCCTACTAGTTTCCGAGAAAATGAAAATAAACCAAATTATGCCATACTTTTAGCTGAAAATATGTATGTTATTGTGCGATGCACATATTTTTTCTCAAAAACGGTAAGTCTGGCGTGGTTTTGACCATAACAAGATTTGTAGAGGCATTCATTACGAACATTTTAAACTAAAAATCTTAATTCTAGGCCTACTAGTTTCCGAGAAAATGAAAATAAACCAAATTATGCCATACTTTTAGCTGAAAATATGTATGTTATTGTGCGATGCACATATTTTTTCTCAAAAACGGTAAGTCTGGCGTGGTTTTGACCATAACAAGATTTGTAGAGGCATTCATTACGAACATTTTAAACCAAAAATCTTAATTCTAGGCCTACTAGTTTCCGAGAAAATGAAAATAAACCAAATTATGCCATACTTTTAGCTGAAAATATGTAAAAATATGTATGTTATTGTGCGATGCACATATTTTTTCTCAAAAACGGTAAGTCTGGCGTGGTTTTGACCATAACAAGATTTGTAGAGGCATTCATTACGAACATTTTAAACCAAAAATCTTTATTCTAGGCCTACTAGTTTCCGAGAAAATGAAAATAAACCAAATTATGCCATACTTTTAGCTGAAAATATGTATGTTATTGTACGATGCACATATTTTTTCTCAAAAACGGTAAGTCTGGCGTGGTTTTGACCATAACAAGATTTGTAGAGGCATTCATTACGAACATTTTAAACCAAAAATCTTAATTCTAGGCCTACTAGTTTCCGAGAAAATGAAAATAAACCAAATTATGCCATACTTTTAGCTGAAAATATGTATGTTATTGTGCGATGCACATATTTTTTCTCAAAAACGGTAAGTCTGGCGTGGTTTTGACCATAACAAGATTTGTAGAGGCATTCATTACGAACATTTTAAACCAAAAATCTTAATTCTAGGCCTACTAGTTTCCGAGAAAATGAAAATAAACCAAATTATGCCATACTTTTAGCTGAAAATATGTATGTTATTGTGCGATGCACATATTTTTTCTCAAAAACGGTAAGTCTGGCGTGGTTTTGACCATAACAAGATTTGTAGAGGCATTCATTACGAACATTTTAAACTAAAAATCTTAATTCTAGGCCTACTAGTTTCCGAGAAAATGAAAATAAACCAAATTATGCAATACTTTTAGCTGAAAATATGTAAAAATATGTATGTTATTGTGCGATGCACATATTTTTTCTCAAAAACGGTAAGTCTGGCGTGGTTTTGACCATAACAAGATTTGTAGAGCCATTCATTACGAACATTTTAAACCAAAAATCTTAATTCTAGGCCTACTAGTTTCCGAGAAAATGAAAATAAACCAAATTATGCCATACTTTTAGCTGAAAATATGTAAAAATATGTATGTTATTGTGCGATGCACATATTTTTTCTCAAAAACGGTAAGTCTGGCGTGGTTTTGACCATAACAAGATTTGTAGAGGCATTCATTACGAACATTTTAAACTAAAAATCTTAATTCTAGGCCTACTAGTTTCCGAGAAAATGAAAATAAACCAAATTATGCAATACTTTTAGCTGAAAATATGTAAAAATATGTATGTTATTGTGCGATGCACATATTTTTTCTCAAAAACGGTAAGTCTGGCGTGGTTTTGACCATAACAAGATTTGTAGAGGCATTCATTACGAACATTTTAGTTTCCGAGAAAATGAAAATAAACCAAATTATGCAATACTTTTAGCTGAAAATATGTAAAAATATGTATGTTATTGTGCGATGCACATATTTTTTCTCAAAAACGGTAAGTCTGGCGTGGTTTTGACCATTACAAGATTTGTAGAGGCATTCATTACGAACATTTTAAACCAAAAATCTTAATTCTAGGCCTACTAGTTTCCGAGAAAATGAAAATAAACCAAATTATGCCATACTTTTAGCTGAAAATATGTAAAAATATGTATGTTATTGTGCGATGCACATATTTTTTCTCAAAAACGGTAAGTCTGGCGTGGTTTTGACCATAACAAGATTTGTAGAGGCATTCATTACGAACATTTGAAACCAAAAATCTTAATTCTAGGCCTACTAGTTTCCGAGAAAATGAAAATAAACCAAATTATGCCATACTTTTAGCTGAAAATATGTAAAAATATGTATGTTATTGTGCGATGCACATATTTTTTCTCAAAAACGGTAAGTCTGGCGTGGTTTTGACCATAACAAGATTTGTAGAGGCATTCATTACGAACATTTTAAACCAAAAATCTTAATTCTAGGCCTACTAGTTTCCGAGAAAATGAAAATAAACCAAATTATGCCATACTTTTAGCTGAAAATATGTATGTTATTGTGCGATGCACATATTTTTTCTCAAAAACGGTAAGTCTGGCGTGGTTTTGACCATAACAAGATTTGTAGAGGCATTCATTACGAACATTTTAAACCAAAAATCTTAATTCTAGGCCTACTAGTTTCCGAGAAAATGAAAATAAACCAAATTATGCCATACTTTTAGCTGAAAATATGTATGTTATTGTGCGATGCACATATTTTTTCTCAAAAACGGTAAGTCTGGCGTGGTTTTGACCATAACAAGATTTGTAGAGGCATTCATTACGAACATTTTAAACTAAAAATCTTAATTCTAGGCCTACTAGTTTCCGAGAAAATGAAAATAAACCAAATTATGCCATACTTTTAGCTGAAAATATGTATGTTATTGTGCGATGCACATATTTTTTCTCAAAAACGGTAAGTCTGGCGTGGTTTTGACCATAACAAGATTTGTAGAGGCATTCATTACGAACATTTTAAACCAAAAATCTTAATTCTAGGCCTACTAGTTTCCGAGAAAATGAAAATAAACCAAATTATGCCATACTTTTAGCTGAAAATATGTATGTTATTGTGCGATGCACATATTTTTTCTCAAAAACGGTAAGTCTGGCGTGGTTTTGACCATAACAAGATTTGTAGAGGCATTCATTACGAACATTTTAAACCAAAAATCTTAATTCTAGGCCTACTAGTTTCCGAGAAAATGAAAATAAACCAAATTATGCCATACTTTTAGCTGAAAATATGTATGTTATTGTGCGATGCACATATTTTTTCTCAAAAACGGTAAGTCTGGCGTGGTTTTGACCATAACAAGATTTGTAGAGGCATTCATTACGAACATTTTAAACCAAAAATCTTAATTCTAGGCCTACTAGTTTCCGAGAAAATGAAAATAAACCAAATTATGCCATACTTTTAGCTGAAAATATGTATGTTATTGTGCGATGCACATATTTTTTCTCAAAAACGGTAAGTCTGGCGTGGTTTTGACCATAACAAGATTTGTAGAGGCATTCATTACGAACATTTTAAACCAAAAATCTTAATTCTAGGCCTACTAGTTTCCGAGAAAATGAAAATAAACCAAATTATGCCATACTTTTAGCTGAAAATATGTAAAAATATGTATGTTATTGTGCGATGCACATATTTTTTCTCAAAAACGGTTAGTCTGGCGTGGTTTTGACCATAACAAGATTTGTAGAGGCATTCATTACGAACATTTTAAACCAAAAATCTTAATTCTAGGCCTACTAGTTTCCGAGAAAATGAAAATAAACCAAATTATGCCATACTTTTAGCTGAAAATATGTATGTTATTGTGCGATGCACATATTTTTTCTCAAAAACGGTAAGTCTGGCGTGGTTTTGACCATAACAAGATTTGTAGAGGCATTCATTACGAACATTTTAAACTAAAAATCTTAATTCTAGGCCTACTAGTTTCCGAGAAAATGAAAATAAACCAAATTATGCCATACTTTTAGCTGAAAATATGTATGTTATTGTGCGATGCACATATTTTTTCTCAAAAACGGTAAGTCTGGCGTGGTTTTGACCATAACAAGATTTGTAGAGGCATTCATTACGAACATTTTAAACCAAAAATCTTTATTCTAGGCCTACTAGTTTCCGAGAAAATGAAAATAAACCAAATTATGCCATACTTTTAGCTGAAAATATGTAAAAATATGTATGTTATTGTGCGATGCACATATTTTTTCTCAAAAACGGTAAGTCTGGCGTGGTTTTGACCATAACAAGATTTGTAGAGGCATTCATTACGAACATTTTAAACTAAAAATCTTAATTCTAGGCCTACTAGTTTCCGAGAAAATGAAAATAAACCAAATTATGCAATACTTTTAGCTGAAAATATGTAAAAATATGTATGTTATTGTGCGATGCACATATTTTTTCTCAAAAACGGTAAGTCTGGCGTGGTTTTGACCATAACAAGATTTGTAGAGGCATTCATTACGAACATTTTAAACCAAAAATCTTAATTCTAGGCCTACTAGTTTCCGAGAAAATGAAAATAAACCAAATTATGCCATACTTTTAGCTGAAAATATGTAAAAATATGTATGTTATTGTGCGATGCACATATTTTTTCTCAAAAACGGTAAGTCTGGCGTGGTTTTGACCATAACAAGATTTGTAGAGGCATTCAATACGAACATTTTAAACCAAAAATCTTAATTCTAGGCCTACTAGTTTCCGAGAAAATGAAAATAAACCAAATTATGCCATACTTTTAGCTGAAAATATGTATGTTATTGTGCGATGCACATATTTTTTCTCAAAAACGGTAAGTCTGGCGTGGTTTTGACCATAACAAGATTTGTAGAGGCATTCATTACGAACATTTTAAACCAAAAATCTTAATTCTAGGCCTACTAGTTTCCGAGAAAATGAAAATAAACCAAATTATGCCATACTTTTAGCTGAAAATATGTATGTTATTGTGCGATGCACATATTTTTTCTCAAAAACGGTAAGTCTGGCGTGGTTTTGACCATAACAAGATTTGTAGAGGCATTCATTACGAACATTTTAAACCAAAAATCTTAATTCTAGGCCTACTAGTTTCCGAGAAAATGAAAATAAACCAAATTATGCCATACTTTTAGCTGAAAATATGTATGTTATTGTGCGATGCACATATTTTTTCTCAAAAACGGTAAGTCTGGCGTGGTTTTGACCATAACAAGATTTGTAGAGGCATTCATTACGAACATTTTAAACCAAAAATCTTAATTCTAGGCCTACTAGTTTCCGAGAAAATGAAAATAAACCAAATTATGCCATACTTTTAGCTGAAAATATGTATGTTATTGTGCGATGCACATATTTTTTCTCAAAAACGGTAAGTCTGGCGTGGTTTTGACCATAACAAGATTTGTAGAGGCATTCATTACGAACATTTTAAACCAAAAATCTTAATTCTAGGCCTACTAGTTTCCGAGAAAATGAAAATAAACCAAATTATGCCATACTTTTAGCTGAAAATATGTATGTTATTGTGCGATGCACATATTTTTTCTCAAAAACGGTAAGTCTGGCGTGGTTTTGACCATAACAAGATTTGTAGAGGCATTCATTACGAACATTTTAAACCAAAAATCTTAATTCTAGGCCTACTAGTTTCCGAGAAAATGAAAATAAACCAAATTATGCCATACTTTTAGCTGAAAATATGTATGTTATTGTGCGATGCACATATTTTTTCTCAAAAACGGTAAGTCTGGCGTGGTTTGGACCATAACAAGTTTTGTAGAGGCATTCATTACGAACATTTTAAACCAAAAATCTTAATTCTAGGCCTACTAGTTTCCGAGAAAATGAAAATAAACCAAATTATGCCATACTTTTAGCTGAAAATATGTATGTTATTGTGCGATGCACATATTTTTTCTCAAAAACGGTAAGTCTGGCGTGGTTTTGACCATAACAAGATTTGTAGAGGCATTCATTACGAACATTTTAAACTAAAAATCTTAATTCTAGGCCTACTAGTTTCCGAGAAAATGAAAATAAACCAAATTATGCCATACTTTTAGCTGAAAATATGTATGTTATTGTGCGATGCACATATTTTTTCTCAAAAACGGTAAGTCTGGCGTGGTTTTGACCATAACAAGATTTGTAGAGGCATTCATTACGAACATTTTAAACCAAAAATCTTAATTCTAGGCCTACTAGTTTCCGAGAAAATGAAAATAAACCAAATTATGCCATACTTTTAGCTGAAAATATGTATGTTATTGTGCGATGCACATATTTTTTCTCAAAAACGGTAAGTCTGGCGTGGTTTTGACCATAACAAGATTTGTAGAGGCATTCATTACGAACATTTTAAACCAAAAATCTTAATTCTAGGCCTACTAGTTTCCGAGAAAATGAAAATAAACCAAATTATGCCATACTTTTAGCTGAAAATATGTAAAAATATGTATGTTATTGTGCGATGCACATATTTTTTCTCAAAAACGGTAAGTCTGGCGTGGTTTTGACCATAACAAGATTTGTAGAGGCATTCATTACGAACATTTTAAACCAAAAATCTTAATTCTAGGCCTACTAGTTTCCGAGAAAATGAAAATAAACCAAATTATGCCATACTTTTAGCTGAAAATATGTATGTTATTGTGCGATGCACATATTTTTTCTCAAAAACGGTAAGTCTGGCGTGGTTTTGACCATAACAAGATTTGTAGAGGCATTCATTACGAACATTTTAAACCAAAAATCTTAATTCTACGCCTACTAGTTTCCGAGAAAATGAAAATAAACCAAATTATGCCATACTTTTAGCTGAAAATATGTATGTTATTGTGCGATGCACACATTTTTTCTCAAAAACGGTAAGTCTGGCGTGGTTTTGACCATAACAAGATTTGTAGAGGCATTCATTACGAACATTTTAAACCAAAAATCTTAATTCTAGGCCTACTAGTTTCCGAGAAAATGAAAATAAACCAAATTATGCCATACTTTTAGCTGAAAATATGTAAAAATATGTATGTTATTGTGCGATGCACATATTTTTTCTCAAAAACGGTAAGTCTGGCGTGGTTTTGACCATAACAAGATTTGTAGAGGCATTCATTACGAACATTTTAAACCAAAAATCTTAATTCTAGGCCTACTAGTTTCCGAGAAAATGAAAATAAACCAAATTATGCCATACTTTTAGCTGAAAATATGTATGTTATTGTGCGATGCACATATTTTTTCTCAAAAACGGTAAGTCTGGCGTGGTTTTGACCATAACAAGATTTGTAGAGGCATTCATTACGAACATTTTAAACCAAAAATCTTAATTCTAGGCCTACTAGTTTCCGAGAAAATGAAAATAAACCATATTATGCCATACTTTTAGCTGAAAATATGTAAAAATATGTATGTTATTGTGCGATGCACATATTTTTTCTCAAAAACGGTAAGTCCGGCGTGGTTTTGACCATAACAAGATTTGTAGAGGCATTCATTACGAACATTTTAAACCAAAAATCTTAATTCTAGGCCTACTAGTTTCCGAGAAAATGAAAATAAACCAAATTATGCCATACTTTTAGCTGAAAATATGTAAAAATATGTATGTTATTGTGCGATGCACATATTTTTTCTCAAAAACGGTAAGTCTGGCGTGGTTTTGACCATAACAAGATTTGTAGAGGCATTCATTACGAACATTTTAAACCAAAAATCTTTATTCTAGGCCTACTAGTTTCCGAGAAAATGAAAATAAACCAAATTATGCCATACTTTTAGCTGAAAATATGTATGTTATTGTGCGATGCACATATTTTTTCTCAAAAACGGTAAGTCTGGCGTGGTTTTGACCATAACAAGATTTGTAGAGGCATTCATTACGAACATTTTAAACCAAAAATATTTATTCTAGGCCTACTAGTTTCCGAGAAAATGAAAATAAACCAAATTATGCCATACTTTTAGCTGAAAATATGTATGTTATTGTGCGATGCACATATTTTTTCTCAAAAACGGTAAGTCTGGCGTGGTTTTGACCATAACAAGATTTGTAGAGGCATTCATTACGAACATTTTAAACCAAAAATCTTAATTCTAGGCCTACTAGTTTCCGAGAAAATGAAAATAAACCAAATTATGCCATACTTTTAGCTGAAAATATGTATGTTATTGTGCGATGCACATATTTTTTCTCAAAAACGGTAAGTCTGGCGTGGTTTTGACCATAACAAGATTTGTAGAGGCATTCATTACGAACATTTTAAACCAAAAATCTTAATTCTAGGCCTACTAGTTTCCGAGAAAATGAAAATAAACCAAATTATGCCATACTTTTAGCTGAAAATATGTAAAAATATGTATGTTATTGTGCGATGCACATATTTTTTCTCAAAAACGGTAAGTCTGGCGTGGTTTTGACCATAACAAGATTTGTAGAGGCATTCATTACGAACATTTTAAACCAAAAATCTTAATTCTAGGCCTACTAGTTTCCGAGAAAATGAAAATAAACCAAATTATGCCATACTTTTAGCTGAAAATATGTATGTTATTGTGCGATGCACATATTTTTTCTCAAAAACGGTAAGTCTGGCGTGGTTTTGACCATAACAAGATTTGTAGAGGCATTCATTACGAACATTTTAAACTAAAAATCTTAATTCTAGGCCTACTAGTTTCCGAGAAAATGAAAATAAACCAAATTATGCCATACTTTTAGCTGAAAATATGTATGTTATTGTGCGATGCACATATTTTTTCTCAAAAACGGTAAGTCTGGCGTGGTTTTGACCATAACAAAATTTGTAGAGGCATTCATTACGAACATTTTAAACCAAAAATCTTAATTCTAGGCCTACTAGTTTCCGAGAAAATGAAAATAAACCAAATTATGCCATACTTTTAGCTGAAAATATGTATGTTATTGTGCGATGCACATATTTTTTCTCAAAAACGGTAAGTCTGGCGTGGTTTTGACCATAACAAGATTTGTAGAGGCATTCATTACGAACATTTTAAACCAAAAATCTTAATTCTAGGCCTACTAGTTTCCGAGAAAATGAAAATAAACCAAATTATGCCATACTTTTAGCTGAAAATATGTATGTTATTGTGCGATGCACATATTTTTTCTCAAAAACGGTAAGTCTGGCGTGGTTTTGACCATAACAAGATTTGTAGAGGCATTCATTACGAACATTTTAAACCAAAAATCTTAATTCTAGGCCTACTAGTTTCCGAGAAAATGAAAATAAACCAAATTATGCCATACTTTTAGCTGAAAATATGTAAAAATATGTATGTTATTGTGCGATGCACATATTTTTTCTCAAAAACGGTAAGTCTGGCGTGGTTTTGACCATAACAAGATTTGTAGAGGCATTCATTACGAACATTTGAAACCAAAAATCTTAATTCTAGGCCTACTAGTTTCCGAGAAAATGAAAATAAACCAAATTATGCCATACTTTTAGCTGAAAATATGTAAAAATATGTATGTTATTGTGCGATGCACATATTTTTTCTCAAAAACGGTAAGTCTGGCGTGGTTTTGACCATTACAAGATTTGTAGAGGCATTCATTACGAACATTTTAAACCAAAAATCTTAATTCTAGGCCTACTAGTTTCCGAGAAAATGAAAATAAACCAAATTATGCCATACTTTTAGCTGAAAATATGTATGTTATTGTGCGATGCACATATTTTTTCTCAAAAACGGTAAGTCTGGCGTGGTTTTGACCATAACAAGATTTGTAGAGGCATTCATTACGAACATTTTAAACCAAAAATCTTAATTCTAGGCCTACTAGTTTCCGAGAAAATGAAAATAAACCAAATTATGCCATACTTTTAGCTGAAAATATGTAAAAATATGTATGTTATTGTGCGATGCACATATTTTTTCTCAAAAACGGTAAGTCTGGCGTGGTTTTGACCATAACAAGATTTGTAGAGGCATTCATTACGAACATTTTAAACCAAAAATCTTAATTCTAGGCCTACTAGTTTCCGAGAAAATGAAAATAAACCAAATTATGCCATACTTTTAGCTGAAAATATGTATGTTATTGTGCGATGCACATATTTTTTCTCAAAAACGGTAAGTCTGGCGTGGTTTTGACCATAACAAGATTTGTAGAGGCATTCATTACGAACATTTTAAACCAAAAATCTTAATTCTAGGCCTACTAGTTTCCGAGAAAATGAAAATAAACCAAATTATGCCATACTTTTAGCTGAAAATATGTAAAAATATGTATGTTATTGTGCGATGCACATATTTTTTCTCAAAAACGGTAAGTCTGGCGTGGTTTTGACCATAACAAGATTTGTAGAGGCATTCATTACGAACATTTTAAACCAAAAATCTTAATTCTAGGCCTACTAGTTTCCGAGAAAATGAAAATAAACCAAATTATGCCATACTTTTAGCTGAAAATATGTAAAAATATGTATGTTATTGTGCGATGCACATATTTTTTCTCAAAAACGGTAAGTCTGGCGTGGTTTTGACCATAACAAGATTTGTAGAGGCATTCATTACGAACATTTTAAACCAAAAATCTTAATTCTAGGCCTACTAGTTTCCGAGAAAATGAAAATAAACCAAATTATGCCATACTTTTAGCTGAAAATATGTATGTTATTGTGCGATGCACATATTTTTTCTCAAAAACGGTAAGTCTGGCGTAGTTTTGACCATAACAAGATTTGTAGAGGCATTCATTACGAACATTTTAAACTAAAAATCTTAATTCTAGGCCTACTAGTTTCCGAGAAAATGAAAATAAACCAAATTATGCCATACTTTTAGCTGAAAATATGTAAAAATATGTATGTTATTGTGCGATGCACATATTTTTTCTCAAAAACGGTAAGTCTGGCGTGGTTTTGACCATAACAAGATTTGTAGAGGCATTCATTACGAACATTTTAAACCAAAAATCTTAATTCTAGGCCTACTAGTTTCCGAGAAAATGAAAATAAACCAAATTATGCCATACTTTTAGCTGAAAATATGTATGTTATTGTGCGATGCACATATTTTTTCTCAAAAACGGTAAGTCTGGCGTGGTTTTGACCATAACAAGATTTGTAGAGGCATTCATTACGAACATTTTAAACCAAAAATCTTAATTCTAGGCCTACTAGTTTCCGAGAAAATGAAAATAAACCAAATTATGCCATACTTTTAGCTGAAAATATGTATGTTATTGTGCGATGCACATATTTTTTCTCAAAAACGGTAAGTCTGGCGTGGTTTTGACCATAACAAGATTTGTAGAGGCATTCATTACGAACATTTTAAACCAAAAATCTTAATTCTAGGCCTACTAGTTTCCGAGAAAATGAAAATAAACCAAATTATGCCATACTTTTAGCTGAAAATATGTATGTTATTGTGCGATGCACATATTTTTTCTCAAAAACGGTAAGTCTGGCGTGGTTTTGACCATAACAAGATTTGTAGAGGCATTCATTACGAACATTTTAAACCAAAAATCTTAATTCTAGGCCTACTAGTTTCCGAGAAAATGAAAATAAACCAAATTATGCCATACTTTTAGCTGAAAATATGTAAAAATATGTATGTTATTGTGCGATGCACATATTTTTTCTCAAAAACGGTAAGTCTGGCGTGGTTTTGACCATAACAAGATTTGTAGAGGCATTCATTACGAACATTTTAAACCAAAAATCTTAATTCTAGGCCTACTAGTTTCCGAGAAAATGAAAATAAACCAAATTATGCCATACTTTTAGCTGAAAATATGTATGTTATTGTGCGATGCACATATTTTTTCTCAAAAACGGTAAGTCTGGCGTGGTTTTGACCATAACAAGATTTGTAGAGGCATTCATTACGAACATTTTAAACCAAAAATCTTAATTCTAGGCCTACTAGTTTCCGAGAAAATGAAAATAAACCAAATTATGCCATACTTTTAGCTGAAAATATGTAAAAATATGTATGTTATTGTGCGATGCACATATTTTTTCTCAAAAACGGTAAGTCTGGCGTGGTTTTGACCATAACAAGATTTGTAGAGGCATTCATTACGAACATTTTAAACCAAAAATCTTAATTCTAGGCCTACTAGTTTCCGAGAAAATGAAAATAAACCAAATTATGCCATACTTTTAGCTGAAAATATGTATGATATTGTGCGATGCACATATTTTTTCTCAAAAACGGTAAGTCTGGCGTGGTTTTGACCATAACAAGATTTGTAGAGGCATTCATTACGAACATTTTAAACCAAAAATCTTAATTCTAGGCCTACTAGTTTCCGAGAAAATGAAAATAAACCAAATTATGCCATACTTTTAGCTGAAAATATGTATGTTATTGTGCGATGCACATATTTTTTCTCAAAAACGGTAAGTCTGGCGTGGTTTTGACCATAACAAGATTTGTAGAGGCATTCATTACGAACATTTTAAACCAAAAATCTTAATTCTAGGCCTACTAGTTTCCGAGAAAATGAAAATAAACCAAATTATGCCATACTTTTAGCTGAAAATATGTATGTTATTGTGCGATGCACATATTTTTTCTCAAAAACGGTAAGTCTGGCGTGGTTTTGACCATAACAAGATTTGTAGAGGCATTCATTACGAACATTTTAAACCAAAAATCTTAATTCTAGGCCTACTAGTTTCCGAGAAAATGAAAATAAACCAAATTATGCCATACTTTTAGCTGAAAATATGTATGTTATTGTGCGATGCACATATTTTTTCTCAAAAACGGTAAGTCTGGCGTGGTTTTGACCATAACAAGATTTGTAGAGGCATTCATTACGAACATTTTAAACCAAAAATCTTAATTCTAGGCCTACTAGTTTCCGAGAAAATGAAAATAAACCAAATTATGCCATACTTTTAGCTGAAAATATGTAAAAATATGTATGTTATTGTGCGATGCACATATTTTTTCTCAAAAACGGTAAGTCTGGCGTGGTTTTGACCATAACAAGATTTGTAGAGGCATTCATTACGAACATTTTAAACCAAAAATCTTAATTCTAGGCCTACTAGTTTCCGAGAAAATGAAAATAAACCAAATTATGCCATACTTTTAGCTGAAAATATGTATGTTATTGTGCGATGCACATATTTTTTCTCAAAAACGGTAAGTCTGGCGTGGTTTTGACCATAACAAGATTTGTAGAGGCATTCATTACGAACATTTTAAACCAAAAATCTTAATTCTAGGCCTACTAGTTTCCGAGAAAATGAAAATAAACCAAATTATGCCATACTTTTAGCTGAAAATATGTAAAAATATGTATGTTATTGTGCGATGCACATATTTTTTCTCAAAAACGGTAAGTCTGGCGTGGTTTTGACCATAACAAGATTTGTAGAGGCATTCATTACGAACATTTTAAACCAAAAATCTTAATTCTAGGCCTACTAGTTTCCGAGAAAATGAAAATAAACCAAATTATGCCATACTTTTAGCTGAAAATATGTATGATATTGTGCGATGCACATATTTTTTCTCAAAAACGGTAAGTCTGGCGTGGTTTTGACCATAACAAGATTTGTAGAGGCATTCATTGCGAACATTTTAAACCAAAAATCTTAATTCTAGGCCTACTAGTTTCCGAGAAAATGAAAATAAACCAAATTATGCCATACTTTTAGCTGAAAATATGTAAAAATATGTATGTTATTGTGCGATGCACATATTTTTTCTCAAAAACGGTAAGTCTGGCGTGGTTTTGACCATAACAAGATTTGTAGAGGCATTCATTACGAACATTTTAAACCAAAAATCTTAATTCTAGGCCTACTAGTTTCCGAGAAAATGAAAATAAACCAAATTATGCCATACTTTTAGCTGAAAATATGTAAAAATATGTATGTTATTGTGCGATGCACATATTTTTTCTCAAAAACGGTAAGTCTGGCGTGGTTTTGACCATAACAAGATTTGTAGAGGCATTCATTACGAACATTTTAAACCAAAAATCTTTATTCTAGGCCTACTAGTTTCCGAGAAAATGAAAATAAACCAAATTATGCCATACTTTTAGCTGAAAATATGTATGTTATTGTGCGATGCACATATTTTTTCTCAAAAACGGTAAGTCTGGCGTAGTTTTGACCATAACAAGATTTGTAGAGGCATTCATTACGAACATTTTAAACTAAAAATCTTAATTCTAGGCCTACTAGTTTCCGAGAAAATGAAAATAAACCAAATTATGCCATACTTTTAGCTGAAAATATGTAAAAATATGTATGTTATTGTGCGATGCACATATTTTTTCTCAAAAACGGTAAGTCTGGCGTGGTTTTGACCATAACAAGATTTGTAGAGGCATTCATTACGAACATTTTAAACCAAAAATCTTAATTCTAGGCCTACTAGTTTCCGAGAAAATGAAAATAAACCAAATTATGCCATACTTTTAGCTGAAAATATGTAAAAATATGTATGTTATTGTGCGATGCACATATTTTTTCTCAAAAACGGTAAGTCTGGCGTGGTTTTGACCATAACAAGATTTGTAGAGGCATTCATTACGAACATTTTAAACCAAAAATCTTAATTCTAGGCCTACTAGTTTCCGAGAAAATGAAAATAAACCAAATTATGCCATACTTTTAGCTGAAAATATGTATGTTATTGTGCGATGCACATATTTTTTCTCAAAAACGGTAAGTCTGGCGTGGTTTTGACCATAACAAGATTTGTAGAGGCATTCATTACGAACATTTTGAACCAAAAATCTTAATTCTAGGCCTACTAGTTTCCGAGAAAATGAAAATAAACCAAATTATGCCATACTTTTAGCTGAAAATATGTATGTTATTGTGCGATGCACATATTTTTTCTCAAAAACGGTAAGTCTGGCGTGGTTTTGACCATAACAAGATTTGTAGAGGCATTCATTACGAACATTTTAAACCAAAAATCTTAATTCTAGGCCTACTAGTTTCCGAGAAAATGAAAATAAACCAAATTATGCCATACTTTTAGCTGAAAATATGTAAAAATATGTATGTTATTGTGCGATGCACATATTTTTTCTCAAAACCGGTAAGTCTGGCGTGGTTTTGACCATAACAAGATTTGTAGAGGCATTCATTACGAACATTTTAAACCAAAAATCTTAATTCTAGGCCTACTAGTTTCCGAGAAAATGAAAATAAACCAAATTATGCCATACTTTTAGCTGAAAATATGTATGTTATTGTGCGATGCACATATTTTTTCTCAAAAACGGTAAGTCTGGCGTGGTTTTGACCATAACAAGATTTGTAGAGGCATTCATCACGAACATTTTAAACCAAAAATCTTAATTCTAGGCCTACTAGTTTCCGAGAAAATGAAAATAAACCAAATTATGCCATACTTTTAGCTGAAAATATGTATGTTATTGTGCGATGCACATATTTTTTCTCAAAAACGGTAAGTCTGGCGTGGTTTTGACCATAACAAGATTTGTAGAGGCATTCATTACGAACATTTTAAACCAAAAATCTTAATTCTAGGCCTACTAGTTTCCGAGAAAATGAAAATAAACCAAATTATGCCATACTTTTAGCTGAAAATATGTATGTTATTGTGCGATGCACATATTTTTTCTCAAAAACGGTAAGTCTGGCGTGGTTTTGACCATAACAAGATTTGTAGAGGCATTCATTACGAACATTTTAAACCAAAAATCTTAATTCTAGGCCTACTAGTTTCCGAGAAAATGAAAATAAACCAAATTATGCCATACTTTTAGCTGAAAATATGTATGTTATTGTGCGATGCACATATTTTTTCTCAAAAACGGTAAGTCTGGCGTGGTTTTGACCATAACAAGATTTGTAGAGGCATTCATTACGAACATTTTAAACCAAAAATCTTAATTCTAGGCCTACTAGTTTCCGAGAAAATGAAAATAAACCAAATTATGCCATACTTTTAGCTGAAAATATGTATGTTATTGTGCGATGCACATATTTTTTCTCAAAAACGGTAAGTCTGGCGTGGTTTTGACCATAACAAGATTTGTAGAGGCATTCATTACGAACATTTTAAACCAAAAATCTTAATTCTAGGCCTACTAGTTTCCGAGAAAATGAAAATAAACCAAATTATGCCATACTTTTAGCTGAAAATATGTAAAAATATGTATGTTATTGTGCGATGCACATATTTTTTCTCAAAAACGGTAAGTCTGGCGTGGTTTTGACCATAACAAGATTTGTAGAGGCATTCATTACGAACATTTTAAACCAAAAATCTTAATTCTAGGCCTACTAGTTTCCGAGAAAATGAAAATAAACCAAATTATGCCATACTTTTAGCTGAAAATATGTATGTTATTGTGCGATGCACATATTTTTTCTCAAAAACGGTAAGTCTGGCGTGGTTTTGACCATAACAAGATTTGTAGAGGCATTCATTACGAACATTTTAAACCAAAAATCTTAATTCTAGGCCTACTAGTTTCCGAGAAAATGAAAATAAACCAAATTATGCCATACTTTTAGCTGAAAATATGTAAAAATATGTATGTTATTGTGCGATGCACATATTTTTTCTCAAAAACGGTAAGTCTGGCGTGGTTTTGACCATAACAAGATTTGTAGAGGCATTCATTACGAACATTTTAAACCAAAAATCTTTATTCTAGGCCTACTAGTTTCCGAGAAAATGAAAATAAACCAAATTATGCCATACTTTTAGCTGAAAATATGTATGTTATTGTGCGATGCACATATTTTTTCTCAAAAACGGTAAGTCTGGCGTGGTTTTGACCATAACAAGATTTGTAGAGGCATTCATTACGAACATTTTAAACCAAAAATCTTAATTCTAGGCCTACTAGTTTCCGAGAAAATGAAAATAAACCAAATTATGCCATACTTTTAGCTGAAAATATGTATGTTATTGTGCGATGCACATATTTTTTCTCAAAAACGGTAAGTCTGGCGTGGTTTTGACCATAACAAGATTTGTAGAGGCATTCATTACGAACATTTTAAACCAAAAATCTTAATTCTAGGCCTACTAGTTTCCGAGAAAATGAAAATAAACCAAATTATGCCATACTTTTAGCTGAAAATATGTATGTTATTGTGCGATGCACATATTTTTTCTCAAAAACGGTAAGTCTGGCGTGGTTTTGACCATAACAAGATTTGTAGAGGCATTCATTACGAACATTTTAAACCAAAAATCTTAATTCTAGGCCTACTAGTTTCCGAGAAAATGAAAATAAACCAAATTATGCCATACTTTTAGCTGAAAATATGTAAAAATATGTATGTTATTGTGCGATGCACATATTTTTTCTCAAAAACGGTAAGTCTGGCGTGGTTTTGACCATAACAAGATTTGTAGAGGCATTCATTACGAACATTTTAAACCAAAAATCTTTATTCTAGGCCTACTAGTTTCCGAGAAAATGAAAATAAACCAAATTATGCCATACTTTTAGCTGAAAATATGTATGTTATTGTGCGATGCACATATTTTTTCTCAAAAACGGTAAGTCTGGCGTGGTTTTGACCATAACAAGATTTGTAGAGGCATTCATTACGAACATTTTAAACCAAAAATCTTAATTCTAGGCCTACTAGTTTCCGAGAAAATGAAAATAAACCAAATTATGCCATACTTTTAGCTGAAAATATGTAAAAATATGTATGTTATTGTGCGATGCACATATTTTTTCTCAAAAACGGTAAGTCTGGCGTGGTTTTGACCATAACAAGATTTGTAGAGGCATTCATTACGAACATTTTAAACCAAAAATCTTTATTCTAGGCCTACTAGTTTCCGAGAAAATGAAAATAAACCAAATTATGCCATACTTTTAGCCTAAAATATGTATGTTATTGTGCGATGCACATATTTTTTCTCAAAAACGGTAAGTCTGGCGTGGTTTTGACCATAACAAGATTTGTAGAGGCATTCATTACGAACATTTTAAACCAAAAATCTTAATTCTAGGCCTACTAGTTTCCGAGAAAATGAAAATAAACCAAATTATGCCATACTTTTAGCTGAAAATATGTATGTTATTGTGCGATGCACATATTTTTTCTCAAAAACGGTAAGTCTGGCGTGGTTTTGACCATAACAAGATTTGTAGAGGCATTCATTACGAACATTTTAAACCAAAAATCTTAATTCTAGGCCTACTAGTTTCCGAGAAAATGAAAATAAACCAAATTATGCCATACTTTTAGCTGAAAATATGTATGTTATTGTGCGATGCACATATTTTTTCTCAAAAACGGTAAGTCTGGCGTGGTTTTGACCATAACAAGATTTGTAGAGGCATTCATTACGAACATTTTAAACCAAAAATCTTAATTCTAGGCCTACTAGTTTCCGAGAAAATGAAAATAAACCAAATTATGCCATACTTTTAGCTGAAAATATGTAAAAATATGTATGTTATTGTGCGATGCACATATTTTTTCTCAAAAACGGTAAGTCTGGCGTGGTTTTGACCATAACAAGATTTGTAGAGGCATTCATTACGAACATTTTAAACCAAAAATCTTTATTCTAGGCCTACTAGTTTCCGAGAAAATGAAAATAAACCAAATTATGCCATACTTTTAGCTGAAAATATGTATGTTATTGTGCGATGCACATATTTTTTCTCAAAAACGGTAAGTCTGGCGTGCTTTTGACCATAACAAGATTTGTAGAGGCATTCATTACGAACATTTTAAACCAAAAATCTTAATTCTAGGCCTACTAGTTTCCGAGAAAATGAAAATAAACCAAATTATGCCATACTTTTAGCTGAAAATATGTATGTTATTGTGCGATGCACATATTTTTTCTCAAAAACGGTAAGTCTGGCGTGGTTTTGACCATAACAAGATTTGTAGAGGCATTCATTACGAACATTTTAAACCAAAAATCTTAATTCTAGGCCTACTAGTTTCCGAGAAAATGAAAATAAACCAAATTATGCCATACTTTTAGCTGAAAATATGTATGTTATTGTGCGATGCACATATTTTTTCTCAAAAACGGTAAGTCTGGCGTGGTTTTGACCATAACAAGATTTGTAGAGGCATTCATTACGAACATTTTAAACTAAAAATCTTAATTCTAGGCCTACTAGTTTCCGAGAAAATGAAAATAAACCAAATTATGCCATACTTTTAGCTGAAAATATGTAAAAATATGTATGTTATTGTGCGATGCACATATTTTTTCTCAAAAACGGTAAGTCTGGCGTGGTTTTGACCATAACAAGATTTGTAGAGGCATTCATTACGAACATTTTAAACCAAAAATCTTAATTCTAGGCCTACTAGTTTCCGAGAAAATGAAAATAAACCAAATTATGCCATACTTTTAGCTGAAAATATGTAAAAATATGTATGTTATTGTGCGATGCACATATTTTTTCTCAAAAACGGTAAGTCTGGCGTGGTTTTGACCATAACAAGATTTGTAGAGGCATTCATTACGAACATTTTAAACCAAAAATCTTTATTCTAGGCCTACTAGTTTCCGAGAAAATGAAAATAAACCAAATTATGCCATACTTTTAGCTGAAAATATGTATGTTATTGTGCGATGCACATATTTTTTCCCAAAAACGGTAAGTCTGGCGTGCTTTTGACCATAACAAGATTTGTAGAGGCATTCATTACGAACATTTTAAACCAAAAATCTTAATTCTAGGCCTACTAGTTTCCGAGAAAATGAAAATAAACCAAATTATGCCATACTTTTAGCTGAAAATATGTATGTTATTGTGCGATGCACATATTTTTTCTCAAAAACGGTAAGTCTGGCGTGGTTTTGACCATAACAAGATTTGTAGAGGCATTCATTACGAACATTTTAAACCAAAAATCTTAATTCTAGGCCTACTAGTTTCCGAGAAAATGAAAATAAACCAAATTATGCCATACTTTTAGCTGAAAATATGTATGTTATTGTGCGATGCACATATTTTTTCTCAAAAACGGTAAGTCTGGCGTGGTTTTGACCATAACAAGATTTGTAGAGGCATTCATTACGAACATTTTAAACTAAAAATCTTAATTCTAGGCCTACTAGTTTCCGAGAAAATGAAAATAAACCAAATTATGCCATACTTTTAGCTGAAAATATGTATGTTATTGTGCGATGCACATATTTTTTCTCAAAAACGGTAAGTCTGGCGTGGTTTTGACCATAACAAGATTTGTAGAGGCATTCATTACGAACATTTTAAACCAAAAATCTTAATTCTAGGCCTACTAGTTTCCGAGAAAATGAAAATAAACCAAATTATGCCATACTTTTAGCTGAAAATATGTATGTTATTGTGCGATGCACATATTTTTTCTCAAAAACGGTAAGTCTGGCGTGGTTTTGACCATAACAAGATTTGTAGAGGCATTCATTACGAACATTTTAAACCAAAAATCTTAATTCTAGGCCTACTAGTTTCCGAGAAAATGAAAATAAACCAAATTATGCCATACTTTTAGCTGAAAATATGTAAAAATATGTATGTTATTGTGCGATGCACATATTTTTTCTCAAAAACGGTAAGTCTGGCGTGGTTTTGACCATAACAAGATTTGTAGAGGCATTTATTACGAACATTTTAAACCAAAAATCTTAATTCTAGGCCTACTAGTTTCCGAGAAAATGAAAATAAACCAAATTATGCCATACTTTTAGCTGAAAATATGTAAAAATATGTATGTTATTGTGCGATGCACATATTTTTTCTCAAAAACGGTAAGTCTGGCGTGGTTTTGACCATAACAAGATTTGTAGAGGCATTCATTACGAACATTTTAAACCAAAAATCTTAATTCTAGGCCTACTAGTTTCCGAGAAAATGAAAATAAACCAAATTATGCCATACTTTTAGCTGAAAATATGTATGTTATTGTGCGATGCACATATTTTTTCTCAAAAACGGTAAGTCTGGCGTGGTTTTGACCATAACAAGATTTGTAGAGGCATTCATTACGAACATTTTAAACCAAAAATCTTAATTCTAGGCCTACTAGTTTCCGAGAAAATGAAAATAAACCAAATTATGCCATACTTTTAGCTGAAAATATGTAAAAATCTGTATGTTATTGTGCGATGCACATATTTTTTCTCAAAAACGGTAAGTCTGGCGTGGTTCTGACCATAACAAGATTTGTAGAGGCATTCATTACGAACATTTTAAACCAAAAATCTTAATTCTAGGCCTACTAGTTTCCGAGAAAATGAAAATAAACCAAATTATGCCATACTTTTAGCTGAAAATATGTATGTTATTGTGCGATGCACATATTTTTTCTCAAAAACGGTAAGTCTGGCGTGGTTTTGACCATAACAAGATTTGTAGAGGCATTCATTACGAACATTTTAAACCAAAAATCTTAATTCTAGGCCTACTAGTTTCCGAGAAAATGAAAATAAACCAAATTATGCCATACTTTTAGCTGAAAATATGTAAAAATATGTATGTTATTGTGCGATGCACATATTTTTTCTCAAAAACGGTAAGTCTGGCGTGGTTTTGACCATAACAAGATTTGTAGAGGCATTCATTACGAACATTTTAAACCAAAAATCTTAATTCTAGGCCTACTAGTTTCCGAGAAAATGAAAATAAACCAAATTATGCCATACTTTTAGCTGAAAATATGTATGTTATTGTGCGATGCACATATTTTTTCTCAAAAACGGTAAGTCTGGCGTGGTTTTGACCATAACAAGATTTGTAGAGGCATTCATTACGAACATTTTAAACCAAAAATCTTAATTCTAGGCCTACTAGTTTCCGAGAAAATGAAAATAAACCAAATTATGCCATACTTTTAGCTGAAAATATGTATGTTATTGTGCGATGCACATATTTTTTTTCAAAAACGGTAAATCTGGCGTGGTTTTGACCATAACAAGATTTGTAGAGGCATTCATTACGAACATTTTAAACCAAAAATCTTTATTCTAGGCCTACTAGTTTCCGAGAAAATGAAAATAAACCAAATTATGCCATACTTTTAGCTGAAAATATGTATGTTATTGTGCGATGCACATATTTTTTCTCAAAAACGGTAAGTCTGGCGTGGTTTTGACCATAACAAGATTTGTAGAGGCATTCATTACGAACATTTTAAACCAAAAATCTTAATTCTAGGCCTACTAGTTTCCGAGAAAATGAAAATAAACCAAATTATGCCATACTTTTAGCTGAAAATATGTAAAAATATGTATGTTATTGTGCGATGCACATATTTTTTCTCAAAAACGGTAAGTCTGGCGTGGTTTTGACCATAACAAGATTTGTAGAGGCATTCATTACGAACATTTTAAACCAAAAATCTTAATTCTAGGCCTACTAGTTTCCGAGAAAATGAAAATAAACCAAATTATGCCATACTTTTAGCTGAAAATATGTATGTTATTGTGCGATGCACATATTTTTTCTCAAAAACGGTAAGTCTGGCGTGGTTTTGACCATAACAAGATTTGTAGAGGCATTCATTACGAACATTTTAAACCAAAAATCTTTATTCTAGGCCTACTAGTTTCCGAGAAAATGAAAATAAACCAAATTATGCCATACTTTTAGCTGAAAATATGTATGTTATTGTGCGATGCACATATTTTTTCTCAAAAACGGTAAGTCTGGCGTGGTTTTGACCATAACAAGATTTGTAGAGGCATTCATTACGAACATTTTAAACCAAAAATCTTAATTCTAGGCCTACTAGTTTCCGAGAAAATGAAAATAAACCAAATTATGCCATACTTTTAGCTGAAAATATGTATGTTATTGTGCGATGCACATATTTTTTCTCAAAAACGGTAAGTCTGGCGTGGTTTTGACCATAACAAGATTTGTAGAGGCATTCATTACGAACATTTTAAACCAAAAATCTTAATTCTAGGCCTACTAGTTTCCGAGAAAATGAAAATAAACCAAATTATGCCATACTTTTAGCTGAAAATATGTATGTTATTGTGCGATGCACATATTTTTTCTCAAAAACGGTAAGTCTGGCGTGGTTTTGACCATAACAAGATTTGTAGAGGCATTCATTACGAACATTTTAAACTAAAAATCTTAATTCTAGGCCTACTAGTTTCCGAGAAAATGAAAATAAACCAAATTATGCAATACTTTTAGCTGAAAATATGTAAAAATATGTATGTTATTGTGCGATGCACATATTTTTTCTCAAAAACGGTAAGTCTGGCGTGGTTCTGACCATAACAAGATTTGTAGAGGCATTCATTACGAACATTTTAAACCAAAAATCTTAATTCTAGGCCTACTAGTTTCCGAGAAAATGAAAATAAACCAAATTATGCCATACTTTTAGCTGAAAATATGTAAAAATATGTATGTTATTGTGCGATGCACATATTTTTTCTCAAAAACGGTAAGTCTGGCGTGGTTTTGACCATAACAAGATTTGTAGAGGCATTCATTACGAACATTTTAAACCAAAAATCTTAATTCTAGGCCTACTAGTTTCCGAGAAAATGAAAATAAACCAAATTATGCAATACTTTTAGCTGAAAATATGTAAAAATATGTATGTTATTGTGCGATGCACATATTTTTTCTCAAAAACGGTAAGTCTGGCGTGGTTTTGACCATAACAAGATTTGTAGAGGCATTCATTACGAACATTTTAAACCAAAAATCTTAATTCTAGGCCTACTAGTTTCCGAGAAAATGAAAATAAACCAAATTATGCCATACTTTTAGCTGAAAATATGTATGTTATTGTGCGATGCACATATTTTTTCTCAAAAACGGTAAGTCTGGCGTGGTTTTGACCATAACAAGATTTGTAGAGGCATTCATTACGAACATTTGAAACCAAAAATCTTAATTCTAGGCCTACTAGTTTCCGAGAAAATGAAAATAAACCAAATTATGCCATACTTTTAGCTGAAAATATGTATGTTATTGTGCGATGCACATATTTTTTCTCAAAAACGGTAAGTCTGGCGTGGTTTTGACCATAACAAGATTTGTAGAGGCATTCATTACGAACATTTTAAACCAAAAATCTTAATTCTAGGCCTACTAGTTTCCGAGAAAATGAAAATAAACCAAATTATGCCATACTTTTAGCTGAAAATATGTATGTTATTGTGCGATGCACATATTTTTTCTCAAAAACGGTAAGTCTGGCGTGGTTTTGACCATAACAAGATTTGTAGAGGCATTCATTACAAACATTTTAAACCAAAAATCTTAATTCTAGGCCTACTAGTTTCCGAGAAAATGAAAATAAACCAAATTATGCCATACTTTTAGCTGAAAATATGTATGTTATTGTGCGATGCACATATTTTTTCTCAAAAACGGTAAGTCTGGCGTGGTTTTGACCATAACAAGATTTGTAGAGGCATTCATTACGAACATTTTAAACCAAAAATCTTAATTCTAGGCCTACTAGTTTCCGAGAAAATGAAAATAAACCAAATTATGCCATACTTTTAGCTGAAAATATGTATGTTATTGTGCGATGCACATATTTTTTCTCAAAAACGGTAAGTCTGGCGTGGTTTTGACCATAACAAGATTTGTAGAGGCATTCATTACGAACATTTTAAACCAAAAATCTTAATTCTAGGCCTACTATTTTCCGAGAAAATGAAAATAAACCAAATTATGCCATACTTTTAGCTGAAAATATGTATGTTATTGTGCGATGCACATATTTTTTCTCAAAAACGGTAAGTCTGGCGTGGTTTTGACCATAACAAGATTTGTAGAGGCATTCATTACGAACATTTTAAACTAAAAATCTTAATTCTAGGCCTACTAGTTTCCGAGAAAATGAAAATAAACCAAATTATGCCATACTTTTAGCTGAAAATATGTATGTTATTGTGCGATGCACATATTTTTTCTCAAAAACGGTAAGTCTGGCGTGGTTTTGACCATAACAAGATTTGTAGAGGCATTCATTACGAACATTTTAAACCAAAAATCTTAATTCTAGGCCTACTAGTTTCCGAGAAAATGAAAATAAACCAAATTATGCCATACTTTTAGCTGAAAATATGTATGTTATTGTGCGATGCACATATTTTTTCTCAAAAACGGTAAGTCTGGCGTGGTTTTGACCATAACAAGATTTGTAGAGGCATTCATTACGAACATTTTAAACCAAAAATCTTAATTCTAGGCCTACTAGTTTCCGAGAAAATGAAAATAAACCAAATTATGCCATACTTTTAGCTGAAAATATGTAAAAATATGTATGTTATTGTGCGTTGCACATATTTTTTCTCAAAAACGGTAAGTCTGGCGTGGTTTTGACCATAACAAGATTTGTAGAGGCATTCATTACGAACATTTTAAACCAAAAATCTTAATTCTAGGCCTACTAGTTTCCGAGAAAATGAAAATAAACCAAATTATGCCATACTTTTAGCTGAAAATATGTAAAAATATGTATGTTATTGTGCGATGCACATATTTTTTCTCAAAAACGGTAAGTCTGGCGTGGTTTTGACCATAACAAGATTTGTAGAGGCATTCATTACGAACATTTTAAACCAAAAATCTTAATTCTAGGCCTACTAGTTTCCGAGAAAATGAAAATAAACCAAATTATGCCATACTTTTAGCTGAAAATATGTATGTTATTGTGCGATGCACATATTTTTTCTCAAAAACGGTAAGTCTGGCGTGGTTTTGACCATAACAAGATTTGTAGAGGCATTCATTACGAACATTTTAAACCAAAAATCTTAATTCTAGGCCTACTAGTTTCCGAGAAAATGAAAATAAACCAAATTATGCCATACTTTTAGCTGAAAATATGTAAAAATATGTATGTTATTGTGCGATGCACATATTTTTTCTCAAAAACGGTAAGTCTGGCGTGGTTTTGACCATAACAAGATTTGTAGAGGCATTCATTACGAACATTTTAAACCAAAAATCTTAATTCTAGGCCTACTAGTTTCCGAGAAAATGAAAATAAACCAAATTATGCCATACTTTTAGCTGAAAATATGTATGTTATTGTGCGATGCACATATTTTTTCTCAAAAACGGTAAGTCTGGCGTGGTTTTGACCATAACAAGATTTGTAGAGGCATTCATTACGAACATTTTAAACCAAAAATCTTAATTCTAGGCCTACTAGTTTCCGAGAAAATGAAAATAAACCAAATTATGCCATACTTTTAGCTGAAAATATGTATGTTATTGTGCGATGCACATATTTTTTCTCAAAAACGGTAAGTCTGGCGTGGTTTTGACCATAACAAGATTTGTAGAGGCATTCATTACGAACATTTTAAACCAAAAATCTTTATTCTAGGCCTACTAGTTTCCGAGAAAATGAAAATAAACCAAATTATGCCATACTTTTAGCTGAAAATATGTATGTTATTGTGCGATGCACATATTTTTTCTCAAAAACGGTAAGTCTGGCGTGGTTTTGACCATAACAAGATTTGTAGAGGCATTCATTACGAACATTTTAAACCAAAAATCTTAATTCTAGGCCTACTAGTTTCCGAGAAAATGAAAATAAACCAAATTATGCCATACTTTTAGCTGAAAATATGTATGTTATTGTGCGATGCACATATTTTTTCTCAAAAACGGTAAGTCTGGCGTGGTTTTGACCATAACAAGATTTGTAGAGGCATTCATTACGAACATTTTAAACCAAAAATCTTAATTCTAGGCCTACTAGTTTCCGAGAAAATGAAAATAAACCAAATTATGCCATACTTTTAGCTGAAAATATGTATGTTATTGTGCGATGCACATATTTTTTCTCAAAAACGGTAAGTCTGGCGTGGTTTTGACCATAACAAGATTTGTAGAGGCATTCATTACGAACATTTTAAACCAAAAATCTTAATTCTAGGCCTACTAGTTTCCGAGAAAATGAAAATAAACCAAATTATGCCATACTTTTAGCTGAAAATATGTATGTTATTGTGCGATGCACATATTTTTTCTCAAAAACGGTAAGTCTGGCGTGGTTTTGACCATAACAAGATTTGTAGAGGCATTCATTACGAACATTTTAAACCAAAAATCTTAATTCTAGGCCTACTAGTTTCCGAGAAAATGAAAATAAACCAAATTATGCCATACTTTTAGCTGAAAATATGTAAAAATATGTATGTTATTGTGCGATGCACATATTTTTTCTCAAAAACGGTAAGTCTGGCGTGGTTTTGACCATAACAAGATTTGTAGAGGCATTCATTACGAACATTTTAAACCAAAAATCTTAATTCTAGGCCTACTAGTTTCCGAGAAAATGAAAATAAACCAAATTATGCCATACTTTTAGCTGAAAATATGTATGTTATTGTGCGATGCACATATTTTTTCTCAAAAACGGTAAGTCTGGCGTGGTTTTGACCATAACAAGATTTGTAGAGGCATTCATTACGAACATTTTAAACCAAAAATCTTAATTCTAGGCCTACTAGTTTCCGAGAAAATGAAAATAAACCAAATTATGCCATACTTTTAGCTGAAAATATGTAAAAATATGTATGTTATTGTGCGATGCACATATTTTTTCTCAAAAACGGTAAGTCTGGCGTGGTTTTGACCATAACAAGATTTGTAGAGGCATTCATTACGAACATTTTAAAACAAAAATCTTAATTCTAGGCCTACTAGTTTCCGAGAAAATGAAAATAAACCAAATTATGCCATACTTTTAGCTGAAAATATGTATGTTATTGTGCGATGCACATATTTTTTCTCAAAAACGGTAAGTCTGGCGTGGTTTTGACCATAACAAGATTTGTAGAGGCATTCATTACGAACATTTTAAACCAAAAATCTTAATTCTAGGCCTACTAGTTTCCGAGAAAATGAAAATAAACCAAATTATGCCATACTTTTAGCTGAAAATATGTATGTTATTGTGCGATGCACATATTTTTTCTCAAAAACGGTAAGTCTGGCGTGGTTTTGACCATAACAAGATTTGTAGAGGCATTCATTACGAACATTTTAAACTAAAAATCTTAATTCTAGGCCTACTAGTTTCCGAGAAAATGAAAATAAACCAAATTATGCCATACTTTTAGCTGAAAATATGTATGTTATTGTGCGATGCACATATTTTTTCTCAAAAACGGTAAGTCTGGCGTGGTTTTGACCATAACAAGATTTGTAGAGGCATTCATTACGAACATTTTAAACCAAAAATCTTAATTCTAGGCCTACTAGTTTCCGAGAAAATGAAAATAAACCAAATTATGCCATACTTTTAGCTGAAAATATGTATGTTATTGTGCGATGCACATATTTTTTCTCAAAAACGGTAAGTCTGGCGTGGTTTTGACCATAACAAGATTTGTAGAGGCATTCATTACGAACATTTTAAACCAAAAATCTTAATTCTAGGCCTACTAGTTTCCGAGAAAATGAAAATAAACCAAATTATGCCATACTTTTAGCTGAAAATATGTATGTTATTGTGCGATGCACATATTTTTTCTCAAAAACGGTAAGTCTGGCGTGGTTTTGACCATAACAAGATTTGTAGAGGCATTCATTACGAACATTTTAAACCAAAAATCTTAATTCTAGGCCTACTAGTTTCCGAGAAAATGAAAATAAACCAAATTATGCCATACTTTTAGCTGAAAATATGTATGTTATTGTGCGATGCACATATTTTTTCTCAAAAACGGTAAGTCTGGCGTGGTTTTGACCATAACAAGATTTGTAGAGGCATTCATTACGAACATTTTAAACCAAAAATCTTAATTCTAGGCCTAATAATTTCCGAGAAAATGAAAATAAACCAAATTATGCCATACTTTTAGCTGAAAATATGTATGTTATTGTGCGATGCACATATTTTTTCTCAAAAACGGTAAGTCTGGCGTGGTTTTGACCATAACAAGATTTGTAGAGGCATTCATTACGAACATTTTAAACCAAAAATCTTAATTCTAGGCCTACTAGTTTCCGAGAAAATGAAAATAAACCAAATTATGCCATACTTTTAGCTGAAAATATGTATGTTATTGTGCGATGCACATATTTTTTCTCAAAAACGGTAAGTCTGGCGTGGTTTTGACCATAACAAGATTTGTAGAGCCATTCATTACGAACATTTTAAACCAAAAATCTTAATTCTAGGCCTACTAGTTTCCGAGAAAATGAAAATAAACCAAATTATGCCATACTTTTAGCTGAAAATATGTATGTTATTGTGCGATGCACATATTTTTTCTCAAAAACGGTAAGTCTGGCGTGGTTTTGACCATAACAAGATTTGTAGAGGCATTCATTACGAACATTTTAAACCAAAAATCTTAATTCTAGGCCTAATAATTTCCGAGAAAATGAAAATAAACCAAATTATGCCATACTTTTAGCTGAAAATATGTATGTTATTGTGCGATGCACATATTTTTTCTCAAAAACGGTAAGTCTGGCGTGGTTTTGACCATAACAAGATTTGTAGAGGCATTCATTACGAACATTTTAAACCAAAAATCTTAATTCTAGGCCTACTAGTTTCCGAGAAAATGAAAATAAACCAAATTATGCCATACTTTTAGCTGAAAATATGTATGTTATTGTGCGATGCACATATTTTTTCTCAAAAACGGTAAGTCTGGCGTGGTTTTGACCATAACAAGATTTGTAGAGGCATTCATTACGAACATTTTAAACCAAAAATCTTTATTCTAGGCCTACTAGTTTCCGAGAAAATGAAAATAAACCAAATTATGCCATACTTTTAGCTGAAAATATGTATGTTATTGTGCGATGCACATATTTTTTCTCAAAAACGGTAAGTCTGGCGTGGTTTTGACCATAACAAGATTTGTAGAGGCATTCATTACGAACATTTTAAACCAAAAATCTTAATTCTAGGCCTACTAGTTTCCGAGAAAATGAAAATAAACCAAATTATGCCATACTTTTAGCTGAAAATATGTATGTTATTGTGCGATGCACATATTTTTTCTCAAAAACGGTAAGTCTGGCGTGGTTTTGACCATAACAAGATTTGTAGAGGCATTCATTACGAACATTTTAAACCAAAAATCTTAATTCTAGGCCTACTAGTTTCCGAGAAAATGAAAATAAACCAAATTATGCCATACTTTTAGCTGAAAATATGTATGTTATTGTGCGATGCACATATTTTTTCTCAAAAACGGTAAGTCTGGCGTGGTTTTGACCATAACAAGATTTGTAGAGGCATTCATTACGAACATTTTAAACCAAAAATCTTAATTCTAGGCCTACTAGTTTCCGAGAAAATGAAAATAAACCAAATTATGCCATACTTTTAGCTGAAAATATGTATGTTATTGTGCGATGCACATATTTTTTCTCAAAAACGGTAAGTCTGGCGTGGTTTTGACCATAACAAGATTTGTAGAGGCATTCATTACGAACATTTTAAACCAAAAATCTTAATTCTAGGCCTAATAATTTCCGAGAAAATGAAAATAAACCAAATTATGCCATACTTTTAGCTGAAAATATGTATGTTATTGTGCGATGCACATATTTTTTCTCAAAAACGGTAAGTCTGGCGTGGTTTTGACCATAACAAGATTTGTAGAGGCATTCATTACGAACATTTTAAACCAAAAATCTTAATTCTAGGCCTACTAGTTTCCGAGAAAATGAAAATAAACCAAATTATGCCATACTTTTAGCTGAAAATATGTATGTTATTGTGCGATGCACATATTTTTTCTCAAAAACGGTAAGTCTGGCGTGGTTTTGACCATAACAAGATTTGTAGAGGCATTCATTACGAACATTTTAAACCAAAAATCTTAATTCTAGGCCTACTAGTTTCCGAGAAAATGAAAATAAACCAAATTATGCCATACTTTTAGCTGAAAATATGTATGTTATTGTGCGATGCACATATTTTTTCTCAAAAACGGTAAGTCTGGCGTGGTTTTGACCATAACAAGATTTGTAGAGGCATTCATTACGAACATTTTAAACCAAAAATCTTAATTCTAGGCCTAATAATTTCCGAGTAAATGAAAATAAACCAAATTATGCCATACTTTTAGCTGAAAATATGTATGTTATTGTGCGATGCACATATTTTTTCTCAAAAACGGTAAGTCTGGCGTGGTTTTGACCATAACAAGATTTGTAGAGGCATTCATTACGAACATTTTAAACCAAAAATCTTAATTCTAGGCCTACTAGTTTCCGAGAAAATGAAAATAAACCAAATTATGCCATACTTTTAGCTGAAAATATGTATGTTATTGTGCGATGCACATATTTTTTCTCAAAAACGGTAAGTCTGGCGTGGTTTTGACCATAACAAGATTTGTAGAGGCATTCATTACGAACATTTTAAACCAAAAATCTTTATTCTAGGCCTACTAGTTTCCGAGAAAATGAAAATAAACCAAATTATGCCATACTTTTAGCTGAAAATATGTATGTTATTGTGCGATGCACATATTTTTTCTCAAAAACGGTAAGTCTGGCGTGGTTTTGACCATAACAAGATTTGTAGAGGCATTCATTACGAACATTTTAAACCAAAAATCTTAATTCTAGGCCTACTAGTTTCCGAGAAAATGAAAATAAACCAAATTATGCCATACTTTTAGCTGAAAATATGTATGTTATTGTGCGATGCACATATTTTTTCTCAAAAACGGTAAGTCTGGCGTGGTTTTGACCATAACAAGATTTGTAGAGGCATTCATTACGAACATTTTAAACCAAAAATCTTAATTCTAGGCCTACTAGTTTCCGAGAAAATGAAAATAAACCAAATTATGCCATACTTTTAGCTGAAAATATGTATGTTATTGTGCGATGCACATATTTTTTCTCAAAAACGGTAAGTCTGGCGTGGTTTTGACCATAACAAGATTTGTAGAGGCATTCATTACGAACATTTTAAACCAAAAATCTTAATTCTAGGCCTACTAGTTTCCGAGAAAATGAAAATAAACCAAATTATGCCATACTTTTAGCTGAAAATATGTATGTTATTGTGCGATGCACATATTTTTTCTCAAAAACGGTAAGTCTGGCGTGGTTTTGACCATAACAAGATTTGTAGAGGCATTCATTACGAACATTTTAAACCAAAAATCTTAATTCTAGGCCTACTAGTTTCCGAGAAAATGAAAATAAACCAAATTATGCCATACTTTTAGCTGAAAATATGTAAAAATATGTATGTTATTGTGCGATGCACATATTTTTTCTCAAAAACGGTAAGTCTGGCGTGGTTTTGACCATAACAAGATTTGTAGAGGCATTCATTACGAACATTTTAAACCAAAAATCTTAATTCTAGGCCTACTAGTTTCCGAGAAAATGAAAATAAACCAAATTATGCCATACTTTTAGCTGAAAATATGTATGTTATTGTGCGATGCACATATTTTTTCTCAAAAACGGTAAGTCTGGCGTGGTTTTGACCATAACAAGATTTGTAGAGGCATTCATTACGAACATTTTAAACTAAAAATCTTAATTCTAGGCCTACTAGTTTCCGAGAAAATGAAAATAAACCAAATTATGCCATACTTTTAGCTGAAAATATGTAAAAATATGTATGTTATTGTGCGATGCACATATTTTTTCTCAAAAACGGTAAGTCTGGCGTGGTTTTGACCATAACAAGATTTGTAGAGGCATTCATTACGAACATTTTAAACCAAAAATCTTTATTCTAGGCCTACTAGTTTCCGAGAAAATGAAAATAAACCAAATTATGCCATACTTTTAGCTGAAAATATGTATGTTATTGTGCGATGCACATATTTTTTCTCAAAAACGGTAAGTCTGGCGTGGTTTTGACCATAACAAGATTTGTAGAGGCATTCATTACGAACATTTTAAACCAAAAATCTTTATTCTAGGCCTACTAGTTTCCGAGAAAATGAAAATAAACCAAATTATGCCATACTTTTAGCTGAAAATATGTAAAAATATGTATGTTATTGTGCGATGCACATATTTTTTCTCAAAAACGGTAAGTCTGGCGTGGTTTTGACCATAACAAGATTTGTAGAGGCATTCATTACGAACATTTTAAACCAAAAATCTTAATTCTAGGCCTACTAGTTTCCGAGAAAATGAAAATAAACCAAATTATGCCATACTTTTAGCTGAAAATATGTATGTTATTGTGCGATGCACATATTTTTTCTCAAAAACGGTAAGTCTGGCGTGGTTTTGACCATAACAAGATTTGTAGAGGCATTCATTACGAACATTTTAAACCAAAAATCTTAATTCTAGGCCTACTAGTTTCCGAGAAAATGAAAATAAACCAAATTATGCCATACTTTTAGCTGAAAATATGTATGTTATTGTGCGATGCACATATTTTTTCTCAAAAACGGTAAGTCTGGCGTGGTTTTGACCATAACAAGATTTGTAGAGGCATTCATTACGAACATTTTAAACCAAAAATCTTAATTCTAGGCCTACTAGTTTCCGAGAAAATGAAAATAAACCAAATTATGCCATACTTTTAGCTGAAAATATGTATGTTATTGTGCGATGCACATATTTTTTCTCAAAAACGGTAAGTCTGGCGTGGTTTTGACCATAACAAGATTTGTAGAGGCATTCATTACGAACATTTTAAACCAAAAATCTTAATTCTAGGCCTACTAGTTTCCGAGAAAATGAAAATAAACCAAATTATGCCATACTTGTAGCTGAAAATATGTATGTTATTGTGCGATGCACATATTTTTTCTCAAAAACGGTAAGTCTGGCGTGGTTTTGACCATAACAAGATTTGTAGAGGCATTCATTACGAACATTTTAAACTAAAAATCTTAATTCTAGGCCTACTAGTTTCCGAGAAAATGAAAATAAACCAAATTATGCCATACTTTTAGCTGAAAATATGTATGTTATTGTGCGATGCACATATTTTTTCTCAAAAACGGTAAGTCTGGCGTGGTTTTGACCATAACAAGATTTGTAGAGGCATTCATTACGAACATTTTAAACCAAAAATCTTAATTCTAGGCCTACTAGTTTCCGAGAAAATGAAAATAAACCAAATTATGCCATACTTTTAGCTGAAAATATGTATGTTATTGTGCGATGCACATATTTTTTCTCAAAAACGGTAAGTCTGGCGTGGTTTTGACCATAACAAGATTTGTAGAGGCATTCATTACAAACATTTTAAACCAAAAATCTTAATTCTAGGCCTACTAGTTTCCGAGAAAATGAAAATAAACCAAATTATGCCATACTTTTAGCTGAAAATATGTATGTTATTGTGCGATGCACATATTTTTTCTCAAAAACGGTAAGTCTGGCATGGTTTTGACCATAACAAGATTTGTAGAGGCATTCATTACGAACATTTTAAACCAAAAATCTTAATTCTAGGCCTACTAGTTTCCGAGAAAATGAAAATAAACCAAATTATGCCATACTTTTAGCTGAAAATATGTATGTTATTGTGCGATGCACATATTTTTTCTCAAAAACGGTAAGTCTGGCGTGGTTTTGACCATAACAAGATTTGTAGAGGCATTCATTACGAACATTTTAAACCAAAAATCTTAATTCTAGGCCTACTAGTTTCCGAGAAAATGAAAATAAACCAAATTATGCCATACTTTTAGCTGAAAATATGTATGTTATTGTGCGATGCACATATTTTTTCTCAAAAACGGTAAGTCTGGCGTGGTTTTGACCATAACAAGATTTGTAGAGGCATTCATTACGAACATTTTAAACCAAAAATCTTAATTCTAGGCCTACTAGTTTCCGAGAAAATGAAAATAAACCAAATTATGCCATACTTTTAGCTGAAAATATGTAAAAATATGTATGTTATTGTGCGATGCACATATTTTTTCTCAAAAACGGTAAGTCTGGCGTGGTTTTGACCATAACAAGATTTGTAGAGGCATTCATTACGAACATTTTAAACCAAAAATCTTAATTCTAGGCCTACTAGTTTCCGAGAAAATGAAAATAAACCAAATTATGCCATACTTTTAGCTGAAAATATGTATGTTATTGTGCGATGCACATATTTTTTCTCAAAAACGGTAAGTCTGGCGTGGTTTTGACCATAACAAGATTTGTAGAGGCATTCATTACGAACATTTTAAACCAAAAATCTTTATTCTAGGCCTACTAGTTTCCGAGAAAATGAAAATAAACCAAATTATGCCATACTTTTAGCTGAAAATATGTATGTTATTGTGCGATGCACATATTTTTTCTCAAAAACGGTAAGTCTGGCGTGGTTTTGACCATAACAAGATTTGTAGAGGCATTCATTACGAACATTTTAAACCAAAAATCTTAATTCTAGGCCTACTAGTTTCCGAGAAAATGAAAATAAACCAAATTATGCCATACTTTTAGCTGAAAATATGTATGTTATTGTGCGATGCACATATTTTTTCTCAAAAACGGTAAGTCTGGCGTGGTTTTGACCATAACAAGATTTGTAGAGGCATTCATTACGAACATTTTAAACCAAAAATCTTAATTCTAGGCCTACTAGTTTCCGAGAAAATGAAAATAAACCAAATTATGCCATACTTTTAGCTGAAAATATGTAAAAATATGTATGTTATTGTGCGATGCACATATTTTTTCTCAAAAACGGTAAGTCTGGCGTGGTTTTGACCATAACAAGATTTGCAGAGGCATTCATTACGAACATTTTAAACCAAAAATCTTAATTCTAGGCCTACTAGTTTCCGAGAAAATGAAAATAAACCAAATTATGCCATACTTTTAGCTGAAAATATGTATGTTATTGTGCGATGCACATATTTTTTCTCAAAAACGGTAAGTCTGGCGTGGTTTTGACCATAACAAGATTTGTAGAGGCATTCATTACGAACATTTTAAACCAAAAATCTTAATTCTAGGCCTACTAGTTTCCGAGAAAATGAAAATAAACCAAATTATGCCATACTTTTAGCTGAAAATATGTATGTTATTGTGCGATGCACATATTTTTTCTCAAAAACGGTAAGTCTGGCGTGGTTTTGACCATAACAAGATTTGTAGAGGCATTCATTACGAACATTTTAAACCAAAAATCTTAATTCTAGGCCTACTAGTTTCCGAGAAAATGAAAATAAACCAAATTATGCCATACTTTTAGCTGAAAATATGTAAAAATATGTATGTTATTGTGCGATGCACATATTTTTTCTCAAAAACGGTAAGTCTGGCGTGGTTTTGACCATAACAAGATTTGTAGAGGCATTCATTACGAACATTTTAAACCAAAAATCTTAATTCTAGGCCTACTAGTTTCCGAGAAAATGAAATTAAACCAAATTATGCCATACTTTTAGCTGAAAATATGTATGTTATTGTGCGATGCACATATTTTTTCTCAAAAACGGTAAGTCTGGCGTGGTTTTGACCATAACAAGATTTGTAGAGGCATTCATTACGAACATTTTAAACCAAAAATCTTAATTCTAGGCCTACTAGTTTCCGAGAAAATGAAAATAAACCAAATTATGCCATACTTTTAGCTGAAAATATGTATGTTATTGTGCGATGCACATATTTTTTCTCAAAAACGGTAAGTCTGGCGTGGTTTTGACCATAACAAGATTTGTAGAGGCATTCATTACGAACATTTTAAACTAAAAATCTTAATTCTAGGCCTACTAGTTTCCGAGAAAATGAAAATAAACCAAATTATGCCATACTTTTAGCTGAAAATATGTAAAAATATGTATGTTATTGTGCGATGCACATATTTTTTCTCAAAAACGGTAAGTCTGGCGTGGTTTTGACCATAACAAGATTTGTAGAGGCATTCATTACGAACATTTTAAACCAAAAATCTTTATTCTAGGCCTACTAGTTTCCGAGAAAATGAAAATAAACCAAATTATGCCATACTTTTAGCTGAAAATATGTAAAAATATGTATGTTATTGTGCGATGCACATATTTTTTCTCAAAAACGGTAAGTCTGGCGTGGTTTTGACCATAACAAGATTTGTAGAGGCATTCATTACGAACATTTTAAACCAAAAATCTTAATTCTAGGCCTACTAGTTTCCGAGAAAATGAAAATAAACCAAATTATGCCATACTTTTAGCTGAAAATATGTATGTTATTGTGCGATGCACATATTGTTTCTCAAAAACGGTAAGTCTGGCGTGGTTTTGACCATAACAAGATTTGTAGAGGCATTCATTACGAACATTTTAAACCAAAAATCTTAATTCTAGGCCTACTAGTTTCCGAGAAAATGAAAATAAACCAAATTATGCCATACTTTTAGCTGAAAATATGTATGTTATTGTGCGATGCACATATTTTTTCTCAAAAACGGTAAGTCTGGCGTGGTTTTGACCATAAAATGAAAATAAACCAAATTATGCCATACTTTTAGCTGAAAATATGTATGTTATTGTGCGATGCACATATTTTTTCTCAAAAACGGTAAGTCTGGCGTGGTTTTGACCATAACAAGATTTGTAGAGGCATTCATTACGAACATTTTAAACCAAAAATCTTAATTCTAGGCCTACTAGTTTCCGAGAAAATGAAAATAAACCAAATTATGCCATACTTTTAGCTGAAAATATGTATGTTATTGTGCGATGCACATATTTTTTCTCAAAAACGGTAAGTCTGGCGTGGTTTTGACCATAACAAGATTTGTAGAGGCATTCATTACGAACATTTTAAACCAAAAATCTTAATTCTAGGCCTACTAGTTTCCGAGAAAATGAAAATAAACCAAATTATGCCATACTTTTAGCTGAAAATATGTATGTTATTGTGCGATGCACATATTTTTTCTCAAAAACGGTAAGTCTGGCGTGGTTTTGACCATAACAAGATTTGTAGAGGCATTCATTACGAACATTTTAAACTAAAAATCTTAATTCTAGGCCTACTAGTTTCCGAGAAAATGAAAATAAACCAAATTATGCCATACTTTTAGCTGAAAATATGTATGTTATTGTGCGATGCACATATTTTTTCTCAAAAACGGTGAGTCTGGCGTGGTTTTGACCATAACAAGATTTGTAGAGGCATTCATTACGAACATTTTAAACCAAAAATCTTAATTCTAGGCCTACTAGTTTCCGAGAAAATGAAAATAAACCAAATTATGCCATACTTTTAGCTGAAAATATGTATGTTATTGTGCGATGCACATATTTTTTCTCAAAAACGGTAAGTCTGGCGTGGTTTTGACCATAACAAGATTTGTAGAGGCATTCATTACAAACATTTTAAACCAAAAATCTTAATTCTAGGCCTACTAGTTTCCGAGAAAATGAAAATAAACCAAATTATGCCATACTTTTAGCTGAAAATATGTATGTTATTGTGCGATGCACATATTTTTTCTCAAAAACGGTAAGTCTGGCATGGTTTTGACCATAACAAGATTTGTAGAGGCATTCATTACGAACATTTTAAACCAAAAATCTTAATTCTAGGCCTACTAGTTTCCGAGAAAATGAAAATAAACCAAATTATGCCATACTTTTAGCTGAAAATATGTATGTTATTGTGCGATGCACATATTTTTTCTCAAAAACGGTAAGTCTGGCGTGGTTTTGACCATAACAAGATTTGTAGAGGCATTCATTACGAACATTTTAAACCAAAAATCTTAATTCTAGGCCTACTAGTTTCCGAGAAAATGAAAATAAACCAAATTATGCCATACTTTTAGCTGAAAATATGTATGTTATTGTGCGATGCACATATTTTTTCTCAAAAACGGTAAGTCTGGCGTGGTTTTGACCATAACAAGATTTGTAGAGGCATTCATTACGAACATTTTAAACCAAAAATCTTAATTCTAGGCCTACTAGTTTCCGAGAAAATGAAAATAAACCAAATTATGCCATACTTTTAGCTGAAAATATCTAAAATATGTATGTTATTGTGCGATGCACATATTTTTTCTCAAAAACGGTAAGTCTGGCGTGGTTTTGACCATAACAAGATTTGTAGAGGCATTCATTACGAACATTTTAAACCAAAAATCTTAATTCTAGGCCTACTAGTTTCCGAGAAAATGAAAATAAACCAAATTATGCCATACTTTTAGCTGAAAATATGTATGTTATTGTGCGATGCACATATTTTTTCTCAAAAACGGTAAGTCTGGCGTGGTTTTGACCATAACAAGATTTGTAGAGGCATTCATTACGAACATTTTAAACCAAAAATCTTAATTCTAGGCCTACTAGTTTCCGAGAAAATGAAAATAAACCAAATTATGCCATACTTTTAGCTGAAAATATGTATGTTATTGTGCGATGCACATATTTTTTCTCAAAAACGGTAAGTCTGGCGTGGTTTTGACCATAACAAGATTTGTAGAGGCATTCATTACGAACATTTTAAACCAAAAATCTTAATTCTAGGCCTACTAGTTTCCGAGAAAATGAAAATAAACCAAATTATGCCATACTTTTAGCTGAAAATATGTATGTTATTGTGCGATGCACATATTTTTTCTCAAAAACGGTAAGTCTGGCGTGGTTTTGACCATAACAAGATTTGTAGAGGCATTCATTACGAACATTTTAAACCAAAAATCTTAATTCTAGGCCTACTAGTTTCCGAGAAAATGAAAATAAACCAAATTATGCCATACTTTTAGCTGAAAATATGTATGTTATTGTGCGATGCACATATTTTTTCTCAAAAACGGTAAGTCTGGCGTGGTTTTGACCATAACAAGATTTGTAGAGGCATTCATTACGAACATTTTAAACCAAAAATCTTAATTCTAGGCCTACTAGTTTCCGAGAAAATGAAAATAAACCAAATTATGCCATACTTTTAGCTGAAAATATGTAAAAATATGTATGTTATTGTGCGATGCACATATTTTTTCTCAAAAACGGTAAGTCTGGCGTGGTTTTGACCATAACAAGATTTGTAGAGGCATTCATTACGAACATTTTAAACTAAAAATCTTAATTCTAGGCCTACTAGTTTCCGAGAAAATGAAAATAAACCAAATTATGCCATACTTTTAGCTGAAAATATGTAAAAATATGTATGTTATTGTGCGATGCACATATTTTTTCTCAAAAACGGTAAGTCTGGCGTGGTTTTGACCATAACAAGATTTGTAGAGGCATTCATTACGAACATTTTAAACCAAAAATCTTAATTCTAGGCCTACTAGTTTCCGAGAAAATGAAAATAAACCAAATTATGCCATACTTTTAGCTGAAAATATGTATGTTATTGTGCGATGCACATATTTTTTCTCAAAAACGGTAAGTCTGGCGTGGTTTTGACCATAACAAGATTTGTAGAGGCATTCATTACGAACATTTTAAACCAAAAATCTTAATTCTAGGCCTACTAGTTTCCGAGAAAATGAAAATAAACCAAATTATGCCATACTTTTAGCTGAAAATATGTATGTTATTGTGCGATGCACATATTTTTTCTCAAAAACGGTAAGTCTGGCGTGGTTTTGACCATAACAAGATTTGTAGAGGCATTCATTACGAACATTTTAAACCAAAAATCTTAATTCTAGGCCTACTAGTTTCCGAGAAAATGAAAATAAACCAAATTATGCCATACTTTTAGCTGAAAATATGTAAAAATATGTATGTTATTGTGCGATGCACATATTTTTTCTCAAAAACGGTAAGTCTGGCGTGGTTTTGACCATAACAAGATTTGTAGAGGCATTCATTACGAACATTTTAAACCAAAAATCTTAATTCTAGGCCTACTAGTTTCCGAGAAAATGAAATTAAACCAAATTATGCCATACTTTTAGCTGAAAATATGTATGTTATTGTGCGATGCACATATTTTTTCTCAAAAACGGTAAGTCTGGCGTGGTTTTGACCATAACAAGATTTGTAGAGGCATTCATTACGAACATTTTAAACCAAAAATCTTAATTCTAGGCCTACTAGTTTCCGAGAAAATGAAAATAAACCAAATTATGCCATACTTTTAGCTGAAAATATGTATGTTATTGTGCGATGCACATATTTTTTCTCAAAAACGGTAAGTCTGGCGTGGTTTTGACCATAACAAGATTTGTAGAGGCATTCATTACGAACATTTTAAACTAAAAATCTTAATTCTAGGCCTACTAGTTTCCGAGAAAATGAAAATAAACCAAATTATGCCATACTTTTAGCTGAAAATATGTAAAAATATGTATGTTATTGTGCGATGCACATATTTTTTCTCAAAAACGGTAAGTCTGGCGTGGTTTTGACCATAACAAGATTTGTAGAGGCATTCATTACGAACATTTTAAACCAAAAATCTTTATTCTAGGCCTACTAGTTTCCGAGAAAATGAAAATAAACCAAATTATGCCATACTTTTAGCTGAAAATATGTAAAAATATGTATGTTATTGTGCGATGCACATATTTTTTCTCAAAAACGGTAAGTCTGGCGTGGTTTTGACCATAACAAGATTTGTAGAGGCATTCATTACGAACATTTTAAACCAAAAATCTTAATTCTAGGCCTACTAGTTTCCGAGAAAATGAAAATAAACCAAATTATGCCATACTTTTAGCTGAAAATATGTATGTTATTGTGCGATGCACATATTGTTTCTCAAAAACGGTAAGTCTGGCGTGGTTTTGACCATAACAAGATTTGTAGAGGCATTCATTACGAACATTTTAAACCAAAAATCTTAATTCTAGGCCTACTAGTTTCCGAGAAAATGAAAATAAACCAAATTATGCCATACTTTTAGCTGAAAATATGTATGTTATTGTGCGATGCACATATTTTTTCTCAAAAACGGTAAGTCTGGCGTGGTTTTGACCATAACAAGATTTGTAGAGGCATTCATTACGAACATTTTAAACCAAAAATCTTAATTCTAGGCCTACTAGTTTCCGAGAAAATGAAAATAAACCAAATTATGCCATACTTTTAGCTGAAAATATGTATGTTATTGTGCGATGCACATATTTTTTCTCAAAAACGGTAAGTCTGGCGTGGTTTTGACCATAACAAGATTTGTAGAGGCATTCATTACGAACATTTTAAACCAAAAATCTTTATTCTAGGCCTACTAGTTTCCGAGAAAATGAAAATAAACCAAATTATGCCATACTTTTAGCTGAAAATATGTATGTTATTGTGCGATGCACATATTTTTTCTCAAAAACGGTAAGTCTGGCGTGGTTTTGACCATAACAAGATTTGTAGAGGCATTCATTACGAACATTTTAAACCAAAAATCTTAATTCTAGGCCTACTAGTTTCCGAGAAAATGAAAATAAACCAAATTATGCCATACTTTTAGCTGAAAATATGTATGTTATTGTGCGATGCACATATTTTTTCTCAAAAACGGTAAGTCTGGCGTGGTTTTGACCATAACAAGATTTGTAGAGGCATTCATTACGAACATTTTAAACCAAAAATCTTAATTCTAGGCCTACTAGTTTCCGAGAAAATGAAAATAAACCAAATTATGCCATACTTTTAGCTGAAAATATGTATGTTATTGTGCGATGCACATATTTTTTCTCAAAAACGGTAAGTCTGGCGTGGTTTTGACCATAACAAGATTTGTAGAGGCATTCATTACGAACATTTTAAACCAAAAATCTTAATTCTAGGCCTACTAGTTTCCGAGAAAATGAAAATAAACCAAATTATGCCATACTTTTAGCTGAAAATATGTAAAAATATGTATGTTATTGTGCGATGCACATATTTTTTCTCAAAAACGGTAAGTCTGGCGTGGTTTTGACCATAACAAGATTTGTAGAGGCATTCATTACGAACATTTTAAACCAAAAATCTTAATTCTAGGCCTACTAGTTTCCGAGAAAATGAAAATAAACCAAATTATGCCATACTTTTAGCTGAAAATATGTATGTTATTGTGCGATGCACATATTTTTTCTCAAAAACGGTAAGTCTGGCGTGGTTTTGACCATAACAAGATTTGTAGAGGCATTCATTACGAACATTTTAAACCAAAAATCTTAATTCTAGGCCTACTAGTTTCCGAGAAAATGAAAATAAACCAAATTATGCCATACTTTTAGCTGAAAATATGTATGTTATTGTGCGATGCACATATTTTTTCTCAAAAACGGTAAGTCTGGCGTGGTTTTGACCATAACAAGATTTGTAGAGGCATTCATTACGAACATTTTAAACCAAAAATCTTAATTCTAGGCCTACTAGTTTCCGAGAAAATGAAAATAAACCAAATTATGCCATACTTTTAGCTGAAAATATGTAAAAATATGTATGTTATTGTGCGATGCACATATTTTTTCTCAAAAACGGTAAGTCTGGCGTGGTTTTGACCATAACAAGATTTGTAGAGGCATTCATTACGAACATTTTAAACCAAAAATCTTAATTCTAGGCCTACTAGTTTCCGAGAAAATGAAAATAAACCAAATTATGCCATACTTTTAGCTGAAAATATGTATGTTATTGTGCGATGCACATATTTTTTCTCAAAAACGGTAAGTCTGGCGTGGTTTTGACCATAACAAGATTTGTAGAGGCATTCATTACGAACATTTTAAACCAAAAATCTTTATTCTAGGCCTACTAGTTTCCGAGAAAATGAAAATAAACCAAATTATGCCATACTTTTAGCTGAAAATATGTATGTTATTGTGCGATGCACATATTTTTTCTCAAAAACGGTAAGTCTGGCGTGGTTTTGACCATAACAAGATTTGTAGAGGCATTCATTACGAACATTTTAAACCAAAAATCTTAATTCTAGGCCTACTAGTTTCCGAGAAAATGAAAATAAACCAAATTATGCCATACTTTTAGCTGAAAATATGTATGTTATTGTGCGATGCACATATTTTTTCTCAAAAACGGTAAGTCTGGCGTGGTTTTGACCATAACAAGATTTGTAGAGGCATTCATTACGAACATTTTAAACCAAAAATCTTAATTCTAGGCCTACTAGTTTCCGAGAAAATGAAAATAAACCAAATTATGCCATACTTTTAGCTGAAAATATGTATGTTATTGTGCGATGCACATATTTTTTCTCAAAAACGGTAAGTCTGGCGTGGTTTTGACCATAACAAGATTTGTAGAGGCATTCATTACGAACATTTTAAACCAAAAATCTTAATTCTAGGCCTACTAGTTTCCGAGAAAATGAAAATAAACCAAATTATGCCATACTTTTAGCTGAAAATATGTAAAAATATGTATGTTATTGTGCGATGCACATATTTTTTCTCAAAAACGGTAAGTCTGGCGTGGTTTTGACCATAACAAGATTTGTAGAGGCATTCATTACGAACATTTTAAACCAAAAATCTTAATTCTAGGCCTACTAGTTTCCGAGAAAATGAAAATAAACCAAATTATGCCATACTTTTAGCTGAAAATATGT